>CM023858.1:20416923-21616923 GCA_013389735.1 Phaseolus lunatus
CCAAAGTGGTTGCAAATAATGGAAAAACCCCGAATAAATGCCCAGCTACAAGTAGTTTGGCAAAAGGGGAACGTTTGATCTCGATGAGGAGGGCCTCTCTCGAATTATATAAGGGAAGATGCAGGAAAACTTTCTAAACCACAGAGGAATAAAAAAACAGAAAGGACCTTTGGGTCGACAAATCATCACAACAAATGGCTCATTATCTACACACACTACTTTGACATATTGTTGTCCTTTCTACCAAAAATACATTTTTCTTGGGGTGCTCTGTAACATCCCACCAAATACATTTCATATTTATATAATATAAATGAAGATAAACAAGTATTTTGAAATAAACATAATCATATATATATATAATGGAGTTTCTCCTCATCGGGAGTTTAATACACAAACTGTGAATCTTTCCAAAAGCACTTAACCAAAAAAATACAACAAAGACAAATCGGGCGATATGCTAAAAAAAAAAAAAAGGGCGATCTCCTAGTCAATCAGGTGATCTCCTATCAGCCAGGCGATCTCCTATCAGACCGGCGATCTCCTATCAGACGGGCGATCTCACTTTCCTGCAACGTCATCTGCTCCCGTGTAAATCATACACGATCATCACAAGTTTTAAGAAGAACATCCACAAACGAAAACGCAGGGTAAGCTAGACAGTTTTAAAAGAGAATTTAGATATGAACTTTAAATCAAGATAAATTAATTTAAGGCACCCACGTAAAAAACATCAGCTTTCTCATTCTTCCCACATACCATCAAGTAAAAACCCACATTTCACAATTCCTCAAGAGTAGTTCATATCACACAGTGCAGCAAGTGTCTATCCACATACAGTGTTCCTCATTTCTCACGTCAGGTTTTCCACTGACTCACAATACATAGACACAAGACACTAATTCCGGAATACTCGTGCATTGATTAGACTCAGAGATCTGCACCTGCCATATTGCCCACTGTGGAATCTCTCACATCCACAGGGTCGCCGTGAAATCTCTCACATTCATCAGCGTATAATGAATCTCACACATCACCATACAGCATGACAGGGTTAATCCACGCGAAACAGGTCGGTTTGTTCTCTTTCAAACAAACCACCCATACAGGTGAACCTCCTTCGACTCTCAACAACTGAGTAACTTCCTCTACGTGAGTCCATTACCTCAGCAGAGTCAGGATATCTCGTTCTTAATCACCGATCAATGCACCTACTACAAGATCTTACACGGTATTTTCTTTCCTGAAAATACTATGCCTCGACCTCACACTCACCACATCCAACACATCATACCATTCAAATAAATCATTCAAATCACATCAACAACCATTTCAAAGCTTCAGATCTTCGAATACCTCATGTAAATCTCAAGTAGTTTCAAAACAGTATCAAAAACAGAGGAGTTCGTAAAACAGCGCCAAAACCGGCGATCTAGTTCAAAAACAGAGTGTTTTCGAAGATTGTATATAAAACCGGCGACCTCGTCGCCCAAGCACACAAACAGAGCATTTTACGCAGATGAAAACGAAAATGGCGACCACGTCGCCCTCACTTCAGAAGATAGCTAAACTATGGCTCGTATGGAAAAGAGGTCTAGCTTCCCTTACCTGGACTTGCGCAAACACCAGGAGTTCCGAAATCCAACGAAGCTTGAAGAACGCTTTGACTCTGTTCTTGTGTCTGGTTTTGAAGAGCTTGCAGAGAACCACCCCAAGTGCTCCAAGGGCAAACGTCGAACTGGTGCTTGAGGATGCCTGGAAAACGCAGCGCGAAGGGAGAAAGGGAGGAGGATGGAGATAGTCTCGCTCTTTCACTCTTGGGTCACTTGTAACGCTCTTTGCCTCCTCTCAGTGGGTTTGATCCCAACCATACCTGTCCTCGTATACTGCTGCCCTCCCCTTTTTCTGCAAAAGCCTGGGCGTACGTTCCTCTGAACAGTACGACCCCCTTTGTCTTTTGTGACATGCACCAGCTGTGCACAAACATGCTTGAACAATACTGCACTGTTTTCGCTTGTGCATGCCAGCCACTGCTCTGAACAGTACGACCGTGAGTGTCTCCCGCGCATGCCAACATTCTGATGTCACTATTCTGAACCACCCTTTTCGTCTACGTGGCGCGCGTGCAGAACGTCTCATGCTGGATGTCTGGGTCCCACGTTCTCTGTGTATAACTTAACGTAGCGCGATGACCTTTCGCGCGAAGACTCTCGACCGATGACCTCTCGCGCGAAGACTCTCGACCGATGACCTCTCGCGCGAAGACTCTCGACCGATGACCCTCTCGCGCGAAGACTCTCGACCGATGACCTCTCGCGCGAAGACTCTCGACCGATGACCTCTCGCGCGAGAGACTCGACGACGATGACCTCTCGCGCGAAGACTCTCGACCGATGACCTCTCGCGCGAAGACTCTCGACCGATGTCTTCCTCTGGCGACGCCCTCATAACTCTCGCGCCTTGGCCACGTCCACATGCATGCGCACCCTGGCAATGCCCGCGTGGCCTCGCGTCCGCGCGATGCCCGCATGCCCTCGCGTCCGCGCGATGCCCGCATGCCCCTCGCGTCCGCGCGATGCCTGCATGCCTCTCGCGCCCGCGCGATGTCCACCTGGCGCTCATGTGTAGCAGACGACCGGCGACCTCGTAGCCTTCTAAACTTAACTTTTTCCTCCCTTTCTATTCTAAATAAAAAACTACTTAGAATTTATTAAAATATAACTCTTTTATTCCAAAATTTTTCAGGTCCTTACATTCTCCCCAACAAGAAAATTTTTCGTCCTCGAAAATTGGATTACAAGGAAAAGAGGTATGGATAAGCCTCCCTCATGGGTTCTTCTAACTCCCAAGTAGAATCCCCCGATTTCTCATCCCACACCACTTTCACCATGTCGATGGTCTTACCTCTGAGCTGTTTACATTGCCGATCGTCAATCTTGACTGGTTTTGCTTCAAAGGACAAGTCATCCCTAATCTGCACGTCGTCTACATCCAGCACATGACTAGGGTCTGCCATGTACTTCCTCAGCTGTGACACGTGAAACAATTGTGCAGATTCGCCAGATGGGGAGGTAGGGCGATCTCATACGCCACTGGGCCAATCCTTCTTAAGATCTGATATGGTCCCACGAACTTAGTGGACAACTTCTTCGACCTGATCGCCCGCCCTACACCCTTGGTTGGTGTCACTTTCATGAACACGTGATCTCCAGCAGCAAACTCCAAAGGCTTTCTCCTCTGATCTGCATAGGATTTCTGCCTACTCTGAGAGGCTTTCATTCTGCTTTGTATCTGCTTCACCTTCTCGGTCGTCTGCTGAATCAACTCTGGCCCAACCAAGACTGCCTCGCCCTCCTGGTACCAACATAAGGGAGTTCTGCATTTCCTCCCATACAGGGCTTCATATGGTGCCATCCCAATGCTGGCGTGGTAGCTATTGTTATAGGTAAACTCCACTAGTGGCAACACCTCCTCCCAACCTCCCAATTGATCCAAAACGCATGCCCTCAGCAGATCTTCCAAAGATTGGATCGTCCTCTCTGACTGACCATCTGTTTGGGGATGATATGCAGAGCTCATCCTCAACTTGGTTCCCAAACACTCTTGCAAGGTCTGCCAAAACCGTGAAGTGAACCTGGGATCCCTATCTGAAATGATGCTGGAAGGCACTCCATGCAACCTCACAATCTCCTTGATGTACAGCTGTGCCAACTTGGCCATGGGCATCTTCATATTTACTGGGAGGAAGTGGGCACTCTTCGTCAGCCTATCAATGATGACCCAGATTGCATCATGACCCTTTACCGATCTGGGTAATGGGTGACAAAATCCATGGCAATGCTGTCCCACTTCCACTCGGGGATATCCAGTTGCTGCAACAGTCCGCCAGGTTTTTGATGCTCCACCTTCGCCTTTTGACACGTTAAGCAGGTTGCCACGTACTGGGCGACGTCCCTCTTCATGCCTGACCACCAAAATGACTCCTTCAAGTCATGGTACATCTTGTTCATGCCTGGGTGGAGGTTAAGGCGACTCTTATGACCTTCCTCTAGGATCATCTTCTTCAACTCATCATTTGCGGGTATGCAAATCCTGCCATCAAACCTCAAGATCCCATCATCGCCCATCTCAAAGCCTCTCACCTGATCTGTTCCTAGCGACTCCATAGTGCGCTTCAGGCTAGGGTCCTCCAATTGCTTATCCTTCAACATTCCCAGGAAGTCATTAGTTATAGTCAGCTTACTACAACTAATGTGATTCACGTGAAACTCTACTCCCAGGTTTAAGTCCCTGAACTGCTCGATCAGTTTCTGCTCTTCCATCATCATGGTGGCGACTTGTATAGACTTCCTACTCAAGGCATCTGCCACTACATTGGCCTTCCCTGGGTGATACATGAGTTGAAAGTCGTAGTCCTTTAGGAATTCCATCCACCTTCTTTGTCTCATGTTTAGCTCCTTCTGATCGAACAGGTACTTCAAGCTCTTGTGGTCACTGAACACCTGGAACCCGAGCTCCATCAGATAATGCCTCCAGATCTTCAAGGCAAACACTACCGCTGCCAACTCCAAATCATGAGTAGGGTAGTTTCTCTCATGCACCTTGAGTTGCCTTGAAGCATATGCAACCACCCTCTTCTCTTGCATCAAGACGCATCCCAAGCCTTGATGTGAGGCATCACAGAAGACATCAAAAGGTCTTCCTACTTCTGGAATCACCAGCACTGGAGCACTGGTCAACCTCTCCTTTAGTTCCCTGAAGCTCTGCTCACATCGGTCGGTCCAAGCAAAGGGTTGGTCCTTGCGGGTCAGTTGTGTTAAAGGAGCCACAACTTTGGAAAAATCCTCAATGAACCTCCGATAGTAGCCCGCCAACCCCACAAAGCTCCTTATCTCAGTCACTGTCTTAGGACGTTCCCATTGCAGCACTGCCTCTACCTTGGCTGGATCTACCGAGATCCCCTGGGCAGATATCACGTGTCCTAAGAAGTTGACTTCCCTTAGCCAGAACTCACACTTAGAGAACTTGGCATAGAGCTGCTTCTCCCTCAGTATTTCCAATACTGTCCTCAGGTGTTCCTCATGCTCTTCCTCGGTCCTTGAATAAATGAGGATGTCATCTATGAAGACCACCACAAACTTGTCCAAGAAAGGGCGAAAAATCCTATTCATGTAGTCCATCAATAGAGCTGGAGCATTGGTGACTCCAAATGGCATCACTACATACTCGTAGTGCCCATATCTAGACCTAAAAGCTGTCTTCTGAACATCTTCAGCTTTTACCAAGATTTGGTGATACCCCGATCTCAGGTCAATCTTGGAGAACACCGAGGCCCCCTGAATCTGGTCCATCAAATCGTCAATCCGAGGTAGGGGGTACTTGTTCTTGATGGTCAATTTGTTCAATTGCCTGTAGTCTATACACAACCGAGACCCTCCATCCTTCTTCTTGACTAGGAGCACTGGAGCTCCCCACGGAGATACACTGGGCCTGATGAACTGTTTCTCCAGCAGCTCTTCCAACTGCTTCTTTAACTCTACTAACTCGGCTGGTGCCATCCTGTAAGGTGCCATTGATATTGGTCCAGCTCCAGGTACCAAGTCAATAGAGAATTCCAATTCTCTCTTAGGGGGTAACCCAGGCACCTCTTCTGGAAATACATCCGTGAAATCCCTCACCACGTGTATTCTGCTTACGTCCCCTTCATTCCTCACTTCCAACCGAGCTAGCATCACGAAGCACCTCGCCCCTTCCTCCAACTCTGATCGCCCTCTTTGAACTGGCCACACCTCTGATTCTTGGGGGTCTGGAAATGCTACCTCCTGCCTACCACAGTCTATGAGAACATGATTGGCAGCTAGCCAATCCATTCCCAGGATAACATCCAGGTCCTGAAGAGGTAGGCAGATCAAGTTCACTTTGAATCTACGTCCCTCTACTATCACTGGACATTCAGGGCAAACTGTGGAGGTCAACACCTGTCCTGACGCAGGTGTAGAGACCAACAGTTCGAAGGGTAACTCTCTCACCACAAGGCCCAACTCGGCTACACACATGCTTGACACAAAGGAGTGTGTCGCTCCAGAATCAAACAAAGTTTTTACACCTCTACCAGCTATAAAGCAAACATTCTGCACAAGGTTACCTGATTGGGACGCCTCAGCTCCTGACATGGCAAACACCCTCCCGGTTGCCTGAGGTCTGTTGCCTTCGTTCCTCATCTGCTGGGAACCACTGGGTTGAGTCATTCTGTGCTGAGTAGGACAATACTTGGCAACGTGCCCCGTCTTCTGGCAGGTAAAGCATCTCCTCTCTGAGTCTTTCTTGGGGCACACATTGGCTGCGTGTGGCCCACCGCAAAGGAAGCATTGAAATTTCCTGGTTTGTTGCTGATGAGACTGGGGTGGTGCTGCTCTCGCCCTATGCTGTGGAGGCCTCGCGTAGGGCTTAAACTGCTGTTGCTGTACCCTTGCCTTCCCATTGGAGGGACCGCCTGGGTGGGACCTGCTCACCCGAGACTCACCCTTCTCTAGAGTCTCCACCATTTTCGCCTTCTCCACTAAGGCATGAAATTCTCTAATGCACATCGGGGCTATGGTCCTCTTCAGCCCATGCTTCAGTCCTTCTTCGAATTTCCTACACCTCCAAGCCTCAGAGGTGGCTTGGGTATAAAACCTGGCGAGGTACTCGAACCGAGCAGCATAGGCATTCACAGACATATCCCCCTGCTCCAACCTCAGGAACTCAGCTTCCTTCGCAAATCTTGCGCTGTCTGGGAAGTACTTCTCCAAGAACCTCACTCTGAAGCTTTCCCAATCCATCACTTCCTCTCGGGCCTCCATCATCTGTTGAGTTCCCATCCACCAGAACTCAGCTTCCCCAGACAGGAGGTATGTGGCAAACACCAGCTTCTTGTCTTCAGGGCAGGAAGTCGCCCTGAATATCTTCTCTAACCCCCTGACCCACTGATCTGCTTGATCAGGGGTAACGTTCCCACTGAACTTAGGTGGGTTGTGCCTGAGGAACTCAGTCAGTCCCATATGCTCCTGAGGCTGACCGACGTCGGGGTTTGTTGCGGCCGATCTGGCGGTCTCCCACTGTTGCATTGTAGCTTGGTGATTTTGAGACATCGCCGCATTCTGCTGCTGGATGGCACTTGCCATCATCTCGATGGCCTTGGCAATCTGACCCATTTCAGAAGAAGGTTGGGGAGGGGTAGAGGGTCTACGTGCCATCTCTCTTGTTTCGGATCTTGAAGCTATGAGTTTTCTATATTCCCTACAACTACAGGAATGAGATTGATAAGAAATCAATTCATTCAGGAGGTAATAACTAGACCTTACAAAGGTCAGCATCTCAAAGTCATCAAGAATTTGAGCTTAACAACATACTCGTAATACTTAGAATCTCAAGCAAGGTATTAGAACAGCTACTGATATCATCACCATCAGTTCAAACAACCATTTTCAGTCAATTGCAGAAACACTCAATAAGCTAAACTAGATCACACCAGCATTCAATGTATACTAAACATCAAATCTTTGGAATTAAGATTGAGAATCATCTCGGTCCAGTTATGAGTGTGCACCCTCATTACTTCATCAAGATCTTCTCACCCTTAATACTAAGATTTTCAGCTAGAGTATACGTTCACTAAAGCACAGAAGCACACACAAACTTTTCAATACAAAACGTTTGAAAACCTTTCACTATAGTTGTTATTTAAAAACTCAAATAACTTTTATGAGCAGAAGAAACACAATGGATCCACAGCCCTCAGGTCATCCTAAGGACGAACTGCTCTGATACCATTAATGTAACATCCCACCAAATACATTTCATATTTATATAATATAAATGAAGATAAACAAGTATTTTGAAATAAACATAATCATATATATATATAATGGAGTTTCTCCTCATCGGGAGTTTAATACACAAACTGTGAATCTTTCCAAAAGCACTTAACCAAAAAATACAACAAAAGACAAATCGGGCGATATGCTAAAAAAAAAAAAAAGGGCGATCTCCTAGTCAATCAGGTGATCTCCTATCAGCCAGGCGATCTCCTATCAGACCGGCGATCTCCTATCAGACCGGCGATCTCACTTTCCTGCAACGTCATCTGCTCCCGTGTAAATCATACACGATCATCACAAGTTTTAAGAAGAACATCCACAAACGAAAACGCAGGGTAAGCTAGACAGTTTTAAAAGAGAATTTAGATATGAACTTTAAAATCAAGATAAATTAATTTAAGGCACCCACGTAAAAACATCAGCTTTCTCATTCTTCCCACATACCATCAAGTAAAAACCCACATTTCACAATTCCTCAAGAGTAGTTCATATCACACAGTGCAGCAAGTGTCTATCCACATACAGTGTTCCTCATTTCTCACGTCAGGTTTTCCACTGACTCACAATACATAGACACAAGACACTAATTCCGGAATACTCGTGCATTGATTAGACTCAGAGATCTGCACCTGCCATATTGCCCACTGTGGAATCTCTCACATCCACAGGGTCGCCGTGAAATCTCTCACATTCATCAGCGTATAATGAATCTCACACATCACCATACAGCATGACAGGGTTAATCCACGCGAAACAGGTCGGTTTGTTCTCTTTCAAACAACCCACCCATACAGGTGAACCTCCTTCGACTCTCAACAACTGAGTAACTTCCTCTACGTGAGTCCATTACCTCAGCAGAGTCAGGATATCTCGTTCTTAATCACCGATCAATGCACCTACTACAAGATCTTACACGGTATTTTCTTTCCTGAAAATACTATGCCTCGACCTCACACTCACCACATCCAACACATCATACCATTCAAATAAATCATTCAAATCACATCAACAACCATTTCAAAGCTTCAGATCTTCGAATACCTCATGTAAATCTCAAGTAGTTTCAAAACAGTATCAAAAACAGAGGAGTTCGTAAAACAGCGCCAAAACCGGCGATCTAGTTCAAAAACAGAGTGTTTCGAAGATTGTATATAAAACCGGCGACCTCGTCGCCCAAGCACACAAACAGAGCATTTTACGCAGATGAAAACGAAAATGGCGACCACGTCGCCCTCACTTCAGAAGATAGCTAAACTATGGCTCGTATGGAAAAGAGGTCTAGCTTCCCTTACCTGGACTTGCGCAAACACCAGGAGTTCCGAAATCCAACGAAGCTTGAAGAACGCTTTGACTCTGTTCTTGTGTCTGGTTTTGAAGAGCTTGCAGAGAACCACCCAAGTGCTCCAAGGGCAAACGTCGAACTGGTGCTTGAGGATGCCTGGAAAACGCAGCGCGAAGGGGAGAAAGGAGGAGGATGGAGATAGTCTCGCTCTTTCACTCTTGGGTCACTTGTAACGCTCTTTGCCTCCTCTCAGTGGGTTTTGATCCCAACCATACCTGTCCTCGTATACTGCTGCCCTCCCCTTTTTCTGCAAAAGCCTGGGCGTACGTTCCTCTGAACAGTACGACCCCGGTTGTCTTTTGTGCATGCAAACCACTGCTCTGAACAGTACTGCCACTGTTTGTCGCTTGTGCATGCCAGCCACTGCTCTGAACAGTACGACCGTGAGTGTCTCCCGCGCATGCCAACATTCTGATGTCACTATTCTGAACCACCCTTTTCGTCTACGTGGCGCGCGTGCAGAACGTCTCATGCTGGATGTCTGGGTCCCACGTTCTCTGTGTATAACTTAACGTAGCGCGATGACCTTTCGCGCGAAGACTCTCGACCGATGACCTCTCGCGCGAAGACTCTCGACCGATGACCTCTCGCGCGAAGACTCTCGACCGATGACCTCTCGCGCGAAGACTCTCGACCGATGACCTCTCGCGCGAAGACTCTCGACCGATGACCTCTCGCGCGAAGACTCTCGACCGATGACCTCTCGCGCGAAGACTCTCGACCGATGACCTCTCGCGCGAAGACTCTCGACCGATGTCTTCCTCTGGCGACGCCCTCATAACTCTCGCGCCTTGGCCACGTCCACATGCATCGCGCCCTGGCAATGCCCGCGTGCCTCGCGTCCGCGCGATGCCCGCATGCCCCTCGCGTCCGCGCGATGCCCGCATGCCCCTCGCGTCCGCGCGATGCCTGCATGCCTCTCGCGCCCGCGCGATGTCCACCTGGCGCTCATGTGTAGCAGACGACCGGCGACCTCGTAGCCTTCTAAACTTAACTTTTTCCTCCCTTTCTATTCTAAATAAAAACATACTTAGAATTTATTTAAAATATAACTCTTTTATTCCAATAAATTTTTCAGGTCCTTACATGCTCAATCTTCCTATACAACACTAGTTTGTCACGCGTGACATACTCAGAGGTTTCAGCTAATAGGTTATCAGGGGCCCAGGGATATAAGGTTTTGTAATCCATCATACAGAGAATCTAAAGACAAGAAAATCAAACAAGCAGACACAAGCAAATGTTCAGATAAAGAAAGCGCATGCAATTCGAAAAAGAAGAAAACAACAAAGCAAAAACAAAAACAATGATCCTAATCACACAAAAGATAAACAGTCCCAACGCAGTTGATATGAATAGATTAACAACATTAAAATGAAATGGATGAGCATGAGTTAAAGGACGTACCTTGATTCGTTTGATGAACTGAGGCGAGAAGGTTTTGTTTAAGTTGAAGGAGAGGGAGCAAATAGTTCGAAGAGAGGCGCGAAGTCTTTGAAAGCGTAATGAAACAGTGAAGGAGGGTTTTGGGTTTTCGAAGTATTAACGTTTGAAGGAAGCATAAGCAGTAATGCTTTCTAGCCGTTGATGATGGCCACGTGTACGCTTGCGATAGAGTGTGGTGAGACGTCACCTCAAGGTACTGTGCGCATCGCGCTATTCACATGACACGTAGGTCATCGTGGACGAGCAGTTAGTCTCTTCACTGAACTCACTGAAACAAGCTCAGCTCGAGACTGAGGGGCTTGTGTATTAGACCAGAGCGTGTAGAGCTTAGTGCTCGGTGGTCAGACATAAGCATTTGTGATAAATAGGTCAGCTCAGTTGTTGGGTCGAGTTGACGGGCCACATGACTGGGTTTAGGTATGTGCATATTAACTCTCATTCATTGATTTAATGTAATCGTTCGTGTACAAGGCCTTGCAGGTCAGCGAAACATGTGTTAATGGGCCTAGGGGTGCATTTAGTGCATTTGGGTCTAGTAGGAGTAAAACATTCTCTAGCAGCCTAAGTCCAAGTGCGCTAGGGTTTGATAGAATAGTTTGCATGCATGATAAGCAAGGGCACGTATGCCTACATGGAACAGATTGGACCCTAGGAGCTGGTACATGAATTGGTACCCAGATGGTTATTCTGTTAAGATTTTATGCACTTCAAGGAAATAAGATTTTGTGCAGTTGCGGCGCTAAGATTGTGTGCACACTGTAGCGGGGATCTTCTTCCATTTTATATGCTCTCACTCGAGATAAGATTCTCATGAGGGAAGGTTATTACAAGAGGTAGCCTAGTTATAGTCTATAAAAGGGACTTGAGTTCCAGGTGAAGGTACGCTTTTTCTAAGCCTGAAACTAGATATTTCTTATTTCTTGTAAGCCCTGTACTGACTTGATCGTCGGAGTGCAATCAACAGGTAGGGCACCCTTTGTCTCAACGGAGCCACATTCAAAGCACAGCGACAGATAAGTGTAGATTCCAGTAGAGGCAGGCGGTGATGGAAGAGGCCCAAGCCCAAGCTCAAGCCCAAGTCAAAGGTCAAGCCCAAGCCCACCAAATAGAAGATATGGGCCAACTACAAGGGCTATGGCAAGAAGAATACAAGAGGATTGGGACATTGCTACTGATGGCAGAGAGACTTTCCTTTACATGTTACAGATGCCAAAAGCTTAGTGTAGAAGTAAAATTTATTTATTTTTCTTGTCAAAATTAGAACAGAAATATATTTGTAATTTTTCTTAGAATTAATTTTAGCACCTAAAACACCAACCTAGGTTAATTTAGGGTTTCCAAAACCTCTAAATTAACCAAGGCCGGTTGGAAAGCCATAGAGGGAGTGAGCTTGCAACGCTAATCACACCCCTCCCATGTGCTCTCACTTAGGCACCGGTTTTGGTGGAAATCTCATTTGAATTTCCCTCCACTTTCATTTGAAAAGAGGGCTTGGCTCATGTAATTCTCAAGATTAATTTGAGTGAAATTTGTAACATCCCGCCAAAATACTATACAAATGTATATAATGAAAATGAAGGTAACAAATAGATTGAAGTGAACAAAATATTATATATATGAAATGTAGTTTCTCCTCACAGGGAGTTTAATACAAATTCGGTCAAATTTTCCAGAAACATAAACAAAATACAGTAAAAAAAACAAAGCAGGCGATCTCCTATCAGAGGACCCAAAACAGCCGATCTGCTACCAGAACAGAAATCAGGCGATCTCCTTCCGGCGACCACTCACTAAGGAGCTCTACTTCCTGGAAAATCATCTGCTCCCGTGTAAAATACACGATCATCACAGTTTTAAGAGAAAACAGCCAGAGAACAATACAAAGGGTAAGCTAGATATTTTTAAACTTTAAATTTTAAACTGGACAACCAACGCAGATCAGCCTTTTTAAACATTCACAAGAGTCCATCACTTCCTCACTCATATCACACAGCCATCAAGAAATCACATGTTTCACAATAATTTCAAGAGTCGTTCTATTCACATAATGCACCAAGTGTCTATCAATTCAATGTTTTTCATTTCTCACGTCAGACTACCACTGACTCAGCACACAAGACACTTGACACTACTTCCGGAAGACTCGTGCATTGACTAGACTCAGAGATTCTGCACCTGTCATACAAAGCTGTTGTAATGTTTCCACAGCTATGCGCATCAACACATTCTCGATCTCAAGTTCACCATTCTCACAGTATGACAGGGTTAATCCATATGACAGGCCGAGCTCGTTCTGTTTCACACGACTCACCCATACATATGAACCTCCTTCGACTCTCAACGCCTGAATAACCTCATCTATATGAATCCATTATCTCAGGAGAGTCAGGATAATCTCATTATAGACATCACCGATCAATGCACATCCTACACGATCTTACACGGTATTTTCTTTCCTGAAAATACTATGCCTCGATCCCACATTCACCACATCCAACACATCACATAACACTAAAAGGAATGATTTCAATCACAGCAAAACTCAATCCAAGGTTCTTATTTTCGAATATCTCATTTAAATCTCAAACAGTTTCAAAGCAACACCAAAAACAGGGAGTTCACAAACAACGCCAAAACCGGCGATCTGGTTCAAAAACAAGGTATTTCGAAGTCTGTATATAAAACCGGCGACCACGTCGCCCAAACACATATAAACAGAGCATTCACGAAGATGAAAACGAAAACCGGCGACCACGTCGCCCTCACTTCAGAAACAGCTAATCTATGACTTGTATTGAAAATGAAGGTAGCTTCCCTTACCTGGACTTGCGTAAAATACCGCGAGCTCAAAACCCACCGAGCCTGAAGGATGCCTTAGCTCTGTTTTCAGCGCCTGGTCTGTAGAACTTGCAGAGAACCTCTTAGGTGCTCTAAGGGCAACGTCGCTTGTCGCACTGATGCTGGAGGTTGCCTGAGTCTCAACGCAAGGAAGGGAAGAAGGGAGGGAGGAAGTTTGCACTCACTCTAACACTCTTGAGTCTGTAACGCTCTTTGCCTTCCCGTAGTGGCTTTTGAATCCCAACTTACTTGTCCACGCATGCTGCTGCTGCCACCCCTTCTGCAGGAAAGTCTGAGAACCACTGCCCTGAACAGTACGACCACTGTTGTCTCTGGTGCATGCCAACCACTGCTCTGAACAGTACTACCACTGTTGTCGCTTGTGCATGCCAACCACTGCTCTGAACAGTACGACCGCGAGTGTCTCCTGCGCATGCCAACATTCTGATGTCACCACTCTAAACCACCCTTTTTGTCTACGTGGCGCGTGTGCAGGACGTTTCATGCTGGGAGTCTGGGTCCCACTTTACTCTGTGTGAAACTCGACGTCGCGCGATAACTTTCCACTGCTGACTCATCCTGGCGAACGACCGATGTTTCCTTCGCCCTGGAAGACGACCGATGTCTTCCTCTGGGAGACGACCGATGTCTTCCTCTGGGAGACGGCCGATGTCTTCCCTGGCGACGCCCTCATAACTCTCGCGCCTTGGCCACGTCCACATGCCTCGCGCCCGCGCGATGCCCGCATGCCTCGCGCCCGCGCGATGCCCGCATGCCTCTCGCGCCCGCGCGATGCCTGCATGCCTCGCGCCCTGGCAATGCCCGCATGCCTCGCGCCCGCGCGATGCCCGCATGCCTCGCGCCCGCGCGATGCCCGCATGCCTCTCGCGCCCGCGCGATGCCTGCATGCCTCGCGCCCTGGCGACGTCCACCTGGCGCTCATGTGTAGCAGGCGACCGGCGATCTCATAACCTTCTAAACTTAACTTTTCCTCCCTTTTTATTTTTAATAAAACATACATAGAATTCTTTTAAAATATAACCCTTTTTATTCTAATTCAATTTTACAGGTCCTTACATTCTCCCCAACAAGAAAAATTTTCGTCCTCGAAAATTGAATTACAAGGAAAAGAGATATGGATAGGCTTCTCTCATGGGTTCTTCCAACTCCCAAGTTGAGTCACCCGATCGCTCATCCCACACCACTTTCACCATGTTAATGGTCTTGCCTCTGAGCTGTTTACTTTGACGATCGTCAATCCTGACTGGTTTCGCTTCAAAGGACAAGTCATCCCTGATCTGCACGTTGTCCACTTCCAGTACATGACTAGGGTCTGCCATGTACTTCCTCAGCTGTGAAACATGAAAGACATTGTGCAGATTCGCTAAATGGGGAGGCAGGGCGATCTCATAAGCTACTGGGCCAATCCTCCTTAAGATCTGATATGGTCCCACGAACTTAGGGGACAACTTCTTTGGTCTGATCGCTCTTCCTACACCCTTGGTTGGTGTCACTTTCATGAACACATGGTCTCCAGCAGCAAACTCCAAAGGCTTCCTCCTCTGGTCTGCATATGACTTCTGCCTACTTTGAGAAGCCTTCATTCTGCTTTGTATCTGTTGCACCTTCTCGGTCGTCTGCTGAATCAACTCTGGCCCAACCAAGACTGCTTCGCCCTCCTGGTACCAACATAAGGGAGTCCTACATTTCCTCCCATACAGGGCTTCATATGGTGCTATCCCTATGCTGGCGTGATAACTGTTATTATATGTAAACTCCACCAGTGGCAACACCTCGTCCCAATTCCCCAATTGATCCAAGACACACGTCCTCAGCAGGTCTTCCAAGGACTGGATCGTTCTCTCTGACTGACCATCTGTTTGGGGATGATATGCAGAGCTCATCCTCAACTTAGTTCCCAAGCACTCTTGCAAGGTCTGCCAAAACCGTGAAGTGAACTTGGGATCTCTATCTGAAACGATGCTGGAAGGCACTCCATGCAGCCTCACTATTTCCTGGATGTACAACTGTGCCAACTTGGCCATGGGCATCCTCATATTCACTGGGAGAAAGTGAGCACTCTTCGTCAGCCGATCAGTGATGACCCAGATTGCATCATGGCCCTTGACCGATCTGGGTAAATGGGTGACAAAATCCATGGCAATGCTGTCCCATTTCCACTCAGGGATATCCAATGGTCGTAACAACCCGCCAGGCCTTTGATGTTCTACCTTTGCCTTCTGACACGTCAAACAGGTAGCAACATACTGGGCGATGTCTCTCTTCATGCCTGACCACAAAAATGACTCCTTCAAGTCATGGTACATCTTGGTCATGCCTGGATGTAGGCTAAGGCGACTCTTGTGACCTTCCTCTAGGATCATCTTCTTCAATTCTCCATCTGCAGGGATGCAAATCCTGCCATTAAATCTCAAGATCCCATCATCACCCATCACAAGGTCTCTAGCTTGATCTGTCCCTAGTGACTCCACAGTACACTTCAGACTAGGGTCCTCCAACTGCTTGTCCTTTATCATTCCAAGGAGGTCATTAGTTATAGCCAGCTTACTACAACTAATGTGATTTACATGAAATTCTACCCCAAGGTTTAAATCTCTGAATTGCTCGATCAGTCTCTGCTCTTCCATCATCATGGTGGCCACTTGTACTGATTTTCTACTCAAGGCATCTGCCACTACATTGGCCTTCCCTGGATGGTACATGAGTTGAAATTCGTAGTCCTTTAGAAACTCCATCCACCTTCTCTGTCTCATGTTTAGTTCCTTCTGATCGAACAGGTATTTCAGGCTCTTATGGTCACTGAACACCTGGAACCGAGCTCCATATAAATAGTGCCTCCAGATCTTCAAGGCAAACACCACAGCCGCCAACTCCAAATCATGCGTAGGGTAGTTCCTCTCATGGACCTTGAGTTGCCTTGAAGCATATGCAACCACTCTTTTCTCTTGCATCAAAACACATCCCAAACCCTGATGTGAAGCATCACAGTAGACCTCAAAAGGTCTTCCTACCTCTGGGATCACCAGCACTGGAGCACTAGTCAACCTTTCCTTTAGTTCCTTGAAGCTCTGCTCACATCGGTCGGTCCAAGCAAAAGGTTGATCCTTGCGGGTCAGCTGTGTTAAAGGAGCCACTACCTTGGAAAAGTCCTCAATAAACCGCCGATAGTAGCCAGCTAGGCCCACAAAACTCCTTATTTCAGTAACTGTCTTAGGACGTTCCCATAGAAGCACTGCCTCCACTTTGGCTGGATCAACCGAGATCCCCTGGGCAGATATCACATGTCCCAAGAAGTTGACTTCCCTCAGCCAGAACTCACACTTCGAGAACTTGGCATAGAGCTGCTTCTCCCTCAGTATCTCCAATACTGTCCTCAGGTGTTCTTCATGCTCTTCCTCGGTCCTTGAGTAAATGAGTATGTCGTCTATGAAGACCACCACAAACTTATCCAAGAAAGGGCGAAAAATCCTATTCATGTAGTCCATGAACAGGGCTGGAGCATTTGTGACCCCAAACGGCATCACCACATACTCATAATGCCCATACCGAGACCTAAAAGCTGTCTTTTGCACATCATCAGCTTTAACCAAAATTTGGTGGTACCCCGATCTCAGGTCAATCTTGGAGAACACCGAGGCTCCATGTATTTGATCCATCAAATCATCAATCCTAGGTAGGGGGTACTTGTTCTTGATGGTCAACTTGTTCAACTGCCTGTAATCTATACACAGCCGAGACCCTCCATCCTTCTTCTTAACTAGAAGCACTGGAGCCCCCCATGGAGATACACTGGGTCTGATGAATTTTTTCTCCAACAATTCTTCCACTTGCTTCTTTAATTCCATCAACTCGGCTGGTGCCATCCTGTAAGGTGCCATTGACACTGGTCCAGCTCCAGGCACTAAATCAATGGAGAATTCCACTTCTCTCTTAGGGGGTAACCCAGGTACTTCTTCTGGAAATACATCCATGAATTCTTTCACCACATGTATTCTGGTTACATCCTCTTCATTCTTCACTTCCAACCGAGCTAGCATCACGAAGCACCTCGCCCCTCTTTCCAACTCCGACAACCCGTGCTGAGCTGATATCACATCTGGCTCTTGGAGATCTGGAAACGCTATCTTCTGACTACCGCAGTCTATGAGAACGTGATTGGCAGCTAGCCAATCCATTCCCAGGATAATATCCAGGTCCTGAAGAGGTAGACAGATCAAGTTCACTTTGAATCTGCGTCCCTCTACTATCACTGGACATTCAGGGCAAACTGCAGAGGTCAACACCTGTCCTGACGCAGGTGTAGAGACCAACAGTTCGAAAGGCAACTCCTTCACTAGAAGGCCCAACTCGGCTACACACAGGCTTGACACAAAGGAGTGTGTCGCTCCAGAATCAAACAAGGCTTTTACACCTCTATCAGCTATAAAACAAACACCTTGCACGAGGTTACCTGACTGAGTCGCCTCTGCTCCTGACATGGCAAACACTCTCCCTGTTGCCTGAGGTCTGCCCCCTTCGTTCCTCATCTGCTGAGAGCCACTGGGTTGGGTCGTCCCATTCCTGCTAGGGCACTCTCTAGCAACGTGTCCTGTCTTTTGGCAGGTAAAACATCTTCTCTCTGAAGTCTTCTTGGGGCACACATTGGGCGTGTGTGACCCACCACAATGGAAACACTTGGGTCTCCAAGGTTGTTGTCGTTGAAACTGGGATGACGCTGTTCCCGCCCGATGTGGTGGAGGTCTCGCATAGGGCTTGCTTTGTGGGTGCTGTGCCTTAGCTTTCCCACTGGAAGAACCTCCTGGGTGTGACCTGATCACCCGAGAATCACCCTTTTCTAGGGTCTCCACCATCTTCGCCTTCTCTACTAAGGCGTGAAATTCCCTAATGCACATCGGGGCTATGGTCCTCTTCAGCCCATGCTTCAGTCCCTCTTCAAACTTCCTACACCTCCAAGCCTCAGAGGTCGCCTGGGTGTAGAATCTGGCGAGATACTCAAACCGAGCAGCATAGGCATTCACAGACATATCCCCCTGCTCCAACTTTAGGAATTCAGCTTCCCTCGCAAACCTTGCGCTGTCTGGGAAGTATTTCTCCAGGAACCTCACCCTGAAGTTCTCCCAGTCCAACACATCCTCTCGGGCCTCCATCATCTGCTGAGCTCCCATCCACCAGAACTCAGCTTCCCCAGATAGCAAAAAGGTTGCGAACACCAATTTCTTCTCTTCAGGGCAGGAGGTCGCCCTAAAGATTTTCTCCAGCTCTCTGACCCACTGATCTGCCTGATCAGGGGTAGCATTTGTAACATCCCGCAAAATAAAACCATACATACATGTATAATGAAAATAAAGGTAAACAAATAATATTGAAGAGTACATGATATTATATATATAAGAAATGAAGTTGCTCCTCTTAGGGAGTTAAATACATAACCAGGTCAAATGTTTTCAAAATTTAAAACGAAATTCAACCAAATACAACAAGACCGGCGATCTCCATACATGAACCGGCGATCTGGTAACAGAAGGCCCAAAACAGGCGATCTGCAGCAGGACATAAATCCGGCGATCACCACCAAGAGATAGAAAACCGGCGATCACCACAAACAGGCGATCTCTTCCTCGGCGAATACTCACTAAGGAGCTCTACTTCCTGGAAGATCATCTGCTCCCGTGTAAGTTATACACGATCATCACAGTTTAAAGAGAAAAACAGCCAACGAACAAAACATGCAGGGTAAGCTAGATATTTTAAAGAGAGTTTAAATAAGAATACTTAAAATAAAATCAAGGTAAACAATTTCCAAGATATTCACGTAAAGCTATAGATTTTCTCAATACCCTTCACCTGATCACCCAGAAATCACACATTTCACCATATTCTCAAGGGTTATTCTATTTCACAAAACTGCATCAAGTGTCTATAGATTTCAAGTTCCTCATTTCACATGTCAGACCACCACTGACCCAGCACACAAGACACTTGACACTACTTCCGGAAGACTCGTGCATTGACTAGACTCAGAGATTCTGCACCTGTCATACAAAGCTGTTGTAATGTTTCCACAGCTATGCGCATCAATACATTCTCGATCTCAAGTTCATCATTCTCACAGTATGACAGGGTTAATCCATATAACAGGCCGAGCTCGTTCTGTTTCACACGACTCACCCATACATATGAACCTCCTTCGACTCTCAACGCCTGAATAACTTCATCTATATGAATCCATTATCTCAGGAGAGTCAGGATAATCTCATTATAGACATCACCGATCAATGCACATCCTACACGATCTTACACGGTATTTCCTTTCCTGAAAATACTATGCCTCGATCCACATTCACAACATTCAACACATCATACCGCCCTTAAATAAATGATTCAAGTCACAGCAACGATCATTTCAAAGATTCAGATTTTCGAAGATCACATTTAAGCTTCAACAGTTCAAAGTAACACCAAAACACAGGAAGTTCGCAAACATCGCCCAAACCGGCGACCTGGTTCAAAAACAGGGTATTTCAAAGTCTGTATTTAAAAACCGGCGACCACGTCGCCCAAACACATGGAACAGAGCATTCACGCAGATGCAAACGAAACCGGCGACCACGTCGCCCTCATTTCAGAAATAGCTAAACTATGGCTTGTATTGAAAATGAAGTCTAGCTTCCCTTACCTGGACTTGCGCAAAACACCAGGAGCTCCGAAACCCAACGAAGCTTGAACAACGCCTTGGCTCTGTTTTTGCGTCTGGTTGAAGGACTTGCAGAGAACCTCCCAGGTGCTCTAATGGTGACTGTCGCTCGTCGTACTCTCGTGTGAAGGTGCAGGAATCGCAGCGCAAAGGAGATATCTGGAGGAGAAGGGAGGTAACTCACTCTTTCTCTCTTTGAATGCTGCAACGTCTTTTTTTCTCTCAGCAGTGGGTCTCTGCATCTTAAACCAACTTATCCACCAAAAGCAGCTGCCACCACCCACTCTGCAGAGAAGTCTGAGTGTACGTTTCCCTGAACAGTACGACTACAGTTGTCTCTTGCGCAGGCCAACAACTCCCTGAACAGTACTACTGAGCGTGCCTCTGCGCAGGCTAACACTCTGAGGTCACTATTCTGAACCACTCTTTTTGTCTACGTGGCGCGCGTGCAGGACGTTCCATGCTGGAAGTCTGGGTCCCACCTTCTCTGTGTGTAACTCGACGTCGCGCGATGACCTTTCACCGATGACCACAGGCGCGAAGTCTATCCACCGATGACCTCTCCCGCGAAGGCTATCCACCGATGACCTTTCGTGCGAAGGCCATCCACCGATGACCTCTCGCGCGAAGACAATCCGCCGATGACCCCTCGCGCGAAGACAATCCACCGATGTCTCCCCCTGGCGAACGACCGATGTCTCCCCCTGGCAAAGCCCGCATGCCTCTCGCGCCCTGGCAATGCCCACATGCCTCGCGCCCTGGCGATGCCCGCATGCCTCTCGCGCCCTGGCAATGCCCGCATGCCTCTCGCCCGCGCGATGCCTGCATGCCTCGCGCCCGCGCGATGCCTGCATACCTCGCGCCCTGGCGCTCATGTGTAGCAGGCGACCGGCGATCATGTACTACTAGGCGATCTCATAGTCTTCCAAACTACACTTTCCTTCCTTTTCATTTTAAATAAAGACATACTTAGAATTCATTTAAAATATATCTCTTTTATTCCAATTTAATTTTACAGGTCCTTACAGCATTCCCACTAAACTTGGGTGGGTTGTGCCTCATGAACTCAGTCAGTCCCATCTGTTCTTGAGGCTGACCGCCGTGGGAGTTTGTCTCAGCCGACCGAGCAGTTTCCCAGTGGTGCATTGTAGCTTGATGGTTCTGAGCCATCGCTGCATTCTGTTGCTGGATGGCAGTTGCCATCATCTCGATAGCCTTAGCAATCTGGCTCATCTCCGAAGAAGATTGGGGAGGGGTAGAAGGTCTACGTGCCATCTCTCTTCGTTTCAGAGTTGAAACTACAGGTTTCTATATTCCCTACAACTACAAGAATGAGATCGATAAGAAATCAATTCATTCAGGAGGTAACATATAGACCTTACAAAGGTCAGCATCTCAAAATCATTAAGAATTTGAGCTCATCAACAGAATCATAATACTTATGACTTCAAACAAAACACCAGAACAGTTACTGGTGTACAATCATCAATCCAAACAACCACTTTCAGGCAATTATAAGAGCACTCAATAAATCACACCAGAATTCAATGTAGGCTAAACATCAAACCCTTGGAATTAAGATTAAGAATCATCTCGATCCAGTCATGAGTGTGCACCCTCATTACTTTATCAAGATCCTCTCATTCTTAATACCAAGATTTTCAATTATGGCATACATTCACTAAAGCACACACAAAATTTCAATACCAAAAACGTTTTGAAAATCTTTCACTATAGTTGTTATTTAAAACTCAAATAGATCCTATGAGCAGAAGAAACACAATGGATCCACAGCCCTCAGGTCATCCTAAGGACGAACTGCTCTGATACCATTAATGTAACATCCCGCCAAAATACTATACAAATGTATATAATGAAAATGAAGGTAACAAATAGATTGAAGTGAACAAAATATTATATATATGAAATGTAGTTTCTCCTCACAGGGAGTTTAATACAAATTCGGTCAAATTTTCCAGAAACATAAACAAAATACAGTAAAAAAAAACAAAGCAGGCGATCTCCTATCGGAAGAGACCGATCTCCTATCGGACGAGGCCGATCTCCTATCAGAGGACCCAAAACAGCCGATCTGCTACCAGAACAGAAATCAGGCGATCTCCTTCCGGCGACCACTCACTAAGGAGCTCTACTTCCTGGAAAATCATCTGCTCCCGTGTAAAATACACGATCATCACAGTTTTAAGAGAAAACAGCCAGAGAACAATACAAAGGGTAAGCTAGATATTTTTAAACTTTAAATTTTAAACTGGACAACCAACGCAGATCAGCCTTTTTAAACATTCACAAGAGTCCATCACTTCCTCACTCATATCACACAGCCATCAAGAAATCACATGTTTCACAATATTTTCAAGAGTCGTTCTATTCACATAATGCACCAAGTGTCTATCAATTCAATGTTTTTCATTTCTCACGTCAGACTACCACTGACTCAGCACACAAGACACTTGACACTACTTCCGGAAGACTCGTGCATTGACTAGACTCAGAGATTCTGCACCTGTCATACAAAGCTGTTGTAATGTTTCCACAGCTATGCGCATCAACACATTCTCGATCTCAAGTTCACCATTCTCACAGTATGACAGGGTTAATCCATATGACAGGCCGAGCTCGTTCTGTTTCACACGACTCACCCATACATATGAACCTCCTTCGACTCTCAACGCCTGAATAACCTCATCTATATGAATCCATTATCTCAGGAGAGTCAGGATAATCTCATTATAGACATCACCGATCAATGCACATCCTACACGATCTTACACGGTATTTTCTTTCCTGAAAATACTATGCCTCGATCCCACATTCACCACATCCAACACATCACATAACACTAAAAGGAATGATTTCAATCACAGCAAAACTCAATCCAAGGTTCTTATTTTCGAATATCTCATTTAAATCTCAAACAGTTTCAAAGCAACACCAAAAACAGGGAGTTCGCAAACAACGCCAAAACCGGCGATCTGGTTCAAAAACAAGGTATTTCGAAGTCTGTATATAAAACCGGCGACCACGTCGCCCAAACACATATAAACAGAGCATTCACGAAGATGAAAACGAAAACCGGCGACCACGTCACCCTCACTTCAGAAACAGCTAATCTATGACTTGTATTGAAAATGAAGGCTAGCTTCCCTTACCTGGACTTGCGTAAAATACCGCGAGCTCAAAACCCACCGAGCCTGAAGGATGCCTTAGCTCTGTTTTCAGCGCCTGGTCTGTAGAACTTGCAGAGAACCTCTTAGGTGCTCTAAGGGCAACGTCGCTTGTCGCACTGATGCTGGAGGTTGCCTGAGTCTCAACGCAAGGAAGGGAAGAAGGGAGGGAGGAAGTTTGCACTCACTCTAACACTCTTGAGTCTGTAACGCTCTTTGCCTTCCCGCAGTGGCTTTTGAATCCCAACTTACTTGTCCACGCATGCTGCTGCTGCCACCCCTTCTGCAGGAAAGTCTGAGAACCACTGCCTTGAACAGTACGACCACTGTTGTCTCTGGTGCATGCCAACCACTGCTCTGAACAGTACTACCACTGTTGTCGCTTGTGCATGCCAACCACTGCTCTGAACAGTACGACCGCGAGTGTCTCCTGCGCATGCCAACATTCTGATGTCACCACTCTAAACCACCCTTTTTGTCTATGTGGCGCGTGTGCAGGACGTTTCATGCTGGGAGTCTGGGTCCCACTTTACTCTGTGTGAAACTCGACGTCGCGCGATAACTTTCCACTGCTGACTCATCCTGGCGAACGACCGATGTCTCCTTCGCCCTGGAAGACGACCAATGTCTTCCTCTGGGAGACGACCGATGTCTTCCTCTGGGAGACGGCCGATGTCTTCCCTGGCGACGCCCTCATAACTCTCGCGCCTTGGCCACGTCCACATGCCTCGCGCCCGCGCGATGCCCGCATGCCTCGCGCCCGCGCGATGCCCGCATGCCTCTCGCGCCCGCGCGATGCCTGCATGCCTCGCGCCCTGGCAATGCCCGCATGCCTCGCGCCTGCGCGATGCCCGCATGCCTCGCGCCCGCGCGATGCCCGCATGCCTCTCGCGCCCGCGCGATGCCTGCATGCCTCGCGCCCTGGCGACGTCCACCTGGCGCTCATGTGTAGCAGGCGACCGGCGATCTCATAGCCTTCTAAACTTAACTTTTCCTCCCTTTTTATTTTTAATAAAACATACATAGAATTCTTTTAAAATATAACCCTTTTTATTCTAATTCAATTTTACAGGTCCTTACAAAATTGCTTCCAACTTTGTGCCAATTATCACTCTTGTCTCCTACCTCAAGGATAGACACCTTTAGTCTTCACACTCTCCCTAACTCAAGTGAGATGGCCTCACCACTCACTCTCCACACCTAACACTTCACCTTCAAGGTTTTCACAGCACCTAGGAGTGCCTTACACGTTTCAATCCATGAATGCTTCTGCCAACCACTTCCAATCTCAAAATTAAGCTCACAGATGAAGGCACAACTACATCAAGTGGTATCTAGAGCCATGGTTCTTCAAAAGCTAAGTGTCTTCTTCTATTCATTTTAATTTTTGTGTTTTCTTCTTGAATCCGTGTTGTTCATCATATTCATTAATGTCTTGCTGTTTTTGAGTTTTAATTTTGTTTTGAATGCTGTTTTTGATAATTCCAATCAGTATAAACATGTTCAAATTGATCTTGAACTTCTACTTGCAATTTTATGTAGGATTCTTTGAGTATTGGTGTGCTGTTTGATTTTTATTAGGTTTTGAGTCTTTCTTGCATTTTTTTAATCGGTTCAATCTATTTTAACTTGGGTAATTTTGATTTTGAAATCTATACATGTTTTGTCAAGTCATGTTTCTCCAAGAAATGTCATCAAATCTTTGTAGTACCTTTTCTTGATAATTTTTGGTTTCTTGATTTGATTTTGAGAAATAATTTAATTCTATTTTGTTTGATCCTTTGGTGCATTTTACTTTTAGTTTTGAGTTCATAATTGTGTGTTAGCTCCACACAATTTCATATACATCAATTTCCTTTGTGTTTTTGAAGTTTCTTATTACTGTTTTTAATTCCAGATTAAGATTTCTAAAACTATGCTGGCTGTTTTTCATTGTGAAATTTGATTTCGGTGGAGAAAAATTCTGAAATCTAGATTTGTGAAGTTGAATGTCTTAGAAAAAAAAGAAAAAAAAAAGGTGAATCAAAATTGAAAGTGAAAAAAAAAGATAAATCAAACAAAATCAGTGTTCAAAACTGGCACGAAAAAAAAAATGGTAATCAGGCACCAGATTTGAAAATTTTATTTTAATTAATTGGTGCATGTGTTTTGTGTGATTTAAGAGCCAAAAGTTAGCTGACATCTTGAAGTATTTTTGTTTAAAACTTCAAATACAAATTTGAAAAATACAGATCAGCACAAATTTTATAAGTCATGCATTTTATACCTTAATTTTCTGTAGTTCAGTTTTGGTTTTTGTAATCCAATTCTTGTACCTTTCCCTAGGTTCACTTTGTGTGCTAACTTTGTTGATTGCCTTATTTTGGTTAATTGTCAATTTTTCTTCAATATTCCTTCCAGTTTTGTCACATTTTAAATTTCTTTATTGTTGTCCAAATTCAAATTGAGCTTTTGTTGCTTTAATTTTGTTGACCTCTTATGTGGTGGAAGTTTTCAAAAGGTGCTTGTTAAGTTTGGAGCTAACCTTTGTGGTGAGTGCCATTATCACTTAGTAGGTGCTAAATTGATTACTTCAAGTGACTATCCTAAAAGAGGTAAAGCAAGAGTGCAACAATAAAGATATACAAACATACACCAAAGAGAGGAGTGCAAAGCAAAAAGAAAGAGTACTAAAAAGAAAAGGAGGCATAAAATAGGATTTCTAAATTTTAGTAATTAAATTTCCATTGTATTTTCTTGAGTTGTAATTTGTTAAACCTTGAACAATTAGTGGATTAATCACGTAATTAGTCGATGAGTGTGTCTTGAAGGTTCACAAGTGCCAACAGCCTCATCATTAGGAATTCGACTAGTTTAAAGCTTTCTAGTTAGAATTAATTCATTTGTGTTTAATTGCTTTAGCATATTTGTTTCTTGTATAAAAATTGTGTTTTCATTTTTTGATTGTGCTCTAAGTGAATTACTTAGAGAAAGGTTTGTGAAAGTCTTGAAGGATAGAATTTGGCTAGGAAAGGCTTGGTACTTAAGTGATCGAAGTGATCCACCTCCCTTTCTTGGGAATCTACCTACATTACTCGACCTATCTTTCTTGTGGTAAATTGCTTTTTGATCCTGCCGCTTGACTCGAACATGGAGGATTGCCTCGTCACTCCTTCGTCTAGCCTTCTGTTCTGCAGGAACGCTCCAAGTACCACCACCGGAACTCCAAACGCTGACTGCAAAACGCACAGACGGCGCCTCTGGCGGCCGTTGTAGCTCCGACGCTCAAGTCAGGCAACAGGAACACCAAAACTATCACTGAATCTCTCTGTGAGACTCGTGTGTGCTCTCAGATCCACTTTCTCTCTCAAATGTGTAAGCTGTAAGAATCTGTCAAAAACTCCCCTAATTTCGTTAAGAGTTTCGTATATATACCTGAGTCTTTCTCTCTCCTGACGGTTATTCCTCTTGACACGTGGATAACATCTGGTCATACACGTGTCACCATCTGGAGTACTTGCAGCTGAAACGTTACTTCCACTGTGCTCCTGCGACTAAGTTATCCACACAGGGAGTAGCTTAGTACACAGGCTACTCTGGGCGCAACCAAGTCTTCTCAAACACCCGACGATGTGCTCTTTCGGCGACTTGCTGACCACCTGATCTCCTAACCTTCACACACGACGATCATGTGCAATCTAGGCGATTACTGATCCATATCGGCGATGAGCGATTACTCATCCTCAAGGCGATAGGCGATTACTCATCCTCAAGGCGATAGGCGATTACTCATCCTCAAGGCGATAGGCGATTACCATTCTGAGTGATCGCCTCCCTGATTCACCTGCTATCCTCTACCACGTGTTACCCTGTGAATGGTCCACGTGGTCAACTACTGCTGATGTCATCAACTACCGATGACCGACCGGATCACAAGCCCCCCAGTCTCGAGCTGTGAACTTGTTCTCAGTGAAGAGACTAAGAAATCGTCTTATAGCGGTCTATAGAAGCGCGCACTCTGGTACTAACACTGTTTCATTCCTTCTTCTTTGCCTTCAAACATTCAAAGCATTTCTCTGTGCGGGCCGCATGCTCCCAGGAGAGCGCCAAGCGCATCCTGCCTGCATGGCCTTGCCGCACGTCCTCTGAGTGGGCATCATGCGAGGTGCATGCGCAACGTTCTCGCTGGGAACCCCGATGACCGATCGCCCTCTGCATGCACTTACGACCGACCCCCCTCTGCATGCATTTATGACCGATCTCCCTCTTAACGCCCGATCGCGCTCTTCATGCAGTCACACCCGATCGGTGCCTCATAACTTCCACCGATGACCGGGCGGTGCCTCATAACTTCCCCTGATGACCGGGCGGTGCCTCATGACTAACCACAGACGTCCGTGCGGTGCCTCATGACTATCCACCGACGTCCGTGCGGTGCTTCCAGGCGCTTATCTATGCTCTGAACCGGGAGTGGTGGCCACTTGGTATCTGACTACTGATCACTGTTCTAGGTGATCTCCTCCCTGATTCACCTTCTCTGTTTTCTTCTTCTCAAACGCGCTAGGGTTCGCTGCGTTTCTCCTCTTTAACTCTCTGCATGTGACTAACTGTTAACTAGCTTAGGCTTTAGCGCGATCCCACTGCAACCCCTCAAACTTGGCTTTTGACTTGATCGCGGCTAACTGTTACCTTAGCATTGCCTTCAACATAACTTCGTGCTGGATGACTGACTTAACGGGGCCTAAACGCTTCGGCTTCACGCAGCAGAACTTGCTTCTACCACCGACCACCGACTAGCATGTTAGTGCACCACCGATCAGTCATCGCGCTTCTGGCTTCGCTACACTTCTCTGCCACACCAGCGCTGAGTGCATAGAGGGCCTGAACACCAACTATGACGCCTGTGTTTTGGGGAAGAGAAGTGCTTCTCGGTGACCCCTCTTGTCTCAACCTTGCTGTAAGAAGTCGTGGGTGAGGTCTTGCTTCTCTCACCTCAACCTCGCTGTAAAAAGCAGAGGGAAGGGACTTGGTTCTCTTGCCTCAACCTTGCTGTAAGAAGTAGAGGAAGAGGACTTCTCCTCATGCCTCAGCCTCGCTGTACAAAGTCGAGGTGAGGACTTCCTCTGTTGCCTCAACCTTGCTGTAAGAAGCGAAGGAGAAGGACTTTCACTCGCCTGCACCTCGCTGTACAAAGTCGAGGGAGGACTTTCTTCTTTCTCGCCTGCACCTCGCTGTACAAAGTCGAGGGAGGACTTTCTCGTGGGTGCACGCTCCCAGGGGAGCGCCAGGCGTGGCTGTCTAAGCGCACACACTAGGGGCGCCTTGCCTGCATTGCCTCATCGCGTGTTCTCCGCACGTCCCGACCGGCGAGGAGCTCTTCTCTGGAATCATGCGAGGTGCATGCTTAACGATCTCGTTGGGAACTTGGGTCCCAGCTTAACACGTCTTAGCAAGACCCCGATGACCATGAACCGACGGCTGATCGCGGTCTGCATGCGCTGATGGCTGATCGCGCTCTACATCCAGGCGCTTATCTAGGGGCTGATTTGTGGGTGGTGGCCACTCGGTAACTGACCACCGATCACCTGTACTTGCACCTGGGGCAAAGAGAACTTTGAACTGGGAACACTCGCACACTTTATGCACTGAAAATCTTTTATTGGGTGGCATCGTTAAAAAGAGTGCCCCCTGATCTGCTCAAATGTTTAATACACTAAGTGTGTGTACAGCGCGATAGCGCATCTACTTTACAGCTTAACTAAAGTAAGAAACAAGCGTGTAGCGTTCTACATCCTGGGAATAGCTGCTCCATCCAGAGTCTCCAGCCGACAAGCTCCATTCTCCAATGTCTCAACCACTCTGGATGGGTCTCCTTTATCCGGCGATGACCGCCCTGGCGATGCACGCACGCGGGGCGATCATGCCTTCCGCTTCAGCTCTGGGAGCCCCCCAAGTGTAGCCTCTTCCATCGCCTCACCTCCCCAAACACAGGGAGTTCATGCTGCTGGTTGCCTGCCTGGGACCCCGAAGCGCGATCACCTTGTGTCTTCTGCAGGTAATCGGTCAGGAACCCTGTCTTCACCAACTCAGCAAGCTGACGCCCCAACGCCAGGTAGGTACAGAGTGTATGTCCATAAGCTTGATGGAATTCACACCACTCATCCTTCCTCCCTCCAAGTACCCTGTCAGTTTTCTCTGGCACATGGAGTCTTGTTGCCACAGCAGGGATGGCGATCAGCTCCGCAAAACTTATCATGAAATCATACCTGGGGGGTGCGTTGCTTGCACGCCCCCCGGTCTGGTCCTTCCTGGGTGCATAAGGGCGAGACCTTCCCTGCTCCTTCCTCCCTTCCTTGATCTCATGCACTCGCGCCTGCTGCTGCTGATTCCCCTGACCTCCACGTGGCTTCGACGGTGCAGCACTTCCTCTCTTCTCAAAGACCTCTGTCTCTGCTACTATGTGTGCCACTGCGCATCGTCATATCTCGGTGAAGGTGGCAGGGTGGCTCCTGATGAGCGATTCACTGAAAGGACCAGGGAGGACACCTCTCTTGAACGCATGCACCAGCATGTCCTCGTCCTTGCTGGGCAATCTCACCACCTGCGCCCCAAAGCGATTGAGGTAGTCCTTCAACGGCTCCCCCTGTTACTGGCGCACGTCAAACAGGTCGTAGGACACCACTGGCGCCGGTCGGTGGATGATGTACTGCTCCATGAACAGCTTCGCAAACTGATGGAAGGAAGTGACGTGGCCCTTTGACAGGCTCACGAACCACTTCATCGCCACTCCGCTCAGCGTACTCATGAACATCTTGCAGTACACAGCATCTGAACCTCCAGTCAGCATCATCTGAGTGTGGAAGGCTGTCAAGTGTGCTTCTGGATCTTCCACCCCCGTGAACGACGTTTTCAGTCCCACCAGATTGGGAGGCACCACCGTGTTCATGATCTCGGGGGAGAAAGGCATAGGGAATGCTCTAGGAGGCGATGGCAGCGTCGACGTCCTCTCTTCAACTGCGCGCTCCTTCTGCGCCTGCAATTCCCTACGCAGCTCTTCATTCATACAGTTCAACTCTTCGTTTCTTCTCTGCAATGCAGTCAGCTCTGCACGCATTTTCTCTTGCTCAGCTCTCGATTCCGCGACGCTATCTTGCAGCGCGCGCATCATCTGCACTACCTGCGCCATGGTAACAACTCCTTCTTCAGCAGATGGCGCAGGTGAGGTTTGCCTGGTTCTTCTACTCATCTCCTCTGCACTTCGACGTAACTTCACTTCGACAAAATGATCAAGAAGCTCCAAGAAACTTCAAGAAACCTCAAGAAACTTCAAGAACTGCGACGTGGATGGGAACAAAATTCACACGGGCCCCACAGTGGGCGCCAATGATCCTGCCGCTTGACTCGAACGTGGAGGATTGCCTCGTCACTCCTTTGTCTAGCCTTCTGTTCTGTAGGAACGCTCCAAGTTCCACCGCCGGAACTCCAAACGCTGACTGCAAAATGCACAGACGGCGCCTCTGGCAGCCGTTGTAGCTCCGACGCTCAAGTCAGGCAACAGGAACACCAAAACTATCACTGAATCTCTCTGTGAGACTCGTGTGTGCTCTCAGATCCACTTTCTCTCTCAAATGTGTAAGCTGTAAGAATCTGTCAAAAACTCCCCTAATTTCGTTAAGAGTTTCGTATATATACCTGAGTCTTTCTCTCTCCTGACGGTTATTCCTCTTGACACGTGGATAACATCTGGTCATACACGTGTCACCATCTGGAGTACCTGCAGCTGAAACGTTACTTCCACTGTGCTCCTGCGACTAAGTTATCCACACAGGGAGTAGCTTAGTACACAGGCTACTCTGGGCGCAACCAAGTCTTCTCAAACACCCGACGATGTGCTCTTTCGGCGACTTGCTGACCACCTGATCTCCTAACCTTCACACACGGCGATCATGTGCAATCTAGGCGATTACTGATCCATATCGGCGATGAGCGATTACTCATCCTCAAGGCGATAAGCGATTACTCATCCTCAAGGCGATAGGCGATTACCATTCTGAGTGATCACCTCCCTGATTCACCTACTATCCTCTACCACGTGTTACCCTGTGAATGGTCCACGTGGTCAACTGCTGCTGATGTCATCAACTACCGATGACCGACCGGATCACTTTTAACACATAGTTTTAATCATGTCTACTCATTCTCCTAACTCTAGTGAAGATGATAGAAAGTCAATCAAATCTCTTTTAAAACAATTAGCACAAGACTTTCAATCACTTTCATATAGACAAGTACAACATGAGACCCAACTCAAAGAGAGGGATGCTCATGTTGCTTTGTTGGAGAACGAGTTGAGGATGGTTAAAGAAAAAGATGAATACACCCATAAAACAAAAAGAAGTTCACATGCATCTAGCTCTAGGGGTAGTGATTCTCTTGGTGAACAAAGCCTTAGGATTAATGAGTATTATCAACCACCCCCTAGGAGAGCTAGAAAAGAAAGAAAAGAAAGTATTAAGGAGGTTAGGGTAGACTTACCTTATTTCCATGGGAAAGAAAATGTAGAAGCTTATCTAGATTGGGAAATGAAGGTAGAACAATTGTTTGCTTGCCATAGAGTAAGTGAAGAACGAAAGGTACCCCTAGCTACCCTTAGCTTTCAGGGAAATGCTATGTATTCGTGGACTGCCTTAGAGAGAGACAGGCGCCTTCATAAGGACCCTCCCATAGAATATTGGAATGATATTAGGGGAGCCTTAAGACGCCATCATATCCTTTCCTACTATAATAGGGAGTTAATGGACAAGCTCCAGAGACTCCAATAGAAATCTATGAGTGTTGAAGAATATAGGCAGAAAATGGAGTTATACATGATGAGAGCCTCCATTAGGGAGGAAGAGGCCACCACCATAGCAAGATTCTTAAGTGGACTCAATCTTGAGATTAGAGATAGAGTTGAACTTCTACCCTACATAGACTTGAATGATTTGATTCAACTTTGCATCAAAGTTGAACAACAAAATTTGAGAATAATATCAAGTCGTAGGGAAAGTTCATATTCTAACTCTTATCCCAAGAGAGAGTATAAAAGGGAGGAACCCATAAAAGAAAAATCAAAAGAAACTCCCAAGAAAATAGAAATAGATATCTCTAGCTCACAACCCTGTAGCCGAGACACCAAATGTTTTAAGTGCTTTGGTAGAGGTCATATAGCTGCTGAATGCCCAAATAATAGAAATATACTCTTAAGAGAGAAGGATGAATATAGTAGCCAAAGTGAAGAAGTTAGCGGGGGAGAAGAGAAAGAAAAGAGTGAGGGAGTGTATCCATGTGAGGGGGAGTTAATGATGATCCGTAGAACCCTTAACAACCAACCTAGTGTTGACCAAGAGTCACAAAGAGAGTATCTTCCACACAAGATGTAAAGTTTTTGAAAATGTATGTTCTCTCATTGTGGACAGTGGTTCCTGTTGCAATTCCTGTAGCTCTAGGATGGTTGAGAAGCTGAATCTACAGGTAATACCTCATCCTAAACCTTATAAACTTCAGTGGATAAATGAAGATGGGGAATTAACTGTAGATCAACAAGTGAAAGTTGAGTTCTCTGTGGGAAACTACAAAGACAAAGTTTTATGTGATGTAGTTCCCATGGAAGCTTGTCATATTTTGTTGGGTAGACCTTGGCAATTTGACAAGAAAACCATGCACAATGGTCTTACCAATGAGATTACTTTCACTCACAAAGAAAATAAGTTTTTACTTTATCCCTTATCACCTTCACAAGTGGTAAAGGACCAAGTGCAAATGAGAAAAAGAAAAAAAAAAGAGGATGAGAAAAAGAAAAAGAAAATAGAAAACCAAGAAAAAGCCTTTAGAGAAAAAGAGGCGTGGGAGAAGAGTGTTCCTTCCCGCAAGGTCATTCAGAAAGAAGAAAAAGCTGAAAACAAAGTTAAAAAAATACTTCTTTTTGAACAACCTACAGGCCTCCTGTTGTGTAAAGGAACACTTTCATGCACTGCCACATGTGCTGAAGCTAGTATTCTACCTCCTCAAGTAAAAGAAATTTTAAAAGAGTTTGATGATTTATTTCCTAAGGAAGGACCATTGGGACTTCCTCCTTTTAGAGGAATAGAACATCAAATAGATTTAGTTCCAGGAGCTAGTCTTCCTAATAGACCAACTTATAGAACTAATCCTGAGGAAACCAAGGAGATAGAATCACAAGTTCAGGATTTGTTGGAGAAGGGTTGGGTTCAAAAGAGCCTCAGTCCTTGTGTTGTACCTGTCTCGTTGGTGCCTAAAAAAGATGGCAAGTGGAGAATGTGTTGTGATTGTAGGGCCATCAAGAACATCACCATCAAGTACAAACATCCAATCCCAAGACTAGATTATATGCTTGATGAATTGCATGGGTCCACTATATTTTCCAAAATTGATCTTAAGAGCGGATATAACCAAATATGAAATAAAGAAGGTGATGAGTGGAAAACCGCTTTTAAAACCAAATTTGGACTATATGAGTGGTTAGTGATGCCTTTTGGTCTCACTAATGCACCTAGTACATTCATGAGGCTAATGTATAGGTAAATATGTAGTAGTTTACTTTGATGATATCCTAGTGTATAGCCAAAGCCTAGAAGCCCACCTAAGTCACCTTAGGGAAGTTCTCTTAGTGCTTAGGAAGAATAGTCTTTTTGCTAATATTGATAAGTGTACCTTTTGTGTTGATAGTGTAGCGTTTTTAGGTTTTATAGTTAGTAAAAATGGGGTACATGTTGACCCAGAGAAAATCAAAGCCATCCAAGAATGGCCAACTCCACAAAATGTAGGAGATGTTAGGAGTTTTCATGGACTAGCAAGCTTTTATAGAAGATTTGTGCCTAACTTCTCGAGTTTAGCTTCACCACTCAATAAGTTAGTGAAGAAAGACACTTCATTTTGTTGGACTGAGAAGCAAGATCAAGCCTTCAAGAGGCTTAAAGCTTTGCTCACTAATGCACCCGTTTTAGCTCTACAAAATTTTGCAAACACTTTCGAGCTAGAATGTGATGCATCAGGAATAGGCATAGGTGTGGTATTGTTGCAAGGTGGACACCCTATTGCTTATTTCAGTGAAAAACTCCATGGTGCCACCCTCAACTATCCAACCTATGATAAGGAGTTCTATGTACTTGTGAGGACCCTGAAGACTTGGGAGCACTATCTAGTATCCAAATAATTTGTAATTCATAGTGCTCATGAGTCTTTAAAATACTTGAAGTGATGGATTTTTCTTCATGACCATTTGTTCTTCTTGAAATATCAGGTAAAAAGGTGGTGGAAGCTATGGATGATATGGGTCAAGGATGGCTCATATAGAGCTATGGGTTCCTTGTAGGTGCATGAAAGGTATGGAGAGTGATAGGTTAGGCCAAATCACTTGGAGGAAGGTGAAGATGAAGATCAAAGTGTCTAACCTAGAGAGACTAAACAAAGAGTAGAAGCTAGCATAATTTTGGCAGCATTTACTCATATAAATTGATCTTAAAAAAAATGAGCCAAAGCACCCTATTTATAGGAGATGGTGCCTTGGAGAGTAAGGAGCAAGGGTAGGATGGGGAATACATAAAAGAGGGGGCTGCTAGGGTGTTGACTAAAGGTCAATGCAGCCCCTTAGCATGCTTCTAGAAGGTAGGGCTACATTCCTACCCTAAAAGGCCTAGGTACAAGCTAAGTTGTTAAATACACCCCCTATTGTAATAAACCCTACTCTACTGAAATTACAAATAAACTGAAATTAATTGATGCTCAGCTCCCATGGCTTAGGCTCTACTCCTTGTGGTCCTCTGAGGGGTCTTTGAATATGTAAAGAAAAGTTTCTCCACCATCAGTAGCAGAGTCCCAATCTTCTTAAATACTATTTTCCATGGACCTAGTTGTTGGGCCTGAGTTTGGGCTTGGGCTTGGGCTTGGGCCTCTTCCATCATTCCCTCCTTCTTGAGAGGATCTGTCGTCAGATCTACAGGGTTGATCTCAAACAGCAGCCTTATTCCTGCTTTGAAAACTATGCTTGTCCTCCAGGATCAAATATTAACCTATAGTAAACATTATAGAAAAGTGAGATAAGAAAGTTAAGACTAGTGTATTCAAATAAAATTGTAAGGAAATAAGGCCTTTTTCTATTTTTATTAAAGTTTTGTTTGAAAGAAATAGGGCCCTTTTCAAAAATATTTTTGCTTCCTTTGTGTTTTTCATTGCCCAAGATAAGCAACATCACAAAGTGTTGTTTTTGTGAATTTTGAGAATAAGAGTAAGCATCATGATTCAAAGGAAAAGAAGAGTTCAAAGTATTGCAATCCCCCTTTAAGGGTTCTTTTCCCACTATGCTTGTAGGAGGTGTTGTAAGATACTCTTCATTCTTTCTAGATTCCACTTCTTCTTTTTCAAACAACCCCTCACTTGGCTTTTCTGTGGAGGGAAGGTTTATATCTATATCTGGTTCAGCTTCAAAAACAGATTTTTCTTCAAGCATATTCTCATAAGGGTTTTCTATGAAAAAAGAATTTAAGTCAATGTCTGGTTCTACTCCAAACAAAGGATTTTTTGTACTTTCCTTTTCTATCATCACTTTTTCTCTCTTTTCTTTCTCTTCTCTATCTTTCCTTTTATTATCCTCTCTTTCTCTTTTGTCTTTCTCATTTTCTCTCTTTATTTTCATTTCTACTAGGTCCTTTACCACTTGTGAAGGTGTTAAAGGATAGAGTACAAACTTTTTCTCCCTATGGGTAAATTTTATCTGGTTGGTAAGACCATTATGGATGGTTTTCTTGTCAAATTGCCATGGTCTTCCCAATAAGATGTGGCAGGCTTCCATGGGTACTACATCACATAAAATCTCATCTTTATAGTTCCCCATAGAAAGACTGATTTTTACCCGCTTATCTACAGTTAATTCCCCATCTTCATTTATCCACTGAAGTTTGTAAGGTTTTGGATGAGGTATTAATTGTAGATTAAGCTTTTCAACCATCCTAGTGCTACAACAATTGCAGCAAGAGCCACTATCCACAATGAGAGAACAAATGTTTTCTGAAACTTTACATCTTGTATGAAAGGTGTTCTCTCTCTGTGTTTCATGGTTCACACTAGGTTGATTGTTGAGGGTTCTTCTGATCATCATTAATTCTCCCTTACAAGGATATGCCCCCTCACTACTTTCCTTCTCTTCTTCCCCACTAGACTCTTCATCTTGGCTGTTATACTCATCCCTCCCTCTTAAGATCAGGGTTCTCCTATTTGGGCACTGGGATGCTATATGGCCTCTACCAAGACACTTGAAGCACTTGATGTCTCTACTGCGGGGTTGTGAGGTAGACACATCTTTTCCTACACTCTTGGGAGTTTCTTTAGATTTATCCTTTGAAAAACTATCCTCCCTTTCTCTTCTATACTCTTTCTTGGGATAAGAGTTAGAGTAAGAACTCTCCTTGTGACTTGATCCCTTTCTCAAATTTTGTTGTTCAACTTTTATACAAAGTTGGATCAAGTCATTCAAGTCCCTATAGGGCAAAAGTTCTACTTTATCCCTTATCTCAAGATTGAGACCACTCAAGAACCTTGCTATGGTGGTGGTGGCTTCTTCCCTAATAGAGGCTCTCATGATGTAGAGCTCCATCTTTTGCCTATACTCCTCTAACTCATGTTTTTCTGTTGGAGTTTTTGGAGCTTGTCCATTAACTCCCTATCGTAGTATGAACGAATATGGCGGCGTCTCAAGGCTCCCCTAAGGTCATTCCAATATTCTATGGGAGGGTCCCTATGGAGGCGCCTATCTCTCTCTAGGGTTGTCCACCAATACATAGCATTTCCTTGAAAGCTTAAAGTGGTTAAGGGTACTTTCCTTTCCTCACTAACATGATGGCAAGCAAAAAGTTGTTCTACTTTCATTTCCCAATCTAGGTATGTTTCAACATTTTCCTTTCCATAAAAATGAGGTAAGTCTACCCTAGTTTCTTTTGGGTGGCTTTCTCTCCTAGTTCTTCTAGGTGGAGGTTGATAATAATCATTTACTCTCAGACTCCCCTCAACATGTGAGTCACTTGACCTAGAACTAGATGCATGTGATGCATGTGATTTTTTTAATTTTCGAATGTATTCATCTTTTTCTCTAACAATCCTCAACTCCTCTTCCAAAAGTGTAAGATCAGCATCTCTTTCTTTTTTATCTTCCAAAAGTTGAGCCTCATGTTGCAATTGTCTTAGTGATAGTGATTGAAAATCTCTAGCCAATTGTTTCAAAAAAGATTTTATGGATTTTCTATCACTTTCACTATGACTTGAAGAATGAGTAGACATGTTTAGGGTTTGTGATAAAAGTAATTTTCAAAAAGAAAGATAAGTGGAGTGAAGTAGGTAATTTCCCAAGAAAGGGAGGTGGATCACTAGGATCTCTTAAGTACCAAGCCTTTCCTTAGCCAGATACTATCTGTAAGGATCTAGATAATTATTTGGAATAAAAGAAGTATAATTTTAATAAATTCTGAATATGTTATTACTTAAAACGAAAAGAGCTTGTAATGGAAATTTCATGGTGGTCAGACCTCGGATGTCGCCCAAGGTCTGAGGGCGGCGTGGTAGAGGTCGGTCGGTGGACCATAGTGGGTTCCAGAAATCACATGTAGGGAGGTGGGATTTGAACCTTAGGAGCGCCATGCATGCAGAATAACTGCGGGACTTTACGCTTGGACATAAGGGATTTACCTTAGTGTTGCATGCTTAGGCACGTAAGGATTGAGTACTGAGCTGCCCTCGGGCAGGAGAAGCTACCGACGTCACCGAGCCATGTGGGGGTGATAACACAGGTGTGGAGTAGTGGTAGGACGAGCCCCCAACAGGGTGTGACGATGTGGCATCAGTCGACAGAAGCAAGGCGATGTGTCCTCGCCACATCAAGGACGATGAGAGATCGCCAGGGCGAGAGACACGCGGGGATCGCCAGGGCAAGAGACACGCGGGCATCGCCAGGGCGAGAGACACGCAGGCATCGCCAGGGCGAGAGACAGACGGTCATCGCCGGGATGAGGGACGCATCGGTCGACTTCCAGGGAGAGACATCGGTCGTCTTCCAGGGAGAGACATCAGTCGTCTTCCAGGGAGAGACATCGTTCGTCCGCCAGGATGAGACATCGGTGGATGGTCATCGCCCGAGGTCGTGTTCCACACAGATGAGGTGGGGCCTAGGCTCCCAGCATGAGCGTCTTGCATGCGTGACACGTAGTCAGTGAGAGTGCTTCAGAACAGTAGCTCCAGAGAGTTGGTATGGAAAGTGACCCAGAGTTGGTGTGCGCAGAAACCCACGTGGTCATACTGTTCAAGGAAGTGTGCACGCAAGGTTGCTCAGAGAGTGGGTAATGGCAGTGAAGGCTAAAGAGCCGTTCGACCTTAAGAGCTGAGGGAATCAGCTCATTTAGTTCCCCTTTCTCCTTTCTCCTCCACTCGAAGACGCAGCTATCCTCACGTACCAGTGCTACGATCGGCGACTGCCATTGTCCTTCTGGGAAGTCTCTGCAAGTTCTCCCGTCAGGACGCTAGAACAGAGTAAGTCGTTTTACTCTGTTTTTCGAGTGGAATCTGAGCTTGAGAGGGTTGCCTCTGCATAGGCGTTGTCGGCGACTCCCTTAGCTCCAGAAATCGTCTCTGTTAGCGTAGAAAATGAGTAGTATAGTCAGTTTTGTGATAAAGGCTCCATGGTGCAGGTTAGGACATCTTTAAGCTTCGGTGGGTTTTGGAGCTCTTAGTGATTTTGCGCAAGTTCAGGTAAGGGAAGCTAGCATTTTCGTTTATAAAAACTTTAGGCGAGTAGGTTCTGAAGTGAGGGTGACGTGGTCGCCGGTTTCATATTCTATTTCACAATGCTCTGTTTTTATGTGTGGGGCGACGTGATCGCCAGTTTTAATGCAAATTTAGAAATCCCCTGTTTTAGTGTCGTTTTGAAATTGTTTGAGATTGAAAGGTGAAATGCATATGATATTCGAAAATCTGAACTTTGATATGATTGTTTCTGTGATTGGGATTGTTTAAGAAAAGATTCAAAATATTATATGATGGAATTGTGCTTTTACGTGTGGTATGATGTACTGGATGAATGTGAAAGAGTGATCAAAGCATAGTATTTTCAGGAAAGAAAATACCGTGTGGAGATTTTATGAGGGTGTATTGATCTGTGAGTATCCTGTGAATGAGGCGATCCTGACTCTGCTGATATGATGGAATCACATAGATGAAGTCATTCAGTTGGTGAGAGTCGAAGGAGGTCCATATGTATGGGTAAGTCGTTTGAAAGATAACTAACTTGACCTGTTATATGGATTAACCCTGTCATACTGAGAGAGTGATGATATTGAGATTGAGATCGAGATTATGTTTATGCGCATAGCTGTGGGAACTTTACAGCAATGTAGTATGACAGGTGCAAGTCTCTGGATGCTAAGTTCAACGCACGAGTCTTCCGGAAGTAGAGTCATGTGTCTATGTGTTATGAGTCAGTGGAAAGTCTGACATGTGAACCATGAGTATTGAATGTATTGAATAGACACTTGACGAGTTTGTGGAATATGGGGATATTGATGGTTGAAATTGATATAGATTATGAATGGTGTGAAGATTTATGCTTTCTATTGATATAAAGTTTCATATTTAAAGTTTTTAAAAATATCTAGCTTACCCTTTGTTTTGTATCGTGGTTGTTTTTCTTAAACCTATGATGATCGTGTATATTTGCACGGGAGCATATGATGTTGCAGGTGGTAGAGCTCCTCAGTGAGCATTTCTGGAGGAGGAGATCGTCGGTTTTTGAATGCTGTTGTTTTGTTTTATTTTGAAAACTCCTGTATGGAGATGTATTAAAACTTCCTCGAAAAGGGATATTATTCTGAGGCACATTTGTATTAATGGATGAATTGTATTATGTATATACCTATGTTAAATTTTTTATATTATTGTTTCACCTTTATTTTATTATATAAAAATGAACAATATTTTGAGGGGCGTTACACTATCCCACAACACTTTCACAAACCTTTCTCTAAGCAATTTACTTAGAGCACAATCAAAGATAAAAAAACAAAATTTTTATGCAAGAAAAACTGTATAAAGCAATAAAACACAAATGAAAATTGCTATCTAGAAAGCTTTTAAAACTAGTCAAATCTTAAGGTGAGGCTTCTTGGCACTTTGGAACCTTGAAGACACACTCACCGTCTAAGACGTATTAATCCACTAATTAATCAATGTCCTTGCAAATTACAACTCAAAGAAATACAAAGAAATTAGGTTAACAAATTTTGATGCACAAAAATTTAAAGTCCTATTCTATGCACTCCTTCACTTGTAGCTCCTTTGTGTATATTTGTGTATTTTTCAATGAGGTTGCTGCTGTCCCTTGCTTTGTCTCCTTAGGTTATTCAACCTTAAATCTTTAATCCAGCTCCTCTTTAGTGATATGGCTTTCACCAAAACAAAATTTTAGCTCCACACTCACCAAAGCACTTTTTAGGTCAAATCCACCAAAGAGAGGTCAAGCAAGTTTTAAAGCAACAAAACTCAAATTTAAAATCAAGGACTACTGCAAATGGAGTTGATATTTGACAAGACTTGAAATAGTATTCAATAAAATTTGACAAGCAAAAAATTAAGGCACACGAGAAAAGGTAGCACACAAAGTGGAATCCTAGTGAATGGAACTAGAATAGATGAATAAAACCAAAACAACACTACAGAATTTTTTGTGTAAAATTTTTCACAACTTTCCAATTTTATGCTGGACAGAATACTTCAAATTTGAGCTTGAAATTTTAACCACAGAAACTTCAATGTTTTAGCTCAATATAGGCGTTGGAATTTCACCAAAACAGTGAGCCAAATAATTGTAATAATTTTTCCGAAATCACTGCCGCGTCAGCGTTTTTTCAGAGTCGGGATTTTTGCACTCTGTTCGTATTTCATTTATCATTTTTTTTTGTATTTTGAATTTTGATGTGCTTCTTTTTTTCACTTTTTCTTAACACGTCAAACTACTCAAATCCAAAATTTCATAATTTTTTACCAACAAATGTAATTTCTGGGAACGATTCCAGCCAGAACAGTAGCAGTGAAAACAGAGAAATCCTAACTTGGAATTAGAAAACGGTAAAGAAACTTCAAAAACACAATGGAAATGATTGGAAACGAACTTGTATGGAACTAACACACAAGTATGAACTCAAATATGAAAATATAAAAGGCACCAAAGCGTCAAAACCAGAAATATAAACTGCACTCAGAACAAAATCAAGCAACCAAATCAACAATAAAAGGCACCACTTGGAATTTATGACATTGTAGGATGAACATGACTTTGACAAAACTTGTATGGATTCAAAAATCAAAATGACTCAACCACAAACACTTTGCACCGATTAAAAACATCAATAAGACTCAAATAAAATAAAAATAGAACAGCCAACACAAAAGGAACCTAAAACAGTTTGAAAATGGAAGTTCAAGATCAAGTTGAACCAAAAATACCAAATAGAAATTTAAAAACAGCAACACCAACTTAAAAAGAAATTAAAAACAGCAAGTCATTTAAGGATATGATGAACAACATGGAATAAAGAAGAAGACTCAAAAAATAAAATGAAGAGAACACTTATCTCTTGAAGAACCAAAGCTCTAGATACCAAATGATGGGTTGTTCTTCATGACCATTTGTTCTTCTTAAAATATGAGGTAAAAAGGTAGTGGAAGCTATGGATGATATGGGTCAAGGATGACTCATATAGAGCTATGGGTTCCTTGTAGGTGCATGAAAGGTATGGAGAGTGATAGGTTAGGCCAAATCACTTGGAGGAAGGTGAAGATGAAGATCAAAGTGCCTAACCTAGAGAGACTAGACAAAGAGTAGAAGCTAGCATAATTTTGGCAGCATTTACTCATATAAATTGATCTTAAAAAAACATGAGCCAAAGCACCCTATTTATAGGAGATGGTGCCTTGGAGAGTAAGGAACAAGGGTAGGATGGGGAATACATAAAAGAGGGGGCTGCTAGGGTGTTGACTAAAGGTCAATGCAGCCCCTTAGCATGCTTCTAGAAGGTAGGGCTACATTCCTACCCTAAAAGGCCTAGGTACAAGCTAAATTGTTAAATACACCCCCGATTGTGCTAAATGAACCCTACTCTACTGAAATTATAAATAAACTAAAATTAATTTATGCTCAGCTCCCATGGCTTGGGCTTTACTCCTTGTAGTCCTCTGAAGGGTCTTTGAATATGTAGAGAAAAGTTTCTCTGCCATCAGTAGCAGAGTCCCACTCTTCTTGAATCCTCTTTGCCATGGACCTAGTTGTTAGGCCTGAGCTTAGGCCTCTTCCATCATCCCCTCCCTCTTCAAGAGGATTTGTCCTCAAATCACATGCTTCTGCCTCTTCATTTTCTCTACCTGCAAAGGGTGTTAGATCCATAACATTGAAGGTAGTATGTACTCCATATTCCTCAGGCAGGTCAATTTGATATGCATTATTATTGATTCTTTTGAGAACTTGGAAAGGACCATCACCCCGGGGACTAAGTTTACACTTCCTCTGATTAGGGAATCTATCTTTTCTAAGGTGAAGCCAAACCCAGTCTCCCTCCTCAAAAATCATCTCTCTCTTCCCCTTATTGCTATGTTTCATGTATTTCTCTGTTTGTTGTTGTATTTGGTTCTTAATCCTCTCATGCATTTTCTTTACAAATTCAGCCTTCGTTACTCCTTCCTTATGCACAAAATTTTGTGGATTAGGTAGAGGTAACAAATCCAAAGGAGTAAGAGGATTGAACCCATACACAGCCTCAAAAGGAGAAATATTAGTAGTTTTATGAACTACCCTATTATATGCAAACTCAATATGAGGAAGGTACTCATCCCAAGATTTGTGGTTTCCTTTCATGATTGACCTAAGCATAGTGGAAAGAGATCTATTTACAACTTCAGTTTGTCCATCCGTTTGAGGATGACAAGAAGTTGAGAAGTTCAACTTAGTTCCTAGCTTTTCCCAGAGAGTTCTCCAGAAATGGCCAATAAATTTAGGATCTCTATCCGACACTATGGTCTTAGGTAAACCATGTAGTCTTACCACTTCTCTAAAGAAGAGCTTAGAGATGTTGCTAGCATCATCCACTTTATGGCAAGGTATAAAATGAGCCATCTTGCTAAACCTATCCACTACCACAAAAATGGAATCAAAACCTCTTTGTGTCCTAGGAAGTCCTAATATGAAATCCATGCTTATATCTTCCCAAGGAGCACTTGCAAAAGGTAAAGGAGTGTAGAGTCCATGAGGCATTGTCTTAGACTTAGCTTTTAAACATGAAATGCATCTATGACAATGTCTTTGGACATCTTTCCTCATGTGTGGCCAAAAGAATTTTCCTTTCAAAAGCTCAAGAGTTTTATCAACTCCAAAATGGCCCATGAGTCCTCCTTCATGTGATTCTTTTACAAGGAGTTTTCTATGTGTTCCTTGGGGTATGCAAAGTTTTCCTTCTTTAAATAAGTACCCCTCAGAAACATAAAAACCTCCTTGTGCTCTATGTTGGCACTCAGCAAAAGTGGGTGCAAAATCTTGATCTTCTTTATAAAGTTCAGGTATGTTTTCAAATCCAAGAATTTGGGCTCCAAGTTTAGAAAAGAGGATATGTCTCCTTGAGAGAGCATCAGCCACAATGTTTGTACTGCCCTTCTTGTATTTGATAACATATGAAAATTGCTCAAGAAATTCCATCCACTTTGCATGTCTTTTGTTCAACTTGTGTTGACCCCTTAGATATTTCAAAGACTCATGATCACTATGTATGATAAATTCTTTTGAAACTAGATAGTGTTCCCAAGTCTGTAGGGCCCTCACAAGTGCATAAAGCTCTTTGTCATAGGTGGGGTAGTTGAGGGTGGCACTGTGAAGTTTTTCACTAAAATATGCAATTGGGTGCCCACCTTGCAACAACACAGCACCTATTCCTACTCCTGATGCATCACACTCTAGCTCAAAATTTTTTGAAAAGTTTGGCAAAGCTAGAATGGGTGCATTAGTGAGTTGAGCTTTCAAACTTTGAAAGGCTTGCTCATGCTTCTCTGTCCAACAAAATGGAGTGTCTTTCTTTACTAACTCATTGAGTGGTGAAGCTAGACTTGAGAAGTTAGGAACAAATCTTCTATAAAAACTTGTTAGACCATGAAAGCTCCTAACATCTCCTACATTTTGCGGGGTTGGCCACTCTTGGATGGCTTTGATTTTCTCGGGGTCAACATGTACCCCATTTTTGTTTACTATAAAACCTAAAAACACTACACTATCTACACAAAAAGTGCATTTATCTATATTGGCAAACAAACTATTTTTCCTAAGCACTAAAAGAACCTCCCTAAGGTGACTTAGGTGGGACTCTAGGCTTTGACTATATACTAAGATATCATCAAAATAGACTACTACATACTTACCTATGCAATCCCTAAAGACATGATTCATAAGCCTCATGAAAGTGCTAGGTGCATTAGTGAGTCCAAAAGGCATCACTAACCACTCATATAGTCCAAATTTGGTCTTAAAAGCAGTTTTCCACTCATCACCTTCTTTAATTCTAATTTGGTGATATCCACTTTTAAGGTCAATCTTGGAAAATATGGTAGACCCATGCAATTCATCAAGCATATCATCAAGTCTAGGAATTGGATGCCTGTATTTGATGGTGATATTGTTGATGGCCCTACAATCACAACACATTCTCCACTTGCCATCTTTCTTTGGAACCAACAAAACAGGTACAGCACAAGGACTTAGGCTTTTTTGAACCCAACCTTTCTCCAACAAATCCTGAACCTGTGACTCTATCTCCTTAGTCTCTTCCGGATTAGTTCTGTAAGCTGGTCTATTTGGTAAACTAGCTCCCGGAACTAAATCTATTTGGTGTTCTATACCCCTAACAGGTGGAAGTCCAATAGGTCCTTCCTCAGGGAATACATCACCAAATTCTTTTAAAAGTTTTTGGACTTGAAGAGGTAGTTCACAAACTTCAGAAAGTGTGGCAGTGCATGCAAGTGTTCCTTTACACAGAAGGAGGCCTGAAGGTTGTTCAGATAGAAGTATCTTTTCAATTTTACTTTCAAATTTTTCTTCTTTCTGAATAACCTTGTGGGAAGGAACACTCTTCTCCCACGCCTCAACATCGTTCCTAAGGATTTTCTCTTGTTTTCCTATTTTTTTTTTCTTTTTCTCATTTTCTCTTTTTATTTTCATTTGTACTTGGTCCTTTACCACTTGTGAAGGTGTTAAAGGATAGAGTACAAACTTTTTTTCCCTATGGGTAAAAGTTATCTCGTTGGTAAGACCATTATGGATGGTTTTCTTGTCAAATTGCCATGGTATTCCCAATAAGATGTGGCAGGCTTCCATGGGTACTACATCACATAAAATCTCATCTTTATAGTTCCCCACAGAAAGACTGATTTTTACCCGCTTATCTACAGTTAATTCCCCATCTTCATTTATCCACTGAAGTTTGTAAGGTTTTGGATGAGGTATTAATTGTAGATTAAGCTTTTCAACCATCCTAGTGCTACAACAATTGCAGCAAGAGCCACTATCCACAATGAGAGAACAAATGTTTTCTGAAACTTTGCATCTTGTATGAAAGATGTTCTCTCTCTGTGTTTCATGGTTCACACTAGGTTGATTGTTGAGGGTTCTTCTGATCATCATTAATTCTCCCTCACAAGGATATGCCCCCTCCCTACTTTCCTTCTCTTCTTCCCCACTAGACTCTTCATCTTGGCTGCTATACTCATCCCTCCCTTTTAAGATCATGGTTCTCCTATTTGGGCATTGGGATGCTATATGGCCTCTACCAAGACACTTGAAGCACTGGATGTCTCTACTGCGGGGTTGTGAGGTAGACACATCTTTTCCTACACTCTTGGGAGTTTCTTTGGATTTATCCTTTGAAAGACTATCCTCCTTTTCTCTTCTATACTCTCTCTTGGGATAAGAGTTAGAGTAAGAACTCTCCTTGCGACTTGATCCCTTTCTCAAATTTTGTTGTTCAACTTTTATACAAAGTTGGATCAAATCATTCAAGTCCCTGTAGGGCAAAAGTTCTACTTTATCCCTTATCTCAAGATTGAGACCACTTAGGAACCTAGCTATGGTGGTGGTGGCTTCTTCCCTAATAGAGGCTCTCATCATGTAGAGCTCCATCTTTTGCCTATACTCCTCTACACTCATGTTTTTCTGTTGGAGTCTTTGGAGCTTGTCCATTAACTCCCTATCATAGTATGAAGGAATATGGCGGCGTCTCAAGGCTCCCCTAAGGTCATTCCAATATTCTATGGGAGGGTCCCTGTGGAGGCGCCTATCTCTCTCTAGGGCTGTCCACCAATACATAGCATTTCCTTGAAAGCTTAAAGTGGCTAAGGGTACTTTCCTTTCCTCGCTAACATGATGGCAAGCAAAAAGTTGTTCTACTTTCATTTCCCAATCTAGGTATGTTTCAACATTTTCCTTTCCATAAAAATGAGGTAAGTCTACCCTAGTTTCTTTTGGGTGGCTTTCTCTCCTGGTTCTTCTAGGTGGAGGTTGATAATAATCATTTACTCTCAGACTCCCCTCAACATGTGAGTCACTTGACCTAGAACTAGATGCAAGTGATGCATGTGAGTTTTTTTAATTTTCGAATGTATTCATCTTTTTCTCTAACAATTCTCAACTACTCTTCCAAAAGTGCAAGATGGGCATCTCTTTCTTTTTTATCTTCCAAAAGTTGAGCCTCATGTTGCAATTGTCTTAGTGATAGTGATTGAAAATCTCTAGCCAATTGTTTCAAAAGAGATTTTGTGGATTTTCTATCACTTTCACTATGACTTGAAGAATGAGTAGACATGTTTAGGGTTTGTGATAAAAGTAATTTTCAAAAAGAAAGATAAGTGGAGTGAAGTAGGTAATTTCCAAGGAAAGGGAGGTGGATCACTAGGATCTCTTAAGTACCAAGCCTTTCCTTAGCCAGATACTATCCCACAACACTTTCAGAAACCTTTCTCTAAGCAATTTACTTAGAGCACAATCAAAGATAAAAACAAAATTTTTATGCAAGAAAAACTATATGTAAAGCAATAAAACACAAATGAAAATTGCTATCTAGAAAGCTTTTAAAACTAGTCGAATCCTAAGGTGAGGCTTCTTGGCACTTTGGAACCTTGAAGACACACTCACCGTCTAAGACGTATTAATCCACTAATTAATCAATGTCCTTGCAAATTACAACTCAAAGAAATACAAAGAAATTAGGTTAACAAATTTTGATGCACAAAAATTTAAAGTCCTATTCTATGCACTCCTTCACTTGTAGCTCCTTTGTGTATATTTGTGTATTTTTCAATGAGGTTGCTGCTGTCCCTTGCTTTGTCTCCTTAGGTTATTCAACCTTAAATCTTTAATCCAGCTCCTCTTTAGTGATATGGTTTTCACCAAAACAAAATTTTAGCTCCACACTCACCAAAGCACTTTTTAGGTCAAATCCACCAAAGAGAGGTCAAGCAAGTTTTAAAGCAACAAAACTCAAATTTAAAATCAAGGACTACTGCAAATGGAGTTGATATTTGACAAGACTTGAAAGAGTATTCAATAAAATTTGACAAGCAAAAAATTAAGGCACACAAGAAAAAGATAGCACACAAAGTGGAATCCTAGTGAATGGAACTAGAATAGATGAATAAAACCAAAACAGCACTACAGAATTTTTTGTGTAAAATTTTTCACAACTTTCCAATTTTATGCTGGACAGAATACTTCAAATTTGAGCTTGAAATTTTAACCACAGAAACTTCAATGTTTTAGCTCAATATAGGCGTTGGAATTTCACCAAAACAGTGAGCCAAATAATTGTAATAATTTTTCCGAAATCACTGCCGCGTGAGCGTTTTTTCAGAGTTAGGATTTTTGCACTCTGTTCGTATTTCATTTATCATTTTTTTTGTATTTTGAATTTTGATGTGCTTCTTTTTTTCACTTTTTCTTAACACATCAAACTACTCAAATCCAAAATTTCAGAATTTTTTACCAACAAATGTAATTTCTGGGAATGATTCCAGCCAGCACAGTAGCAGTGAAAACAGAGAAATCTTAACTTGGAATTAGAAAACGGTAAAGAAACTTCAAAAACACAATGGAAATGATTGGAAACGAACTTGTATGGAACTAACACACAAGTATGAACTCAAATATGAAAATATAAAAGGCACCAAAGCTTCAAAACCAGAAATATAAACTGCACTCAAAACAAAATCAAGCAACCAAATCAACAATAAAAGGCACAACTTGAAATTTATGACATTGTAGGATGAACATGACTTTGACAAAACTTGTATGGATTCAAAAATCAAAATGACTCAACCACAAACACTTTGCACCGATTAAAAACATCAATAAGACTCAAATAAAATAAAAATAGAACAGCCTACACAAAAGGAACCTAAAACAGTTTGAAAAATGGAAGTTCAAGATCAAGTTGAACCAAAAATACCAAATAGAAATTTAAAAACAGCAACATCAACTTAAAAAGAAATTAAAAACAGCAAGTCATTTAAGGATATGATGAACAACATGGAATAAAGAAAAAGACTCAAAAAAATAAAATGAAGAGAACACTTATCTCTTGAAGAACCAAAGCTCTAGATACCAAATGATGGGTTGTTCTTCATGACCATTTGTTCTTCTTAAAATATGAGGTAAAAAGGTAGTGGAAGCTATGGATGATATGGGTCAAGGATGACTCATATAGAGCTATGGGTTCCTTGTAGGTGCATGAAAGGTATGGAGAGTGATAGGTTAGGCCAAATCACTTGGAGGAAGGTGAAGATGAAGATCAAAGTGTCTAACCTAGAGAGACTAGACAAAGAGTAGAAGCTAGCATAATTTTGGCAGCATTTACTCATATAAATTGATCTTAAAAAAACATGAGCCAAAGCACCCTATTTATAGGAGATGGTGCCTTGGAGAGTAAGGAACAAGGGTAGGATGGAGAATACATAAAAGAGGGGGCTGCTAGGGTGTTGACTAAAGGTCAATGCAGCCCCTTAGCATGCTTCTAGAAGGTAGGGCTACATTCCTACCCTAAAAGGCCTAGGTACAAGCTAAATTGTTAAATACACCTCCGATTGTGCTAAATGAACCCTACTCTACTGAAATTATAAATAAACTAAAATTAATTTATGCTCAGCTCCCATGGCTTGGGCTTTACTCCTTGTAGTCCTCTGAAGGGTCTTTGAATATGTAGAGAAAAGTTTCTCTGCCATCAGTAGCAGAGTCCCACTCTTCTTGAATCCTCTTTGCCATGGACCTAGTTGTTGGGCCTGAGCTTAGGCCTCTTCCATCAGATCCGGTCGGTCATCGATAGTCGATGACGTCAGCAGCAGATGACCACGTGGACCAGTCACAGGGTGACATGTGGCATGGGATGGCAGGCGAATCAGGGAGGAGACCACTTAGAATGGTGATCGGTGGTCAGTTACCAAGTGGCCACCACCCCCAGAGCGGTGCCTAGATAAGCGCCTGGAAGCACCGCACGGACGTCGGTGGAAGGTCATGAGGCACCGCACGGACGTCGGTGCAAGGTCAGGAGGCACCGCACGGACGTCGGTGGAAGGTCATGAGGCACCGCACGGACGCCGGTGGAAAGTCATGAGTCACCGCACGAACGTCGGTGGAAGGTCATGAGGCACCGCACGGTCATTGGTGGAAAGTCATGAGGCACCGCACAGTCATCGGTGGAAAGTAATGAGGCACCGCACGGTCATTGGGGGATAGTCGTCAGGGTCCCAGCGAGAGCGTTACGCATGCACCTTGCATGATGTCAAACCAGAAGACGTGCGGTGAGACCATGCAGGCAGGACACGCCTGGTGAGTGTGCTTAGACCAACCCCGCTAGGCGCTCTCCTGGGAGCATGCACTCAACCGGAAGACGTGCGATGAGACCATGCAGGCAGGATGCGCCTGGTGAGTGTGCTTAGACCAGCCCCACCAGGCGCTCTCCTGGGAGCATGCACTCACTCAGAGGACGTGCAAAGAGGCCATGCAGGCAGGACACGCCTGGTAAGTGTGCTTAGACCAGCCCCGCCAGGCGCTCTCCTAGGAGCATGCACTCAACCGGAAGACGTGCGGTGAGACCATGCAAGCAGGATGCGCCTGGTGAGTGTGCTTAGACCAGCCCCACCAGGCGCTCTCTTGGGAGCATGCACTCACTCAGAGGACGTGTGAAGAGGCCATGCAGGCAGGACACGCCTGGTGAGTGTGCTTAGACCAGCCCCACCAGGCGCTCTCCTGGGAGCATGCACTCACTCAGAACGAAGAAACGCACTAAGTTACTCCGCAAGAGGATAACTTAGCCGCACAAGAGAAACGCGCAGAAGCCTTCCAGGTGTGACATTTGTACGGTCAGATGCCAGTTGCATGCCTCCACGTGTCACCATCTGGGAGAGAGGCGTGGCCCAAGTATAAAGGTACTCTACCTTATGTCAGGTACACAAAAGTTTTCAGATTACAAGTTTACACAAATTTACTACACACAGTTTTCTGAGTCATTGTGAGAGCGTTTGTACACGTAGCACAGTGATAACAAAATTCAGTTACAGAGAGAGAGAGAGAGTGGATCTGAGCACACACGAGTCTCACAGAGAGATTCAGTGAGAGTTTTCGGTGGTTCTGTTGCCTGACTTGAGCGTTGGAGTGGACACGGCCGCTAGATGCACCGTCTGTGTTGTTTTGCAGGCATTGTTTGGAGTTCCAGAAAAGGTTCTTGGAGCGTTCTTGTAGAACATGCGGTTGCAGAAGGCTAGACAAAGGAGTGACGAGGCATATCCTCCACATTCGAGTCAGAGGCAGGATCAGGTATGGAGAGTGATAGGTTAGGCCAAATCACTTGGAGGAAGGTGAAGATGAAGATCAAAGTGTCTAACCTAGAGAGACTAAACAAAGAGTAGAAGCTAGCATAATTTTGGCAGCATTTACTCATATAAATTGATCTTAAAAAAACATGAGCCAAAGCACCCTATTTATAGGAGATGGTGCCTTGGAGAGTAAGGAGCAAGGGTAGGATGGGGAATACATAAAAGAGGGGGTTGCTAGGGTGTTGACTAAAGGTCAATGCAGCCCCTTAGCATGCTTCTAGAAGGTAGGGCTACATTCCTACCCTAAAAGGCCTAGGTACAAGCTAAATTGTTAAATACACCCCCTATTGTGCTAAATGAACCCTACTCTACTGAAATTACAAATAAACTAAAATTAATTGATGCTCAGCTCCCATGGCTTGGGCTCTACTCCTTGTGGTCCTCTGAGGGGTCTTTGAATATGTAAAGAAAAGTTTCTCTGCCATCAGTAGCAGAGTCCCAATCTTCTTAAATACTCTTTTCCATGGACTTAGTTATTGGGCCTGAGCTTGGGCTTGGGCTTGGGCTTGGGCCTCTTCCATCATGAAGGGTCAGCATTAGTTGAATAAACGCCATGCAAAATGGATGGAATTTCTTGAACAATTCCCTTATGTTATCAAATACAAGAAGGGCAGTACTAATATTGTGGCTGATGCTCTCTCCAGGAGACACACCCTCTTTTCAAAACTTGGTGCCTAGATTCTTGGATTTGAAAACATACCTAAATTGTACAAAGAAGATCGAGATTTTGCTTCCACTTTTGTTAAATGTGAACATAGAGCACAAGAAGGATTTTATGTGTCTGAGGGGTATCTTTTTAAAGAAGGGAAACTTTGTATACCCCAAGGAACACATAGAAAGCTTCTTGTAAAAGAAACACATGAAGGAGGTCTCATGGGCCATTTTGGAGTTGATAAAACTCTAGAGCTTTTAAAAGGAAAATTCTTTTGGCCACAAATGAGAAAAGATGTTCAGAGACATTGTTTTAGATGCATTTCATGTTTAAAGCCAAATCTAAAATAATGCCTCATGGACTCTATACTCCTTTGCCTGTTGCAAGTGCTCCATGGGAAGACATTAGCATGGACTTTATTTTAGGACTCCCTAGGACTGCAAGAGGTTTTGATTCTATTTTTGTGGTTGTGGATAGGTTTAGTAAGATGACACATTTTATACCACGCGACAAAATAGATGATGCAAACAATATCTCTAGGCTATTCTTTAGAGAAGTGGTAAGACTTCATGGTCTACCCAAAAGCATAGTTTCGGTTAGAGATCCAAAATTTATAAGTCATTTATGGAGAACTCTTTGGGAAAGGCTTGGAACTAAACTGAAATTTTCAACTTCTTGTCATTCTCAAACGGATGGACAAATTGAAGTAGTAAATAGATCTCTTTCAACTATGCTTAGGACAATTATGAAAGGCAACCACAAATCTTGGGATGAGTACCTTCCCCATATTGAGTTTGCATATAACAGGGTAGTCCATAAAACTACCAATATTTCTCCATTTGAAGTTGTATATGGGTTTAATCCTTTTACACCTTTAGATTTGTTGCCTATTCCTAATCCACATGAATTTGTCCATAAGGAAGGAGTAGAAAAGCTGGATTTGTTAAGAAAATGCATGAGAGGATTAAAGAACAAATACAATGACAAACAGAGAAATATGTAAAGCATGACAATAAGGGGAAGCGAGAGATAATTTTTGAGGAAGGAGATTGGGTTTAGCTACACCTTAGAAAGGATAGATTTCCAACTAAGAGAAAATCTAAGCTTAGCCCCCGGGGAGATGGACCCTTCCAAGTTCTCAAGAGAATCAATGACAATGCATACATTCTGGATTTACCTGAAGAATATGGAGTTCATAATACTTTCAATGTTATGGACCTAATCCCTTTTGCAGGAAGTAATGAAGAAGATGAAGCATTGGATTTGAGGATAAATCCTTCTCAAGAGGGAGGGGATGATGGAAGAGGCCCAAGCCCAAGCCCACCAAATAAAAGATATGGGCCAACTACAAGGGCTATGGCAAGAAGAATACAAGAGGATTGGGACACTGCTACTGATGGCAGAGAGACTTTCCTCTACATGTTACAGATGCCAGAAGCTTAGTGTAGAAGTAGAATTTATTTTTTTCTTGTCAAAATTAGAATAAGAATATATTTGTAATTTTTCTTAGAATTAATTTTTGATCCTGCCTCTTGACCAAAGCGTTAGAACTTCTCCTTTTCGAACCTCGTCCTCTCCAGCTTCACGCCAAGTACACCGATGACCTTCACCTGGTAATCCTCAAAGAAACCTGAAAGAACAGTATGGCGCCTCTGCGGCCGGTTGCGCTCTGACGCTCAAGTCAGTGATCGAATCAACAAAGAATTACAGAGAAAACTCAGAACCGTGTGCAAGTGAATTCCCAAAAAATGAAAAAATCGTCCGTTGAATTCTGTTAAGAATCCTATATATACCTGAGTCTTTCTCTCTCCTGATGGTTATTCCTCTTGACACGTGGATGATATCTGGTCGTACACGTGTCACCATCTGGAGTACCTGCAGCTGAAACATTACTATCACTTTGCTCCTGCGACTAAGTTATCCACACAGGGAGTAGCTTAGTGCACAGGCTACTCTGGGCACAACCTTAACATGGTGAGCTGGTTAACACTGGGTATTACGGCTCACACTACACATGATGACAAATATGCCACTTATCTTCTCTACTTTGGCGGCAAACATGCCACTTATCTTCTGTATTTAGACCATATAATAAGTGCTTACCAAGTCTTCTCTTATACTCGGCGATGTGCTCCTTTCGGCGACTTGTTGACCACCTGATCTCCTAATCTTCACATACAGTGATCATGTGCAATCTAGGCGATTACTGATTAGCTGCGAGAGAAATCGGATACCGCCGCCTTCTTCAACAAACGACAATCTCATTGACTTCTAAGCTACACTTTCCTTTCTCTTACTCTTCTTGATCCACGTGTCCTCCTCAAGCACGCCCACAGGATTACCTCACAATTACGTCATCATACCTGACTACTTGGTCAGTACACAAGCCCCCCAGTCTTAAGCTGTGACTGGTCCAGCGAAAAGACTAAGAAGTCGTCTTCTGGCGATCTACAGGAGCGCACACTCTTACACTAACACTGTTTGTTGATCTGACATTTCACCAACCCCTTTTAATCGCATGACACGTGGACACATCAATGACCCTCTTTAACTGTCGTTTCCGCTCCTTATAACGTTCGAAACCCTTAAAACACTCGCGCCATTCACTGTTCCATTCCTTCTTCTTCGCCTTCAGACATTCAAAGCATTTCTCTATGAGACCCTTCGACTTCTTCAATCTCCAACCTTCGTGACGCTTTTCTAATCATCCAAAAGTAACCTTTTTAACTTTTCTACTGATGATTGCTGCATTTTAACCGATTCACATCATCCTTTATCTGTCTGGTGCATACGCTGTGGGATGCTTTCTTATCTTTCTCGTAACTTAGGGTTTTTCTGACGACCCCTGTTCTTATAAACCCTTCATTTGTTCATTCTTCCTTCTTCTTCGAACCTTTCCTTCGAGTCACCTTTCCCTCATCTCTTCCTTTTTCTTTCTTTGCAGTTTCTTCAATGGTTCGCTGCAAAACAACCGATAACCCTCCTCCATCGTCGCGGAATCCTCCGCCTAAGACTCGTAGAATCTTGCCCATAACAAATCCTTCGTCGTCGCGCGTTTCCCCAAGAACTTATGGGGCTCCAGTAACTCAAGCTAAGAGACCTGCTTCCTCCCCTCGCCCTAATCCATCCTGGGCCACTCCTCCTCAAGCCAGAGGAGCTGCTCCACCTTCCCATGATTACCGAGCTTTATATCCCTGGGCTTCGCCAACGTTGCTGAAGGAGACCTCCTCAGTAACTTCTGCCCTTGAGATTCTGCATCTCAAGAGAGGGGATAAGCCTAACCTCTCATTCCATAAAGAACACGATGACAACCTCACCATCGTCCCATGCTTTCTTGGAGAACCCATCTGCGCGGATGACGAAGTTAGTAATGGCAAGCTATTTTGCTTCGTCTACGCGACAATGTTCAAAAAGGTGAAGGTTAGGTTCCCCTTCACCCGATTTGAGAGGGAGCTCTTAACCGAACTTGACGTTGCTCCCGCCCAGCTTCACCCAAATAGCTGGGCGTTCGTGAGGGCATTCGAGATCCTCTGTGCACATCTGGGATTACCTGCTTCAGTGGATGTCTTCTTATTCTTGTTCGAAGCCAAATATCCTGGAGATCGCCTCTGGGTAAGCCTGAACGGGATTGCTGGAAGGTCCTTCTTCTCGATATTCCAGCAATCTTATAAGGATTGGAAAGGAAAGTTTGTAAAGGTTTGTAAAAACGACGAGGATCCTTCTTTGCTCGATGGCTTTCCCTTGTACTGGGTGGACAAGGGAAATAAAGGCTCCAAGGATAGCTTCAGGAGAGCAAGGAGTCCTGACAACATGGGAGCACTGGACAGAGACCTCTGCCTTTTCTGGAAAAGCGTAGCCGCCTCCAACATCACTCTTCCACAGCGTCTATCATTAGCTTTGAGTTTCTCGAAGACCAGCTAGACAAGCATATAGGTTATCTTTCGTTCTCTTCACTTAGCCTTGTTTCTTAATAACTGTATTGTTCTTCTGCTGGGTTTTTTCGCTTCTGTACCCTAAGCTTGCATAACTACTCAGATATACCCTGTGCACGACTGTCTTCACTCATATTTACTTGAATTGCGAACTGCTGTTGTTGTCTGATTGCTCATCTCTTTTGCTCTTGCTTTTGCCTTATGCAGACATGATGCTGGGGAAAAATAAAATAGCTCAACTTCGCGCTCTGGCTAGGAAGCACAATCTCACGGCGGGCTCCCAGACTATTCCTAACTCGGTTGCTGAGGACGCCGCTTTTCATGGGAGAACCCCCCCAGGAGGCTCTTCTCCTACCACAATTCTACCTCCTCAAGATAGGAAGAAACTGGCTCCAAAAAGGCTTAAAAGAAAAACTCATCTAGTAGTATCTGAAGATGAGGAGGAAAAGGACACCGAAGATGGCCTCATTACTAAACGCCAAAGGCCAACTGCCTCCAAGCCACCAAATCCCCCGACAACAACACCATCAGGTCTTCCTCCACTACCTTCAGACCTTCCCACTCCAACACCCCCCGAAAACAACATACCAACCACAGACCTTCCCTCACCAACTTCACCAGACCATACAACACCACCACCAGCCCTTCCCGCTCCCTCAGAAATAGTCCAAGCTCCTCCACTAGCCGCCGCACCACCTTCAACTGAAGGTGGCAGTCCCAACTTTGCAGAACACCCCCCAAGTGCTTCCACTCCTTTCCATTCTGCCGGGGAGGGGGCTCAATCTCAGGCCTCTACTGCTAGGCCCATCCTGATTGAGATTGAGGATACTGAGGCCTCTCCCCTTCCTGCCGCTGGAAAATCTGCCTCACCGCCACCCCTAGAAGCCCCCCTTGCCATCCAAGCAACAAATGGTGGTGGTGAAAGTCAGCCTCAGGTGCTTCCAGAAGGCCTAACTCCTGTCTTGCCCATTCCCAGTTTCCTCACCGAGTCATTGGGGTCTTTATCCTCACAAGTGGGCAAGCTAATAGAAGGGCAAGCCAGTTTGATCTTCAAAGGCATGCAAGAGTTCATCCACAAGCTCCAAAGAGAAAATCTTCGCCTACAAGAGGAACATCACTCCTTGAAAGTTGAAGCAAACAGGCTTTCTTGTGATATGATGGTGCGAGAACTCGTGCACACAAGACTAGAAGACGCCTTGAATGCTAAAATTCGAGTAGCTCGCCATGAGACAACTGACTTTCGCCAAAGACTCCAAGCCAAAACTATTGAAAACATCGAACTTGAGAGTAAACTCGCTCCCATGCGGGCCCAAGTGGCGGACCTGCAGGCTAAACAGAAGGAGGATGCCACGAGGGTAGAAAAGCTAGAGAAGAGGTCAGCTGAACGAGAAGTCCTCTTGGGGGCGGTCGAGAGCAATAGGGATGAGGCCCTCGCCGAGCTTGCCAAGGCTCATGAAGAAAATAACAGGATGACCTCAGAACTTGGCAAAGCTCAGGAGGAAAACAAAAGAATAACCGTTGTGCTGGACAAGGCCCAAGAAGAAGCTCAAAGACTTAAGGCAGAGCTTGCCCATACTCAGGAGGATCAATAGAAAACCACCGACGATCTCGCTCAAGCTCTCAAGGAGAGAAAGGAGCTGACCCAACAGATCGACGAGCTTGACCAGAGTTCTGCACAAATTCTCAACTCAGGGTTCGATGCAGCTTTAGAGCAAATGGCGTGCCAATACCCCGAGCTGAACCTCTCCATGATCTCTATATGCAATGAGGTGGTAGACGGGAAGATTGTACCTTCCGTTGATTAAAAACCTTTACCGCCTTATCTCCACGCCCATATCTATCTTTTAATTTGCATAACTGTAATTTGAACCTCTTTATCAATTTCAACGTTAACCTTTATTACCTTGTCTTCGGCCTCATATTTGTTCCTTTGTGCGTTTAACTAATGTAACAGGTGAAACACACTTAACCGAATGTAACTCAAAGTAACTGAAACTTTGACCTTTCATACCCTGCTTGAAACTAAACAAACTACTAATTTAAAATTATCAATTTGTTCAGATATTAATTTTGGGCGATGACATCCAATAGAACTTGTGAACTTAAGGTGAAAAACCTCAACACACAAACCAACTTCACACTAGGCAACAAGCTTTAACCTTATCTGGTATTAAAAAATACAACTTACCTGACCTGCCAAGTGTTCTGCATCATCGCCAGAAATTCTTCTGATCTGGTACTCGCCGAATTAATTTTGGGCGATGTTGCCTTCTTTATCCAAATAAGGCGTCCTTTGTGGGATCACCTTTCGCAACCTTCTATTCGCTTTTTCACCTGTCGTTCCTTTATATGAACTCTTCTTGCCTGCACCTGCTCGAAGGCAAGGAGGACTTCCTCTGTCGCCTACACTTGCTCACAGGCAAGGAGGACTTCTTCTGTTGCCTACACTTGCTCAAAGGCAAGGAGGACTTCTTCTTTCTTGCCTGCACTTGCTCAAAGGCAAGGAGGACTTCCTCTGTTGCCTACACTTGCTCAAAGGCAAGGAGGACTTCCTCTGTTGCCTACACTTGCTCAAAGGCAAGGAGGACTTCCTATGTTGCCTACACTTGCTCAAAGGCAAGGAGGACTTCCTCTGTTGCCTACACTTGCTCAAAGGCAAGGAGGTCTTCCTCTGTTGCCTCAAGATGCGCGAGAACATCGAGGACTTTGAACTTCGCTGGATGCCTCCGATCGCCTAAGGACGATGAGGACTTTAAAAACTTTTCACTTGTGCCTCTAATCACCTAAGGGCGATGAGGTCTTAAAAACTTTCACTTAAAACGTGCGCAATCATTTTACTTCTACCTCGAATCACTTTAGGTGATAAGGTTTTTCAAAAAACTTCTTTAAAACGATATGCGCACAAACTTTAGTATACTTCAAAATTTCAATTTTGAATATCTTATTTCTTGGGTGGCCTCGTTAAAAACCCTCCTTAGGGAAAAAAGAGTGCCCCCTTGTAACTGTTTTTACAAAACTGTTTATGACTCCCCTGAGTTTGTACTACTTACAAAGCTTTAACTAAAATAAAATTTGAGATGTGTGGCGTTCCAAGTACGAGGAATCGTCCCTCCTTCTAGTGTCTCCAAACGGTAGGCGTCGTTCCCGAGTGCTTCGGTTATTCTAAACGGTCCTGTCCACTTGGGTGACAACTTATTCTCCATTTCGTACTGGTGGGCCTTCCTCATTACCAGATCGCCGCTCCTGAACTGCCTCGATATTACTCTAGAATTGTATCTTCACTCTATTCTTCTTTTCACCGCTTCAGCTTTCACTCTTGCTTCCTCTCTGACCTCATCCAGTAAATCCAGGTTCATTCTTCTCTCTTCATTTGATTCTTCTGCTACAAAGTGTTGAAATCTCGGCGAGCTCTCCTGGATTTCAACTGGAATCATCGCGTCACAGCCATACACTAAACTAAAAGGGGTTTCGTGGGTGCCTGACTGCTCAGTTGTGTGGTACGCCCAAATTATGCGAGGTACCTCATCAGCCCACGATCCTTTAGCTTTCTCTAATCTCCTCTTCAAACCTCTCAACAGAACCCGATTAGTGGATTCTACCTGGCCATTCGTCTGTGGGTGCTCAATGGATGCAAACACTTGTTGAATTCCCACATCCTCACACAGCTTCTTCAATAGGTGGCTTGCAAACTGAGTCCCATTATCCGATACTAGACGCTTAGGCACCCCAAATCGGCACACAATGTTCTTCCATACAAAGTTTTCAATCTTGGGTGCCGTGATTTGGGCAACTGGCTCTGCTTCAATCCACTTAGTGAAGTACTCGATCGCCACCACCAAGTATTTCCTCTGCCTGATCACCATCGGAAAGGGCCCCAGAATATCGATTCCCCATGTATGAAATGGCCAAGGGCTATAAATCGACTTAAGCTCTTCTGGGGGCGCCTTGTGCCAGTCGGCGTGCTGCTGGCACTGCTTGCAGCACTGGGCATACCTCTTGCAATCCTCTCTCATTGTCGGCCAGTAATATCCTGCACGAAGAGTTCTAACGACTAGAGCTCGACCCCCGATGTGACTTCCGCATATGCCTTCATGGAGCTCAGCCATAATCCTCGTGCATTTCTCCCCGTGTATACACACCAGGAGTGGGTGTGTGAACCCAAACCTGTACAGTTCGCCATCTATCATGGTAAACTTGGTAGAGTTCTTCTTGATCTTCCTGGACTCTGTCGGATCTATTGGGAGCATGCCATCGGCTAAGTAACGCTAGTACTGTGTAATCCACGTATCTGGCTTATGTGTGACACAGACCTGCGCGACGTTCACTTCATCCACAGGGAGTGCCCTTATCCTTGGCGTTCTCAAGGTCTCCTGAGTCAAAGACCTGTGACTCCTCGCCGTTCCCTCTGTCGACTTGCTCACTTGAAGCACCTGGTGATCTGCCACAAACGCCCTAGGTGTCTTCAATGTTTCTTGAATAACAGTCCTCTGTCTACCCCCCTTGCTCGAACTGCGAGCTTGGCCAGCAAGTCAGCTCGGGCATTTTGCTGCCTTGGTACATGCACTACCTCAAATGAGGTAAAAGAACTCTTCAACTCCTACACATATGCCAAGTAAGCCGCCACCTGCGGGTCCTTGGCTTGGAACTCGCCCACTATGCCCTGTGACCAGCAACGAGTCACTTTTGGCCACCAACACTTTAGCCCCCATCTCCTTTGCCAGCAAGATACCTGCAATCAATGCCTCATATTCTGCTTGATTGTTGCTGGCTTTAAAAGCGAACCTTAGGGACTGTTCTATCAGCACGCCGTTGGGACCCTCCAGAATGACTCCAGCACCTCTACCCTGCTGGTTCGACGATCCATCTACCGAAAGGACCCAACGAAAGCCATCTCCTTCGACATGAATTGCCTCTGATGAGAGCTCGACGACGAAATCAGCGAAAATCTGTCCCTTGATTGGCCCTCAAGATTCATATTTAATGTCGAACTCTGACAGTTCTACCGCCCACTTCACCATTCTTCCAGCTACGTCAGGTTTCTTCAGAACCTTCTGAATGGGCAAATCGGTCATTATCAGGACGGTGAAGCTCTGAAAGTAATGACGCAACCTCCTCGCCGAAAACACAATCGCTAAAGCAGCTTTCTCCAAGGCCTGATACCTCACTTCAGGACCTTGTAGCACCTTACTCACAAAATAAATGGGCTTCTGGACCTGATTTTGGTCTTGGACAAGCACCGCACTCACCGCTCTCTCAGTCACAGCAAAATACAACCTGAGAGGCACTCCTACTGACCGTTTGCACAGCACCGGCGGGCTAGCTAAATATACTTTAAGCTTCACGAAAGCTTCTTCACACTCCTTGGTCCAGACAAACCTGTTGTTTCTCTTTAAGCATTGAAAATACGGGTGGCCCTTCTCGCCGCTGTAACATCCCGCAAAATAAAACCATACATACATGTATAATGAAAATAAAGGTAAACAAATAATATTGAAGAGTACATGATATTATATATATAAGAAATGAAGTTGCTCCTCTTAGGGAGTTAAATACATAACCAGGTCAAATGTTTTCAAAATTTAAAAACGGAATTCAACCAAATACAACAAGACCGGCGATCTCCATTCATGAACCGGCGATCTGTAACAGAAGGCCCAAAACAGCCGATCTGCTATCAGGACAGAAAAACAGGCGATCACCCGATGGAGGCATAAACAGGCGATCTACTTCCGGCGACCACTCACTGAGGAGCTCTACTTCCTGGAAGATCATCTGCTCCCGTGTAGAATACACGATCATCACAGTTTTAAGAGAAAACAGCCACAGAGCAATACAAAAAGAAAAGGGGTAAGCTAGATGGTTTAAAAAAAGAGTTTGAATATGAACATAAAAATCAGGATAAAACAAATTCCATATACCCACATAAAATTATAAAGTTTCTCATTTCTTACGTCGGACTTCCACTGATTTAACACACATAGACACTTACCATACCACTGTAAAGTCCACACAGGACAGCCCCCAAGGTCCACACAGGACAGCAAGCAAAGTCCACACAGGACAGCAACCAAGGTCCACACAGGACAGCAAGCAAAGTCCACACAGGACAGCAACCAAGGTCCACACAGGACAGCAAGCAAAGTCCACACAGGACAGCAACCAAGGTCCACACAGGACAGCAAGCAAAGTCCACACAGGACAGCAACCAAGGTCCACACAGGACAGCAAGCAAAGTCCACACAGGACAGCAACCAAGGTCCACACAGGACAGCAAGCAAAGTCCACACAGGACAGCAACCAAGGTCCACACAGGACAACAAGCAAAGTCCACACAGGACAGCAACCAAGGTCCACACAGGACAGCAAGCAAAGTCCACACAGGACAGTTAAAGATCATCAATTCGCCCAACGCACCATACAATACTTAAATGAACGATCTCAACCACAGCAACAAACGTATCCAGGTTCAGACTTTTTCCAAAAACGCGTGCATTTCACATATCAGTCACAAACAAGCTCAAAGCGACACTAAAACAGGGGAGTTCGTAAAACAGCGCCAAAACCGGCGATCTAGTTCAAAACGGGGTATTTCGAAGTCTGCATTTAAAACCGGCGACCACGTCGCCCAAACACATAGAAACAGAGCATTCACGAAGATGAAAACGAAAACCGGCGACCACGTCGCCCTCACTTCAGAAACAGCTAATCTATGGCTTGTATTGAAAATGAAGTCTAGCTTCCCTTACCTGGACTTGCGCAAAACACCAGGAGCTCCGAAACCCAACGAAGCTTGAACAACGCCTTGGCTCTGTTTTTGCGTCTGGTTGAAGGACTTGCAGAGAACCTCCCAGGTGCTCTAATGGTGCTGCCTCTCGTCGTACTCTTGTGTGAAGATGCTAGAATCGCAGCGCGAAGGAGATATCTGGAGGAGAAGGAGCCAACGTTAACTCTCCAAATCACTTTCTAATCACCTCTCGTCTCTTACCTCTCAGGGGTGAGTTTAAATCTAAGCCAACTTGCCCAGGAATGCCGCTGCCTCCACCCACTCTGCAGGAAAGGTTGCGTGTACGCTTCCCTGAACAGTACGACTACGCATGCCTCTGCGCAGGCTAACACTCTGAGGTCACTATTCTGAACCACCCTTTCTGTCTACGTGTCGCGCGTGCAGTACGTCTGATGCTGAGAGCCTGGGTCCCACCTTATCGGCGTGAAACTCGACATCGCGCGATAACGTTCCACCGATGACCTCTCGCGCGATGACTATCCACCGATGACATCTCGCGCGATGACTATCCACTGATGACATCTCGCGCGATGACTATCCACTGATGACCTCTCGCGCGATGACTATCCACTGATGACATCTCGCGCGATGACCTTCCACCGATGGATTATCCTGGAGGACGACCGATGTATCACCCTGGTGGACCACCGATGTCTCTCCCTGGTAGACGACCGATGTCCACATGCCTCGCGCCCTGGCGATGCCCGCATGTCCCGTGTCTGGCGATGCCCGCATGCCTTGCGCCCTGGCGATGCCCGCATGTCCCGTGTCTGGCGATGCCCGCATGCCTTGCGCCCTGGCGATGACCGCATGCCTCGCGCCCTGGCGATGCCCGACGACACATCGTCACGCCTTCCCGAAGGTTCTTCATTCCACTATGTTACGTCCAAAGTATCATCTCCACATGACTCGGTGACGTCGGTAGCTTCACATTTCCAAGAGTAGACCAGCACCACTCTTCGTGCGCCCATGCATGCAACACTAAGGGCGATCTCTTTTGCTCAAGCATAGAGCTTCGCATGCACAGCGTATCTAAGGCTTAACCCACACCTTGATACGCGTGGTTGTTGGAACCCACTCTAGTTGATCCAGTACCTTGACCACATACTGAGTGCACTTTCGGCGATCATGTGCACCATAGGCGGCAGGCGATCATGCACTAACCAGGCGATCACATAGGAGACTTCTTAGCTACACTTTTCTTCCTTTACTCTTCTTGATCCACATGTCTTCCTCGAGCACATCCACGTGATTACCTCACGATAAAGTCATCGCACCTGACTACTATGTTACTGCAATGGTAAGCCGACCGACCTCTACCAGCTGACCTCAGATCTTGGGCGACGTCCGAGGTCCGACCACTATGAAACTTCGTTTACCAGCTCTTTGTATTTTAAATAATAACATCTTCTGAAATTATTTAAATATAACACTTTCATTCCAATTAAAGTTTCTAGGTCCTTACATTCTCCCCAACAAGAAAAATTTTCGTCCTCGAAAATTGGATTACAAGGAAAAGAGGTAGGGATAGGCTTCTCTCAGGGTTTCTTTCAAATTCCCAATTTGTATCACCCGATCTGTCATCCCACACCACCTTCACGGTCTTGCCTCTGAACTGCTTACCCTGCTGATCGTCAATCCTTACTGGTTTCGTCCCAACAACAAGTCATCCCTGATCTGCACATCGTCTACTTCCAACACGTGCCTAGGGTCTGCAAGATACTTCCTTAACTGTGACACGTGAAAGACATTATGCAGATTTTGCTCATTGGAGAGGTAGGGCGATTTCATAAGCCACTAGACCTATCCTCCTTAAGATCTGATATGGCTCGACTAACTTAGGAGACAGCTCCTTTGATCTGATAGCTCGTCCTACACCCTTGGTCGGCGTCACTTTCATAATGCATGATCTCCAACTACAACTCCAAAGGTCTTCTCCTCATTGTCAACGTCATCACTGCCTCCCCCAGAGTTATTATCGTTGTGTTCATTTAAGGCCAGAAGTGTCTTCACAGCGTTGTCAGCTTCGTCCTCATATCCACCACTAGAGTTGTTACCCTTGTCCTCATGAGCGACATAGGGTGGCTCCCTCCAGGTTATTCCCTTCATATCTTCCAGATCCGCAGGGGTTTCTCAACCAAACGATTCTTGCTCACCTTCTTAGTAACTTCAACTTTGGGGATGGATGATGATTCACTTTCTAAGGCAGAGCCATCCGACGAAGATCCCTCTACCACTGCCATTAACTGCAGTTACAACACCTTCCCACCACCCATCATACCACCAGGCATACACTGCTGATTCAAACCCAAGTGGGCGACCTGAATGGCGCTCAGGAGAGCATGGCTTGACTGTTAAGCGCTCTGAACATCGCATACCCAAATTAATCAGTAGCTGCCACTCTAGACGAAAGGACCCATTCCTCTAGTTTCTGTGGTCCCTCTTAACAAGCCAGTCATCGTACTGGACCTTCAGCAGCGTTGGAGACACACTCCAGATTTTGCATCTAAACCAGCGTTTTCTAACGCCACCATCTTGCCATGTTCAGGGGCCTTTAACTTCAACCATCCATTCCCACACTCATCTTTCAAATCCCGATCAACAAAACAACCCTATTCTGCGTGAAACCTTCCCTCTTAGGAGGTAGTCCAAGTATTTCTTCTGGAAATACATCCATGAAATCTTTCACCCCATGTATCCTGTTTACGCCCCCTTCACTCTTCACTCCCCCCTTCAGCTAGGATCACAAAACACGTCGCCCCTTCTTTCAACTCTGACTTCACATGCTGAGCAGATATCACACCTGACCCTTGGAGATTGGGAAACACCACCTTCTGGCTACTGCAATCTATGAGAACTCGATTGGCATGTAGCCAATCCATTCCTAGGATAACATCCAGATCCTGAAGAGGTAGACAGATCAAATTCACTTTGAACCTGCGTCCCTCTACTATCACTGGACATTCAGAGCAAACTGGGGAGGTCAAAACCTGTCCTGATGCAGGTGTAGAGACCAACCGTTCAAACGGCAGCTCCTTCACTAGAAGGCCCAGTTCGGTTGCACACCGACTTGACACAAGAGAGTGTGTCGCTCCAGAAACAAACAAAACTCTAAAGTATCCACCAGCTATAAACAAGTATCTTGTACTAGGTTACCTGACTGAGATGCCTCCGCTCCAGACATGGCAAACACTCTCCCTGCTGCTTGAGGTCTGCTGCCTTCGTTCCTCAACTGCTGGGAACCACTGGGTTGAGTCGCCCTATTCCCGTTAGGACATTCTCTAGAAAGGTGCCCCGTCTTTCGGCAGATGTAGCATCTTCTCTCTGAATTTCTCTTGGGGCACACATTGGATGTGTGTGGTCCACCACAACGGGAACATCTGAGTTTCCAGGGCTGTTGCTGTTGAAACTGAGGCGGTGCTGCTCCTGCCCCATGCTGTGGAGGTCTCGCATAAGGCTTATTCTGCTGTTGCTGCACCTTGGCCTTCCCACTGGAAAAACCCCCTGGGTGTGACCCGATCACCCGAGAGTCACTCTTTTCCAGTGTCTCCACCATCATCGCCTTCTCCACTAAGGCGTGAAATTCTCTTATGCACATAGGTGCTATGGTCCTCTTCAGCTCATGCTTCAGTCCTTCTTCAAATTTCCTACACCTCCAAGCCTCAGAGGTCGCCTGGGTATAGAATCGGGCGAGATACTCAAACCAAGCAGCATAAGCATTCACTGACATCTCCCCCTGCTCCAATCTGAGGAATTCTGCTTCCCTCGCAAATCTTGCACTATCTGGGAAGTATTTTTCCAGAAATCTCACCCTGAAACTCTCCCAGTCTAACACTTCAGCTCTGGCTTCCATCATCTGCTGAGCTCCCATCCACCAGAACTCGGCTTCTCCAGATAGCAGATAGGTAGCGAATACCAATTTCTTCCCTTCAGGGCAGGAGGTCGCCCTAAAGATTTTCTCCAACTCCCTGACCCACTGATCTGCTTGATCAGGGGTAGCATTCCCACTGAACTTGGGTGGGTTGTGCCTCATGAACTCAGTCAGTCCCATCTGATCCTGAGGCTGACCGACGTGGGAAGCTGTTTCAGCCGACCGAGCAGTTTCCCAATGGTGCATTGCCGCCTGATGATTCTGAGCCATTGCTGCATTCTGTTGTTGGATGGCAGTTGCCATCATCTCAATAGCCTTGGCAATTTGGCTCATTTCCGAAGAAGGTTGGGGTGGGGTAGAAGGTCTACGTGCCATCTTCTTCGTTCTGGATTCTGAATCTATTGGTTTCTATATTCCCTACAACTACAAGAATGAGATCGATCAAAAATCAATTCATTCAGGAGGTACCATCTAGACCTTACAAAGGTCAGCATCTCAAAGTCATTAAGAATTTGAGTTCAACAACAGAATCATAATGCTTATAACATCAAGCATAACACCAGAACAACTACTGGTATGCAGTCATCAATCCAATCAACCATTTTCAATCCATTACAAGGACACTCAAGAAAATGAAATAGCTCACACCAGAATTCAATATATGCTAAACATCAACCCTTTGGAATTAAGATTGAGACTCATCTTGATCCAGTTATGAGTGTGCACCCTCACTACTTCATCAAGACCTTCTCATTCTTAATACTAAGATTTTCAGTTAGAACATATATTCACCAAAGCACACACAAAATTTCAATACAAAAACGTTTGAAAACCTTTCACTATAGTTGTTATTTTAAACTCAAATAAATTTCATGAGCAGAAGAAACACAATGGATCCACAGCCCTCAGGTCATCCTAAGGACGAACTGCTCTGATACCATTAATGTAACATCCCGCAAAATAAAACCATACATACATGTATAATGAAAATAAAGGTAAACAAATAATATTGAAGAGTACATGATATTATATATATAAGAAATGAAGTTGCTCCTCTTAGGGAGTTAAATACATAACCAGGTCAAATGTTTTCAAAATTTAAAAACGGAATTCAACCAAATACAACAAGACCGGCGATCTCCATTCATGAACCGGCGATCTGTAACAGAAGGCCCAAAACAGCCGATCTGCTATCAGGACAGAAAAACAGGCGATCACCCGATGGAGGCATAAACAGGCGATCTCCTTCCGGCGACCACTCACTGAGAAGCTCTACTTCCTGGAAGATCATCTGCTCCCGTGTAGAATACACGATCATCACAGTTTTAAGAGAAAACAGCCACAGAGCAATACAAAAAGAAAAGGGGTAAGCTAGATGGTTTAAAAAAAGAGTTTGAATATGAACATAAAAATCAGGATAAAACAAATTCCATATACCCACATAAAATTATAAAGTTTCTCATTTCTTACGTCGGACTTCCACTGATTTAACACACATAGACACTTACCATACCACTGTAAAGTCCACACAGGACAGCAACCGGAGTCCACACAGGACAGCCCCCAAGGTCCACACAGGACAGCAAGCAAAGTCCACACAGGACAGCAACCAAGGTCCACACAGGACAGCAAGCAAAGTCCACACAGGACAGCAACCAAGGTCCACACAGGACAGCAAGCAAAGTCCACACAGGACAGCAACCAAGGTCCACACAGGACAGCAAGCAAAGTCCACACAGGACAGCAACCAAGGTCCACACAGGACAGCAAGCAAAGTCCACACAGGACAGCAACCAAGGTCCACACAGGACAGCAAGCAAAGTCCATACAGGACAGCAACCAAGGTCCACACAGGACAGCAAGCAAAGTCCACACAGGACAGCAACCAAGGTCCACACAGGACAGCAAGCAAAGTCCACACAGGACAGTTAAAGATCATCAATTCGCCCAACGCACCATACAATACTTAAATGAACGATCTCAACCACAGCAACAAACGTATCCAGGTTCAGACTTTTTCCAAAAACGCGTGCATTTCACATATCAGTCACAAACAAGCTCAAAGCGACACTAAAACAGGGGAGTTCGTAAAACAGCGCCAAAACCGGCGATCTAGTTCAAAACGGGGTATTTCGAAGTCTGCATTTAAAACCGGCGACCACGTCGCCCAAACACATAGAAACAGAGCATTCACGAAGATGAAAACGAAAACCGGCGACCACGTCGCCCTCACTTCAGAAACAGCTAATCTATGGCTTGTATTGAAAATGAAGTCTAGCTTCCCTTACCTGGACTTGCGCAAAACACCAGGAGCTCCGAAACCCAACGAAGCTTGAACAACGCCTTGGCTCTGTTTTTGCGTCTGGTTGAAGGACTTGCAGAGAACCTCCCAGGTGCTCTAATGGTGCTGCCTCTCGTCGTACTCTTGTGTGAAGATGCTAGAATCGCAGCGCGAAGGAGATATCTGGAGGAGAAGGAGCCAACGTTAACTCTCTAAATCACTTTCTAATCACCTCTCGTCTCTTACCTCTCAGGGGTGAGTTTAAATCTAAGCCAACTTGCCCAGGAATGCCGCTGCCTCCACCCACTCTACAGGAAAGGTTGCGTGTACGCTTCCCTGAACAGTACGACTACGCATGCCTCTGCGCAGGCTAACACTCTGAGGTCACTATTCTGAACCACCCTTTCTGTCTACGTGTCGCGCGTGCAGTACGTCTGATGCTGAGAGCCTGGGTCCCACCTTATCGGCGTGAAACTCGACATCGCGCGATAACGTTCCACCGATGACCTCTCGCGCGATGACTATCCACCGATGACATCTCGCGCGATGACTATCCACTGATGACATCTCGCGCGATGACTATCCACTGATGACCTCTCGCGCGATGACTATCCACTGATGACATCTCGCGCGATGACCTTCCACCGATGGATTATCCTGGAGGACGACCGATGTATCACCCTGGTGGACCACCGATGTCTCTCCCTGGTAGACGACCGATGTCCACATGCCTCGCGCCCTGGCGATGCCCGCATGTCCCGTGTCTGGCGATGCCCGCATGCCTTGCGCCCTGGCGATGCCCGCATGTCCCGTGTCTGGCGATGCCCGCATGCCTTGCGCCCTGGCGATGACCGCATGCCTCGCGCCCTGGCGATGCCCGACGACACATCGTCACGCCTTCCCGAAGGTTCTTCATTCCACTATGTTACGTCCAAAGTATCATCTCCACATGACTCGGTGACGTCGGTAGCTTCACATTTCCAAGAGTAGACCAGCACCACTCTTCGTGCGCCCATGCATGCAACACTAAGGGCGATCTCTTTTGCTCAAGCATAGAGCTTCGCATGCACAGCGTATCTAAGGCTTAACCCACACCTTGATACGCGTGGTTGTTGGAACCCACTCTAGTTGATCCAGTACCTTGACCACATACTGAGTGCACTTTCGGCGATCATGTGCACCATAGGCGGCAGGCGATCATGCACTAACCAGGCGATCACATAGGAGACTTCTTAGCTACACTTTTCTTCCTTTACTCTTCTTGATCCACATGTCTTCCTCGAGCACATCCACGTGATTACCTCACGATAAAGTCATCGCACCTGACTACTATGTTACTGCAATGGTAAGCCGACCGACCTCTACCAGCTGACCTCAGATCTTGGGCGACGTCCGAGGTCCGACCACTATGAAACTTCGTTTACCAGCTCTTTGTATTTTAAATAATAACATCTTCTGAAATTATTTAAATATAACACTTTCATTCCAATTAAAGTTTCTAGGTCCTTACAGCCGCTAGCTGACACAGCGCGAGAGAGCAGCCATCCGACCTATCAGCTGCTGCACCTCCTTCACCGTAGCTGGGCTTCTCATCGCCATAATAACAGCACACTTATCAGGGTTTGCCTCTATTCCTCTTTCAGTCAAAAGAAAACCTAAAAATTTTCCCGCCTCCACACCAAAAATGCACTTCTCTGGATTCAGTTTCAGCTTATATTTGGCTATCGTGACAAACAACTCTTCCAAGTCCGAGATGTGCCTGCTCCTCTCTAGGGAAGTCACCACCATATCATCAACATAGGCCTACACATTTCTCCCCAGCATTGGTGCAAGTACCTTATCCATTAACCTCTGGTACGTGGCCCCAGCGTTCTTCAGCCCGAATGGCATTACTTTGTAGCAGTAGCACGATCTCTCCGTCATGAAGGCAGTCTTCTCTTCATCCATAGGATGCATCTTGATCTGATTATACCCTGAGAAGGCATCCAGAAAGCTCAACAATTTGCACCCTGTTGCGCTGTCAACCAGGGCGTCTATACTTGGCAAAGGATATGAGTCCTTTGGATAAGCCTTGTTCAAATCCGTGAAATCGACGCACATGCGCCATTTCCCGTTGCTCTTCTTAACCAGTACGACATTAGCGAGCCACTCGGGGTATTGGATCTCCCGAATGTGACCTGCTGCGAGGAGCTTCTGCGTTTCATCTCTGATCGCCTGCCTTTTCTCCTCGTTGAACTTTCGCCTTCTTTGTCGCACCAGTCTAACCTGGGGGTCCATCGCCAGGTGATGACACAAGAAGTCAGGGTCGATACCAGGCATATCCGAAGCAGACCACGCAAACGCGTCCAGATGCCTCTCTATCACCCCGGCGATCTGGTCTTGTGCTTCACGATCCAGAGATTTCCCCAGCTTGAAGACCTTGCCTTTTATCTTCCTTTCAATCCACTCTTCCACTGGCTGAGGTCTCCTTTCACTGGCCATCACCGTTCTGGCGATCCCTGTCTCCCTAGCCTCTTCTGGGCGATTTCTCAGCTCTCCTGCTCGATCGGCATTTCCAACTCCTTCCTCAAGATCTACCATATGTGCATATCCCCCTCGGCGATCACCTCCATCGCAACATCGACGGCTTGCCCCCCTTCTCGCCTAGATTTCACGCCAGGAGGCGATGTGGTTGTGATGTAGCTTACTGATCGCTTGTTCTTGAGGCTGTTTTCGTAACACTTCTTTGCCTCCTTTTGATCAGATCGCAGGGTTATTACCACACCTTCCATTGAAGGGAGCTTAACCTTCATGTGCCTTGTTGAAGGCACCACCCCTATCCGGTTGAGAGTTGGCCTTCCTAACAGGATGTTGTATGCTAAGGGGGCATTCACGACAAGGTACTTAATTTTCTCCGTTCTTGAAGCCGCCTCATCCGTGAATGTGGTTCTCAACTCGATGTACCCCCTGACCTCCACCTGATCGCCAGCGAAACCATACAAGCATCCTCCATAAGGTCTCAGCTGGTCAAGGGGTAGCTGCAAATTGTTGAAAGTTGGCCAGAACATAACATCGGCCGAACTTCCTTGGTCGACCAGCACCCGGTGGATCTTCCTTCCTGCCGTGACAAGCGAGATCACTATAGGATCGTTGTCATGTGGTATAACATCCTTAAGGTCTTCTTTGGTAAACGTGATGTCCACATCGGGTGAGTGGTCCTCGAATGCTTCCACTGCCATCACAGATCGAGCATATTTCTTGTGCTGTGACGTGGTGCACCCACCTCCTGAGAAACCCCCAGCTATAGTGTGGATTTCCCCGTGGATGGGCACTTCATGTTGTTAGGCCTCGCTGCTCGCCGGCTGGGAGCTCGACGTATTTGCTGCCTTCTTCTCCAGCAAATAGTCCTTCAGAAATCCACTTCTAACCAACTCGTCGAGTTGGTATCCCAGCGACAGGCAGGAGTCAAGGGTGTGGCCAAAACTTTTGTGGAATTCACACCACGCGTCTAGCTTTGGCCCCAACACCTTATCGGACACCTTTTCAGGCGCCTTCAGCTTGGCAGCTATATTGGGAATGGCGATCAGGTCCACCAATCCCATCACGAACTCATGCCTCGGAGGGCGCTTGAATTCCCTCGGGCGACCTGGCCCTCTTCCTCTACTACTGCCATCACCTTTATTTTTCTTCGGATCGTAAGGACGGTATGTCCTTTGATCTTTCTTCACCGCCGCCGTCTCCAACACCCTCTGAGGCTGAGTCTTGGCTTGGGTGCGTGGTTTCGCAGGAGCCATATTCCCTCTCTTCTCTATCACTTCATTCTCAACGGCGATGTGAGCCACAGCACGTCGCCGAATCTCTGCAAACGTTGCAGGGTGGCTCCTGATTAACGATTCACTGAAGGGTCCAAGTAGTACGCCCTTCTTAAAGGCGTGCACAAACATCTCCTCATCTTTACCTGGTAATCGGACTATCTGTAAGGACCTGAAAATTTATTGGAATAAAAGAGTTATATTTTAAATAAATTCTAAGTATGTTTTTATTTAGAATAGAAAGGGAGGAAAAAGTTAAGTTTAGAAGGCTACGAGGTCGCCGGTCGCCTGCTACACATGAGCGCCAGGTGGACATCGCGCGGGCGCGAGAGGCATGCAGGCATCGCGCGGGCGCGAGAGGCATGCAGGCATCGCGCGGGCGCGAGAGGCATGCAGGCATCGCGCGGGCGCGAGAGGCATGCAGGCATCGCGCGGGCGCGAGAGGCATGCAGGCATCGCGCGGGCGTGAGAGGCATGCAGGCATCGCGCGGACGCGAGGCACGCGGGCATTGCCAGGGCGCGATGCATGTGGACGTGGCCAAGGCGCGAGAGTTATGAGGGCGTCGCCAGGGAAGACATCGGTTGTCTCCCAGAGGAAGACATCGGTCGTTCGCCAGGAAGAGGTCATCGGTGATAGTCTTCGCGCGAGGTCATCGGTGGTAGTCTTCGCGCGAGGTCATCGGTGGTAGTCTTCGCGCGAGGTCATCGGTGGTAGTCTTCGCGCGAGAGGTCATCAGTGGTTTCTCTTCGAGCTGGTAGTCATCGGCGAAAGGTCATCGCGCGACGTTGAGTTACACCCAGAGAACGTGGGCCCCAGACTCCCAGCAAGAGACGTTCTGCACGCGCGCCACGTAGACGAAAAAGTGGTTCAGAATAGTGACCTCATAGCGTAGCCTGCGCAGAGGCACGCTTAGGTGTACTGTTCAGCGAAGCGTACACGCAAACTCCCTGCAGAGTGGGTGGTGGCAGCGGTTTTTGTGGAGAAGTCAGCTTAAGATGCAAAAACCCATTTCTGAGGGAGAAGGAAAGAAACGTTGCTGTGGTTCCAGAGCTAAAGGGTGCGTTTATCTCCCTTCTCCTCCATTCTCTCCTTCGCGCTGCGGTTCTAGCACCTTCACACGAGAGTACGACGAGCGACGGCCACCATTAGAGCACCTGGGAGGTTCTCTGCAAGTCCTTCAACCAGACGCGAAAAACAGAGCCAAGGTATTCTGCAAGCTTCGTTGGATTTCGAAGCTCCTGGTGGTTGCGCAAGTCCAGGTAAGGGAAGCTAGACCTCTTTTTCCATACAAGCCATAGTTTGCTGTTTCTGAAGTGAGGGCGACGTGGTCGCCGGTTCTCTGTTTCTTTTCGAAATGCTCTGTTTTACGTGTTTGGGCGAAGTGGTCGCCGGTTTTAAGTATGAGTTTCGAACCCCCCTGTGTTTGACATTGTTTGAAACTGTTTGGGATTTAAATACAATATATATGTGATATTCGAAAGTTTGAAACGCTGAAATGGTTGTTGCTGTGATTTGAAATATTCCATTGTATGGCATGACGTCTTGAATGCTGTGAATGTGGGATCGAGGCATAGTATTTTCAGGAAAGAAAATACCGTGTAAGATCTTGTGGTAGGTGCATTGATCGGTGATTCCTAAGGGGATATCCTGACTCTGCTGAGGTAATGGAATCACGTAGAGGAAGTTACTCAGTTGTTGAGAGTCGAAGGAGGTCTATATGATGGGCGTCTCGTGTGAAAAAGAACGAGCTCCGTCTGTCCTATGGATTAACCCTGTCATACCAGGAGAACTATGGTAACATTGAGATGATATATGCGCATGCTGTGTGGATTCACAGCGACCCTGTGTGGATTTCACAGTGGTGTGGTATGACAGGTGCAGATCTCTGAGTCTAATCAACGCACGAGTCAATCCGGAAGTAGTGTCAAGTGTCTTGTGTGGTGAGTCAGTGGAAAGTCTGACATGTGAAATGAGAAACTTGAATATTGATAGACACTTGATGCTGTATTGTGAAATGGAATGACTATGGGTGAATGTTGTGAAGTTTGTGATTTTGGGCGATCAGCTGAATGCTATGAGCAGCTTTACGTTTTACATGGATATTTTGGAACTTGGTTTACTTGGATTTTCATGTTCATGATTTAAACTTCTTTTAAATTATCTAGCTTACCCTTTTATCTGTTATTGTGGTTGTTTTCTCAAAACTGTGATGATCGTGTAATTGTTACACGGGAGCAGATGATCTTCCAGGAAGAAGAGCCCTCTAGCGAGTGGTCGCCGGAAGGAGATCGCCTATCTCCGTCTCTACCGGGTGATCGCCGGTTTATGCCTCCATCGGGTGATCGCCGGTTTTCGTGTCCTGATAGAAGATCGCCCGTTTTTGAGGTCTCCTGTTGGAGATCGCCGTTTTCTTTTGAGACCGCCTGTCTTACTGCATTTCTTTTATTTTCGTAAAATCTTGCAAACATTTGATTTGGTTATGTATTAAACTCCCTAAGAGGAGTAACTTCATTTCTGATATATATATCAATACATATTATTTTGCACTCTTCAATATTATTTGGTTACACTTAATTTCAATTATACATGGATGTATGTATATTTTTTGGTGGGATGTTACATTAATGGTATCAGAGCAGTTCGCCTTAGGATGACCTGAGGGCTGTGGATCCATTGTGTTTCTTCTGCTCATAAAATTTATTTGAGTTTTAAATAACCACTATAGTGGGAGGTTTTCAAACGTTTTTGGTATTGAACTCTTGCGTGTGCTTTGGTGAATGTATGCCTAACTGAAAATCTTAGTATTAAGAATAAGAAGGTCTTGATAAAGTGGTGAGGGTGCACACTCATAACTGGATCAAGATAATTCTTAATCTTAATTCCAAAGGTTTGATGTTTAGCCTACATTGAATTCTGGTGTGATTTTTGAGTGTTCTTGAATTTGACTGAGGTGGTAGTTTGGACTGATGTTTGCACACCAGTAACTGTTCTGGTGTTTTGTGTGAAGTTATAAGTGTTATGATTCTGTTGATGAACTCAAATTCTAGATGACTTTGAGATGCTGACCTTTGTAAGGTCTAGCTGTTACCCCTTGAATGAATTGATTCTTATCGATTTCATTCTTATAGTTGTAGGGAATATAGAAGTCAATAGATTCAGAAGATGGCACGTAGACCTGCTACCCCACCTCAACCTTCCTCAGAGATGAGTCAGATCGCCAAGGCCATCGAGATGATGGCGACTGCCATTCAGCAGCAGAATGCGGCGATGGCTCAGAACCATCAAGCCACAATGCAGCACTGGGAGACTGCTCGGTCGGCTGAAACAAACTCCCACGTCGGTCAGCCCCAAGAACAGATGGGACTGGCCGAGTTCATGAGGCACAACCCACCTAAGTTCAGTGGGAATGCTACCCCTGACCAGGCAGATCAGTGGGTCAGGGAGGTGGAGAAAATCTTTAGGGCGACCTCCTGCCCTGAAGAGAAGAAGCTGTTGTTTGCCACGTATCTGCTATCAGGAGAAGCTGAGTTCTGGTGGATGGGAGCTCAGCAGATGATGGAGGCACGGGAGGATGTTCTGGATTGGGAGAGCTTCAGGGTGAAGTTCTTGGAGAAATACTTCCCAGACAGCGCCAAGTTTGCAAGGGAAGCTGAGTTCTTAAAGTTGGAGCAGGGGGACATGTCAGTAAACGCTTATGCTGCCCGTTTTGAGTACCTCGCCCGGTTCTATACCCAGGCGACCTCCGAGGCCTGGAGGTGTAGGAAGTTCGAGGAAGGGCTGAAGCATGGGCTGAAGAAGACCATAGCCCCGATGTGCATCAGGGAGTTCCACGCCTTAGTGGAGAAGGCGAAGATGGTGGAGACCCTGGAAAAGGGTGAGTCTCGGGTGATCAGGTCACACCCAGGAGGTCCTTCCAGTGGGAGAGCTAAGGCACAGCACCCACAAAGCAAGCCCTATGCGAGACCTCCATCACATCGGGCAGGAGCAGCACCTCCCCAGTTCCAACAGCAACAACCTTGGAAGCCTAAGTGTCTTCACTGTGGTGGACCACACGCCTCCAATGCTTGTTTCAAGAAGACTTCAGAGAGGAAATGTTTCGTCTGCCAAAAGACAGGGCACGTTGCTAGAGAGTGCCCTAGCAGGAATGGGGCGACCCAACCCAGTGGCTCCCAACAGTTGAGAAACGAGGGCGGCAGACCTCAGGCAACAGGGAGGGTGTTCGCCATGTCTGGAGCAGAGGCAGCTCAGTCAGGTAACCTCATCCAAGGTGTTTGTTTTATTGCTGGTAGAGGTGTAAGGGCTTTGTTTGATTCTGGAGCGACACACTCCTTTGTGTCAAGCCTGTGTGTAGCCGAGTTGGGTCTCCTAGTGAAGGAGTTACCTTTCGAGCTGTTGGTCTCTACACCTGCGTCAGGACAGGTGTCGACCTCTACAGTGTGCCCTGAATGTCCAGTGATTGTAGAAGGACGCAGATTCAAGGTGAACTTGATCTGCCTACCTCTTCAGGACCTGGATGTCATCCTGGGAATGGATTGGTTAGCTGCCAATCACGTTCTCATAGACTGTGGTAGGCAGAAGGTTGCATTTCCAGACCTCCAAGGATCAGATGTAATTTCTGCTCAGCAAGGGCAGTCAGAGTTGGAAGAAGGGGCGAGGTGCTTTGTGATACTCGCTCGGTCGGAGGTGGAGAATAAAGGGGACGTAAGCAGAATACCCGTGGTGAAAGATTTCACGGATGTATTCCCAGAAGAGGTGCCTGGGTTACCCCCTAAGAGAGAAGTGGAATTCTCTATTGACTTGGTGCCTGGAGCTGGACCAGTGTCAATGGCACCCTACAGGATGGCACCAGCCGAGTTAGTGGAGTTAAAGAAGCAAGTGGAAGAGTTGCTGGAGAAGCAGTTCATCAGACCCAGCGTATCTCCATGGGGAGCTCCAGTGCTCCTAGTCAAGAAGAAGGATGGAGGGTCTCGGCTGTGTATAGACTACAGACAATTGAACAAATTGACCATCAAGAACAAGTACCCCCTACCTCGGATTGATGATTTGATGGACCAGATTCATGGGGCCTCGGTGTTCTCCAAGATTGACCTGAGATCGGGGTATCACCAAATCTTGGTAAAAGCTGAAGATGTTCAGAAGACAGCTTTTAGGTCTCGATATGGGCACTACGAGTATGTAGTGATGCCATTTGGAGTCACCAATGCTCCAGCTCTATTCATGGACTACATGAATAGGATCTTTCGCCCTTTCTTGGATAAGTTTGTGGTGGTCTTCATAGATGACATCCTCATTTATTCAAGGACCGAGGAAGAACATGAGGAACACCTGAGGACAGTATTGGAAATACTGAGAGAGAAGCAGCTCTATGCCAAGTTCTCCAAGTGTGAGTTCTGGCTGAGGGAAGTCAACTTCTTAGGACACGTGATATCTGCCCAGGGGATCTCGGTAGATCCAGCCAAGGTAGAGGCAGTGCTGCAATGGGAACGTCCTAAGACAGTGACTGAGATAAGGAGCTTTGTGGGGTTGGCGGGCTACTATCGGAGGTTTATTGAGGATTTTTCCAAAGTAGTGGCTCCTTTAACACAACTGACCCGCAAGGACCAACCCTTTGCTTGGACCGACCGATGTGAGCAGAGCTTCAGGGAACTAAAGGAGAGGTTGACCAGTGCTCCAGTGCTGGTGATTCCAGAAGTAGGAAGACCTTTTGATGTCTTCTGTGATGCCTCACATCAAGGCTTGGGATGCGTCTTGATGCAAGAGAAGAGAGTGGTTGCATATGCTTCAAGGCAACTCAAGGTGCATGAGAGGAACTACCCTACTCATGATTTGGAGTTGGCAGCGGTAGTGTTTGCCTTGAAGATCTGGAGGCATTATCTTTATGGAGCTCGGTTCCAGGTATTCAGTGACCACAAGAGCTTGAAGTACCTGTTCGATCAGAAGGAACTAAACATGAGACAAAGAAGGTGGATGGAATTCCTAAAGGACTACGACTTTCAACTCATGTATCACCCAGGGAAGGCCAATGTAGTGGCAGATGCCTTGAGTAGGAAGTCTATACAAGTCGCCACCATGATGATGGAAGAGCAGAAACTGATCGAGCAGTTCAGAGACTTAAACCTTGGAGTGGAATTTCACGTGAATCACATTAGTTGTAGTAAGCTGACTATAACTAATGACTTCCTTGGGATGTTGAAGGATAAACAATTGGAGGACCCTAGCCTGAAGCGCACTGTGGAGTCACTAGGGACAGATCAGGCGAGAGGCTTTGAGATGGGCGATGATGGGATCTTGAGGTTTGATGGCAGAATTTGCATACCTGCAAATGATGAGTTGAAGAAGATGATCCTAGAGGAAGGTCATAAGAGTCGCCTTAACCTTCATCCAGGCATGAACAAGATGTACCATGACTTGAAGGAGTCATTTTGGTGGTCGGGCATGAAGAGGGACATCGCCCAGTACGTGACAACCTGCTTAACGTGTCAAAAGGCGAAGGTAGAACATCAAAGGCCTGGTGGGTTATTACAACCATTGGATATCCCTGAGTGGAAATGGGACAGCATTGCAATGGATTTTGTCACCCATTTACCCAGATCGGTAAAGAGTCATGATGCAATCTGGGTCATCATTGATAGGCTGACGAAGAGTGCCCACTTCCTCCCAGTAAATATGAAGATGCCTATGGTCAAGCTGGCACAACTATACATCCAAGAAATAGTAAGGCTGCATGGAGTGCCTTCCAGCATCGTTTCAGATAGAGATCCCAGGTTTACTTCACGGTTTTGGCAGACCTTACAAGAATGCTTGGGAACCAAGTTGAGGATGAGCTCTGCATATCATCCCCAAACAGATGGTCAGTCAGAGAGGACGATCCAATCTTTGGAAGATCTGCTGAGGGCATGCGTTTTGGATCAATTGGGAAGTTGGGAGGAGGTGTTGCCACTAGTGGAGTTTACCTATAACAATAGCTACCACGCCAGCATTGGGATGGCGCCATATGAAGCCCTGTATGGGAGGAAATGCAGAACTCCCTTATGTTGGTACCAGGAGGGCGAGGCAGTCTTGGTTGGGCCAGAGTTGATTCAGCAGACGACCGAGAAGGTGAAGCAGATACAAAGCAGAATGAAAGCCTCTCAGAGTAGGCAGAAGTCCTATGCAGATCAGAGGAGAAAGCCTTTGGAGTTTGCTGCTGGAGATCACGTATTCATGAAAGTGACACCAACCAAGGGGGTAGGGCGGGCGATCAGGTCAAAGAAGTTGTCCCCTAAGTTCGTGGGACCATATCAGATCTTAAGAAGGATTGGCCCAGTGGCGTATGAGATCGCCCTACCTCCCCATCTGGCGAATCTGCACAATGTGTTTCACGTGTCACAGCTGAGGAAGTACATGGCAGACCCTAGTCATGTGCTGGATGTAGACGACGTGCAGATTAGGGATGACTTGTCCTTTGAAGCAAAACCAGTCAGGATTGACGATCGGCAATGTAAACAGCTCAGAGGCAAGACCATCGACATGGTGAAAGTGGTGTGGGATGAGAAATCGGGGGATTCTACTTGGGAGTTAGAAGAACCCATGAGGGAGGCTTATCCATACCTCTTTTCCTTGTAATCCAATTTTCGAGGACGAAAATTTTTGTTGTTGGGGAGAATGTAAGGACCTGAAAATTTATTGGAATAAAAGAGTTATATTTTAAATAAATTCTAAGTATGTTTTTATTTAGAATAGAAAGGGAGGAAAAAGTTAAGTTTAGAAGGCTACGAGGTCGCCGGTCGCCTGCTACACATGAGCGCCAGGTGGACATCGCGCGGGCGCGAGAGGCATGCAGGCATCGCGCGGGCGCGAGAGGCATGCAGGCATCGCGCGGGCGCGAGAGGCATGCAGGCATCGCGCGGGCGCGAGAGGCATGCAGGCATCGCGCGGGCGTGAGAGGCATGCAGGCATCGCGCGGACGCGAGGCACGCGGGCATTGCCAGGGCGCGATGCATGTGGACGTGGCCAAGGCGCGAGAGTTATGAGGGCGTCGCCAGGGAAGACATCGGTTGTCTCCCAGAGGAAGACATCGGTCGTTCGCCAGGAAGAGGTCATCGGTGGTAGTCTTCGCGCGAGGTCATCGGTGGTAGTCTTCGCGCGAGGTCATCGGTGGTAGTCTTCGCGCGAGGTCATCGGTGGTAGTCTTCGCGCGAGAGGTCATCAGTGGTTTCTCTTCGAGCTGGTAGTCATCGGCGAAAGGTCATCGCGCGACGTTGAGTTACACCCAGAGAACGTGGGCCCCAGACTCCCAGCAAGAGACGTTCTGCACGCGCGCCACGTAGACGAAAAAGTGGTTCAGAATAGTGACCTCATAGCGTAGCCTGCGCAGAGGCACGCTTAGGTGTACTGTTCAGCGAAGCGTACACGCAAACTCCCTGCAGAGTGGGTGGTGGCAGCGGTTTTTGTGGAGAAGTCAGCTTAAGATGCAAAAACCCATTTCTGAGGAAGAAGGAAAGAAACGTTGCTGTGGTTCCAGAGCTAAAGGGTGCGTTTATCTCCCTTCTCCTCCATTCTCTCCTTCGCGCTGCGGTTCTAGCACCTTCACACGAGAGTACGACGAGCGACGGCCACCATTAGAGCACCTGGGAGGTTCTCTGCAAGTCCTTCAACCAGACGCGAAAAACAGAGCCAAGGTATTCTGCAAGCTTCGTTGGATTTCGAAGCTCCTGGTGGTTGCGCAAGTCCAGGTAAGGGAAGCTAGACCTCTTTTTCCATACAAGCCATAGTTTGCTGTTTCTGAAGTGAGGGCGACGTGGTCGCCGGTTCTCTGTTTCTTTTCGAAATGCTCTGTTTTACGTGTTTGGGCGAAGTGGTCGCCGGTTTTAAGTATGAGTTTCGAACCCCCCTGTGTTTGACATTGTTTGAAACTGTTTGGGATTTAAATACAATATATATGTGATATTCGAAAGTTTGAAACGCTGAAATGGTTGTTGCTGTGATTTGAAATATTCCATTGTATGGCATGACGTCTTGAATGCTGTGAATGTGGGATCGAGGCATAGTATTTTCAGGAAAGAAAATACCGTGTAAGATCTTGTGGTAGGTGCATTGATCGGTGATTCCTAAGGGGATATCCTGACTCTGCTGAGGTAATGGAATCACGTAGAGGAAGTTACTCAGTTGTTGAGAGTCGAAGGAGGTCTATATGATGGGCGTCTCGTGTGAAAAAGAACGAGCTCCGTCTGTCCTATGGATTAACCCTGTCATACCAGGAGAACTATGGTAACATTGAGATGATATATGCGCATGCTGTGTGGATTCACAGCGACCCTGTGTGGATTTCACAGTGGTGTGGTATGACAGGTGCAGATCTCTGAGTCTAATCAACGCACGAGTCAATCCGGAAGTAGTGTCAAGTGTCTTGTGTGGTGAGTCAGTGGAAAGTCTGACATGTGAAATGAGAAACTTGAATATTGATAGACACTTGATGCTGTATTGTGAAATGGAATGACTATGGGTGAATGTTGTGAAGTTTGTGATTTTGGGCGATCAGCTGAATGCTATGAGCAGCTTTACGTTTTACATGGATATTTTGGAACTTGGTTTACTTGGATTTTCATGTTCATGATTTAAACTTCTTTTAAATTATCTAGCTTACCCTTTTATCTGTTATTGTGGTTGTTTTCTCAAAACTGTGATGATCGTGTAATTGTTACACGGGAGCAGATGATCTTCCAGGAAGAAGAGCCCTCTAGCGAGTGGTCGCCGGAAGGAGATCGCCTATCTCCGTCTCTACCGGGTGATCGCCGGTTTATGCCTCCATCGGGTGATCGCCGGTTTTCGTGTCCTGATAGAAGATCGCCCGTTTTTGAGGTCTCCTGTTGGAGATCGCCGTTTTCTTTTGAGACCGCCTGTCTTACTGCATTTCTTTTATTTTCGTAAAATCTTGCAAACATTTGATTTGGTTATGTATTAAACTCCCTAAGAGGAGTAACTTCATTTCTGATATATATATCAATACATATTATTTTGCACTCTTCAATATTATTTGGTTACACTTAATTTCAATTATACATGGATGTATGTATATTTTTTGGTGGGATGTTACACTATCTGAGCTCCAAACCTATTCAGATAGTCCTTCAAAGATTCCCCTGGAATCGCCTTACGTCGAACAGGTCGTACGACACATAGGCGGCGCCTTATTCACAATGTACTGATCGACGAAAAGCTTGGAGAATTGCTGGAAACTGGAAATGTGTCCAGTAGGTAGGCTTACAAACCAATCCAACGCTGTACTGTGGAGAGTGCTCATGAACATCTTGCAATAGACCGCATCCGATCCTCCCGACAGCATCATCTGCGTATGGAACGCAGTGAGGTGAGCCTCTGGATCTTCCACTCCAGTGAAGGAGGCCTTCACCGCCGTGATGTTTGTAGGAATCACAGCATCCATGATCGCCTGCGAAAATGGCATTGGAAAAACTCGTGGCGGAGACGGTGGCGCACCTCCACTGGTCACAGCACTCTCCCTCTGCTCGCGAAGAGCCTGACGTAACTCTTCATTAACCTTACTCAGCTCTTCGTTCCTAGCCTGAGAAGCGACCAGGTCGTCATGCATCTTTGTCTGCTCGACGCGCGACGCTGCCACATTTTCTAGCAAAGCACACATCATCTCCAGCATTTGCGACATCGTCACGTTATTCTCTCCGGATTGTGGTGCAACTGAACTAGATCTGGTTGTCCTTATTTTCCTCATGAAACTTCTACTAATTTCACATAGTTACCTTTCAACACGCAAAAGTTATCTCGCAACAACGCTCAAGAAACGTTTCAACTTCCACTAGATCTGGTTGTCCTCATTTTCCTCATGAAACTTCTACTAATTTCACACAGTTACCTTTCAACACGCAAAAGTTATCTCGCAACAACGCTCAAGAAACGTTTCAACTTCCTTCGCACAACGATTGATCCAGGAATCAATCGGTAGAAACCTCCAGAAAACCACTCTTCACCGATTGAACTTCGATTCAAACGGTCAAAACTTCCAGGAAACCACTCTTCACCGATTGAACTTCAATTCAAACGGTCAAAACCTCCGAAAAATGATTGCGGCAACAAGCAATCGAACAGAAACTACCGAAAACCTCACAAACTCCACTGTGGATGGGAATCACAGTTTACACGGCCCCACGGTGGGCGCTTGATGATCCTGCCTCTTGACCAAAGCGTTATAACTTCTCCTTTTCGAACCTCATCCTCTCTAGCTTCACGCCAAGTACATCGATGACCTTCACCTGGTAATCCTCAAAGAAACCTGAAAGAACAGTATGGCGCCTCTGCGGCCGGTTGCGCTCCGACGCTCAAGTCAGTGATCGAATCAACAAAGAATTACAGAGAAAACTCAAAACCGTGTGCAAGTGAATTCCCAAAAAATGAAAAAACCGTCCGTTGAATTTCGTTAAGAATCCTATATATACCTGAGTCTTTCTCTCTCCTGACGGTTATTCCTCTTGACACGTGGATGATATCTGGTCGTACACGTGTCACCATCTGGAGTACCTGCAACTGAAACATTACTATCACTTTGCTCCTGCGACTAAGTTATCCACACAGGGAGTAGCTTAGTGCACAGGTTACTCTGGGCATAACCTTAACATGGTGAGCTGGTTAACACTGGGTATCATGGCTCACACTACACATGATGACAGATATGCCACTTATCTTCTCTACTTTGGCGGCAGACATGCCACTTATCTTCTGTATTTAGACCATATAATAAGTGCTTACCAAGTCTTCTCTTATACTCGGCGATGTGCTCCTTTCGGCGACTTGTTGACCACCTGATCTCCTAATCTTCACATACGGTGATCATGTGCAATCTAGGCGATTACTGATTACCTGCGAGAGAAATCGGAGACTGCCGCCTTTTTCAACAAATGACAATCTCATCGACTTCTAAGCTATACTCTCCTTTCTCTTACTCTTCTTGATCCACGTGTCCTCCTCAAGCACGCCCACAGGACTACCTCACAATTACGTCATCATACCTGACTACTTGGTCAGTACAATTTTGGCACCTAAAACACCAACCTAGGTTAATTTAGGGTTTCCAAAACCTCTAAATTAACCAAGGCCGGTTGGAAAGCCATAGAGGGAGTGAGCTTGCAACACTAATCACACCCCTCCCATGTGCTCTCACTTAGGTGCCAATTTTGGTGGAAATCTCATTTGAATTATCCTCCACTTTCAGTTGAAAAGAGGGCTTGGCTCTTGTAATTCTCAATATTAATTTGAGTGAAATTGCTGCCAACTTTGTGCCAATTATCACTCTTGTCTCCTACCTCTAGGATAGACACCTTTAGTCTTCACACTCTCCCTAACTCAAGTGAGATGGCCTCACCACTCACTCTCCAGACCTAACACTTTACCTTCAAGGTTTCCGCAACTCCTAGGAGTGCCTTGAACATTTCATCCATGAATGCTTTCGCCAACCACTTCTAATCTCAAAAATCAAGCTCACGGATGAAGGCACAACTACATCAAGCGGAGTCAGAGCTCACCTTCAAAGTCAACGGACAGGAACAGTAACATCCCTATATTTATCCATATTTAACAAAATAGAAAGCAAGAAAAAAATGAATTAACATATGAACTTACAACTATCTCATAATTGGATCTAAAAAAGATATCTCTCTTCATAGTGATTTTAGTATATACCAAAAGTTTAAAAAAAACAAAACAAAGCATTAAAACTAAATTCATCTCATCTTCCATCTGCTCATTGAGGAGCTCTATTACCTGCAATCTAATCTGCTCCCGTGTAATTACACGATCATCACAAATTAAAGAAAACAACAACAAAACAAAATAAAGTGTAAGCTAGCTATATTTAAAACTTCTAATATAAATATAACTTGAAATATCAACATAAAGCCATCAATTCTCATACAATTTCACAAACCATCAAGTGTCTATCAAAATTCATAAATCATCTTTCACATGTCAGACTTCTATTGACTCATAATACATAGACACTTGACTCTACTTCTAGAAGACTCGTGTATTGAAATTAGCATCCAGAGACTTACACTTGTCATACTACTCACTGTGAATCCACACAGTCATGCGCATTATCCATCTCCATATCTCATCATCTCATATGACAGGGTAAATCCACTTGATCTGTTCTAATCAGTTCTTTCAAACCTTAGACTCAGCCAACTGAACCTCCTTCGACTCTCACCAACTGAATAACTTCATCTATGTGATTCCATTATATCAATAGAGTCAAGATCGTCTCATTCACAGGACACTCACAAATCAATACACCCTAATAACAATCTCAACACGGTATTTCCTTTCCTGAAAATACTATGTCTTGACCACACTTTCACCTCATTACATACATCATTTAACACATCAATGTACCATTCAATCACATCATAGTTTAAACTTTATAAACAATCCAAATATATCTCAAAATTCACTTAAAGACATAACTAAGTTCCAAATACATGCTCTCTAAATCAATCATCATCCAAAATCAAATAAACCACTTCTCATCAAACATATCATTTAAGTAATTCAACAAAATATTCAAAAATAGTTTAACTCATTTATATTATTATTCAAACACATTCAATTCTCAATCACAAACACTTTTGTTCTCACCGGTTGACTCGGTTGTCGTTGATTCTGAGATAGGTGTAAGGACCTAGAAACTTTAATTGGAATAAAAGTGTTATATTTAAATAATTTCAGAAGATGTTATTATTTAAAATACAAAGAGCTAGTAATAGAAGTTTCGTAGTAGTCGGACCTCGGACGTCGCCCAAGGTCTGGGGTCAGCTGGTAGAGGTCGGTCGGCTGACCATTGTATTAACCAAGTAGTCAGGTGCGATGACTTTATCGTGAGGTAATCACGTGGGTGTGCTCGAGGAAGACATGTGGATCAAGAAGAGTAAAGGAAGAAAAGTGTAGCTTAGAAGTCTACGAGATCTCCGTTGTTGAAGACGGAGGCGATCTCCGACTTCTCTGGCACATAATCGCCTGTCGCCTAGAGTACACATGATCGCCAATCGCCTATGGTGTACGTGATCGACGGGAATGCACTTAGTATGTGGTCAAGATGCTGGATCAACCATAGTGGGTTCCAAAAAACCACGCGTATCAAGGTCTGGGTTAAGCCTTAGATACGCTACGCATGCGAAGCTCTATGCTTGAGCATAAGAAATCGTCCTTAGTGTTGCATGCATGGGCGCACGAGGAGTAGTGCTGATCTATTCTTGGAAATGTGAAGCTACCGACGTCACCAAGCCATGTGGAGGTGATACCTTGGACGTAACATAGTGGGATGAAGAACCTTCAGCAAGGCGTGGCGATGTGTCATCAGTCATCGCCGGGGCGAGAGACATGTGGGCATCGCCAGGGCGAGAGACATGCGGGCATCGCCAGGGCGAGAGACATGCGGGCATCGCCAGGGCGAGAGACACGCAGGCATCGCCAGGGCGAGAGACACACGGGCATCGCCAGGGCGAGAGACACGCGGGCATCGCCAGGGCGAGAGACACGCGGGCATCGCCAGGGCGAGAGACACGCGGGCATCGCCAGGGCAAGAGACATGCGGTCATCGCCAGGGATTGACATCGGTCGTCTTCCAGGGAGAGACATCGGTCGTCCGCCAGGATGAGACATCGATGGATAGTCATCGCGCGAGCAGTCATCTGTGGAAGGTTATCGCACGATGTCATGTTTCGCACAGATAAGGTAGGACCCAGGCTCCCAGCATGAGACGTCTTGCATGCGCGACACATAGACAAAAAGGGTGTTTCAGAATAGTTAGCATCAGAGAGTTGGTATGGAAAGTGACCCAGAGTTGGTGCGCAGAGACCCACGTGGTCATACTGTTAGAGGAAATGTATACGCAAGCTTCCCTGCAGAGTGGGTGGTGGCAGCGACATGCCTGGGAAGGGTGGCTTAAGTTCAAACTTCAGTTTGGATAGGCAGGGTTCGAACGCTGCTTGAGTAGAGAGAAATTGAGTGAGTTGGTTTTAGCTCCCTGTTTCTTCTTCTCCTTCTCCATACGTTCAGACGTCCTAGCGCATCAGTTGGCTATCGGCGACTACCATAGAGCACCTGGGAGGTTCTCTGCAAGTTCTCCAAGCCGGACCCTAAAACAGAGTTAAGGCATCCTTGAATCGCGTTGGGTTGGAGCTCTTAGTGAAGTTTACGCTAGTCCAGGTAAGGGAAGCTAGCATTTTCGTTTATAAAAACTTTAGGCGAGTAGGTTCTGAAGTGAGGGCGACGTGGTCGCCGGTTTCATATTCTTTTCACGATGCTCTGTTTTTATGTGTGGGGCGACGTGATCGCCGATTTTAATGTTGTTTTCGAAATCCCCTGTTTTAGTGTCGCTTTGAACTTGTTTGAGATTGATATGTGAAATGCATGTGATATTGGAAAATCTGAACCTTGGTACGATTGTTGCTGTGGTTGGAATTGTTAATTTAAGTGTTGTATGGTGCATTGGGTAAATTGATGATATCGAGCTGTCCTGTGTGGACTTCATTAGCTGTCCTGTGTGGACTTCACTAGCTGTCCTGTGTGGACTTCATTAGCTGTCCTGTGTGGACTTCACTTGCTGTCCTGTGTGGACTTCACTAGCTGTCTTGTGTGGACTTCATTAGCTGTCCTATGTGGACTTCACTAGCTGTCCTGTGTGGACTTTACAGTGGTGTGGTATGTGTCTATGTGTGGTGAGTCAGTGGAAGTCTGACGTGAGAAAGAGAAATATTGAAATTTGATAGACACTTGATGGTTTATGTGAAACAAATAACACTTGATGAAATTGTGAAGTGTGTGAAATGAATGGGAAAATTGATGGATCTTACGTGGGTGTTTAAATCTGTTTTATATTGATTTTAAAGTTTCGTACTTCAAGTTTTAGAATAGCTAGCTTACCCTGTGTTTTGTTCTGTGGCTGTTTTCTTAAAACTGTGATGATCGTGTATTTTACACGGCAGCAGATGATATTGCACATAGTCGAGCTCCTCAGTGAGCAGTTGGAGGAAGAGATCGCCTGTTTTCTTTTTATGCTGTATTTTGGTTTTATTTCGAAACAGTTGATGGAATGTATTAAAACCCCTATAAGAGGGACGTTTCTTTTTGAGATACAATGTATGGGATGATGTATTTTCAATATATATACATATGTTGATTTTATAAATTAATGTCTACGCTTATTATATAAATATGAAAAGACTTTGAGGGGCGTTACACTTAATGGTATCAGAGCAGTTCGTCCTTAGGATGACCTGAGGAGAGTGGGTTCATTGTGTTTCTTCTGCTATTGGAGTCTTAATCAAAGCTATAGTGAAAGGTTTTCAAATGTTTTCTGATTGAAATCTTGTTTGTGCTTTAGTAGATATAGGCTCTAAATGAAAAAATTTAGTATTAAGAGTGAAAGGATCTTGATAAAGTAGTGAGGGTGCACACTCATAACTGAATCGAGATGTTCTCAATCTTCATTCTAAAAGTTTGATGTTGAGCATATATCCACTTCTGGTGTGTTTTATCCCAATTATTAAGTGTGGTGATATTTGATTGATAGTTTTGTACCCATGACTGTTCGGTGTTATGCTTTCTATTTTTGAGCATTATGATTCTGTTGATGAACTCAAATCCTAAATGACTTTGAGATGCTGACCTTTGTAAGGTCTAGATGTTACCTCCTAAATGAATTGATTTCTTATCGATCTCATTCTTATAGTTGTAGGGAATATAGAAACCAATAGTTTCAAAATCTGAAACGGAGAAAGATGGCTCGTAGACCTCCTACCCCTCCCCAACCTTCTTCGGAAATGAGCCAAATTGCCAAGGCTATTGAGATGATGGCAACTGCCATCCAACAACAGAATGCAGCAATGGCTCAGAATCATCAAGCTGCAATGCACCATTGGGAAACTGCACGGTCGGCTGAAACACCTTCCCACGTCGGTCAGCCTCAGGAACAGATGGGACTGACCGAGTTCATGAGGCATGTAACATCCCGCAAAATAAAACCATACATACATGTATAATGAAAATAAAGGTAAACAAATAATATTGAAGAGTACATGATATTATATATATAAGAAATGAAGTTGCTCCTCTTAGGGAGTTAAATACATAACCAGGTCAAATGTTTTCAAAATTTAAAACGAAATTCAACCAAATACAACAAGACCGGCGATCTCCATACATGAACCGGCGATCTGGTAATAGAAGGCCCAAAACAGGCGATCTGCAGCAGGACATAAATCCGGCGATCACCACCAAGAGGTAGAAAACCGGCGATCTCTTCCTCGGCGACCACTCACTAAGGAGCTCTACATCCTGGAAGATCATCTGCTCCCGTGTAACAATTACACGATCATCACAGTTTTAAGAGAACAGCCACAGGACCAAAACACGCAGGGTAAGCTAGATATTTTAAAGAGAATTTAAATAAGAACATTAAAATCAAGGTAAAAACATTTTTCAAGATATCCATGTAAAACTTAGAGTTGCTCATACCCTCCACCTGATCGCCCAGAAACCACACATTTCACAACATTTCCCAGAGTCGTTCTATTTCACAAACAGCATCAAGTGTCTATAAATTCCAAGTTCCTCATTCCACACGTCAGACTACCACTGACCCAGCACACAAGACACTTGACACTACTTCCGGAAGACTCGTGCATTGACTAGACTCATAGATCTGCACCTGTCATACTGCCCACTGTGAAATCACACACATTCACAGGGTCGCCGTGAAATCACACACATTCACAAGCGTATAATGAATCTCAATATCATCACCATCCAAGCATGACAGGGTTAATCCACACCACAGGTCGAGCTCGTTCTCTTTCAAACAACTCACCCATACGTATGAACCTCCTTCGACTCTCAACGCCTGAATAACTTCATCTATATGAATTCATTATCTCAGGAGAGTCAGGATATCATGACGAATCACCGGTCAATGCACATCCTACACGATCTTACACGGTATTTTCTTTCCTGAAAATACTATGCCTCGATCCCACATTCACAACATTCAACACATCATACCACTCTCAACTAGATGATTCAATCACCGCAATAGTCATTTCAAAGGTTCATGTTTTCGAATATGTCATTTGAATCTCTAACAGTTTTCAAAGCAACACCAAAAACAGAGAGTTCGCAAACAACGCCAAAACCGGCGATCTAGTTCAAAAACAGGGTATTTCGAAGTCTGCATTTAAAACCGGCGACCACGTCGCCCAAACACATAGCACAGAGCATTTTACAAGGATGAAAACGAAAACCGGCGACCACGTCGCCCTCACTTAAGAAATAGCTAAACTATGGCTTGTATTGAAAATGAAGTCTAGCTTCCCTTACCTGGACTTGCGCAAACACCTAGAGTTCCGAAACCCAACGAAGCTTGAAGAACGCCTTGGCTCTGTTTTTGCGTCTGGTTGAAGGACTTGCAGAGAACTGCCCAGGTGCTCTAATGGTGACTGTCGCTCGTCGTACTCTCGTGTGAAGGTGCTAGAATCGCAGCGCGAAGGAGATATCTGGAGGAGAAGGGAGGTAACTCACTCTTTCTCTCTTTGAATGCTGCAACGTCTTTTTTCTCTCAGCAGTGGGTCTCTGCATCTTAAACCAACTTATCCACCAAAAGCAGCTGCCACACCCACTCTGCAGAGAAGTCTGAGTGTACGTTTCCCTGAACAGTACGACTACAGTTGTCTCTTGCGCAGGCCAACCACTCCCTGAACAGTACTACTGAGCGTGCCTCTGTGCAGGCTAACACTCTGAGGTCACTATTCTGAACCACCCTTTTTGTCTACGTGGCGCGCGTGCAGGACGTTCCATGCTGGAAGTCTGGGTCCTACCTTCTCTGTGTGTAACTCGACGTCGCGCGATGACCTTTCACCGATGACCACTTGCGCGAAGTCTATCCACCGATGACCTCTCGCGCGAAGACAATCCACCGATGACCTCTCGCGCGAAGTCCATCCACCGATGACCTCTCGCGCGAAGGCTATCCACCGATGACCTTTCCCTGGCGAACGACCGATGTCTCCCCATGATGATGCCCGCATGTCCCGCGCCTGGCGACGCCCGCATGCCTTGCGCCCTGGCGATGACCGCATGCCTCGCGCCCCGGCGATCATGTGTAGTAGACGACCGGCGATCATGTATTAACAAAGAACTCTTCTAGTTTTCTAGACTGCACTTTCCTTCCTTTTTAACTTAAATAAAAACATACTTAGAATTTATTTAAAATAATCCTTTTTATTCCAACTTAATTTTTTTCAAGGTCCTTACATTCTCCCCATCAAGAAAAATTTTCGTCCTCGAAAATTGAATTACAAGGAAAAGAGGTATGGATAATCCTCCCTCATGGGTTCTTCTAACTCCCAAGTTGAATCCCCCGATCTCTCATCCCACACCACTTTCACCATGTCGATGGTCTTGCCTCTGAGCTATTTACTTTGCCGATCGTCAATCCTGACTGGTTTTGCTTCAAAGGACAAGTCATCCCTGATCTGCACATCGTCTACATCCAGCACATGACTAGGGTCTGCCATGTACTTCCTCAGCTGTGACACGTGAAAGACATTGTGCAGATTCGCCAGATGGGGAGGTAGGGCGATCTCATAAGCCACTGGACCAATCCTTCTTAAGATCTGATATGGTCCCACGAATTTAGGAGACAACTTCTTTGACCTGATCGCCCGTCCTACACCCTTGGTTGGTGTAACTTTCATGAACACGTGGTCTCCAGCAGCAAACTCCAAAGGCTTTCTCCTCTGATCTGCATAGGACTTCTGCCTACTTTGAGAAGCTTTCATCCTGCTTTGTATCTGTTGCACTTTCTCGGTCGTCTGCTGAATCAACTCTGGCCCAACCAAGACTGCCTCGCCCTCCTGGTACCAACATAAGGGGGTTCTGCATTTCCTCCCATAAAGGGCTTCATAAGGTGCCATCCCAATACTGGCGTGGTAGCTATTATTATAGGTAAACTCCACTAGTGGCAACACCTCGTCCCAACTTCCCAATTGATCCAAGACGCACGTCCTCAGCAGATCTTCCAAGGATTGTATCGTTCTCTCTGACTGACCATCTGTTTGGGGATGGTATGCAGAGCTCATCCTCAACTTATTTCCCAAGCACTCTTGTAAGGTCTGCCAAAACCGTGAAGTGAACCTGGGATCTCTATCTGAAACGATGCTGGAAGGCACTCCATGCAACCTCACTATTCCTTGGATGTATAACTGTGCCAGCTTGGCCATAGGCATCTTCATATTCACTGGAAGGAAGTGGGCACTCTTCGTCAGCCTATCAATGATAACCCAGATTGCATCATGACCCTTTACCGATCTGGGTAAATGGGTGACAAAATCCATGGCGATGCTGTCCCATTTCCATTCAGGGATATCCAGTTGCTGCAACAACCCGCCAGGTCTTTGGTGTTCTACCTTTGCCTTCTGACACGTTAAGCAAGTTGCAACATACTGGGCGATGTCTCTCTTCATGCCCGACCACCAAAATGACTCCTTCAAGTCATGGTACATCTTGTTCATGCCTGGGTGAAGGTTAAGGCGACTCATATGACCTTCTTCTAGGATCATCTTCTTCAACTCTTCATTTGCAGGGATACAAATTCTGCCATTAAATCTCAAGATCCCATCATCGCCCATCACAAAGTCTCTCGCCTGATGTGTCCCTAGTGACTCCACAGTACGCTTTAGACTAGGGTCCTCCAACTGCTTATCCCTTAACATCCCAAGGAAGTCATTAGTTATAGTCAGCTTACTACAACTAATGTGATCCACGTGAAATTCTACTCCAAGGTTTAAGTCTCTGAACTGCTCGATCAGTTTCTGCTCTTCCATCATCATGGTGGCGACTTGTATAGACTTCCTACTCAAGGCATCTGCCACTACATTGGCCTTCCCTGGGTGATACCTGAGTTGAAAATCGTAGTCCTTTAGGAACTCCATCCACCTTCTTTGTCTCATGTTTAGTTCCTTCTGATCGAACCGGTATTTCAGGCTCTTATGGTCACTGAACACTTGGAACCGAGCTCCATATAAATAGTGCCTCCAGATCTTCAAGGCAAATACCACAGCCGCCAACTCCAAGTCATGCGTAGGGTAGTTTCTCTCATGAACCTTGAGTTGCCTTGAAGCATATGCAACCACTCTCTTCTCTTGCATTAAAACACATCCCAAGCCTTGATGTGAAGCGTCACAGAAGACATCAAAAGGTCTTCCTACCTCGGGGATCACCAGCACTGGAGCACTGGTCAACCTCTCCTTTAGTTCCATGAAGCTCTGCTCACATCGGTCGGTCCAAGCAAAAGGTTGATCCTTGCGGGTCAGTTGTGTTAAAGGAGCCACTACCTTGGAAAAATCCTCAATAAACCTCCGATAGTAGCCCGCCAACCCCACAAAGCTCCTTATCTCAGTGACTGTCTTAGGACGTTCCCACTGCAGCACTGCCTCTACCTTGGCTGGATCCACCGAGATCCCCTGGGCAGATATCACGTGTCCTAAGAAGTTGACTTCCCTCAGCCAGAACTCACACTTAGAGAACTTGGCATAGAGTTGCTTCTCCCTCAGGATCTCCAATACTGTCCTCAAGTGTTTCTCATGCTCTTCCTCGGTCCTTGAATAAATGAGGATGTCGTCTATGAAGACCACCATAAACTTATCCAAGAAAGGGCGAAAAATCCTATTCATGTAGTCCATGAACAGGGCTGGAGCATTGGTGACTCCAAACGGCATCACTACATACTCATAGTGCCCATACCGAGACCTAAAAGCTGTCTTTTGAACATCCTCAGCTTTTACCAAAATTTGGTGGTACCCCGATCTCAGATCAATCTTGGAGAACACCGAGGCCCCATGAATTTGGTCCATCAAATCATCAATCCTAGGCAGGGGGTACTTGTTCTTGATGGTCAACTTGTTCAACTGTCTGTAATCTATACACAGCCGAGACCCTCCATCCTTCTTCTTGACTAGGAGCACTGGAGCTCCCCATGGAGATACACTGGGTCTGATGAATTGCTTCTCCAGCAACTCTTCCACTTGCTTCTTTAACTCCACTAACTCGGCTGGTGCCATCCTGTAAGGTGCCATTGACACTGGTCCAGCTCCAGGCACCAAGTCAATAGAGAATTCCACTTCTCTCTTAGGGGGTAACCCAGGTACTTCTTCTGGGAATACATCCGTGAAGTCTTTCACCACGTGTATTTTGCTTACGTCCCCTTCATTCTCCACTTCCAACCGGGCTAGCATCACGAAGCACCTCGCCCCTTCTTCCAATTCCGTCTGCCCTTGCTGAGCAGATATCACCTCTGATCCTTGGAGGTCTGGAAACGCAATCCTCTGACTACCGCAGTCAATGATAACGTGATTGGCAGCTAACCAATCCATTCCCAGGATAACATCTAAGTCCTGAAGAGGTAGGCAGATCAAGTTCACCTTGAATCTGCGTCCTTCTACAATCACTGGACATTCGGGGCATACTGTAGAGGTCGACACCTGTCCTGACGCAGGTGTAGAGACCAACAGTTCGAAAGGTAACTCCTTCACTAGGAGGTCCAACTCGGCTACACACAGGCTTGACACAAAGGAGTGTGTCGCTCCAGAATCAAACAAAGCTTTTACACCTCTACCAGCTATAAAACATACACCTTGTATGAGGTTACCTAACTGAGAGGCCTCTACTCCAGACATGGCGAACACTCTCCCTGTCGCCTGAGGTCTGCTGCCCTCATTCCTCAATTGCCGTGAGCCACTGGGTTGAGTCGCCCCATTCCTGCTAGGGCACTCTCTAGCAACGTGCCCTGGCTTTTGGCAGGAAAAACACCTTCTCTCTGAATCCCTCTTGGGGCACACGTTGGCTGTATGGGGTCCACCGCAATGGAAACATTTAAGTTTCCCAGGTTGTTGCTGCTGAAACTGGGATGAAGCTGTTCCCACCCGATGTGGTGGAGGTCTCGCATATGGCTTGCTGCGTGGGTGTTGCACCTTCGCCTTCCCACTGGAAGAACCTCCTTGGTGTGACCTGATTACCCGAGAATCACCCTTTTCCAGGGTCTCCACCATCTTCGCCTTCTCCACTAAGGCGTGAAATTCCCTGATGCACATCGGGGCTATGGTCCTCTTCAGTCCATGCTTCAGCCCCTCTTTGAATTTCCTACACCTCCAGGCCTCGGAGGTCGCCTGGGTATAGAACCGGGCGAGGTACTCAAAACGAGCAGCATAGGCGTTCACTGACATATCCCCCTGCTCCAACTTCAGGAACTCAGCTTCCCTCGCAAACTTGGCGCTGTCAGGGAAGTATTTCTCCAAGAACTTCACCCTGAAGCTCTCCCAATCCAATACATCCCCTCGGGCCTCCATCATCTGCTGAGCTCCCATCCACCAGAACTCAGCTTCTCCTGATAGCAGATAAGTGGCGAACAGCAATTTCTTCTCTTCAGGGCAGGAGGTCGCCCTAAAGATTTTCTCCAACTCTCTGACCCACTGATCTGCCTGGTCAGGGGTAGCATTCCCACTGAACTTGGGTGGGTTGTGCCGCATGAACTCGGTCAGTCCCATCTGTTCTTGAGGCTGACCGACGTGAGAGTTTGTCTCCGCAGATCGAGCAGTTTCCCAGTGTTGCATTGTAGCTTGATGGTTCTGAGCCATCGCTGCATTCTGCTGCTGAATGGCAGTTGCCATCATCTCGATGGCCTTGGCAATCTGGCTCATCTCTGAGGAGGGTTGGGGTGGGGTAGAAGGTCTACGTGCCATCTTCTTCGTTTTGGATTCTGAATCTATTGGTTTCTATATTCCCTACAACTACAAGAATGAGATCGATCAGAAATCAATTCATTCAGGATGTACCATCTAGACCTTACAGAGGTCAGCATCTCAAAGTCATTAAGAATTTGAGTTCATCAACAGGATTATAACACTTATAACTTCAAACAAAACACCAGAACAATTACTGGTGTGCAGACATCAATCCAAACGACCACTCTCAGTCAATTACAAGAACCCCAAATAAATCACACCAGAATGCAATGTAGGCTAAACATCAAACCTTTGGAATTAAGATTAAGAATCATCTCGATCCAGTTATGAGTGTGCACCCTCATTACTTTATCAGGATCTTCTCATTCTTAATACCAAGATTTTCAATTAGAGCATACATTCACTAAGGCACACACAAAATCTCAATACTAAAAACGTTTTTTTGAAAACCTTTCACTATAGTTGTTATTTAAAACTCAAATAGATTTTATGAGCAGAAGAAACACAATGGATCCACAGCCCTCAGGTCATCCTAAGGACGAACTGCTCTGATACCATTAATGTAACATCCCGCAAAATAAAACCATACATACATGTATAATGAAAATAAAGGTAAACAAATAATATTGAAGAGTACATGATATTATATATATAAGAAATGAAGTTGCTCCTCTTAGGGAGTTAAATACATAACCAGGTCAAATGTTTTCAAAATTTAAAACGAAATTCAACCAAATACAACAAGACCGGCGATCTCCATACATGAACCGGCGATCTGGTAATAGAAGGCCCAAAACAGGCGATCTGCAGCAGGACATAAATCCGGCGATCACCACCAAGAGGTAGAAAACCGGCGATCTCTTCCTCGGCGACCACTCACTAAGGAGCTCTACATCCTGGAAGATCATCTGCTCCCGTGTAACAATTACACGATCATCACAGTTTTAAGAGAACAGCCACAGGACCAAAACACGCAGGGTAAGCTAGATATTTTAAAGAGAATTTAAATAAGAACATTAAAATCAAGGTAAAAACATTTTTCAAGATATCCATGTAAAACTTAGAGTTGCTCATACCCTCCACCTGATCGCCCAGAAACCACACATTTCACAATATTTCCCAGAGTCGTTCTATTTCACAAACAGCATCAAGTGTCTATAAATTCCAAGTTCCTCATTCCACACGTCAGACTACCACTGACCCAGCACACAAGACACTTGACACTACTTCCGGAAGACTCGTGCATTGACTAGACTCATAGATCTGCACCTGTCATACTGCCCACTGTGAAATCACACACATTCACAGGGTCGCCGTGAAATCACACACATTCACAAGCGTATAATGAATCTCAATATCATCACCATCCAAGCATGACAGGGTTAATCCACACCACAGGTCGAGCTCGTTCTCTTTCAAACAACTCACCCATACGTATGAACCTCCTTCGACTCTCAACGCCTGAATAACTTCATCTATATGAATTCATTATCTCAGGAGAGTCAGGATATCATGACGAATCACCGGTCAATGCACATCCTACACGATCTTACACGGTATTTTCTTTCCTGAAAATACTATGCCTCGATCCCACATTCACAACATTCAACACATCATACCACTCTCAACTAGATGATTCAATCACCGCAATAGTCATTTCAAAGGTTCATGTTTTCGAATATGTCATTTGAATCTCTAACAGTTTTCAAAGCAACACCAAAAACAGAGAGTTCGCAAACAACGCCAAAACCGGCGATCTAGTTCAAAAACAGGGTATTTCGAAGTCTGCATTTAAAACCGGCGACCACGTCGCCCAAACACATAGCACAGAGCATTTTACAAGGATGAAAACGAAAACCGGCGACCACGTCGCCCTCACTTCAGAAATAGCTAAACTATGGCTTGTATTGAAAATGAAGTCTAGCTTCCCTTACCTGGACTTGCGCAAACACCTAGAGTTCCGAAACCCAACGAAGCTTGAAGAACGCCTTGGCTCTGTTTTTGCGTCTGGTTGAAGGACTTGCAGAGAACTGCCCAGGTGCTCTAATGGTGACTGTCGCTCGTCGTACTCTCGTGTGAAGGTGCTAGAATCGCAGCGCGAAGGAGATATCTGGAGGAGAAGGGAGGTAACTCACTCTTTCTCTCTTTGAATGCTGCAACGTCTTTTTTCTCTCAGCAGTGGGTCTCTGCATCTTAAACCAACTTATCCACCAAAAGCAGCTGCCACACCCACTCTGCAGAGAAGTCTGAGTGTACGTTTCCCTGAACAGTACGACTACAGTTGTCTCTTGCGCAGGCCAACCACTCCCTGAACAGTACTACTGAGCGTGCCTCTGTGCAGGCTAACACTCTGAGGTCACTATTCTGAACCACCCTTTTTGTCTACGTGGCGCGCGTGCAGGACGTTCCATGCTGGAAGTCTGGGTCCTACCTTCTCTGTGTGTAACTCGACGTCGCGCGATGACCTTTCACCGATGACCACTTGCGCGAAGTCTATCCACCGATGACCTCTCGCGCGAAGACAATCCACCGATGACCTCTCGCGCGAAGTCCATCCACCGATGACCTCTCGCGTGAAGGCTATCCACCGATGACCTTTCCCTGGCGAACGACCGATGTCTCCCCATGATGATGCCCGCATGTCCCGCGCCTGGCGACGCCCCCATGCCTTGCGCCCTGGCGATGACCGCATGCCTCGCGCCCCGGCGATCATGTGTAGTAGACGACCGGCGATCATGTATTAACAAAGAACTCTTCTAGTTTTCTAGACTGCACTTTCCTTCCTTTTTAACTTAAATAAAAACATACTTAGAATTTATTTAAAATAATCCTTTTTATTCCAACTTAATTTTTTTCAAGGTCCTTACAAGGCACAACCCACCCAAGTTCAGTGGGAATACTACCCCTGATCAAGCAGATCAGTGGGTCAGGGAGTTGGAGAAAATCTTTAGGGCGACCTCCTGCCCTGAAGAGAAGAAATTGGTATTCGCCACCTATCTGCTATCTGGAGAAGCCGAGTTCTGGTGGATGGGAGCTCAGTAGATGATGGAAGCCAGAGCTGATGTTTTAGACTGGGAGAGCTTCAGGGTGAGATTTCTGGAAAAATACTTCCCAGATAGTGCAGGGTTTGCGAAGGAAGCAGAATTCCTCAGATTGGAGCAGGAGGAGATGTAAGTGAATGCTTATGCTGCTCGGTTTTGGTACCTCGCCCAATTCTATACCCAGGCGACCTCTGAGGCTTGGAGGTGTAGGAAATTTGAAGAAGGACTGAAGCATGAGCTGAAGAGGACCATAGCACCTATGTGCATAAGAGAATTTCAGGCCTTAGTGGAGAAGGCGATGATGGTGGAGACACTGGAGAAGAGTGACTCTCGGGTGATCAGGTCACACCCAGGGGGTTCTTCCAGTGGGAAGGCCAAGGTGCAGCAATAGCAGAATAAGCCTTATGCGAGACCTCCACAGCATAGGGCAGAAGCAGCACCACCCCAGTTTCAGCAGCAACAGCCCTGGAAACTCAGATGTTTCCATTGTGGTGGACCACACACATCCAATGTGTGCCCCAAGAGAGATTCAGGGAGAAGATGCTACATCTGCCGAAAGACGGGACACCTTGCTAGAGAGTGTCCTAACGGGAATAGGGTGACTCAACCCAGTGGTTCCCAGCAGTTGAGGAATGAAGGCAGCAAACCTCAGGCAGCAGGGAGAGTGTTTGCCATGTCTGGAGCGGAGACATCTCAGTCAGGTAACCTAGTACAAGGTGCTTGTTTATAGCTGGTAGATACGTTAGAGTTTTGTTTGATTCTGGAGCGACACACTCTTTTGTGTCAAATCGGTGTGCAACCGAGCTGGGCCTTCTAGTGAAGGAGCTGCCGTTTGAACGGTTGGTCTCTACACCTGCATCAGGACAGGTTTTGACCTCCCCAGTTTGCTCTGAATGTCCAGTGATAGTAGAGGGACGCAGGTTCAAAGTGAATTTGATCTGTCTACCTCTTCAGGATCTGGATGTTATCCTGGGAATGGATTGGCTATCTGCCAATCACATTCTCATAGATTGCAGTAGGCAGGAAGTGGTGTTTCCAGATCTCCAAGAGTCAGATATGATATCTGCTCAGCATGTATGGTCGGAGTTGAAAGAAGGGGCGACGTGCCTTGTGATCCTAGCTCAAGGGGGAGTGAAGAATGATGAAGATATGGGCAGTATACATGTGGTGAAGGATTTCATGGATGTATTTCCAGAAGAAATACCTGGACTACCTCCTAAGAGAGAGATGGAATTCTCTATTGTTTTGGTACCTGGAGCTGGACCAGTGTCAATGGCTCCCTACAGAATGGCTCCAGCTGAGTTGATGGAATTAAAGAAGCAAGTGTAAGTTAGATTTAGTTGTACCAAGGTTTAGTTTCAGCTACATATAAGTTATGGAGAGTAAATAAGCAGTATGTTGAGGGTTTAAAGACTTAAGCATGTGCATCCATGGGAAGTACTAGAGTTAAGTTCCAAGAACGAAAGAATGATTTTTCTTTTATTTGAAGCTTGGAAGATGTTTATGTCGATGAAACAGCATGAGATGGCTCTAGCTTAACCACAAGCTTAAAAGGAAAGATGAGATATTGTATTTATGTCTAAAGTTCAATTAGACAGAGAAATTTGTTGAAAGAAAAAATACTAGGTAGAGAAGTTACTGGGATAAGAGAGAAAGCTTCACGCAGAATGGATGCTGTCCTATGTGGACTTCACTAGCTGTCCTTTATGGACTTCATTAGCTGTCCTGTGTGGACTTCACTAGCTGTCCTGTGTGGACTTCATTAGCTGTCCTGTGTGGACTTCACTAGCTGTCCTGTGTGGACTTTACAGTGGTGTGGTATGTGTAACATCCCGCCAAATACTTTGGAATAATTATAAAACGAAATAAAGGTAAACAAATATTTTGAAGTGAATATAATTATATATATGTAATGAAGTTTTCTCCTCACAGGGAGTTTAATACATAATCGGTCAAATTTTCCAAAAAAAACTTAAACTCGAATAAAATACAGTAAAATAGCAAGGCAGGCGATCTCCTATCAGAAGAGGGCGATCTCCTATCAGAGGACAGCAAAAGGGTGATCGCCTAACAGAAGTAGAAACAGGCGATCTCCTTCCGGCGACCACTCACTGAGGAGCTCTGCTTCCTGCAACATCATCTGCTCCCGTGTAAATTATACACGATCATCACAGGTTTAAAAAGAGCCAAACACAACACCAAAAGAAACACCACAGGGTAAGCTAGACATTTGAAAAAGAGTTTAGATATTATACTTTAAAATCAAGATGAAACAAATTAAAGACACCCACGTAAACCATCAACTAAAACACATAATGCACAATTCCTCAAAGGTCGCTAAAATCACAAAATTCATCAAGTGTCTATCAATACAATGTTTCTCATTTCACACGTCAGACTTCCACTGACTCATCACACAAGACACTTGACACTACTTCCGGAATACTCGTGCGTTGAACTTAGCATCCAGAGACATGCACCTGTCATACTTCATTGCTGTAATGTTTCCACAGCCATGCGCATCAACACGAACTCGTTCTCAATTCATCACTTTCACAGTATGACAGGGTTAATCCATATAACAGGCCGAGCTCGTTCTTTTTCACACGACTCACCCATTCATATGAACCTCCTTCGACTCTCACCAACTGGATAACTTCCTCTATGTGATTCCATTATCTCAGTAGAGTCAGGATCGCCTCATTCACAGGATACTCACAGATCAATACACTTCATAACCAAATCTCAACACGGTATTTCCTTTCCTGAAAATACTATGTCTTGATCCCACATTCACGACATTCCACCCATCATATAACACTTAAATGAATAATTCCAATCACAACAACAATCATTTCATGGTTCATATTTCCGAATATCACATTTAGATCTCAAACAGCTTCAAAACAACACAAAACAGGGGAGTTCGAAAAACAACGCCAAAACCGGCGATCTCGTTCAAAAACAGAGGATTGTACAATAACAGTTGAAAAACCGGCGACCACGTCGCCCCCATCATCTTAATCATCGAATATAAGGATTTTCGTTGGCAATAAGGCTAGCTTCCCTTACCTGGACTTGCGCAAAACACTAAGAGCCCCAAAACCCACCGAAGCTTAAAGGTGCCTTAGCTCTGTTTTTGCGTCTGGTTTGTAGAACTTGCAGAGAACCTTCCAGGTGCTCTAAGGGTAGTCGCCGCTTGTCGCACTGGTGCTTGAGGATGCCTGAATCGCAGCGCGAAGGAGAGAAAAGAGAAGGATGAAGGTGAGCTCACTCCTTCCCTCTTGAACCACTGAAAACGTTCTTTTTCCTCTCAGAAGTGGGTTTTTGTATCTTAAACCAACTTGCCCCCAAAAGCCGCTGCCACCACCCACTCTGCAGGGAAGTTTGCGTGTACGCTTCCCTGAACAGTACGACTACGCGTGCTTCTGTGCAGGCTAACACTCTGAGGTCACTATTCTGAACCACCCTTTTTGTCTACGTGTCGCGCGTGCAGTACGTCTCCTGTTGAGAGCCTGGGTCCCACCTCATCTGTGTGAAACTCGACATCGCGCGATAACCTTCCACCGATGACCTCTCGCGCGATGACTATCCACTGATGTCTCATACTGGCGGACGACCGATGTCTCTCCCTGGAAGACGACCGATGTCTCTCTCTGGGAGACGACCGATGTCTATCTGTGGCGACGCCCGCATGCCTCTCGCGCCCTGGTGATGCCTGCATGCCTCTCGCGCCCTGGCAACGTCCACATGCCTCGCGCCCTGGCGATGCCTGCATGCCTCTCGCGCCCTGGGGATGCCTGCATGCCTCTCGCGCCCTGGCAACGTCCACCTGCCTCGCGCCCTGGCGATTATGTGTGGTAGGCGACCGACGATTATGTACTAACCAGGAAATCTTATAGTCTTCTAAGCTACACTTTCCCTCCTTTTTATTTTAAATAAAAACATACTTAGAATTCAATTAAAATATATTCCTTTTATTCCAATTTAATTTTACAGGTCCTTACATTCTCCCCAACAAGAAAAATTTTCGTCCTCGAAAATAGAATTACAAGGAAAAGAGGTATGGATAGGCTTCTCTCATGGGTTCTTCTAACTCCCAAGTTGAATCACCCGATCTCTCATCCCACACCACTTTCACCCTGTTGATGGTCTTGCCTCTGAGCTGTTTACTTTGCCGATCGTCAATCCTGACTGGTGTCGCTTCAAAGGACAAGTCATCCCTGATCTGCACATCGTCCACTTCCAGCACATGACTAGGATCGGCCATGTACTTTCTCAGCTGTGATACGTGAAAGACATTGTGCAGATTCGCTAAATGGGGAGGTAGGGCGATCTCATAAGCCACTGGACCAATTCTCCTTAAGATCTGATATGGTCCCACGAACTTAGGGGACAACTTCTTTGATCTGATCGCCCGTCCTACACCCTTGGTTGGTGTTACTCTCATGAACACATGGTCTCCAGCAGCAAACTCCAAAGGCTTTCTCCTCTGATCTGCATAGGACTTCTGCCTACTTTGAGAAGCTCTCATTCTGCTTTGTATCTGTTTCACCTTCTCGGTCGTCTGCTGAATCAACTCTGGTCCAACCAATACTGTTTCGCCCTCCTGGTACCAGCACAATGGAGTTCTGCATTTCCTTCCATACAAGGCTTCGTATGGTGCTATCCCTATGCTGGCGTGATAACTGTTATTATAGGTAAACTCCACCAGCGGCAACACCTCATCCCAACTTCCCAATTGATCCAAGACACACGTCCTCAGTAGATCTTCCAAGGACTGGATCGTTCTCTCTGACTGTCCATCTGTTTGGGGATGATATGCAGAGCTCATCTTCAACTTAGTTCCCAAGCAATCTTGTAAAGTCTGCCAAAACCGTGAAGTGAACCTGGGATCTCTATCTGAAACAATGCTGGAAGGCACTCCATGCAACCTCACTATTTCTTGGATGTACAACTGTGCCAACTTGGCCATAGGCATCTTCATATTCACTGGGAGAAAGTGGGCACTCTTCGTCAACCGATCAGTGATGACCCATATTGCATCATGACCCTTTACCGATCTGGGTAAATGGGTAACAAAATCCATGGCAATGCTGTCCCATTTCCACTCAGGGATATCCAGTGGCTGTAACAACCCACCAGGTCTTTGATGCTCTATCTTCGCCTTCTGACATGTTAAGCAGGTTGTAACATACTGGGCGATGTCTCTCTTCATGCCCGACCACCAAAATGACTCCTTCAAGTCATGGTACATCTTGTTTATGCCTGGATGTAGGCTAAGGCGACTCTTGTGACCTTCCTCTAGGATCATCTTCTTCAACTCTTCATTTGCAGGTACGCAAATTCTGCCATTAAATCTCAAGATCCCATCATCGCCCATCACAAAGTCTCTAGCCTGGTCGGTCCCTAGTGACTCCACAGTACGTTTCAGACTAGGGTCCTCCAACTGCTTATCCCTTATCATTCCAAGGAAGTCATTAGTTATAGCCAGCTTACTACAACTAATGTGATTTACGTGAAATTCTACCCCAAGGTTTAAGTCTCTGAACTGCTCGATCAGTTTCTGCTCTTCCATCATCATGGTGGCTACTTGTATTGATTTTCTACTCAAAGCATCTGCCACTACATTGGCCTTCCCTGGATGATACATGAGTTGAAAATCGTAGTCCTTTAGAAACTCCATCCACCTTCTTTGTCTCATGTTTAGTTCCTTCTGATCGAACAGGTATTTCAGGCTCTTATGGTCACTGAACACCTGGAACCGAGCTCCATATAAATAGTGCCTCCAAATCTTCAAGGCAAACACCACAGCCGCCAACTCCAAATCATGAGTAGGGTAGTTCCTCTCATGAACCTTGAGTTGCCTTGAAGCATATGCAACCACTCTTTTCTCTTGCATCAAAACACATCCCAATCCCTGATGTGAAGCGTCACAGTAGACATCAAAAGGTCTTCCTACCTCTGGGATCACCAGCACTGGAGCACTAGTCAACCTCTCCTTTAGTTCCATGAAGCTCTGCTCACATCGGTCGGTCCAAGCAAAAGGTTGGTTCTTGCGGGTCAGCTGTGTTAAAGGAGCCACTAACTTGGAAAAGTCCTCAATAAACCTCCGATAGTAGCCAGCTAAACCCACAAAGCTCCTTATCTCAGTGACTGTCTTAGGACGTTCCCATTGAAGCACTGCCTCCACTTTGGCTGGATCCACCGAGATCCCCTAGGCAGATATCACGTGTCCTAAGAAGTTGACTTCCTTCAGCCAGAACTCACACTTAGAGAACTTGGCATAGAGTTGCTTCTCCCTCAGAATCTCCAACACTGTCCTCAGATGTTCTTCATGTTCTTCCTCGGTCCTTGAATAAATGAGTATGTCGTCTATGAAGACTACCACAAACTTATCCAAGAAAGGGCGAAAAATCCTATTCATGTAGTCCATGAACAGAGCTGGAGCATTGGTTACTCCAAACGGCATCACCACATACTCATAATGCCCATACCGAGACCTAAAAGCTGTCTTTTGAACATCTTCAGCTTTTACCAAAATTTGGTGGTACCCCGATCTCAGGTCAATCTTGGAGAACACCGAGGCCCCATGTATTTGATCCATCAAATCGTCAATTCTAGGTAGGGGGTACTTGTTCTTGATGGTCAACTTGTTCAACTGCCTGTAATCTATACACAGCCGAGACCCTCCATCCTTCTTCTTAACTAGGAGCACTGGAGCCCCCCATGGAGATACACTGGGTCTGATGAATTGTTTCTCCAACAACTCTTCCACTTGCTTCTTTAATTCTACCAACTCGGCTGGTGCCATCCTGTAAGGTGCCATTGACACTGGTCCAGCTCCAGGTACCAAATCAATGGAGAATTCCACTTCTCTCTTAGGGGGTAACCCAGGTACCTCTTCTGGAAATACCTCCATGAAGTTTTTCACCACATGTATTCTGCTTACGTCCCCTTCATTCTTCACTTCCAACCGAGCTAGCATCACGAAGCACCTCGCCCCTTTTTCCAACTCCGACCACCCGTGCTGAGCTGATATCACCTCTGACCCTTGAAGGTCTGGAAACGTTATCTTCTGACTACCACAGTCTATGAGAACGTGATTGGCAGCTAGCCAATCCATTCCCAGGATAACATCCAGGTCCTGAAGAGGTAGACAGATCAAGTTCACTTTGAATCTGCGTCCCTCTACTATCACTGGACATTCGGGGCAAACTGTAGAGGTCAACACCTGTCCTGACGCAGGTGTAGAGACCATCAGTTCGAAGGGTAACTCCTTCACTAGAAGGCCCAACTCGGCTACACACAGGCTTGACACAAAGGAGTGTGTCGCTCCAGAATCAAACAAGGCTTTTTGTAACATCCCGCCAAAAACTATTCATATTTATATAATGAAAATAAAGGTAAACAAATAATGTTGAAGAGAACATAATTATATATATAAGTAATGAAGTTGCTCCTCACAGGGAGTTTAATACATAACCAGTCAAATGTTTTTGAAAACTTAACGAAATCAATCAAATACAACGAAAACGACGGTCTCCATACATAAACCGGCGATCTCCTAACAGAAGACCCCAAAACAGGCGATCTGCTATCAGGACATAAATCCGGCGATCACCACCAAGAGATAGAAACAGGCGATCTCTTCCCCGGCGACCACTCACTAAGGAGCTCTACTTCCTGGAAGATCATCTGCTCCCGTGTAAAAATTACACGATCATCACAGTTTTAAGAGAAAAACAGCCATAGAGCAGAACACGCAGGGTAAGCTATATATTTTAAAGAGAGTTTAAATATGAACATAAAAATCAGAATAAAACAAATTCAAGATACCCACATAAAACTATAAAGTTTCTCATTCCCTTCACCTGATCGCCCAGAAATCACACATTTTACAATATTTTCAAGAGTCGTTCTATTTCACATAATGCACCAAGTGTCTATCTATTCAATGTTTCTCATTTCTCACGTCAGACTTCCACTGACTCATCACACAAGACACTTGACACTACTTTCGGAAGACTCATGCATTGACTAGACTCATAGATTTGCACCTGTCATACTGCCCACTGTGAAATCACACACATTCACAGGGTCGCCGTGAAATCACACACATTCACAAGCGTATAAATGAATCTCAATATCATCACTATCCTAGCATGACAGGGTTAATCCACACAACAGGTCGAGCTCGTTCTCTTTCAAACAACTCACCCATACGTATGAACCTCCTTCGACTCTCAACGCCCAATAACTTCATCTATATGATTCCATTATATCAGGAGAGTCAGGATATCATGACGAATCACCGGTCAATGCACATCCTACACGATCTTACACGGTATTTTCTTTCCTGAAAATACTATGCCTTGATCTCACATTCACAACATTCAACACATCATATAACACTTAAATGAATGATTTCAATCACAGCAAAACTCATTCCAAGGTTCATATTTTCGAATATCACATCTAAATCTCAAACAGTTTTCAAAATAACACCAAAAACAGGGAGTTCGCAACCAACGCCAAAAACCGGCGATCTGGTTCAAAAACAAGGTATTTCGAAGTCTGTATATAAAACCGGCGACCACGTCGCCCAAACACATAGAATAGAGCATTCACGAAGATGAAAACGAAACCGGCGACCACGTCGCCCTCACTTCAGAAACCGCTAATCTATGGCTTGTATTGAAAATGAAGGCTAGCTTCCCTTACCTGGACTTGCGCAAAACACCACGAGCTCCGAAACCCAACGAAGCTTAAAGAATGCCTTGGCTCTGTTTTTGCGTCTAGTTTGAAGGACTTGCAGAGAACCTCCCAGGTGCTCTAATGGTGGTCGTCGCTCGTCGTACTCTTGTGTGAAGGTGCCAGAATCGCAGCGCGAAGGAGAGAATGGAGGAGAAGGGAGGTAAACTCACTCTTTCGCTCTTGAACAACTGCAACGTTTTTCCTCTCTCGGAAGTGGGTTTTTGCATCTTAAACCAGCTTGTCCACAAAAGCAGCTGCCACCACCCACTCTGCAGAGAAGTCTGAGTGTACGTTTCTCTGAACAGTACGACCATGTTTGTCTCTTGCGCATGCCAACCACTTCCTGAACAGTACGACCACTGTTGTCTCTTCTGCATGCCAACCACTGCCCTGAACAGTACGACCACGAGTGTCTCTTGCGCATGCCAACATTCTGATGTCACTATTCTGAACCACCCTTTTTGTCTACGTGGCGCGCGTGCAGGACGTTTCATGCTGGGAGTCTGGGTCCCACTTTCTCTGTGTGAAGCTCGACATCGCGCGATAACCTTCCACCGATGACCTCTCGCGCGATGACTATCCACTGAGGTCTCATACTGGCAAACGACCGATGTCTCTCCCTGGAAGACGACCGATGTCTCTCCCTGGGAGACGACCGATGTCTATCCCTGGCGACGCCCGCATGCCTCTCGTGACCCGGCGATGCCTGCATGCCTCGCGCCCTGACGACGCCCGCATGCCTCTCGCGCCCCAGCGTTGCCCGCATGCCTCGCACCCCGGCGTTGCCCGCATGCCTCACGCGCCCTGGTGACGTCCACATGCCTCGCGCCCTGGCGATCATGTGTAGTAGACGACCGGCGATCTCATAGTCTTCTAAACTACACTTTCCTTCCTTTTTATTTTTAAATAAAAGCATACTTAGAATTCATTTAAAATATATCCCTTTTTATTCCAATTCAATTTTTACAGGTCCTTACACTTTTACACCTCTACCAGCTATAAAACAAACACCTTGCACGAGGTTACCTGACTGGGACGCTTCTGCTCCTGACATGGCAAACACTCTCCCTGTTGCCTGAGGTCTGCTACCTTCGTTTCTCAAATGCTGAGAACCACTGGGTTGAGTCGCCCCATTCCTGCTTGGGCAATCCCTAGAAATGTGCCCCATCTTTTGGCACGTGAAGCATCTGGGTTTCAAAGGTTGTTGCTGCTGAAACTGGGGTAACGCTGCTCCCGCCCGACGTGGTGGAGTTCTCGCATAAGGCTTGCTTTGTGGGTGCTGCACCTTAGCCTTCCCACTGGAAGAACTCCCTGGGTGTGACCTGATCACCCGAGAATCACCCTTTTCCAGGGTCTCCACTATCTTCGCCTTCTCTACCAAGGCGTGAAATTCCCTGATGCATATCGGGGCTATGGTCCTCTTCAGCCCATGCTTCAGCCCCTCTTCGAACTTCCTACACCTCCAGGCCTCAGAGGTCGCCTGGGTGTAGAATCGGGCGAGATACTCAAATCGAGCAGCATAAGCATTCACTGACATTTCCCCCTGCTCCAATCTGAGGAATTCAGCTTCCCTCACAAACCTTGCGCTATCTGGGAAATATTTTTCCAAAAACCTCACCCTGAAGCTCTCCCAGTCTAACACTTCAGCTCTGGCCTCCATCATCTGCTGAGCTCCCATCCACCAGAACTCAGCTTCTCCAGACAGCAGATAGGTGGCGAACACCAACTTCTTCTCTTCAGGGCAGGAGGTCGCCCTAAAGATTTTCTCCAACTCTCTGACCCATTGATCTGCCTGATCAGGGGTAGCATTCCCACTAAACTTGGGTGGGTTGTGCCTCATGAACTCAGTCAGTCCCATCTATTCTTGGGGCTGACCGACGTGGGAATTTGTTTCAGCAGACCGAGCAGCTTCCCAATGGTGCATTGTAGCTTGATGGTTCTGAGCCATCGCTGCATTCTGTTGTTGGATGGCAGTTGCCATCATCTCAATAGCCTTGGCAATCTGACTCATCTCTGAAGAAGGTTGTGGAGGGGTAGGAGGTCTACGTGCCATCTTCTTCGTTTCAGATTTTGAAACTATGGGTTTCTATATTCCCTACAGCTACAAGAATGAGATCGATAAGAAATCAATTCATTCAGGGGGTAACATCTAGACCTTACAAAGGTCAACATCTCAAAGTCATTAAGAATTTGAGTTTATCAACAGAATCATAATACTTATAACCTCAAGCAAAACACCAGAACAGCTACTGGTATACAACCATCAATCCAAACAACCACTTTCAATCAATTACAAAAACACTCAATAAAATGACATAAATCACACTAGAATTCAATGTATGCTAAACATCAAACCTTTGGAATTAAGATTGAGAATCATCTCGATCCAGTTATGAGTGTTAACCCTCACCACTTTATCAAGACCCTCTCATTCTTAGTACTAAGATTTTCAGTTAGGGCATATATTCACTAAAGCACACACAAAATTTCAATACAAAAACGTTTGAAAACCTTTCACTATAGTTGTTATTTAAAACTCAAATAAATTTTATGAGCAGAAGAAACACAATGGATCCACAGCCCTCAAGTCATCCTAAGGACGAACTGCTCTGATACCATTAATGTAACATCCCGCCAAATACTTTGGAATAATTATAAAACGAAATAAAGGTAAACAAATATTTTGAAGTGAATATAATTATATATATGTAATGAAGTTTTCTCCTCACAGGGAGTTTAATACATAATCGGTCAAATTTTCCAAAAAAAAACTTAAACTCGAATAAAATACAGTAAAATAGCAAGGCAGGCGATCTCCTATCAGAAGAGGGCGATCTCCTATCAGAGGACAGCAAAAGGGTGATCGCCTAACAGAAGTAGAAACAAGCGATCTCCTTCCGGCGACCACTCACTGAGGAGCTCTGCTTCCTGCAACATCATCTGCTCCCATGTAAATTATACACGATCATCACAGGTTTAAGAAAGAGTCAAACACAACACCAAAAGAAACACCACAGGGTAAGCTAGACATTTGAAAAAGAGTTTAGATATTATACTTTAAAATCAAGATGAAACAAATTAAAGACACCCACGTAAACCATCAACTAAAACACATAATGCACAATTCCTCAAAGGTCGCTAAAATCACAAAATTCATCAAGTGTCTATCAATACAATGTTTCTCATTTCACACGTCAGACTTCCACTGACTCATCACACAAGACACTTGACACTACTTCCGGAATACTCGTGCATTGAACTTAGCATCCAGAGACATGCACCTGTCATACTTCATTGCTGTAATGTTTCCACAGCCATGCGCATCAACACGAACTCGTTATCAATTCATCACTCTCACAGTATGACAGGGTTAATCCATATAACAGGCCGAGCTTGTTCTTTTTCACACGACTCACCCATTCATATGAACCTCCTTCGACTCTCACCAACTGGATAACTTCCTCTATGTGATTCCATTATCTCAGCAGAGTCAGGATCGCCTCATTCACAGGATACTCACAGATCAATACACTTCATAACCAAATCTCAACACGGTATTTCCTTTCCTGAAAATACTATGTCTTGATCCCACATTCACGACATTCCACCCATCATATAACACTTAAATGAATAATTCCAATCACAACAACAATCATTTCATGGTTCATATTTCCGAATATCACATTTAGATCTCAAACAGCTTCAAAACAACACAAAACAGGGGAGTTCGAAAAACAACGCCAAAATCGGCGATCTCGTTCAAAAACAGAGGATTGTACAATAACAGTTGAAAAACCGGCGACCACGTCGCCCCCATCATCTTAATCATCGAATATAAGGATTTTCGTTGGCAATAAGGCTAGCTTCCCTTACCTGGACTTGCGCAAAACACTAAGAGCCCCAAAACCCACCGAAGCTTAAAGGTGCCTTAGCTCTGTTTTTGCGTCTGGTTTGTAGAACTTGCAGAGAACCTTCCAGGTGCTCTAAGGGTAGTCGCCGCTTGTCGCACTGGTGCTTGAGGATGCCTGAATCGCAGCGCGAAGGAGAGAAAAGAGAAGGATGAAGGTGAGCTCACTCTTTCCCTCTTGAACCACTGAAAACGTTCTTTTTCCTCTCAGAAGTGGGTTTTTGTATCTTAAACCAACTTGCCCCCAAAAGCCGCTGCCACCACCCACTCTGCAGGGAAGTTTGCGTGTACGCTTCCCTGAACAGTACGACTACGCGTGCTTCTGTGCAGGCTAACACTCTGAGGTCACTATTCTGAACCACCCTTTTTGTCTACGTGTCGCGCGTGCAGTACGTCTCCTGTTGAGAGCCTGGGTCCCACCTCATCTGTGTGAAACTCGACATCGCGCGATAACCTTCCACCGATGACCTCTCGCGTGATGACTATCCACTGATGTCTCATACTGGCGGACGACCGATGTCTCTCCCTGGAAGACGACCGATGTCTCTCTCTGGGAGACGACCGATGTCTATCTGTGGCGACGCCCGCATGCCTCTCGCGCCCTGGTGATGCCTGCATGCCTCTCGCGCCCTGGTGATGCCTGCATGCCTCTCGCGCCCTGGCGACGTCCACATGCCTCGCGCCCTGGCAACGTCCACCTGCCTCGCGCCCTGGCGATTATGTGTGGTAGGCGACCGACGATTATGTACTAACCAGGAAATCTTATAGTCTTCTAAGCTACACTTTCCCTCCTTTTTATTTTAAATAAAAACATACTTAGAATTCAATTAAAATATATTCCTTTTATTCCAATTTAATTTTACAGGTCCTTACAGTATGTGTCTATGTGTGGTGAGTCAGTGGAAGTCTGACGTGAGAAAGAGAAGTATTGAAATTTGATAGACACTTGATGGTTTATGTGAAACAAATAACACTTGATGAAATTGTGAAGTGTGTGAAATGAATTGGAAAATTGATGGATCTTACGTGGGTGTTTAAATCTGTTTTATATTGATTTTAAAGTTTCGTACTCCAAGTTTTAGAATAGCTAGCTTACCCTGTGTTTTGTTCAGTGGCTGTTTTTCTTAAAACTGTGATGATCGTGTATTTTACACGGGAGCAGATGATGTTGCAGGTAGTCGAGCTCCTCAGTGAGCAGTTGGAGGAAGAGATCGCTTGTTTTCTTTTTATGCTGTATATTGGTTTTATTTCGAAACAGTTGATGGAATGTATTAAAACCCCTATAAGAGGGACGTTTTTTTTTTAGATACAATGTATGGGATGATGTATTTTCAATATATATACATATGTTGATTTTATAAATTAATGTCTACGCTTATTTTATTATATAAATATGAAAAGACTTTGAGGGACGTTACAATAGGTAGTGACTCCTTTCTACCTTGTTGTGGGTTGATGGCTCCGTGGAAGTAGAGGGGCCTACCTGTAATTGCACTCTGACGTTCAAGTCAGTACAGGGCAAGAAACATCAAATAAGTAAGATATCTCAAGACGAGAGTGTATGAGAACTCTAAGCTTGCAAAGAATTGTGTTGGTGTGTGAACCTGTGTTTACCTTGGACGTTACCCCATTATATAGTTGTTTTTAGGTTACCTGCCGCATACGTGCCTCTGCCCAAGCACTGCCTCTAGTGAATTAATGGTTACCTTTTCTGGGATTCTAGGGTACAATTCCCCTATAATCCCCTATAATCCCATGGCAACCTTCCTTTCTTAGAGTGCAACTCTCGTGGGCCTATCTCCTTTTTAGAGTGCAACTCCCGCGTCACTTAAGATGTGGCCACTAGGGTTTCAGTGCCTAACCCAGCGTCGCTAGCTCAAACTTATCTAATAACTTAATATCTCACGTGCCTCAAAACCTTCACGTGCCTCCCATGCGTTTCTAAGGATCGTGTCAGAGCCTTACGTCTTGAACACATCCTGCATGCATGACATATCTGTGAATCTGTTTTCAAACCTTGACACGTGTAATTTTGTGGACCCCTATGTGGGCCCTACCATGCCGACCTCTCCTGTGCCGACCTCTCACTCATGTGCCGACATTCGAGGTCTGGCCACTACAACTTTTAACACTCAATCACAAACACTTTCAACAACTTATTCACTTTAAAATCAATATAAAATATTCAAAATCAACCATTTCAGTCATTATATTACTTTACTCTTCAAAAGAGACAATCCTGCAAGCAAAACTTGAAATTGGTGACAACATCAACCCCACATCTAAATCATCTAACCTAGGGTTCTATTAAAAAGAATAAGACTAGCTTACCTTACCTGAACTTAAGCAGATGCTCCCTGTACCGACCAGTCCTCGGACACCGAGAACAGCTAGTAAAGGTGAGCCACATCAGCTAGGTCCCACAGCATGGGCCAAAACCACGTGGGATGGATCCCAGAGGTAGTATGGACTAGCGGGATGATTAGTCATTAGCATGTCGATCACCAGAGTGGACTGATGTGTCCTCGTCACTCAGCAGGATGATGAGTCCTCGGCATCAGAGTGGGATGATGTGACATCGGTCTTGGGTGTTTTGAACAACAGGATTAGAGCATCTGATGTGGATCCTAAAAGAAGACCAACTATCAGTAAAACGCCCAGAGGTAGAGAGAAACCTAAGTCACGAAGCGCCCATGCGTGTGGCAGGGAAAGCACAGTTAGGTGCAGAGTCCTGAAGGGTCGAGTACTCATCAGGATTAGGGTTTCCCAGTGAAGTTACATGCATGGCACGTGAACAGTGAAGGCGCTCCCAGGATAGGTGGCCCCAGAGACTAGGTGCACGAGGGGGTACCCAGGTGGCCATCCTGTTAGAATTTGCACTCTAGTTAAGAAAACCTTACGTGCTAGATTACCCTAATTCTGGGTGATAGCGGCACGAGGGTATTCCAGTAAACCCTAAATATGGGTAGCGGCATAGAGGAAACCCTAGACTATATAAAGGGTAGTAAAATACTTCACAAAGGTACGCAGTTTCTAGACCTAACACAGATACTGAATACACTTAGTGTGCTTGCCCTAGTTTTTTACTTGAGCGTCGGAGTGCAAACGGCCTCTAGGGCACCCCTTTCTGTCTTGCAGGTGTAGGTTGTTTCGAGACAGCGAAGCATAATTCAAGGTGAGGAAAGGAGGCGTGTGAGCGTCGTAGAGTCAACCGGCAAGAACATTTGGCGCCCACCGTGGGGCTGAAGTAGAACAAGGTCCCATACACGAGCAAAAGAGAAGAAACCAGAGACATGAGGAATACCAGGCAAGGATCTGTCCCACCAAATGGGGGTGAGAGCGTTACCTGTAAGGACCTGAAAAATTAAATTGGAATAAAAAGGAATATATTTTAAATGAATTCTAAGTATGTTTTTATTTAAAATAAAAAGGAAGGAAAGTGTAGTTTAGAAGACTATGAGATCGCCTGGTTAGTACATAATCGCCTGTCGCCTAGATTACACGTGATCGCCAGTCGCCTATGGTGCACATGATCGCCGAAAGTGCACTCAGTATGTGCTCAGGATACTGGATCAACCAGAGTGGGTTCCAAAAACCACGCGTATCAAGGTGTGGGTTAAGCCTTAGATACGCTGTGCATGCGAAGCTCTATGCTTGAGCATAAGAAATCGTCCTTAGTGTTGCATGCATGGGCGCAGGAGGAGTAGTGCTGACCTACTCTTGGAAATGTGAAGCTACCGACGTCACCAAGTCATGTGGAGATGATACCTTGGACGTAACATAGTGGGATGAAGAACCTTCAGCAAGGTGTGGCGATGTGTCGTCGGGCATCGCCGGGCGCGAGGTATGCGGACATCACCGGGCGCGAGGCATGCAGGCATCGCCAGGGCGCGAGGCATGCGGGCATCGCCGGGCGCGAGGCATGCGGGCATCGCCAGGCGCGAGGCATGCGGGCATCGCCAGGACCCGAGACTTGCGGGCATCGCCAGGGCGCGAGGCATGCGGTCATCGCCAGGGCGAGACATCGGTTGTCTCCCAGGGAGAGACATCGGTCGTTTGCCAGTATGAGACCTCAGTGGATAGTCATCGCGCGAGCGGTCATCGGTGGAAGGTTATCGCGCGATGTCGAGTTGCACACAGAGAAGGTGGGACCCAGACTCCCAGCATGAAACGTCCTGCACGCGCGCCACGTAGACAAAAAGGGTGGTTCAGAATAGTGACCTCAGAGTGTTAGCCTGCGCAGAGGCACGCTTAGTCGTACTGTTCAGTGCAGCGTACACGCAAACTTCCCTGCAGAGTGGGTGGTGGCAGCGGCTTTTGTGGACAAGTTAGTTTAAGATGCAAAAACCCACTTCTGAGAGAAAAAAAAAACACGTTGCAGTGGTTCAAGAGCGAAAGAGTGTGTTTACCTCCCTTCTTCTCCTTTTCTCTCCTTCGCACTGCGATTCAGGCACCTTCACCCAGAAGTACGACGAGCGACGGCTACCATTAAAGCACCTGGGAAGTTCTCTGCAAGTGCTACAAACCAGACGCAAAAACAGAGTGAAAGCATCTTTTAAGCTTCGTTGGGTTTTGGAGTTCTTGGTGTTTTGCGCAAGTACAGGTAAGGAAAGCTAGCCTTCATTTTCAATACAAGCCATAGATTAGCTGTTTCTGAAGTGAGGGCGACGTGGTCGCCGGTTTCATGTTTCTTTTCGCAATGCTCTGTTCTATGTGGTTGGGCGACGTGGTCGCCGGTTTTAAACCCCTTTTTCAGGATGTTCTGTTGTTATGTGTTTGGGCGACGGGATCGCCGGTTTTAAATACAGATTTCGAACTCCCCTGTTTTTGTATTATTAGAAAACTGTTTGAGATTTAAAGGTGGAATGCATGTGATACTCGAAAATCTGAACCTTTGAAATGATTGTTGCTGTGATTTGAATCATTCATTTGAGTGGTATGATGTTTTGAATGTTGTGAATGTGGGATCAAGGCATAGTATTTTCAGGAAAGGAAATACCGTGTAAGATCGTGTGTAGGTGTATTGACTAGGGGCTTGTCTAGAAGGAGATATCCTGACTCTGCTAATATAATGGAATCACGTAGATGAAGTTATTCAGTTGTGGAGAGTCGGAGGAGGTTCATATGAATGGGCGAGTAGTGTGAAAAAGAACGAGCTCGGCCTGTTATATGAATTAACCCTGTCATACCGGGAGAGTTAATGACATTGAGATTATATATGCGCATGGCTGTGTGGATTTCACAGCGACCCTGTGTGGATTTCACAGTGGTATGGTATGACAGGTGCAGATCTCTGAGCCTGAGTCAACGCACGAGTCAATCCGGAAGTAGAGTCATGTGTCTATGCATTGTGAGTCAGTGGAAAGTCTGACGTGTGAATCTTGAATACTGAAAGTAGCAAATGGACACTTGAAGAGTATGTGGAATATGGCAATGTTGATGGTTGTAATTGATATGGATCATGAATGGTGTGAAGCTTTATGTTTACTACTGATTTAAAAGCTTTTAAAACATCTAGCTTATCCCTTTCTTTTGTTTTGCTCTGTGGCTGTTTTCTCTTAAACTGTGATGATCGTGTATTTTTGCACGGGAGCAGACGAGGTTGCAGGTGGTAGAGCTCCTCAGTGAGTGGTCGCCGGGAGGAGATCGCCCATATATATTTCTGTTAGGCGATCACCCTTTTTATGTTGTCTGATAGGAGATCGCCCTTTTCTGATAGGAGATCGCCCTTTTCTGATGGGAGATCGCCTATCCTGTTGGGGAATCGCCTGTTTATATTTATTTTGTTGTATTTAGTTTACGTTTTTGGAAACCGGCAGATTATGTATTAAACTCCCTACGAGGAGAAAACTTCATTACATATATATATAATTATGTTCACTTCAACATTATTATTTTATCTCTACTTCATTTTATAATTATGCAATGGAATTGGCGGGATGTTACACGTCACTCTGTGACTGACCCACATCGTCATCTGCTGCTGACGTCATAGACTACCGATGACCGACCGGATCACAAGCCCCCCAGTCTCGAGCTGTGAACTTGTTCTCAGCGAAGAGACTAAGTGGTCTTCGTTGCCAAAGAGAAGAAGGAGCTCGAAGCTGATGTACCTGAGTCCATGGCTGTTGGTGCCGAGGTTCTGATAGATGGGTTCCATGGGCTTGCAGCAGGTTCACTGCGTCCTGCCAGACTCGGACTCTACCCAACCTAGCCTCCACCATTCAGTGGCCGATGGCAGGCTCATTCCTCCTCCTTGAGCTTCTTCCCTTGCCACTTCTCCTTTTGTGTAATTTCTCTTGCTGCTACAAACTTGTATATAAATCTTTTATGCATAAGTTCATGTTGGATGACTGACCTGATGGCGTCTAAATGCTTCGACTGATCGTCCAAGAGCTTGTTTGGGTAAGCTTTCATACTAAGAGCTTTGCTACCGACCACCGACTAGCATGTTAGCGCATCACCGATCAGTCACCGCGCTTCAGTTTTCGCATTACTTCTGTGTCACTCCAGCGCTAGTTGCATAGAGGGCCCGAACGCCAGGGATGACGCCCGTGTTTTGGGGAATGCTTCTCGATGACCCCTCTTGCCTCAGCCTCGCTGTAAGAAGTCGAGGTGAGGTCTTTCTCCTCTTGCCTCAGCCTCGCTGTACTAAGTCGAGGTGAGGACCTTTTATCTCGCCTCAACCTTGCTGTAAAAAGCAGAGAAGAGGACTTTTCTCTGCCTGCACCCCGCTGTATAAAGTCGAGGGTGAGGACCTTTTCTCTGAGTGGGTGCATGCTCCCAGGGGAGCACCAGGGGTGGCTGTCTAAGCACACTCGCTAGGCGCATCCCTGCCTGCATGGTATCACTGCACGCCCTTTGAGTGGGCAACTCCCTTTCTTCTGGTTTGGAATCATGCGAGGTGCATGCGTAACGCTCTCGCTGGGAGCCTGGGTCCCAGCTTAACACGTGTTGGCATGACCCCGATGACCAACCTTCTTCTGGAATCATGCGAGGTGCATGCGTAACGCTCTCGCTGGGAACCTGGGTCCCAGCTTAACACGTGTTAGCAAGACCCCGATGACCATGCACCGACCGAGTGCTCTGCTTCGAGTGCACCGATGACTGATCGTCCTTTGGGTGCACCGATGATCGCGTTCTGCTTCTTAGCGATTAAACGCGAAGATGATGTCTTGCTTTGGGGAAGAAGAGTTTTTCTTGTTGACCCCCATTGGTCGTCCGTACTCGCGCCTGGGGCGAGCAGGCTCCAACCGATCACTTGCACTTTCATCCGGGGCAAGTAGGGCTTGAAACTGGAAAACACGTGCACACTTGGTATACTGAAATCTCTTTTATTGGGTGGCCTCGTTAAAAACCCTCATCGGGAAAAGAGTGCCCCCTGATCTGTTCAACTATTTACAGTATATACATTGGGAGCGCGAGAACGCATCTACTTTATAACTTAACTGAAGTAGAATCTCAAGTGTGTAGCGTTCCATGTCCTGGGGATAGGTGCTCCATCCAGAGTCTCCAGCCGATAAGCTCCATTCTCCAACGCCTCAACTACTCTATATGGACCCGTCCACTTTGGAGATAACTTGTTCTCCATCTCATTCTGGTGTGCTTTCCTCATCACCAGATCGCCCTCCTGGAAACGCCTGGGCTTCACCTTGGAATTGTGCCTCCGTTCTACTCTTCTTTTGACAGCTTCAGCACTAACCCTGGCTCCCTCTCGCACTTAGTCCAGGAGGTCCAGATTCACCTTTCTCTCTTGATTGGACTCTTCGACGATAAAGTTCAGGAATCTAGGGGAGCTCTCCTGTATCTCCACGGGGATCATAGCATCCGTCCCATAGACAAGACTAAAGGGTGTCTCTTGGGTGCTAGACTGTGGGGTGGTATGGTAGGACCATACAATTCTGGGAACCTCTTCTGCCCAATTCCCCTTGGCTTTCTCTAATCTTCGCTTCAGTCCCCTAAGCAGCACTCGGTTGGCTGACTCCACCTGCTCGTTGGTCTGCGGGTGTTCTACTGAGGCGAACACTTGCTGTACCTGTTAGGAAAGATGGCTTTAAACTAGAGGGGGGGTGAATTGTTTAAAGAGGTTTTCGCAAACTTTTCCAAGCTAGAATGAATATCTTCCAGAAATCAAATGATTAAGCAATTCAGTTTGCCAAAACAGCAAGCAAAACAGCACTGCTAGGAAAACAATCGGTTGTTTCTTCGAAACAATCGGTTGTTTATACCAGCAAACAACAAACAAACTGAAATTAAAGAGTTAGGGATAGAGAGATTGTACACAGATGTTTATACTGGTTCACTCCAACCCAGAGCTACATCCAGTCTTCTCAGAAACCCTGAGGAAATCCACTAAGCAATCAACACTAGATTACTTACACACAACCAAGAAAGTGACCTTGAACACCCTCAAGAAACACACTTTCCTTGGTCAGCACACCACACTAAGAAAGCTGATCTTGATCCCCTCAAGAACACACAGCTCTTCTTAGCAACAACACAAACAAATGTTCACAGAATTACAAGGATTACACTTGTTACAGAAGCAATCTGAAATCAGTACAAGAGAATCCTATCTCAGCACTTTGATCAACCAAAACTCTAAGCAATCTCCAACTCTTTGAAAAACTTTCTCAATTCACTTTTTTTCTTCTTTTTCTTTAACTCAAATCTGTTTTTCTGTATATATATAAAGAAGATGTTTGTAATCAAATCTTAACAAACTCTTAATTGCTTTAGAAAGATTGGTCAAAGCATTTAATGACTGGAGCGTATAAAAGCATTTAAAGCTCAGTCAAAGTCAAAACTGTTTTCTATTATAAAAACATAACAAACAATCGATTGTTTCCTCGAATCAATCGGTTGTTTTGTTACTTAACCAATTTTCACACTTCAAAACAGTTTTCAAAACACCTAAGCTTAAACAATCGGTTGTTTCGATAAAACAATCGGTTGTTTTAACTCAGTTTGAAAAAACACTTTACTTTGTTTGAAAGTTGAGATGCTTGAGCTTTAGATTCAATCAAAGGTTGAGTTACACAACTCAAACTACCCAGATCCTAACTAAACCAGCACAGCAACAGCAAGCACAACAAAAGCTTCATCATCCTTCAAAGGATTTGGGTTCTTCAAAACCTTGAACACCACTTGGTTCAACAGTATCTTCAGTTCTTCGCACATCTTTCTCAATTGATGACTGGTGAACTGAGTGCCGTTGTCGGATATCAGCCTCTTGGGTACTCCGAAACGACAGACAATATTCTTCCAGACAAAATGCTCGACCTTCTGAGCGGTGATGTGGGCCACTAGTTCCGCCTCCACCCATTTTGTGAAATACTCGATGGCCACTATGAGGAACTTCATCTGCCTGATCACCAGAGGAAAGGGTCCCAGGATGTCGATTCCCCACGTGTGAAATGGCCACGGGCTATGGATGGACTTCAACTCCTCCGGGGGCGCCTTATGCCAGTCTGCATGAAGTTGGCATTGTTTGCACTGCTGAGCGTACTTCACACAGTCTTCCTTCAACGTTGGCCAGTAATACCCTGCGCGGAGGATTCTACTTGCCAAAGCGCGACCACCGACGTGGCTTCCGCATACCCCTTCGTGCAACTCTGACATGAGTCTGGTGCATTGCTCTCCATGCACGTACATTTGTACTGGGTGGGAAAAGCCAAATCTAAACAAGTTCCCATCGATTAGAGTAAACTTACTTGAGCTCTTCTTTATCTTCTTTGCCTCTGTTGGGTCCAGTGGGAGCACACCATCCTCTAGGTACAACTGGTACGGCATTATCCACGTATCGGGCCCCTTGACAGCGCAGACTTCCATCGCCTCATCGGACCTTGCCGGTCGCGCCCTCGCCCTCGGTGCTTTCAGCGTTTCTTGAGTCAGGGACCGATGACTGATCGCCAGACGCTCCACCGACTTGGATACTTGAAGTATTTGATTGTCTGATACGAACGCTCGTGGTACCTTTAAAGTCTCTTGAATGACGGTCCTCTGTTTTCCCCCTTTGCCTGAGCTGGCCAGCTTGGCAAGCAGATCTGCTCTGGCATTTTGCTCGCGGGGCACATGCACCAACTCAAACTCATCGAAGGACGTCTTCATGAGCTGGACGTACTCCAGGTAGGCTGCCATCTGAGGATCTTTCGCCTGGAACTCCCCTGTAACTTGCCCAGTGACTAGCAACGAATCACTCTTAGCCACCAGACTTCTTGCTCCCATCTCCTTTGCCAGCAACATTCCTGCGATCAGGGCTTCATACTCCGCCTGATTGTTGCTAGCCTTGAAGGCAAAGTGAAGGGATTGTTCGATCAGCACCCCGTTCGGGCCAGAATGACTCCAGCGCCGCTTCCCTGCTGATTGGAGGAGCCATCCACTGATAAGACCCATCGAAAAACTACGCCTTCTGCAAGTGTCGCGACCGACGACAGTTCAACCACGAAGTCGGCGAACACCTGCCCCTTGATCGGTCCTCGGGGCTCGTACTGGATGTCGAATTCTGAGAGTTCCACAGCCCACTTGACCATCCTTCCTGCTACGTCTGGCTTCTTCAACACATTCTGGATGGGCAAGTCTGTCATGACCACTATGGTGAAGCTGTGGAAATAGTGTCTGAGCCTTCTAGCTGAAAAAACTACCGCCAGTGCTGCCTTCTCCAGGGTCTGATACCTCGTTTCCGGGCCTCGCAGTACCTTACTTACAAAATACACAGGTTTCTGGACCTGATCTTGCTCTTGTACCAGGACCGAGCTGACCGCCCTCTCTGTCACAGCAAAATACAGGCGAAGAGGGGTGCCCATTTGTGGTTTACACAATACTGGTGGGCTCGCCAGATACTCCTTCAGCTTCAAGAAGGCTTCTTCGCATTCCGGTGTCCACACGAATCTACTGTTGCGCTTGAGACATTGGAAAAACGGATGACCCTTCTCTCCTCCAGCAGACATGAACCGTGACAAGGCGGCCAACCGACCAGTGAGCTGCTGCACCTCCTTCACCGTCGTTGGGCTCCTCATTGCCACGATTGCCGCGCACTTCTCCGGGTTCGCTTCAATTCCACGCTCCGTTAGGAGGAAACCCAAGAACTTTCCAGCCTCCACACCGAAGATGCACTTCTCAGGGTTGAGCTTCAACCCATACTCGGCGATGGTGGTGAAAAGTTCCTCCAGATCAACTACATGGTGCGCCTTCTCCCGCGACGTGACCACCATGTCATCTACGTATGCATGCACGTTCCTTCCAAGCATGGGCGAGAGCACCCTATCCATAAGTCTCTGATAGGTAGCTCCTGCGTTCTTCAACCCGAATGGCATTACCTTGTAGCAGTAGCAAGATCGCTCCGTCATGAAAGCAGTCTTGCACTCGTCCATGGGGTGCATCCTTATCTGGTTGTAGCCTGAGAAGGCGTCCAGAAAGCTGAGGAGCTTCCCCCCTGACGCGCTGTCCACCAATGCATCTATACTAGGGAGAGGGTAGGAGTCCTTAGGGCAGGCCTTATTGAGATCAGTGAAGTCCACACACATCCTCCACTTGCCATTTGACTTCTGCACCAGTACCACGTTTGCCAGCCACTCGGGGTACTGGATCTCTCTGATATGTCCAGCAGCAAGGAGCTTCTGCGTCTCGTCATGGATCACCTTCTTCTTCTCTTCATTGAATCTCCTTCGCCTTTAGCGCACTGGCCGCACCTTGGGGTCCATTGACAGGTGGTGGCAAAGGAAATCAGGGTCAATCCCCGGCATGTCTGAAGCTTACCACGCAAAAGCGCCCATGTGCTTCTCAATCACACAGGCGATCTGTGCTCGGTCTTCCGCAGTGAGCGATTCCCCCAACTTAAACCTTTTTCCCCTTATCTCCACCTCTTTCCATCCCTCAGCTGGATGGGACCTCCTTTCATGGGCGATGACCGCCCTGGCGATGTCTAACTCACGAGGATCGATCACGCTCCCTGCTTCCGCTTCGACTTGAGCTACCTGAGAGCCCCCCAGCGTAGCATCTTCCATTACCTGATCTGCCTGTGCCCCACGAACCACCGATCTCTCCTGGAGCACGCCTGCTGGTGGTGTTGTAGTGACATGGCAGATGCTTCTCTTCTGCTTGAAGCTGTTCTCATAACAGTGCCTAGCCTCAGCCTGATCTGACTTGATGGTAATGACAGCCCCTTCCACCGACGGCAGCTTCAACTTCATGTGCCTCGTCGATGGCACTGCGCCCAACCTGTTGAGCGTGGGTCTTCCCAACAAGATATTGTATGCAGATGGGGCATTCACCACCAAGAACTTTATCTTCTCTGTGCGGGACGCCACTCCATCAGTGAACGTCGTCCTCAGCTCTATGTAGCCCCGCACCTCGACCTGGTCTCCCGCGAAACCATATAGACACCCAACATATGGCCTCAACTGATCGGGGGACAGTTGTAACTTGTTGAACGTCGGCCAAAACATGACGTCCGTTGAGCTTCCTTGGTCTACGAGCGCCCTATGCACTCGTCTTCCCGCTGTCACCAGGGAGATGACCACCGGGTCGTTGTTATGGGGTATTACGTCTTGCAGATCAGCCCTTGTGAAGGTGATGTCCACCTCGGGAAAATGGCCTTCATCCACCGAGTCCACGGCCATCACCGACCGTGCATACCTTCTTCTCTGCGACCTGGAACACCCTCCGCCGGAAAAACCTCCCGCAATGGTCATCACCTCCCCATGCACAGGGATTTCGTGTTGCTGATCACCCGCTTGAGACCCCGAAGCGCGATCACCCTACGCTCCCCGTAGGTAATCGGTCAGGAGACCCGTCTTCACCAACTCAGCGAGTTGACGTCCCAACACCAGGCAGGTGCGGATTGTGTGTCCATAAGCATGATGGAACTCACACCACTCATCCTTCTTCCTTCCAAGTACCCTGTCAGTCTTCTCTAGTACTCGGAGCCTTGCAGCCACGGCAGGGATGGCGATCAGCTCTGCCAACTCTACGATGAAATCGTACCTTGGGGGTGCGTCGTGCTCCCTCGCACGCCCCCTGACCTGGTCTTTCTTGGGTGTATAGGGACGAGGCCTCCCTTGCACCCTCTTTCCTTCCTTGGCCTCATACACCCACGCCTGTTGTTGTTGCTTCCCATGACCCCCGCGTGGCTTTGATGGTGCAACACTGCTTCTCTTCTCAGAGACCTCTGTCTCCGCTACTATGTGCGCCACCGCTCGTCGCCGAATCTCAGCGAAGGTGGCAGGGTGGCTCCTGATGAGCGATTCACTGAAAGGGCCAGGTAGCACGCCTTTCTTGAATGCATGCACCAGCATGCTCTCATCCTTGCTGGGCAATCTCACCACCTGCGCACCAAAGCGGTTGAGGAAGTCCTTCAGCGACTCCCCCTGGTTCTGGCGCACGTCGAACAGGTCGTAAGTCACCACCGGCGGCGCTCTGTTGACTATATACTGCTCCGTGAATAGCTTTGAGAACTGATGGAAGGAGGTGATGTGGCCCTCCGGCAAGCTCACAAACCACTCCATAGCTACTCCGCTCAGCGTGCTCATAAGCATTTTGCAGTACACAGCGTCTGAACCTCCAGACAGCATCATCTGAGTGTGGAAGGCTGTCAAATGTGCCTCTGGGTCTTCCACCCCCATGAACGACGCCTTCACTCCCACCAGGTTGGGGGGCACCACCGTGTTCATGATCTCGGGGGAGAAGGGCATAGGAAATGCTCTAGGGGGCGACGGCGGCATCGACGTCCTATCTTTGGATACGCGCTCATTATGCGCCTGCAACTCCCTACGCAACTCCTCGTTGACGCGGTTCAACTCTTCATTCCTGCTATGCGATGCAGTCAGCTCTGCATGCATCTTCACTTGCTCAATTCTCGACGCCGCGACGCTATCCTGCAACGCGCGCATCATCTCCATGACCTGCGCCATGGTCACAGTTCCTTCACCAGCAGGTGGTGGAGGTGTCGTTTGTCTGGTTCTTCTACTCATCTGTGCGATTTCTACCCTCGTTCTTGTGTATGGGGGCTTCGTTTTACTTCGTGCCCCACGGTGGGCGCCAAATGATCTCGCCGTGGACTCGAGCGTGGGGAGAATGCCTCGTCACTCCTTCGTCTGGCTTTCTAACTGCTGCGCGTTCTGCAAGGAGGCTCCAGGAACCTTCGACGGGACTCCGAACGATGCCTGCAAAACACACAGATGGCGCCTCTAGCGGCCGTTGTAGCTCCGACGCTCAAGTCAGGCAACGGGAACACCAAAACTCTCTCTCGGATCTCTCTATGTAAGACCCGTGTGTGTGTCCTCAGTCCTCTTTGATTCGAAAACTGAGTGTTCTTGGATTTGTGTTGTGTATTCTGAGGGAAAGACTACATACCTGGTTTTGGTGTTCTTCTTCCTCATATAAACCCGCGTAGCCCCTACTGGCTACCTCTAGGGCCACTTAATTACTCTGCACTATTGTTTCCACTCCCCAGGGCTACCTTGCGTGCCAGCCTTCTTCACTTGAGTGCCAAGTCTGACAGGGGAGGCTGCGTGGGCACCTCAGTACCCCTCGACTTCTGTGCCTATCTGCCCTACCTATTCTCTGGGAACATCTTCACCATCCACGTGGCAGACATGCAACCCACTAGGAGACTCTAACCTTGATGGGTTCTCGTCCCAGCAGGATTCTGCACCTAACTGCGTTTTCTCATCTTCATGTGTGGTCGTCTCGCGACTAAGGCCGCTCCCTGCCTCTGGGCGCTTTACTGATCTTTGGTTGCGTTGTTCACATCGCGCGGCCGATGTCACCTCAACACCCACCGATGACCGAGGTATCCCTCGTCCCGGCCGATGTCCGATGGCGCTTCTTCACGTTGTCGTGCTCTGCTATGGAATCAGGCGAGGTCCTTGAGTAACGTTCTCGCTGGGAGCCTGGGTCCCAGTTTAACACGTGTTGGCAAGGAACCCCCAACGACTGATCATTCTGCATGCACCGATGACTGATCGGTGCTTCATCACCTCTCGCGCTTTGCTTCTAGGCGCTCAAGTAGGAACCGATCTTCTGGTGGTGGTCACTTGGTAGCTGACGACTGATCGCCGTTCTCAAACGATCTCCACCCTGGTTCATCTGCTTTCTCGTGCCACGCGTCACTCTGTGACTGACCCACGTCGTCATTTGCTGCTGACGTCATAGACTACCGATGACCGACCGGATCAGAAGCGTATGAGGGAAGTTAGAAAGTATGGAGGCTTGAGGGAAAAGTGATGAAACAGTGTAGAGGCGTGGGGTTTTGAAAGGGTTTAACATAGGCAAGGAAGCGCAAACGTTAAGAAACCCTAACCGTTGATCTAGCCATGTGTCCGCAGATTAAGAGGGGGTTGGTGAGATGTCCCTTCAGCGTGCTGTTCATGTCCTTTCGCTCAGTGCCACGTAGGTCGCCCGAGCCGATGACTTAGTCTCTTCGTTGAACAAGTTAACAGCTCGAGATTGGGGGCTTGTGTACCGACCAGTCCTCGGACACCGAGAACAACTAGTAAAGGTGAGCCACATCAGCTGGGTCTCACAGCATGGGCCAAAACCACGTGGGATGGATCCCAAGGGTAGTATGGACTAGCGGGATGATTAGTCATCAGCATGTTGATCACCAGAGTGGACGGATGTGTCCTCGTCACTCAGCAGGATGATGAGTCCTCGGCATCAGAGTGGGACGAAGTGACATCGGTCTTGGGTGTTTTGAACAACAGGATTAGATCATCTGATGTGGATCCTGAAAGAAGACCAGCTATAAGTAAAACGCCCAGAGGTAGGGAGAAGTCTAAGTCACGAAGCGCCCATGCGTGTAGCAGGGAAAGCACAGTTAGGTGCAGAGTCCTGAAGGGTCGAGTACTCATCAGGATTAGGGTTTCCCAGTGAAGTTACATGCATAACACAAGAACAGTGAAGGCGCTCCCAGGACGGGTGGCCCTAGAGACTAGGTGCATGAGGGGGTACCTAAGTGGCCATCCTGTTAGAATTTGCACTCCAGTTAAGGAAACCTTACGTGCTAGATTACCTTAAGTCTGGGTGATAGCGGCACGAGGGTTGTAACATCCCGCCAATTTCATTGCATAATTATAAAATGAAGTAGAGATAAAATAATAATGTTGAAGTGAACATAATTATATATATATGTAATGAAGTTTTCTCCTCGTAGGGAGTTTAATACATAATCTGCCGGTTTCCAAAAAACGTAAACTAAATACAACAAAATACATAAAAACAGGCGATTCCCCAACAGGATAGGCGATCTCCCATCAGGAAAGGGCGATCTCCTATCAGAAAAGGGCGATCTCCCATCAGACAACATAAAAAGGGTGATCGCCTAACAGAAATATATATGGGTGATCTCCTCCCGGCGACCACTCACTGAGGAGCTCTACCACCTGCAACCTCGTCTGCTCCCGTGCAAAACACACGATCATCACAGTTTAAGAGAAAACAGCCACAAAGCAATACAAAAGAAAGGGGTAAGCTGGATGTTTTAAAAGCTTTTAAATCAATAGTAAACATAAAACTTCACACCATTCATGATCCATATCAATTACAACCATCAACATTGCCATATTCCACATACTCGTCAAGTGTCCATTTGTTACTTTCAGTATTCAAGATTCACACGTCAGACTTTCCACTGACTCACAATGCATAGACACATGACACTACTTCCGGATTGACTCGTGCGTTGACTCAGGCTCAGAGATCTGCACCTGTCATACCATACCACTGTGAAATCCACACAGGGTCGCTGTGAAATCCACACAGCCATGCGCATATATAATCTCAATGTCATTAACTCTCCCGGTATGACAGGGTTAATTCATATAACAGGCCGAGCTCGTTCTTTTTCACACTACTCGCCCATTCATATGAACCTCCTCCGACTCTCCACAACTGAATAACTTCATCTACGTGATTCCATTATATCAGCAGAGTCAGGATATCTCCTTCTAGACAAGCCCCTAGTCAATACACCTACACACGATCTTACACGGTATTTCCTTTCCTGAAAATACTATGCCTTGATCCCACATTCACAACATTCACACGTCATACAACACTTAATGAACGATTCCAGTCACAGCAAAACTCATGCCAAGGTTCAGATTTTCGAATATCACATTTAAATCTCAAACAGTTTCAACCAACACCAAAAACAGGGGATTTCGAAAAACAACGCCAAAACCGGTGATCTCGTCCAAAAACAGGGGATTTCGAAATCTGTATTTAAAACCGGCGACCACGTCGCCCAAACACATAAGAACAGAACATCATGAAAAAAGGGGTTTAAAACCGGCAACCACGTCGCCCAACCACATAGAACAGAGCATTGCGAAAAGAAACATGAAACCGGCGACCACGTCGCCCTCACTTCAGAAACAGCAAATCTATGGCTTGTATTGAAAATGAAGGCTAGCTTCCCTTACCTAGACTTGCGCAAAACACCAAGAACTCCAAAACCCAACGAAGCTTAAAAGATGCTTTCACTCTGTTTTTGCGTCTGGTTTGTAGGACTTGCAGAGAACTTCCCAGGTGCTCTAATGGTAGTCGTCGCTCGTCGTACTTTTGGGGTGAAGGTGCCTGAATAGCAGTGCGAAGGAGAGAAAAGGAGAAGAAGGGAGGCAAACACACTCTTTCGCTCTTGAACCACTGCAACGTTCCTTTCTCTCAGAAGTGGGTTTTTGCATCTTAAACTAACTTGTCCACAAAAGCCGCTGCCACCACCCACTCTGCAGGGAAGTTTGCATGTACGCTGCACTGAACAGTACGACTAAGCGTGCCTCTGCGCAGGCTAACACTCTGAGGTCACTATTCTGAACCACCCTTTTTGTCTACGTGGCGCGCGTGCAGGACGTTTCATGCTGGGAGTCTGGGTCCCACCTTCTCCGTGTGCAACTCGACATCGTGCGATAACCTTTCACCGATGACCACTGGCGCGAAGACTATCCACCGATGACCTCTGTAACATCCCGCCAAAATACTATACAAATGTATATAATGAAAATAAAGGTAACAAATAGATTCTATGAACAAAATATTATATATATGAAATGTAGTTTCTCCTCACAGGGAGTTTAATACAAATTCGGTCAAATTTTTCCAGAAACATAAACAAAATGCAGTAAAAAAAAATGAAGCAGGCGATCTCCTATCGGAAGAGACCGATCTCCTATCGAACGAGGCCGATCTCCCATCGGAGGACCCAAAACAGCCGATCTGCTTCCGGCGACCACTCCCTAAGGAGCTCTACTTCCTGGAAGATCATCTGCTCCCGTGTAAGTTATACACGATCATCACAGTTTTAAGAGAACAGCCACAGAACCAAAACACGCAGGGTAAGCTATATAATTTAAAGGAAGTTTAAATCATGAACATGACAATCAAAGTAAAACAAGTTTCAAAATATCCATGTAAAACGTAGAGTTGCTCATATCATTCACCTGATCGCCCAAAATCACACATTTCACAACATTCACCCATAGTCATTCCATTTCACAATACTGCATCAAGTGTCTATAAACTATCAATGTTTCTCATTTCTCACGTCAGACTTTCCACTGACTCACCACACAAGACACTTGACACTACTTCCGGATTGACTCGTGCGTTGATTAGACTCAGAGATCTGCACCTGTCATACCACACCACTGTGAAATCCACACAGGGTCGCTGTGAATCCACACAGGGTCGCTGTGAATCCACACAGCATGCGCATATATCATCTCAATGTCAATAGTTCTCCTGGTATGACAGGGTTAATCCATAGGACAGACGGAGCTCGTTCTTTTTCACACGAGACGCCCATCATATAGACCTCCTTCGACTCTCAACAACTGAGTAACTTCCTCTACGTGATTCCATTACCTCAGCAGAGTCAGGATATCCCCTTAGGAATCACCGATCAATGCACCTACTACAAGATCTTACACGGTATTTTCTTTCCTGAAAATACTATGCCTCGATCCCACATTCACAGCATTCAAAAACATCATACCACTCGAGTAATTGATTCAAGTCACAGCAACGAATCATTTCAAGGTTCAGATCTTCGAATATTTCATTTAAATCTCAAGTAGTTTCAAAACAACACCCAAAAACAGAGAGTTCACAAACAACGCCAAAACCGGCGATCTAGTTCAAAAACAGGGTGTTTCGAAGACTGTATATAAAACCGGCGACCACGTCGCCCAAGCACACAAACAGAGCATTTTACGCAGATGAAAACAAAAATGGCGACCACGTCGCCCTCACTTCCGAGATAGCTACACTATGGCTTGTATGGAAAAAGAGGTCTAGCTTCCCTTACCTGGACTTGCGCAACCACTAGGAGCTTCGAAATCCAACAGAGCTTGAAGAATGCCTTGGCTCTATTCTTGAGTCTGGTTTTGAAGGAGTTGCAGAGAACTTTCCCAAGTGCTCCAATGGTGTTGCTTCTCGTCGTACTCTTGTGTGGAGATGCTGAAATCGCAACGCGGAGGAGGTAACTGGAGGAGAAGGGAGGGAACTCACTCTTTCTCTCGTCGAATACAACAATGTTTTCTTTTCTCTCAGCAGTGGATTTTTGTAACTTAAACCAACTTATCCCTCCAAAAGCAGCTGCCACCACCTACTCTGCAGGGAAGTTTGCGTGCACGCTTTCCTGAACAGTACTACTAAGCGTGCCTCGCGCCCTGGCAATGCCCGCGTGCCTCGCGCCCGCGCGATGCCCGCATGCCCCTCGCGCCCGCGAGATGCCTGCATGCCTCTCGCGCCCGCGCGATGCCTGCATGCCTCTCGCGCCCGCGCGATGCCTGCATGCCTCTCACGCCCGCGCGATGTCCACCTGGCGCTCATGTGTAGCAGGCGACCGGCGACCTCGTAGCCTTCTAAACTTAACTTTTTCCTCCCTTTCCATTCTAAATAAAAACATACTTAGAATTCATTTAAAATATAACTCTTTTATTCCAATTTAATTTTTCAGGTCCTTACATTCTCCCCAACAAGAAAAATTTTCGTCCTCGAAAATTGGATTACAAGGAAAAGAGGTATGGATAAGCCTCCCTCATGGGTTCTTCTAACTCCCAAGTTGAATCCCCCGATCTCTCATCCCACACCACTTTCACCATGTCGATGGTCTTGCCTCTGAGCTGTTTACTTTGCCGATCGTCAATCCTGACTGGTTTTGCTTCAAAGGACAAGTCATCCCTGATCTGCACGTCGTCTACATCCAGCACATGACTGGGGTCTGCCATGTACTTCCTCAGCTGTGACACGTGAAAGACATTGTGCAGATTCGCCAGATGGGGAGGTAGGGCGATCTCATACGCCACAGGGCCAATCCTTCTTAAGATCTGATATGGTCCCACGAACTTAGGGGACAACTTCTTTGACCTGATCGCCCGCCCTACACCCTTGGTTGGTGTCACTTTCATGAACACGTGATCTCCAGCAGCAAACTCCAAAGGCTTTCTCCTCTGATCTGCATAGGACTTCTGCCTACTCTGAGAAGCTTTCATTCTGCTTTGTATCTGCTTTACCTTCTCGGTCGTCTGTTGAATCAACTCTGGCCCAACCAAGACTGCCTCGCCCTCTTGGTACCAACATAAGGGGGTTCTGCATTTCCTCCCATACAGGGCTTCATATGGGGCCATCCCAATACTGGCGTGGTAGCTATTGTTATAGGTAAACTCCACTAGTGGCAACACCTCCTCCCAACTTCCCAATTGATCCAAGACGCACGCCCTCAGCAGATCTTCCAGAGATTGGATCGTTCTCTCTGACTGACCATCTGTTTGGGGATGATATGCAGAGCTCATCCTCAACTTAGTTCCCAAGCATTCTTGTAAGGTCTGCCAAAACCGTGAAGTAAACCTGGGATCTCTATCTGAAACGATGCTGGAAGGCACTCCATGCAGCCTTACTATTTCTTGGATGTATAGCTGTGCCAGCTTGACCATAGGCATCTTCATATTCACTGGAAGAAAGTGGGCACTCTTCGTCAGCCTATCAATGATGACCCAGATTGCATCATGACCTTTTGTCGATCTGGGTAAATGAGTGACAAAATCCATGGCGATGCTGTCCCACTTCCACTCAGGGATATCCAGTTGCTGCAACAGCCCGCCAGGTCTTTGATGCTCTACCTTCGCCTTCTGACACGTTAAGCAGGTTGTCACATACTGGGCGATGTCCCTCTTCATGCCCGACCACCAAAATGACTCCTTCAAGTCATGGTACATCTTGTTCATGCCTGGATGAAGGTTAAGGCGACTCTTATGACCTTCCTCTAGGATCATCTTCTTCAACTCATCATTTGCAGGTATGCAAATTCTGCCATCAAACCTCAAGATCCCATCATCGCCCATCTCAAAGCCTCTCGCCTGATCTGTCCCTAGTGACTCTACAGTGCGCTTCAGGCTAGGGTCCTCCAATTGCTTATCCTTCAACATTCCCAGGAAGTCATTAGTTATAGTCAGCTTGCTACAACTAATGTGATTCACGTGAAATTCTACTCCAAGGTTTAAGTCTCTGAACTGCTCGATCAGTTTCTGCTCTTCCATCATCATGGTGGCGACTTGTATAGACTTCCTACTCAAGGCATCTGCCACTACATTGGCCTTCCCTGGGTGATACATGAGTTGAAAGTCGTAATCCTTTAGGAATTCCATCCACCTTCTTTGTCTCATGTTTAGTTCCTTCTGATCGAACAGGTACTTCAAGCTCTTGTGGTCACTGAACACCTGGAACCGAGCTCCATATAGATAGTGCCTCCAGATCTTCAAGGCAAAAACCACTGCCGCCAACTCCAAGTCATGCGTAGGGTAGTTTCTCTCATGAACCTTGAGTTGTCTTGAAGCATATGCAACCACTCTCTTCTCTTGCATTAACACACATCCCAAGCCTTGATGTGAAGCGTCACAGAAGACATCAAAAGGTCTTCCTACCTCGGGGATCACCAGCACTGGAGCACTGGTCAACCTCTCCTTTAGTTCCATGAAGCTCTGCTCACATCGGTCGGTCCAAGCAAAAGGTTGGTCCTTGCGGGTTAGCTGTGTTAAAGGAGCCACTATCTTGGAAAAATCCTCAATAAACCTCCGATAGTAGCCCGCCAACCCCACAAAGCTCCTTATCTCAGTCACGGTCTTAGGACGTTCCCATTGCAGCACTGCCTCTACCTTGGCTGGATCTACCGAGATCCCTTGGGCAGATATCACGTGTCCTAAGAAGTTGACTTCCCTCAGCCAGAACTCACACTTGGAGAACTTGGCATAGAGCTGCTTCTCTCTCAGTATTTCCAATACTGTCCTCAGGTGTTCCTCATGCTCTTCCTCGGTCCTTGAATAAATGAGGATGTCATCTATGAAGACCACCACAAACTTATCCAAGAAAGGGCGAAAGATCCTATTCATGTAGTCCATAAATAGAGCTGGAGCATTGGTGACTCCAAATGGCATCACTACATACTCGTAGTGCCCATATCGAGACCTAAAAGCTGTCTTCTGAACATCTTCAGCTTTTACCAAGATTTGGTGATACCCCGATCTCAGGTCAATCTTGGAGAACACCGAGGCCCCATGAATTTGGTCCATCAAATCATCAATCCGAGGTAGGGGGTACTTGTTCTTGATGGTCAATTTGTTCAATTGCTTGTAGTCTATACACAACCGAGACCCTCCATCCTTCTTCTTGACTAGGAGCACTGGAGCTCCCCATGGAGATACGCTGGGTCTGATGAATTGCTTCTCCAGCAACTCTTCCACTTGCTTCTTTAACTCCACTAACTCGGCTGGTGCCATCCTGTAAGGTGCCATTGATATTGGTCCAGCTCCAGGTACCAAGTCAATAGAGAATTCCACTTCTCTCTTAGGGGGTAACCCAGGCACCTCTTCTGGGAATACATCTGTGAAATCTTTCACCACTTGTATCCTGTTTACGTCCCCTTTATTCTCCACTTCCAACCGGGCGAGCACCACGAAGCACCTCGCCCCTCCTTCCAGCTCTGATCGCCCTCGTTGAACTGATAACACATCCGATTCTTGGGGGTCTGGAAACGCTACTTTCTGCCTACCACAGTCTATGAGAACGTGATTGGCAGCTAACCAATCCATTCCCAGGATAACATCCAGGTCCTGAAGAGGTAGGCAGATCAAGTTCACCTTGAATCTGCGTCCCTCCACAATTACTGGACATTCGGGGCACACCGTAGAGGTCGACACCTGTCCTGACGCAGGTGTAGAGACCAACAGTTCGAAAGGTAACTCCTTCACTAGGAGGCCCAACTCAGCTACACACAGGCTTGACACAAAGGAGTGTGTCGCTCCAGAATCAAACAAAGCCCTTACACCTCTACCAGCAATAAAACAAACACCTTGGATGAGGTTACCTGACTGAGCTGCCTCTGCTCCAGACATGGCGAACACCCTCCCTGTTGCCTGAGGTCTGTTGCCCTCGTTCCTCAACTGTTGGGAGCCACTGGGTTGGGTCGCCCCATTCCTGCTAGGGCACTCTCTAGCAACGTGCCCTATCTTTTGGCAGACAAAACATCTCCTCTCTGAAATCTTCTTGAAACAAGCATTGGAGGCGTGTGGTCCACCACAGTGAAGACACTTGGGTTTCCAAGGTTGCTGCTGTTGAAACTGGGGAGGTGCTGCTCCTGCCCGATGTGGTGGAGGTCTCGCATAGGGTTTGCTTTGTGGGTGTTGTGCCTTAGCCCTCCCACTGGAGGAACCTCCTTGGTGTGACCTGATCACCCGAGAATCACCCTTTTCCAGGGTCTCCACCATCTTCGCCTTCTCCACTAAGGCGTGGAATTCCCTGATGCACATCGGGGCTAGAGTCCTCTTCATCCCATGCTTCAGTCCTTCTTCGAATTTTCTACATCTCCAGGCCTCGGAGGTCGCCTGGGTATAAAACCGGGCGAGGTACTCAAAACGAGCAGCATAGGCGTTTACTGACATGTCCCCCTGCTCCAACTTTAAGAACTCAGCTTCCCTTGCAAACTTGGCACTGTCAGGGAAGTATTTCTCCAAGAACTTCACCCTGAAGCTCTCCCAATCCAATACATCCTCTCGTGCCTCCATCATCTGCTGAGCTCCCATCCACCAGAACTCAGCTTCTCCTGATAGCAGATAAGTGGCGAACAGCAGCTTCTTCTCTTCAGGGCAGGAGGTCGCCCTAAAGATTTTCTCCAACTCCCTGACCCACTGATCTGCCTGGTCAGGGGTAGCATTCCCACTGAACTTAGGTGGGTTGTGCCTCATGAACTCGGCCAGCCCCATCTGTTCTTGGGGCTGACCGACGTGGGAGTTTGTCTCAGCAGATCGGGCAGTTTCCCAGTGTTGCATTGTGGCTTGATGGTTCTGAGCCATCGCCGCATTCTGCTGCTGAATGGCAGTCGCCATCATCTCGATGGCCTTGGCGATCTGGCTCATCTCTGAGGAAGGTTGGGGTGGGGTAGAAGGTCTACGTGCCATCTTCTTCGTTCTGGATTCTGAATCTATTGGTTTCTATATTCCCTACAACTACAAGAATGAGATCGATCAGAAATCAATTCATTCAGGAGGTACCATCTAGACCTTACAAAGGTCAGCATCTCAAAGTCATTAAGAATTTGAGTTCATCAACAAAGTTATAACACTTATAATCCCAAACAAAACACCAGAACAGTTACTGGTGTGCAAACATCAATCTAAACTACCACCTCAGTCAAATTCAAGAACACTCAGAAATCACACCAGAATTCAACGTAGGCTAAACATCAAACCTTTGGAATTAAGATTAAGAATTTTCCCGATCCAGTTATGAGTGTGCACCCTCATTACTTTATCAGGATCTCCTCATTCTTAATGCTAAGATTTTCAATTAGAGCATACATTCACTAAGGCATACACAAACTTTCAATACCAAAAACGTTTTGAAAACCTTCCACTATAGTGGTTATTTAAAACTCAAATAAGTTTTATGAGCAGAAGAAACACAATGGATCCACAGCCCTCAGGTCATCCTAAGGCGACTGCTCTGATACCATTAATGTAACATCCCGCCAAAATACTATACAAATGTATATAATGAAAATAAAGGTAACAAATAGATTCTATGAACAAAATATTATATATATGAAATGTAGTTTCTCCTCACAGGGAGTTTAATACAAATTCGGTCAAATTTTTCCAGAAACATAAACAAAATGCAGTAAAAAAAAATGAAGCAGGCGATCTCCTATCGGAAGAGACCGATCTCCTATCGAACGAGGCCGATCTCCCATCGGAGGACCCAAAACAGCCGATCTGCTTCCGGCGACCACTCCCTAAGGAGCTCTACTTCCTGGAAGATCATCTGCTCCCGTGTAAGTTATACACGATCATCACAGTTTTAAGAGAACAGCCACAGAACCAAAACACGCAGGGTAAGCTATATAATTTAAAGGAAGTTTAAATCATGAACATGACAATCAAAGTAAAACAAGTTTCAAAATATCCATGTAAAACGTAGAGTTGCTCATATCATTCACCTGATCGCCCAAAATCACACATTTCACAACATTCACCCATAGTCATTCCATTTCACAATACTGCATCAAGTGTCTATAAACTATCAATGTTTCTCATTTCTCACGTCAGACTTTCCACTGACTCACCACACAAGACACTTGACACTACTTCCGGATTGACTCGTGCGTTGATTAGACTCAGAGATCTGCACCTGTCATACCACACCACTGTGAAATCCACACAGGGTCGCTGTGAATCCACACAGCATGCGCATATATCATCTCAATGTCAATAGTTCTCCTGGTATGACAGGGTTAATCCATAGGACAGACGGAGCTCGTTCTTTTTCACACGAGACGCCCATCATATAGACCTCCTTCGACTCTCAACAACTGAGTAACTTCCTCTACGTGATTCCATTACCTCAGCAGAGTCAGGATATCCCCTTAGGAATCACCGATCAATGCACCTACTACAAGATCTTACACGGTATTTTCTTTCCTGAAAATACTATGCCTCGATCCCACATTCACAGCATTCAAAAACATCATACCACTCGAGTAATTGATTCAAGTCACAGCAACGAATCATTTCAAGGTTCAGATCTTCGAATATTTCATTTAAATCTCAAGTAGTTTCAAAACAACACCCAAAAACAGAGAGTTCACAAACAACGCCAAAACCGGCGATCTAGTTCAAAAACAGGGTGTTTCGAAGACTGTATATAAAACCGGCGACCACGTCGCCCAAGCACACAAACAGAGCATTTTACGCAGATGAAAACAAAAATGGCGACCACGTCGCCCTCACTTCCGAGATAGCTACACTATGGCTTGTATGGAAAAAGAGGTCTAGCTTCCCTTACCTGGACTTGCGCAACCACCAGGAGCTTCGAAATCCAACAGAGCTTGAAGAATGCCTTGGCTCTATTCTTGAGTCTGGTTTTGAAGGAGTTGCAGAGAACTTTCCCAGGTGCTCCAATGGTGTTGCTTCTCGTCGTACTCTTGTGTGGAGATGCTGAAATCGCAACGCGGAGGAGGTAACTGGAGGAGAAGGGAGGGAACTCACTCTTTCTCTCGTCGAATACAACAATGTTTTCTTTTCTCTCAGCAGTGGATTTTTGTAACTTAAACCAACTTATCCCTCCAAAAGCAGCTGCCACCACCTACTCTGCAGGGAAGTTTGCGTGCACGCTTCCCTGAACAGTACTACTAAGCGTGCCTCGCGCCCTGGCAATGCCCGCGTGCCTCGCGCCCGCGCGATGCCCGCATGCCCCTCGCGCCCGCGCGATGCCTGCATGCCTCTCGCGCCCGCGCGATGCCTGCATGCCTCTCACGCCCGCGCGATGCCTGCATGCCTCTCGCGCCCGCGCGATGCCTGCATGCCTCTCGCGCCCGCGCGATGCCTGCATGCCTCTCGCGCCCGCGCGATGCCTGCATGCCTCTCGCGCCCGCGCGATGCCTGCATGCCTCTCGCGCCCGCGCGATGCCTGCATGCCTCTCACGCCCGCGCGATGTCCACCTGGCGCTCATGTGTAGCAGGTGACCGGCAACCTCGTAGCCTTCTAAACTTAACTTTTTCCTCCCTTTCTATTCTAAATAAAAACATACTTAGAATTCATTTAAAATATAACTCTTTTATTCCAATTTAATTTTTCAGGTCCTTACAACCTCTCGCGCGAAGACTATCCACCGATGACCTCTCGCGCGAAGGCTGTCCACCGATGACCTCTCGCGCGAAGACTATCCACCGATGACGTCTCGCGCGAAGACTATCCACCGATGACGTCTCGCGCGAAGACTATCCACCGATGACCTCTCGCCCTGGCGATGCCCGCATGCCTCGCGCCCTGGCGATGCCCGCATGCCTCGCGCCTTGGCGATCACGTGTAGTCTAGGCGACCGGCGATTTTGTACTAACAAGGAAATCTTATAGTCTTCTAAGCTACACTTTCTTTCCTTTTTATTTTAAAGAAAAACATACTTAGAATTCATTTAAAATATACCCTTTTATTCCAATTTAATTTTACAGGTCCTTACAAGGATATTCCAGTAAACCCTAAATATGGGTAGTGGCGCAGAGGAAACCCTAGACTATATAAAGGGTAGTAAAATACTTCACAAAGGTACGCAGTTTCTAGACCTAACACAGATACTGAATACACTTGGTGTGCTTGCCCTAGTTTTTGACTTGAGCGTCGGAGTGCAAAGGGACTCTAGGGCGCCCCTTTCTGTCTTGCAGGTGTAGGTTGTTTCGAGACAGCGAAGCATAATTCAAGGTGAGGAAAGGAGGCGTGTGAGCGTCGTAGAGTCAACCGGCAGGAGGGTCAACCGGCAAAAACACTCCCTAAGAGCTCCAAACTTCCAAAAGCTCAAGGGTGGCCTAACCTGCACCACAGAGTCCTGATAAAAAATTTAACTATACCACTAGGACCCCGAGCTAACAGAGACTACTTCTGAAGATAAAAACATCACATGCAAGCTTAAACTAAAACAAACCTAACTAGTTCAAAACTAACTTAAAGGAAAATGAGTAAAGAATGAACTTTTTCTATCTAAGATTTCGATCAGAAAATCTTGTAGAGTTCACTGCCAAGAGTCCAATGGCAGACTTCGATCGTCAAACTGATAAGCGATGATGTCAGAAACTTAGAGAGAAGGGAGAGGAAAGGAAAAAGGAACAAAAAATGAACTAACTATATCAGAAATTCTGATCAAATAGTCTTGTAGTCTTCGTTGCCAAGAGTCTACTCTGATCGTCAAACTGATGACGAGCGAGGAGGTCAGAATCTTAAAGAGAAGACAGAGAAAAAGAAAATGAAGTTTTTAGAGAAATGATGATTCTTTTAAAATAAAACCTCAATAAGTTTTTATTCTTTTAAATTTAATAATAAAATATTTAGGTGTCATTTTAATTATACCACTTCTACTATAAAAACTATTTTTCTCAATCCTTACAATAATTCTTAAAAAATATAACTTGTAAATCATCATTATAAATTCATTAAATTTGATCATAAATAATAGTATTTAATATTAATACATTTATTATTTACTTGGGAAAAACAAACACTTTAAAAATGTATGATATATATTAAAAGTTGTATTTTATTTAAATAATTGATTTTGTGTCCTCCAGAATTTTGAAGGTAGGCTAAGAACTTGTTAGAATTATAATAGAATCATTTGAAACTCTTTAATTTTGATTAGTTAATCCTTATCCATTCATCTCAATTCATCTCGGCTGTATCATTTTCTTGGGAAAAGGTAACTGATTTTGGGTTATACTCTTTTCGTTTTTTAAACTTACTGTAAAGCAAGAAAATCAGAATCGGAGAGAGAGAAAGCGAACATTTTTTTCTGTGGAAAAGAGAGAGAAACTTCCATTGAGATTGGCGAAATTGTGGTGTGGGAAAGAAAAGGCAAGAAAAATCGAGGGAGGAGAAGGAAAAAAAACACAATTTTCCTGTAAAAGGGAATAATAAAGTTCATTGCAAGACCATTTGTTTGTCGTTGAGATTTGATCCTTTGCGTTCACTCCCTTGTTCTTGGATCTTTCTCTCGTCCTGCTATCCCAATCTTTCTCTGTAACACTTTTTTCCCCTCTTTCTCTTGATAATTTTTTGCTCATTGATTCTTGAAGAGCAAAGAGATAATGTTTTGAGTCTCACCCACGAGAGTCTGCTTCAAATTTAATTTTGTGTCGGTTTCAATTTCTCTAAAGGAGTCGTCCTCTTTGTTGCATCGTTTGTGCCCGAGGTAGGGCTTCACGGGGTTGCATTCATGAGTTTATTTATACGTTGTCTATTTATTTGTGTTAAGCTGATTTGGTTTGTGTGGGAAATGTTGGAAAATGTATGAAGGTTTTAAGGTTCGATGAAGCGGCAATGAGGTATGTGTCTGAGAAATGGAGGTTAGATCAGAGGGTATACAAGTGAGGTGTGATAAATTTCCGGCTCCTGTGATTCCTAGGACACGTTTGAGGATTTGGTTCATTCGTGTGTGCTCAAGCATTGTGCTGTGGACGTGTCTGGTTCAGTTAGTGACAGTGAGTGAACTATGGCATTCACATTTGATTTCTGGGATTACTAATGGTATATATCACATAACCCAAGTTCAGCTTCCAATACAAGGGGATAATGGGGTTGCTCAATCGCCTCCTGCTTTTCTTCCCCGAAGTTAGTTTCTTTACTGAATACTTGTCTTACAGCTAAGTTCTTGTTTGGTTAAATGAATAACTTGAAGCTGTAATCTTACAGTGGATATGTATATAATATGCTTGAGCATGGAAACCCATTTGCTAATTTTGTTTTTAGACGATTATGGTCGTTATGGTTGTCTTTAACTAAAAATAGGTGCACTTGTGTTAGATTTTTGGATTGTGAATCTCTGTGGAGCATCAATGCTTTATGGACTTATGGTTGTTAACTAGCATTCATTATTTGGTATTTATGAAGTTGTGATAGGGGATGTTTGATGAGAGCATTAGAATTTCTAACTAAGATTAGATCAAATCTTACTGATTTCTGAATATCGACATTAATTTTGATATTTAATCATCATATTTTGAGGATTTCCTGCAAGAAGAGCTGCTTAAAATTAATACTTATTTGTGGTCCCATACAGTTTTGGTTTGGGGTGGCAGGAGGGACCTAAACGGAAAACAATAAGACAATAACATAGGGTCTTAAGATATGCATACGTTCATGCCTGGTAGTTTTACATGTACCTGTCTAAGTTGAAACAAAAGAGGTAATTGTGTCTAAATATTAAAAAATGATCTACATTCATAGATATATGTTATGTTCTTCTACAGGACTTCTTCTATAACTATTTTATATGTATAGATAATGATTTATTCGAAGTTGCTTGCTTGTTTTGGATTTATTGAGAATTTCCTGAGTGCTGGACAAAAGTTGTGTCCTGTTGGTGTGCCTCATCTTTTGATTTCCATTGATGTTGTGTATTTTGGTTGTTAAAAGGATTGTGAGTGGGTGTATAATAAGACTAGTATAAAGCAATACTATGGGTTTCATAGATAAGATACTTTAACTGTTTTACCTGTATTTTCTAACTCATTTTGGCATATGTTTAAAACTTTTGACCAAACTGGCAGGAAATTATACAAGTAATGGTTTTCTAAGAGTTTCCTGCAATGGGGGCTTGAATCAAATGCGTGCTGCGGTTTGTACTTTCCATTCTGCCATTTCTATGTACTATTGTATGACAAGCATAAATACTCATTAGTGGTACATGTTTCAGATTTGTGATATGGTGACAGTTGCTCGGTTTTTGAATCTCACATTGGTTGTTCCAGAGCTTGATAAGACATCATTTTGGGCAGACCCTAGGTATACCTTGTTCTGAAAAAAAGATGATTATCCTCTAATTTGGCCTCCTTGTCATTTTAAGGTTTTTAGTTTTCTTTTTGCAGCAATTTTGAAGACATTTTTGATGTGAAGCATTTCATTGATTCTCTAAGAGATGAAGTTCGGATAGTGAAAAGAGTGCCCAAAAAGTTCAGTGGCAAACGTGGATACTCTACCTTGGAGATGCCTCCTGTTAGCTGGTCTAATGAAAAATATTACTTGGAACAGGTATGCGCATTTTATTTGTTTCATCGTGTCATTTGAGCAAAATTCCAAAAACTACATACTATGCATATTTCAATTTAAGTTTTGGTATTGTCATTATGATTCTTCACCTTTATTTTTACGTAATTGAAATATATAATTTTAGGACTGCATTGATTCTTTTATTTGTCAGCATTATGATACAAGTGTGTAGTTACCTCCTAAATCAATTTTTCATTATCTTTTATTAGGCCTTGGAACCTTTCTTAACTGTTCTGATTGTATGGCATGTTGTTGTTGTCTTATTTAGTAGACATGAAGATACGATGAATTGTATGTCAATTATTTTGTCCTTTTGCAAATTGATTGGGACTTGGGCATTATTATTGTCCATAGTCTATTATTATGGATTTCTTGTTCTAAATCATGCTTTACTTACTAATTGTGCTTTTGCCATATTTTATTGCTTTTATGTGATGCAACAAGACTAAAATGCAGTGTGAACTTATAGTATATAAATAGGACTGCATTTTAATTTTCCATTTTGTCTTGTCATTGGTACTGTCTGTACCCATCCATCGTGGAGGGTGAATTGGGATCATAGTTAAAAAATTGTTTTAACATTCCATGATTCATTTCTAAAGTTACTGTTTCTATTTAAACCTTCCATGTGAGGAGTCATTTCTGAAGTGATTATGGATGGCCCACTTTGAATGGTCCCCCCTGTAATTAACCATGAATTTGTGCTGATTTGATTTTGTTGTCTGCAATACTTGTATTTTAACCTTTTTTAATGGACATCTCCTCTGAGCTGTCAATTGTTTCCTTATCTGGATTAGCAGTTATTGGCTGAGAATTTTAAATTCAGTAAATTATCAAATTCATTAGTATTCGTCTTCCTAAACATCTCATATCTGTTCTCATTAAAAAGGAAAGGACAAGAGAGGCAAGTGTGCAATGTAGGAGAAGAAATGTGTTATGTAGTTGAAAATGGAGACTATTGATTGTGTTATATTAAGAAATATATTATAATTGAAGTCAGGCATTTTAACTTCTGAATTAAATTGAAACAATATGAAGAAAGCCACAAGTACTACTTTAAGTTGCTTTTCTTGTGTTTACTCTTTATAAACTAGACTGAGTTGCTTCTCTGATGTAGTGCCAAAGTAGGTGTCAAAATTCCAAACTATGGCTTCGATAAGTGTATAGAAGAAAATAATTAGTTTTTAATATTGTGTTACCTTTTTATGACCAGTACATATATTGAATTTAATTCAATGCTGTTAATTCCAATTGCAGATTTTACCACTTTTTGGAAAACATAAGGTGTTACATTTCAACAAAACCGATACACGTCTAGCAAACAATGGTCTTCCACTTGATTTACAAAAACTCAGGTGTCGTGTCAATTTCCAGGCACTTAAGTTCACTCATCAAATTGAGAATTTGGGGCACAATTTGATTCAGATGCTTCATGAGAAGGGACCTTTTGTGGCATTGCATCTCAGATATGAGATGGACATGTTGGCTTTCTCTGGGTGTACCCATGGTTGCACTGATAAAGAAGCTGAAGAGCTCAAGCAGCTGAGGTCTTTTATGTTTCTTGTTTGGCTCTATATATTGGATTTTTAACCATTCTTGTTTTTGTCATTAATTAAGAGAGATGCTAGGGAAGATACAAATGAATATAATTTTTGTTTTCCCTGTGATACCTAAATTACCATTGATTTGAAATAGTTATTTATGCCTTCTATTTATTTTGAGATGAAAAATTAGAACATTATAGTTTGGGACTGATATTAGATACTAGTTAGTTGTGCTGTTTGAGGAACCTTCCAGTTGGAGAGTAGAGATTCTATACTATATTTCTTGGATTATATATGTTGATTTGGAGTACTTTGAGAAAATAAAGATTTTTATGATCAGAAATTCTGCTATGAGCCACAGTATTGAATTTTCTTTTGTAATTCAGGTATGCTTTCCCTTGGTGGAAAGAAAAGGAGATCATTTCTAACGAGAGGAGATCACAGGGTTTATGTCCTTTGACACCAGAGGAGGCAGCTTTAGTTCTGCGAGCCTTAGGTTTTGGTAGGGAGACACAGATCTATATTGCGGCTGGTGAAATTTATGGTAGTGAACGTAGGCTTGCACAATTAAAAGCTGTATTTCCACGAATTGTGAGTTTTCACTTGCATTATAGTTTTTCCTACCACTTTTCTGTTTTTTTTTTTTTGGATATTAAAATGGTTCAGAATAATAGTACTAATGGGTTGTTGTGGATTATGCAAAAATTTCCTTGCGCATTTTGCCTATGGTTGAAAATTGGTCTATCTCTCAGAGTGGTTGGCCCTGATGTAAATGTGCATTTTCTCTTTTTGATCCTCCTTCTTGCTCTTTAAAATTATTCTGCATGGAAGCATCTGACTTTACTTCTTTGCAATTCTAGGTGAAAAAGGAAACATTGCTAACCTGGGATGACTTGCGGCAGTTCCAGAATCATTCATCTCAGATGGCAGCCTTGGATTTTATGGTTTCAGCAGCCAGCAACACATTTGTTCCTACCTATGATGGGAACATGGCAAAACTAGTGGAAGGTCATCGCAGGTATGTATTTACCCTTGCAGGTTGCCGTTTGGTTTTGGAGAATGTAAACACACTCCTTTAGCACATTGACAAGTCCTCTACTAAAATGAGTGAACTTCACATTACCGATTTAGTGGAATCCTTCTGAATTAATCTATAAGTTGTCAGCAAGAGAAGTGCTAGTATAATGCAATCTTTCTACAAAACCATGAGTGCAACTTATTAAATAAAAAGTGAGACACTTTGGGTTTTCTTCTAAATTTCAGTCTGTAGTAAAGAGTGTATTTAAAAGAGGGATGAAGAGTGAGTTGCTAACATTTTTCTCTTTAGCAATTATGTTTTATTTCACATGAATATCTGTGGAAAGTCTCTTACTAGTTAGTTTGTGTGCAGGTATTCTGGTTTTAAAAAGACCATCTTATTGGATCGAAAAAAGGTGGTAGAATTAGTTGATATGCATCAAAATGGAACCCTTTCATGGATTGAGTTTGCAGATGCTGTGAGAGGGGTTCACGAGGGGAGAATTGCTCAGCCAACTAGGCGTAGAGTTATCTTAGATAAGCCAAAGGAGGAGGACTACTTCTATGCCAATCCTCATGAGTGTCTGTGTGAGGAAACAAGTTGTGATGACTTGCTAGGTTCTCATAACTCTAGTCAGGTATCATCATGAGTTAGGAGAAGGAATCCAAAATATGATTTCATTCCACTAACTTGCTGAGGTGCTGTTTTAAGAATCAAGATTACAGCCCAAATATATGAGATTACGAGAATTTTGTAGGAAACAAGTAAAGGAAAGCAAAGGAGTAAAAATAACAAGAAAAGAGAGGAAACATTAGCTTATGTTGTGGCTGGCAAAAGATGCCCCTTCATTTTTTCCTTCATTAGTTAATTTTTTCTTCTTCTGTCTCTTAATAGTTTCATTCAATGAATATTTGACTATTCAAATTAAGTATACCATAAAATAGGATAAAAGAGAAGGAGAACGCATCACTATATCCTAATATTAAAGGATATGGTTTTAATGAATTGTAGTATTGATGGTTCTGAAATACATTAGAATTTTATTTCCTAAAAGATATTTCTGTTCGCTAAGACGTGAAACAAGAATTGTGAATTTGAAAATTTGATTTGAAGAATTCCTAAAAGAGGCCTATCACGAGTTCTCACTTTAAAAAACCTTTATAACATATGAATTATATATGGTAATGACTTCCTTTATTGTGTTGTTTCTTTTCAAAATGCTACAGTTGTTTTGGAGACATTAAATACAGTTGGAAAGATGGTTGAAACATATGTTAATAATACTAAACAGCTCAGTACAAAATCAGACAGTTTCGTACTTGTGGAAGTGTTAAACTTGCAGTTCTAAACTATAACCCAAATCAAGCAATAGTCTTTGCTAGCGCAAAAAGAGACTTTTATCATTCAGGTATAATTTCATTTATTAATTTTAAAATGAGTAAAATTTTAAAAAATTATTAAAATGAGTAAGTCGTGTTAAGTAGTAAGAATTTAGATGAAATTTGATTACACGAAAGTCGTGTTGACATGATACGACTTCAGTATATTTTAATTAAAGTCGTGTCAAGGTGCATGATTTCAATGTAATTCGATTTTAAATGAAGTCGTGTCACTTTGACACAACTTACTTATTTTAATAATTTTTAAAATTTTTACTTATTTTAATAATTACTTTGTGAAATTGCACTTAAATGGTAAAATCCCGCAAAAAGACATGTTTTTGAAAAAATTTAAAATACTTTTCTTCTTAGAAAGATATAAAACATTTTTTCAGAAAAAAAAAACAAATAAAGAGAAATTTTTATATTAATCCATTTCAACATTGAGACTTATCTCACCTAACAAAAAAAATCATAAAATGAAAGGTATAACAAAGATTATCTCCTTTTGTGTTGATTACTTTTCAACATAAGGCATATGTTGTTTTGGAGTCATTATATACAGTTGGAAAGATAACTTCATTGTATGTATTTAATACTGATGATATGTAATGTATATCATCTAACACAATGCTAGATTGTCTAACATAATGTTAAAATGTCTAACACGAAAGAGATGATAATATATAGATAAAGTTAGATGATCTCAAGTCGTCTCCCAATAAATCCAATAGTAAATCTAGTTAAGAGATAAAGTTAGATGATCTCAAGTCATCTTTAAATAAATCCAATAGTAAATTCAGTTAACACAATCTTGAAAACTTATATGCAATTGATCCGGTCGGTCATCAGTAGTTGATGACGTCAGCAGCCGTTGACCACGTGGACCATGCACAGGGTGGCACGTGGTAGAAAGAGCAAGTGAATCAGGGAGGGGAACACTGTAACATCCCGCCAAAATACAATTCATATTTATAAAATGAAAATAAAGGTAAACAAATATATCGAAGTGAACAAAATTATATATATGTAATGAAGTTTCTCCTCACAGGGAGTTTAATACATAATCGGTCAAATTTTCCAAAAACGTAAACAAAATTACAGTAAAAGACAAACAGTCGATCTCGCATCAGAACAGGGCAATCTCCCATCAGAAAAGAGCGATCTCCTATCAGACAACATACAAAGGGTGATCGCCTAACGTAAATAAAAACAGGCGATCTCCTTCCGGCGACCACTCACTGATGAGCTCTACTACCTGCAACCTCGTCTGCTCCCGTGCAAATTATACACGATCATCACAGGTTTTAGAAAGCAATCACAATACCAGATAAAAGGGTAAGCTAGATGTTTTAAAAGCTTTAAATATGAAACTTTAAATCAATAGAAAACATGAATCTTCATGCCATTCATAATCCATATCAATTTCAACCATCAACATTCCCATATTCCACAAACTCGTCAAGTGTCTATTCGCTACTTTCAATATTCATGGTTCACACGTCAGACTTTCCACTGACTCATAAGATATAGACACATGAATCCACTTCCGGAAGACTCGTGCGTTGACTCAGGCTCAGAGATCTGCACCTGTCATACCACACCACTGTGAAATCCACACAGGGTCGCTGTGAAATCCACACAGCCATGCGCATACATAGTCTCAATATCATCACTCTCCCGGTATGACAGGGTTAATTCATATAACAGGCCGAGCTCGTTCTTTTTCACATGACTCACCCATTCATATGAACCTCCTTCGACTCTCCACAACTGAATAACTTCGTCTATGTGATTCCATTATATCAGCAGAGTCAGGATATCTCCTTCTAGACAAGCCCCTAGTCAATACACATTACACACGATCTTACACGGTATTTTCTTTCCTGAAAATACTATGCCTTGATCCCACATTCACAACAATCAATACATCATACTACACTGAATGAACGATTCAGTCACATCAACATTCATTCCACGGTTCAGATTTTCAAATATCACATGTATTTCACATTTAAATCTCAAACAGTTTTCAAACAGCACCAAAACAGGGGAGTTCGAAAAACAATGCCAAAACCGGCGATCACGTCCAAAACAGGGGATTTCGAAATCTGTATTTAAAACCGGCGATCACGTCGCCCAAACACATAAGAACAGAACATCATGAAAAAGAATATGAAACCGGCGACCACGTCGCCCTCACTTCAGAAACAACAAATCTACGGCTTTTATTGAAAATAAAGCTAGCTTCCCTTACCTGGACTTGCGCAAAACACTAAGAGCTCCAAAACCCATCGAAGCTTAAAGGTGCCTTAGCTCTGTTTTTGCGTCTGGTTTGTAGAACTTGCAGAGAACCTCCCAGGTGCTCTAAGGGTAGTCGTCGCTCGTCGCACTGGTGCTTGAGGATGCCTGAATCGCAGCGCGAAGGAGAGAAAAGAGAAGGATGAAGGTGAGCTCACTCTTTCACTCTTGAACCACTGAAACGTTCTTTTTCCTCTCAGAAGTGGGTTTTTGTATCTTAAACCAACTTGTCCACAAAAGCCGCTGCCACCACCCACTCTGCAGGGAAGTTTGCGTGTACGCTTCCCTGAACAGTACGACTACGCGTGCCTCTGCGCAGGCTAACACTCTGAGGTTACTATTCTGAACCACCCTTTTTGTCTACGTGGCGCGCGTGCAGGACGTGTCATGCTGGGAGTCTGGGTCCCACTTTATTCGTGTGAAACTCGACATCGCGTGATGACTATCCACCGATGCCTCATCCTGGAGGACGACCGATGTCTCTCCCTGGAAGACGACCGATGTCTCTCTCTGGGAGACGACCGATGTCTATCCCTGGCGACGCCCGCATGCCTCTCGCGCCCTGGTGATGCCTGCATGCCTCTCGCGCCCTGGCGACGTCCACATGCCTCGCGCCCTGGCGATGCCTGCATGCCTCTCGCGCCCTGGCGATGCCTGCATGCCTCTCGCGCCCTGGCAATGCCTGCATGCCTCTCGCGCCCTGGCGATGCCTGCATGCCTCTCGCGCCCTGGCGATGCCTGCATGCCTCTCGCGCCCTGGCGATCATGTGTGGTAGGCGACCGACGATTATGTACTAACCAGGAAATCTTATAGTCTTCTAAGCTACACTTTCCTTCCTTTTTATTTTAAATAAAAACATACTTAGAATTCATTTAAAATATACCTTTTTATTCCAATTTAATTTTACAGGTCCTTACAAACACCTAGAACGGTGATCGGTAGTCAGATACCAAGTGGCCACCACTCCTAGTTCAGAGCATAGATAAGCGTCTGGAAGCATTGCACGGACGTCGGTGGATAGTCATGAAGCACCGCACGGACGTCGGTGGATAGTCATGAGGCACCGCCCGGTCATCAGGGGAAGTTATGAGGCACCGATCGGGTGTGACTGCATGAAGAGCGCGATCGGGCGTTAAGAGGGAGATCGGTCATAAATGCATGCAGAGGGAGGTCGGTCGTAAGTGCATGCAGAGGGCGATCGGTCATCGGGGTTCCCAGCGAGAACGCTACGCATGCACCTCGCATGATGCCCACTCAGAGGACGTGTGGCGAGGCCACGTAGGCAGGATGCGCCTGGCGCTCTCCTGGGAGCATGCGGCCCGCACAGAGAGAAGCGCAGAAGCCCTCCAGGTGTGACGCGTGTACGGTAGATGCCAGCTGCATGCCTCCACGTGTCACCATCTGGGAGAGAGGCGCGGCTCAGGTATAAAACACTCCACGTCATGTAAGGTAGGGGATTCTTTCCATTTTACAAGTTGGCACATGCTCACTACACTTAGTTTCTGAGTCACTGTGAGAGCGTTCTTACACGTTGCACAGTGATAACAGAAAACAGTTATAGAGAGAGAAAGTGGATCTGAGAGCACACACGAGTCTCACAGAGAGATTCAGTGATAGTTTTGGTGTTCCTGTTGCCTGACTTGAGTGTCAGAGCTACAACGGCCGCCAGAGGCGCCGTCTGTGTGTTTTGCAGGCAGCGTTTGGAGTTCCGGTGGTGGTTCTTGGAGCGTTCCTGCAGAACAGAAGGCTAGACGAAGGAGTGATGTAAGGACCTAGAAACTTTAATTGGAATGAAAGTGTTATATTTAAATAATTTCAGAAGATGTTATTATTTAAAATACAAAGAGCTGGTAATAGAAGTTTCGTAGTAGTCGGACCTCGGACGTCGCCCAAGGTCTGGGGGCAGCTGGTAGAGGTCGATCGGCTGACCATTGTATTAACCAAGTAGTCAGGTGCGATGACTTTATCGTGAGGTAATCACGTGGGTGTGCTCGAGGAAGACATGTGGATCAAGAAGAGTAAAGGAAGAAAAGTGTAGCTTAGAAGTCTACGAGATCGCCGTTGTTGAAGACGGAGGCGATCTCCGACTTCTCTGTCACATAATCGCGTGTCGCCTAGAGGACACATGATCGCCAATCGCCTATGGTGTACATGATCGCCGAAAGTGCACTTAGTATGTGGTCAAGATGCTGGATCAACCATAGTGGGTTCCAAAAACCACGCGTATCAAGGTGTGGGTTAAGCCTTAGATACGCTGTGCATGCGAAGCTCTATGCTTGAGCATAAGAAATTGTCCTTAGTGTTGCATGCATGGGCTCACGAGGAGTAGTGCTGATCTATTCTTGGAAATGTGAAGCTACCGACGTCACCAAGCCATCTGGAGGTGATACCTTGGACGTAACATAATGGGAGGATGAACCTTCAGCAAGGTGTGACGATGTGACATCGGTGACCAGAGTAAGGCGATGTGTTCTCGTCACACACAAGGGCGACAAGAGATCGCCAACAGGATGAGAGAAGCATCGGTCATCAACCAGGATGGGAGACACATCGGTGGTCTGCCAGGGTGAGACATCGGTTGTCTGCCAGAATGAGGAATCAGTCATCGCTGGGATGAGAGGCACATCAGTCATCGCCGGGATGAGAAGGACATCAGTCATCGGTGGATAGTCATCGCGCGAGCAGTCATCGGTGGAAGGTTATCGCGCGATGTCGTGTTTCACACAGATAAGGTGGGACCCAGGCTCCCAGCATGAGACGTCTTGCATGCGCGACACATAGTCAAAAAGGGTGTTTCAGAATAGTTAGCATCAGAGAGTTGGTATGCGCAGAAACCCACGTCGTCATAGTGTTCAAGGAAGTGTGCATGCAAGCTTTCCTGCAGAGTGGGTGGTGGTAGCGGCAATTGTGGACAAGTTGGGTTAGATTCAAAAACTCACTTCTGAGAGGCAAAGAACGTTGCAGTGGTTCAAGAGTGACAGAGTGAGTTTACCTTCATCCTTCTCTTTTCTCTCCTTCGCGCTGCGATTCAGGCATCCTCAAGCACCAGTACGACGAGCGACGACTGCCCTTGGACTCCTGGGAAGTTCTCTGCGAGTTTTCCGATCAGGACGCTAAAACAGAGTTCGGGTATCCTTAAGTTCGGTGGGTTAGAGCTCGTAGTCAGATTTTACGCAAGTCCAGGTAAGGGAAGCTAGCATTTTCGTTTATAAAAACGTTAGGCGAGTAGGTTCTGAAGTGAGGGCGACGTGGTCGCCTGTTTTAATGTTGATTTCGAACTCCCCTGTTTTAGTGTCGCTTTAAACTTGTTTGAGATTGAAATGCATATGATATTCGAAAATCTGAACTTTGGTATGATTGTTTCTGTGATTGGGATTGTTTAAGAAAAGATTCAAAATATTATATGATGGAATTGTGCTTTTACGTGTGGTATGATGTACTGGATGAATGTGAAATTGTGATCAAGACATAGTATTTTCAGGAAAGGAAATACCGTGTTGAGATTGGTATTAGAGTGTATTGATCAGTGAGTATCCTGTGAATGAGACGATCCTGACTCTGCTGATATAATGGAATCACATAGATGAAGTTATTCAGTTGTTGAGAGTCGAAGGAGGTTCATATGTATGGGTAAGTTGTTTGAAAGATAACTAACTTGACCTGTTATATGAATTAACCCTGTCATACCGGGAGAGTGATGATATTGAGATTATGTTTATGCGCATGGCTGTGTGGATTTCACAGCGACCCTGTGTGGATTTCACAGTGGTGTGGTATGACAGGTGCAGGTCTCTGGATGCTAAGTTCAACGCACGAGTCTTCCGGAAGTAGTGTCAAGTGTCTATGTGTGATGAGTCAGTGGAAGTCTGACGTGAGAAATGAGAAACATTGAAATTGATAGACACTTGATGGAATTATGTGAATTGAACGACTCTTGAGGAAATTGTGAAATATGTGATTACTTGATGGTCATGTGAAGGGAATGAGAAAGTTGATGGTTTTTACGTGGGTGTCTTAAACTTAAATTTGTTTTATCTTAATTTTAAAGTTTCATATCTAAATTCTCTTTAAAATATCTAGCTTACCCTACATTTTTGTTTTGTGGATGTTTTCTTAAACCTGTGATGATCGTGTATAATTTACATGGGAGCAGATGATGTTGCAGGAAGTAGAGCTCCTCAGTGAGTGGTCGCCGGAAGGAGATCGCCTGTTTTCTGTTTCTGTTAGGAGATCGCCTGTTTTCTATTTTGCTGTATTTTGTTTAAGTTTTGGAAACTAACTGGATATGTATTAAACTCCCTGTGAGGAGAAATTTCATTACATATATATATATATATATATATATGTTCACTTCGATATTATTGTTTTACCTTTATTTCATTATATAAATATGAAAAGGATTTGGCGGGATGTTACAAGTGACGAGGCAATCCTCCACGTTCGAGTCAAGCGGCAGGATCATTGGCCCACCGTGGGGCAAAGAGAACTTTAAACTGGGAACACTCGCACACTTTATGCACTGAAAATCTTTTATTGGGTGGCATTGTTAAAAAGAGTGCCCCCTGATCTGCTCAACTGTTTAATACACTAAGTGTGCGTACAGCGCGATAGCGCATCTACTTTACAACTTAACCAGAGTAGGAAACAAGCGTGTAGTGTCTTGGGTTCTGGGAATAGCCGTTCCGTCCAGAGTCTCCAGCCGACAAGCTCCATTCTCCAACGTCTCAACCACTCTGGATGGGGTCTCCTTTAACCGGCGATGACCGCCCTGGCGATGCACACACGTGGGGCGATCATGCATTCCGCTTCAGCTCTGGGAGCCCCCCTAGTGTAGCCCCTTCCATCACCTCACCTCCCCAAACACAGGGAGTTCATGCTGCTGGTCGCCTGCCTGGAACCCCGAAGCGCGATCACCTTGTGCCTTCTGCAGGTAATCGGTCAGGAACCCTGTCTTCACCAACTCAGCAAGCTGACGCCCCAACGCCAGGCAGGTACGGAGTGTATGTCCATAAGCTTGATGGAATTCACACCACTCATCCTTCCTCCCTCCAAGTACCCTGTCGGTTTTCTCTGGCACATGGAGTCTTGCTGCCACAGCAGGGATGGCGATCAGCTCCGCCAAACTTATCATGAAATCATACCTTGGGGGTGCGTTGCTTGCACGCCCCCTGGTCTAGTCCTTCCTGGGTGCATAAGGGCGAGACCTTCCCTGCTCCTTCCTCCCTTCCTTGATCTCATGCACCCGCGCTTGTTGCTGCTGATTCCCCTGACCTCCACGTGGCTTCGACGGTGCAACACTTCCTCTCTTCTCAGAGACCTCTGTCTCTGCTACTATGTGTGCCACTGCGCGTCGCCGTATCTCGGTGAAGGTGGCAGGGTGGCTCCTGATGAGCGATTCACTGAAAGGACCAGGGAGGACACCTCTCTTGAACGCATGCACCAGCATGTCCTCGTCCTTGCTGGGCAATCTCACCACCTGCGCCCCAAAGCGATTGAGGTAGTCCTTCAACGGCTCCCCCTGATACTGGCGCACGTCAAACAGGTCGTAGGACACCACTGGCGCCGGTCGGTTGATGATGTACTGCTCCGTGAATAGCTTCGCAAACTGATGGAAGGAAGTGACGTGGCCCTCTGGCAGGCTCACGAACCACTCCATAGCCACTCCGCTCAGCGTGCTCATGAACATCTTGCAGTATGTAACATCCCGCCAAAATACTATTCATGTTTATATAATGAAAATAAAGGTAACAAATAGATTGAGGTGAACAAAATTATATATATGAAATGTAGTTTCTCCTCACAGGGAGTTTAATACAAATTCGGTCACTTTTCCAGAAAACATAAACAAAATACAGTAAAGAAAAACAAAGCAGGCAATCTCCTATCAGAAGAGGGCGATCTCCTATCAGAAGAGGGCGATCTCCTATCAGAAGACAGCAAAAGGGTGATCGCCTAACAGAAGTAGAGACAGGCGATCTCCTTCCGGCGACCACTCACTGAGGAGTTCTGCTTCCTACAACATCATCTGCTCCCGTGTAAATTATACACGATCATCACAGGTTTAAGAAAGAGCCAAACACAACACCAAAAGAAACACCACAGGGTAAGCTAGACGTTTGAAAAAGAGTTTAGATATTATACTTTAAAAATCAAGATGAACAAATTAAAGATACCCACGTAAACCATCAACTAAACACATATTGCACGATTCCTCAAAGGTCATTAAAACCACAACATTTATCAAGTGTCTATCAATACAATGTTTCTCATTCTCACGTCAGACTTCCACTGACTCATCACACAAGACACTTGACACTACTTCCGGAAGACTCGTGCGTTGAACTTAGCATCCAGAGACATGCACCTGTCATACTTCATTGGCTGTAATGTTCCCATAGCCATGCGCATCAACACAAACTCGTTCTCATTTCATCACTCTCACAGTATGACAGGGTTAATCCATAGAATAGGCCGAGCTCGTTCTTTTTCACACGACTCACCCATTCATATGAACCTCCTTCGACTCTCACCAACTGGATAACTTCTTCGATGTGATTCCATTATCTCAGCAGAGTCAGGATCGCCTCATTCACAGGATACTCACAGATCAATACACTTCATAACCAAATCTCAACACGGTATTTCCTTTCCTGAAAATACTATGTCTTGATCCCACATTCACGACATTCCACACATCCGATAACACTTAAATGAATAATTCTAATCACAACAACAATCATTTCATGGTTCATATTTTCGAATATCACATTTAGATCTCAAACAGCTTCAAAACAACACAAAACAGGGGAGTTCGAAAAACAACGCCAAAACCGGCGATCTCGTTCAAAAACAGAGGATTGTACAATAACAGTTGAAAAACCGACGACTACGTCGCCCCCATCATCTCAATCATGAATATAAGGATTTTCGTTGGAAATAAGGCTAGCTTCCCTTACCTGGACTTGCGCAAACACCAAGAGCTCCAAAATCCACCGAGCTTAAAGGATGCCTTAGCTCTGTTTTCAGCGTTTGGTTTGTAGAACTTGCAGAGGACCTCCCAGGTGCTCTAAGGGCAGTCGCCGCACGTCGCACTGGTGCTGGAGGTTGCCTGAGTTGCAGCGCGAAGGAGAGAAAAGAAAGGGATGAAGGTGCAGACACTCTTTCACTCTTGAGCCACTGTAACCTTCTTTGCCTTCCCGCAGTGGGCTTTTGAATCCAAGCCTACCTGTCCACGTATGCTGCTGCTGCCACCCCTTCTGCAGGAAAGCCTGACAACCACTGCCCTGAACAGTACGACCACTGTTGTCTCTTGTGCATGCCAACCTCTGCCCTGAACAGTACGACCACTGTTGTCTCTTGTGCATGCCAACCACTGCCCTGAACAGTACGACCGCGAGTGTCTCTTGCGCAAGCCAACATTCTGATGTCACTATTCTGAACCACCCTTTTTGTCTACGTGGCGCGCATGCAGGACGTTTTATGCTGGGAGCCTGGGTCCCACTTTATCTGTGTGAAGCTCGACATCGCACGATAACCTTCCACCGATGACCGCTCGTGCGATGACTATCCACTGAGGTCTCATACTGGCAAACGACCGATGTCTCTCCCTGGAAGACGACCGATGTCTCTCCCTGGGAGACGACTGATGTCTCTCCCTGGGAGACGACCGATGTCTATACCTGGCGATGCCCGCATGCCTCTCGCGACCCGGCGATGCCTGCATGCCTCGCGCCCCGACGACGCCCGCATGCCTTTCGCGCCCCCGCGTTGCCCGCATGCCTCGCGCCCCGGCGTTGCCCGCATGCCTCGCGCGCCCTGGTGACGTCCACATGCCTCGCGCCCTGGCAATGCCCGCATGCCTCTCGCGCCCTGGCGACGTCCACATGCCTCGCGCCCTGGCGATGCCCGCATGCCTCTCGCGCCCTGGCGACGTCTACATGCCTCGCGCCCTGGCGATCATGTGTAGTAGACGACCGGCGATTAAGTACTAACTAGGCGATCTCATAGTCTTCTAAGCTACACTTTCCTTCCTTTTTATTTTAAATAAAGACATACTTAGAATTCATTTAAAATATATCTCTTTTTATTCCAATTCAATTTTACAGGTCCTTACACAGTACACAGCATCTGAACCTCCAGTCAGCATCATCTGAGTGTGGAAGGCTGTCAGGTGTGCTTCTGGATCTTCCACCCCCGTGAACGACGCTTTCAGTCCCACCAGATTGGGAGGCACCACCGTGTTCATGATTTCAGGGGAGAAAGGCATAGGGAATGCTCTCGGAGGCGACGGTGGCGTCGACGTCCTCTCTTCAACTGCGTGCTCCTTCTGCGCCTACAATTCCCTACGCAGCTTTTCATTCATACGGTTCAACTCTTCGTTTCTTCTCTGCGATGCAGTCAGCTCTGCACGCACCCTCTCTTGCTCAACTCTTGATGCCGCGACACTATCTTGCAGCGCGCGCATCATCTCCATGACCTGCGCCATGGTAACAACACCTTCTTCAGCAGGTGGCGTAGGTGAGGTTCGTCTGGTTCTTCTACTCATCTCCTCTACACTTCGACGTAACCTCACTTCGACGAAATGATCAAGAAGCTCCAAGAAACTTCAAGAAACCTCAAGAAACTTCAAGAACTGCGACGTGGATGGGAACAAAATTCACACGGGCCCCACGGTGGGCGCCAATGATCCTGCCGCTTGACTCGAACGTGGAGGATTACCTCATCACTCCTTCGTCTAGCCTTCTGTTCTGCAGGAACGCTCCAAGAACCACCACCGGAACTCCAAACGCTGCCTGCAAAACACACAGACGGCGCCTCTGGCGGCCGTTGTAGCTCCGACGCTCAAGTCAGGCAACAGGAACACCAAAACTATCACTGAATCTCTCTGTGAGACTCGTGTGTGCTCTCAGATCCACTTTCTCTCTCTATAACTGTTTTCTGTTATCACTGTGCAACGTGTAAGAACGCTCTCACAGTGACTCAGAAACTAAGTGTAGTGAGCATGTGTCAACTTGTAAAATGGAAAGAATCCCCTACCTTACATGACGTGGAGTGCTTTATACCTGAGCCGCGCCTCTCTCCCAGATGGTGACACGTGGAGGCATGCAGCTGGCATCTACCGTACACGCGTCACACCTGGAGGGCTTCTGCGCTTCTCTCTGTGCGGGCCGTATGCTCCCAGGAGAGCGCCAGGTGCATCCTGCCTGTGTGGCCTCGCCGCACGTCCTCTGAGTGGGCATCATGCGAGGTGCATGCGTAGCGTTCTCGCTGGGAACCCCGATGACCGATCGCCCTCTGCATGCACTTACGACCGACCTCCCTCTGCATGCATTTACGACCGATCTCCCTCTTAACGCCCGATCGCTCTCTTCATGCAGTCACACCCGATCGGTACCTCATAACTTCCCCTGATGACCGGGCGGTGCCTCATGACTATCCATCGACGTCCGTACGGTGCTTCATGACTATCCACCGACGTCCGTGCGGTGCTTCCAGGCGCTTATCTATGCTCTGAACTGGGAGTGGTGGCCACTTGGTATCTGACTACCAATCACCGTTCTAGGTGTTCTCCTCCCTGATTCACTTGCTCTTTCTACCACGTGCCACCCTGTGCATGGTTCATGTGGTCAACGGCTGCTGACGTCATCAACTACTGATGACCGACCGGATCAGCAATCAAAAGAGGTTACAAAAAAGAATGAAAATAAAAGGGAAACTTATATGCACTCAAAAGGGTTAGAAATAACAATGAAAATAAAAGGGAGTTGAGATCATTGTGAAAAAAAATAAAGTATATTAAAATAGTAAAAGGAAGCATGTTGACTCTCAAGTTTATTTGACAATGAATTTATCATTGATTTTCTTAATATTTTGACTCTTTTAATTCTTACCGAGTGTCAAACTTAATCAAACAAGTGTCAATTAAATTCAACAGAATTTTATTAGCAAAACAAGCATCCACTAATGTATTCAGTATCACTAGTTCCAACTTCTACTCATGAGATGTTTATCTTTTACCTCTTGAATTAATTTAACAAGAGATTGATTAAGATTAAGGGAATTAAATTCCAATTAAAGAAAAAAAACTTAATTCTCAACAAGCGTTCAAAACAATTCTTTTGACAAAAACCAGATTTAAAAAATACCAACAGTAAAACACAAGTGACTACAAAGAATTTAAGAATAATACCTTGTATAGAAACCCTCACAAGAGAATTAACCCCAAGGAGTTTAGCCTTCCATATGGAGGCAAAAGAAAAAGATTACAATGAAGAAAATAGAAAACTAAAAAAAACCCTAATGCTTTATTTTTCGAACACTGTTGTCAAACATTGCATCTTGATTATTTCTCCTTGGATGGTCCTGGATGATTTGGCAAATTGGGTCATATACTGTCCTAGTGGCTTGATGTGTCCTTGAATGACATTTTCAAGAGACGTGGAATTTGTTACAATGGGTTTACAAGTTACAAACCTAGTTGTAAACATGTTGTAGAAGGTCTCAAAAAAGTCAATCGAGAGAGGAGGTAGTGAGTAGTACCAATCGAGAGTTTTCCCTTTCAGGGTTGTTGGGAATTACTGACAATGTATGCGAAGATCTCTGAAAAAGAGACTGGTTTGAGTGAGATAAGCCTTGACGTGAGTTGTCGGGTCTGAGGACCCGTCATATTTTTCAAAGTTTAGTCATCGTCATGTCTTTGGTAGCAGGACCTGCATTACCTCAGGGATAAAAGGGTGAAAGTGGGCTAATGCATGCATGTTCCTACTCCCCTGTGGAGTTGGTAGTACTTTGAAAGACAATTATTGTGGGCACGATCGAGCGTCCATAGTATGTGATCAGACTTAGGTTCCCGACTATAAGGCATCAATTGTCCCTATTAGTCCTTGATATCGGTTATGATGCGAAACTAGTGGGATATGTGTAGCTGATATCCCAGATGTACCTGACAAGGCTCTGCCGCCTTGGTTGGTTTAGAAGAAAATGCAGGGCGGGATTCAACTTCCTATTTTGTACTATGTTGCGCTGGCTACTCTCAATGATGAATATCCTAATCATGCTGGAGTGAGGCGATTTGCTGGTGAAGAGTCATAATCTCGTTGTGATGTTGTTTGATAAGTGCCTAATTTTAGTAATATTTCATATTAAAATATAGGCACTTATGAGTATTAATTGCTAAAATAAATATAAAAAAGTCCCTAATTTATGAACTTATACCTTTTTACATATTTTATAATCTTTATTCCCAAATTTGGTGTTAATTTCAGGTTTTTAGGGAAGCATGGAGATGACTGGACTAAAGAAGAATAATATACACTAGTGCAAAATGAAGAAAAGAATACTCTATACAAATAGCCGCATTTGTAAATCCTTTTTACCCTAAATTTTGAAGCGCGCCACACTCTTTCATATTTTCTTTCTCCTCTCTGCATTTTTGTTCCTACTCGCGTTTGCGCTTTGTGTTTATCTCTTCTTCTGCAGCTTCATTCATTTGGTATTGGTGTCAGTTTCAGCGAGGCATCTCCAACAAATCCCTAATCCAAACAATGCCAGAAGAAGAATGCGCAGAAGAAGCTGGCGAAGCAGCAGAGGTTTGAGGCGAAAAAGGCAGAGAAAAAAGCCGCGGCGAAGGAGCAGAAGCAAAGAGACGTAGAGAGAAAGCGGAAGGAGTGGGAAGAGAGCCTCGTTAGCATCTTCAAAGAGGAGAGAGCGAAGCTGTTGGAGTCTCGAAGGAGCGTTCGCAAGGAGAGAATGGAGAAGAGGTCGCTGGAGAAAGAGAACAAGGTCAAAACATCGTCATCGATTTCCAGTTTTCTCACCTTATAAACCCTAATTAGCCCCCATTCTGAAGCATATACAAGTGCGACTACCAGAAATAGCTGCACTTATAAATGGTATTTACAAGTGCAGCTATATAGCATCACTCTTATCTTTTTGATTTACAAGTGCGTGCTGATCAAATGCGGCTATATAGCCACCCTTATAAATGTAAAATAGCCGCACTCATTTTTCCTTTTTGCACCAATGATAAGCTAAAAGGAGAAAGGTGGAAGGCCCTAGAATGCACAAGTGTACAAAAAGCCCAAATGCGCCACACAAGAAGCCACTTAACCCTAGCAAACTAGGTTAAATAAGGGGCTTGAGGCACAACCCTAGTGTGCCAGATTGAGAGGAAAACACCATTAAGTGACTTGTAATCCAATTGGGAGAATAGGAAGTGTAGGAAACATTAGAGGAGGTAGCCGTCAAGGAGAGACATCCTAGATTTTCTTTTCATGTCATCCTTACGTGTAATAGTCAACATGAGTGGTTAATTCTACCCTTTGAGATTGGGAGTAATCTATTCAAACTCTTATATATTGAGGTGATATTTGAATATAATATTTTTCTCTTGATTGATTATTGGTATTGTTGTTTTGTTTCTAATTATTGATCTAGAATCTTAAATTTGACTGAAAGAATTTTTATGGTTCTGACCTAAACAATAATACTTAATATATTTGAGTGCTAGGAATAGACTTGAAATGTTAATTGCTATCAACGTCTGAGCTTGATACTAAGTTGTTTTTATAAATATGCGAGGAATCAATATTTAGGAAGCCTCTTAATAATTTTATATGCGAGAAATCAATATTTAGGAAACATCTTAATAGTTTTATATGCGAGGAATTGATATAAATGAATTTTATACAGGCTTCAATATCAAATCAAAGGACATAATGTTACCATGCTAATCAAAATACATAAGAGTGAGAAAGATGAAACCTAATCCCTATTTTTCCAACTTGAAGCAACCAATTCTTTGTTTTGTAATTAATCATTTCCAACACAACCACTTCCAACAAACTTTTATTATTTTGTTTTGTATTTAATGAATATTTTTCCTGAAACTGTTCCTTGTGGGTTCGATATCCGTCCTTAAGGACACATTATTACTTCTGTGAATGCGATGCACTTGCCATAGAAAGTCATCATTGTTTCTTGAGAGGTTGAATTTTGTCCTGATACTGGTTCATCACTTGTTTTATATCCTTTTGTATGCCAATGGTGGCATGTTGGAAGACTATTTCAATATGGGTTTTGAGGGATTCTAGAGCAGATGGATCCTGTTCCTGCCGGTTGACTTGGTCGCTGGTAGACTTCTGCGGGCGAGTTCTGGCTCCATCTGCCTTCACTGGACTTCGTGCTTTCTTGGTTGCCTGGATGTTGTTCCTACTGAGATAGAGGGCACCTTAACGGTCGATCGCACTCCGACGATCAAGTTAGTACAAGGCTTATAATAAAGAAGAAGTATCTAGTTTAGGGCTTAGAAAAGCGTACCTTTACCTAAGACCTCTGGTCCCTTTTATAGACTGGCACTAGGCTACCTCTTGTAAGAAACTTCTCCTGAGAATCTTATCTCAAACAAATGCATATTCAATGAGAGACAATCTCGCTACAGTGTGTGTAATCTTAACAGCACAACTGCGTAGAATCTTATCTCGAGTGAGAGTATATTCAACTACATATTCTATGGGATAAAATCCTGCTACAGGGGCATAATCTTAGCGCCTTAATCTACATAGAATCTTATCTATACGGAGTGCATAAAATCTTAACACAATAACCACTTGGATACCAATTTGGGTACCAACTCCCGGGGTCAAATCTATTTTCAAGTACATTTACGTGCTTCTGTGTATTATAGTACCATGCATATGCCATTACGTATCCCATATACAAATACTCTATCAAGTCCTAGTGCACTTGGGCTTAAGCTGATAGAATACGTTTTACTTATACTAGACCTGAAGGCACTATATGCACCCCTAGGCCCATTTAACACACTTTCACTGACCTACCAGGCCTTAGACGTGAAAGATTATACCAATGCATGAATGAGAGTTAATATGCATATACCTGAGCCTAGTCACGTAATTCTCACCCCCGACTGTCGAGCTGACCTGCCTGTTTGTAGGCGCCGATGTCCGATCTCCGAGAACTGAGCTCTACGTGCTTTGACCACTACAGATCCATCTCGATATGCAATATTGATGCAAAAGTTTAACTTCTAGTGCGTACAATAAGAGTTGTGGTCCGAAAAGAGTTTTTTGTTAGGGTCACGCGGTATCCGTCCTTAGGGACACATTATTACTTCTGACAACATGGTGCACTTACCGTAAAAAGTCATCAAGTTTTTGGCGCCATTGTTGGGGGACAATTTGATTTTTGAGTATAAATTTCTAAATATTGCGAATATTTTTGTTTTGATTTTTTTATTATTGTGTTATTGTTTTTATTTTGTTTATAAATTTGTTTTTATTTTATTTTATTTTAATCTGCAGATTTGTTTTTTTTTGTTTGGAGTTATTTGCTTTTATTTTTAAGTCTCTTTTAATTATTTTTTTTTAAATTATATTCTGTCACTACTAGTCAATCCTTTTGCTAATCCTTGAATTAGTTGTTTTATATGATATTGAGAGGTCAAATTCCCAAAGACCAATTGTTATTTGAAGCAGAGATTGAAAAGGTGGCTAAAAGAAACAAAAAAACAAAGGCAAAAGAGAATCAAGGAGACACTAGAGAAGAACCTTCAACAACTTCTTCTTTTTCCACTCATATTTTTCAAGAGGACACCAACATGGCAAAAGAGGAAACATCACGTCCTAGGAGGAGGACACTTGGAGATTATGCCATGCACCAGGGCCCAGACATTTTTCTAGCATTGTAATACCTGCTACAAACAGGGCCTTGGAGATGAAACCCGCTTTCCTCACTCTCGTTAGTATGCATCAATTCACAGCGATGGATCATGAGGATCCCCAAACACACTTGGCTACATTTTATGAATTGGTGGGAATAATGAGTTTTCAACTAGGTGATCTTGAGAATGTTTATATGCGTTTGTTTCCATTTTCATTGGCAGGTAAAGCTAAGGAGTGGCTCAATTGACATCCAAATCAAAGCCTCACTAGCTGGAAGGATGTAGAGAAAAAATTTCTATAAAGATTTTTTTCAATCTCATGCTACATCAAAGCAAAGTCTGAAATCTCTATGTTCAGACAAGGAGTGGATGAATCTTTCTGTGAGACATGGGAGAGGTTCAAAACGATGCTTAGAAAATGCCCAAACCATAGGTTTGAAGATATTTCTCAATTGAGTATATTCCTTAATGGTTTCAAATTTGATACTTAGATGCCGCAGCTGGTGGCACAATGATGACCGTTGATGTGGATCAAGCAAAGACAATTATTGATGCTTTGGCAATAACTGATTATCAAGCCTAGCATGATAGACAAAGAGGTTGTTGGAATTGAATAGTATAGATGCATTGTTGGCTCAAAATTAAATTCTGACGCAGCAGATTTAGCAACTCATCGCACATATGGCTAAATTACCCCAACAATTGAATGCGGTTCACTCATCTCAAAGTTTGAATATACCAATCAAGTGCGATTTTTGTGGAGGTGATCATCCTAATGGTCACTATTCTTGTCAGACCAATTCACCTGAAGTGGAGATAAATTATATGGGCAATCAAGGAAGGTAAGGTGGCTTTTCCAACAATTATTCTCAAGGTTGGAAAAGTAATTAGAATCAAAATTTTGGGTGGAAGCAAGACTATGGTTCATCCAATAAGCAAGGGTCTTTCCCACTGCAACATCAATCAAATTATCCATCCATTCCTGAAAGGATAAGTAAACTTGAAGACATTGTGGAGAAACTCGTGAAAGCCACTATGGCCAATCAAGAGAGAAATATGGCAAAGATCAGGAATATAGAGATTCAGATGGGACTGATGACCAAAGAAATAACAGAGAGATAAAGTGGCAAATTTTCAGCCAACTCCATGACCAACCCTAAGGAGTATTGCAATAAAATTACTACAGAGAGTGATGAAAAAATAGGAGAGAGAGATGGTAAGATGGTAAGAGTTGAGATAGAAAAAAAATTTGAGTAAGAGGGAAGAAGATGAGGAAAAGAGCAGAGAGAAAACAAAAGAGGAAGAAAATAATAAAAATAGTGAAGATGAGGAGAAAAATGTTATAAAATATTTATCATATCCTCATATTCTTGTAAAAAAAAGAGAAGAAAGGATGTTTTTTCAATAAATTGCTCCTTAAATATTATTTTGCAGGATGGCCAGAGCAAAATTCATTATTTGAAGGAGTTAGAAGGAAGATGTATAGAGCCGGAAGCTAGAAGCAGTACCTTGATTCAAAAAGACTTGCCAAAAAAATTTAAGGATCCAGGGAGTTTTAATATTCCTGTGTCTATAGGTGATTTATTTGTTGGTAAGGCATATTGGATTTAGGGACAAGTATAAATTTGATGCCATTGATGATGTTAAAATAAATAGGTGACTTGGAGGTTAAACCCACCAAGATGCAGTTACAGCTAGTAGACAGAACCATGAAACAACCTTATGGTGTGGTATAAGATGTTCATGTGAAAGTAGACAAATTTATATTCCCTATGGATTTTGTTATTGTACCAATCCTCGGACACCGAGAACAGGTAGTAAAGGGCGAACCATGTCAGATGGGTCCCACAGCATGGGCCAAAGCCACGTGAGGAATGGACCCCATTAGAGGGTGATCAGTCATCGGTGTGTTCCCTCAGAGTAGGGTGATCAGTCATCGGTGTGTTCCCTTAGAGAAGGGTGATCAGTCATTCCCCTCAGAGTAGGGTGATCAGTCGTCGGTGTGTCCCCTGAGAGAAGGGTGATTAGTCATCAGCATTTTCCCGCAAGGAAGGGTGAGTAGTCGTCAGACCACCAGGATGGGCTGAGGTGTCATCGTCACTCAGCAGGTCGAGGAGTCCTCGACAATAGAGTATAGCGAGGTGACATCGGCCTTGGGTGGAGACGAGGTGACATCGGCCTTGGGGGAAGACCAGTTATCAGTAAACATTCCCAGAGGTAAGGAGAGGCCTGGATCACGAAGTGCCTATGCGGGTAGTAGGGAGAGCACAGTTGGGTGTAGAGTCCTGAGGGGACGAGTACTCACCAGAGCTAGGGTTTTTCCAGTGAAGCTACATGCATGGCACGTAAACGGTGAAGGCACTCCCAAAACAGGTGGCCCCAGAGACTAGGTGCACAAGGAGGCACCCAGGTGGTCACCCTGTGAGAGTTTGCACTCCAGAGAAGGAAACCTTATGTGCTAGATTACCCTAAGATTGGGTGATAGCGGCGCAAGGGTATTCGAGTAAACCTTAAATATGGCTAGTAGAGCAGTGAACCCTAATTAGGGTTAGCGGCGTTGTAAACCCTAGACTATATAAGGGACAGTAAAATACTTCACAAAGGTACGCAGTTTCTAGACTTAAACACAGAGAAATTCAATACACTTGGTGTTGCTTGCCCTACACTGACTTGAGCGTCGGAGTGCAAACGGCCTCTAGGGCGCCCCCCTTTCTCTTTTGCAGGTGCAGATTGCTTCGAAAGAACCAAGCACATATCAACGTGAGGAAGGAGGCGCGTGAGTGTCGTTAGTCAACCGACAGGCGGGTCAACCAGCAAGAACATTTGGCGCCCACCATGGGGCCGGAGTAAAACAAGGTCCCATACACGAGAGTGAGAGCAGAAATCGCAGAAAATGAGGAATACAAGACACGGGTCCGTTCCACCAAGTGGAGGCGACAGCGTTACCATGCAACAACTCATGGAGACGTTGCGCGCCCTCCAGGAGACGGTGGCGGAGTCCAGAGCGCATCAGGCACGTATGCAGGAGGATCTGGCCGCTTCCCAGGCCAGGAATGAGGAGCTGCACAAGGCCAACGAAGAGCTACGCTTGAATCTGCACCACATGCAGCAAGCTGGGGGTCGCATGGGAGAGGATTAGGCTCCACTGACGCCCCCAAGAGCCTTCCCTATGCCTTTCTCCCCTGAGATCATGAACACAGTGGTGCCTCCCAACCTGGTGGGAGTGAAGGCGTCGTTCACGGGGAAGGAAGATCCAGAAGCGCATCTGATAGCCTTCCACACCCAGATGATGTTGTCTGGAGGCTCAGACGCTGTGTACTGCAAGGTGTTTATGAGTACGCTGAGTGGAGTAGCTATGGAGTGGTTCGTGAGCCTGCCAGAGGGCCACGTCACCTCCTTCCAGCAGTTTTCGAAGCTGTTCACAGAGCAGTACATCGTCAACAGAGCGCTACCGATGGTGTCCTACGACCTGTTCGACGTGCGCCAGTACCAGGGGGAGTCGTTGAAGGACTACCTCAACCGTTTTGGTGCGCAGGTAGTGAGGTTGCCCAGCAAGGACGAGAACATGCTGGTGCATGCATTCAAGAAAGGTGTGCTGCCTGGTCTTTTCAGTGAATCGCTCATCAGAGACCACCCTGCCACCTTCGCTGAGATTCAGCGACGCGCGGTGGCGCATATTGTAGCAGAGACGCAGGTCTCTGAGAAGAAAAGCAGTGCTGCACCGCCAAGGCGCAAAGGACAGGGGAAGCAGCAGCGACACGCATGGGTGCATGAGGCTAGAGAAGGGAAGAAAGCGCAGGGCAGGTCTCGCCCCTACACACCCAGGAAGGATCAGGCCAGGGGGCGTGCAAGGGAGAACAATACACCCCGTAGGTATGATTTCATGATAGAGTTGGCGGAGCTGATTGCAATTCCCGCTGTAGCTGCAAGACTCCGAGTACCAGAGAAAACTGACAAGGTGCTTGGAAGTAGGAAGGATGACTGGTGTGAATTCCATCAGGCTTATGGACACACACTCTACACCCGCCTGGCGCTGGGGCATCAACTTGCTGAGTTGGTGAAAACAGGTTTCCTAACCGATTACCTGAGGGAGCCGCAAGGTGATCGCGCTTCGGGGTCCCAAGCAGGTGACCAGCAGCATGAGATCCCTGTGCACGGGGAAATCAGGTGATGGAGGGAGCTACGCTAAGGGGGCTCCCAGGTAGCTCGGGGGGAAGCTGAAGCAGAGGGCATGATCGCTACTCGTGAGGTCGGTCATCGCCAATGAAAAGAGACCCAGCATATATACACCCAGTTAAGATGTAAAGTAGATGCGTTCTCGCGCTATACACTGTAAACAGTTGAATACACCAGGGGGCACTCTTTTCCCTAAGGAGGGTTTTTAACGAGGCCACCCAATAAAAAAGACTTTAGTACATAAAGTAAGTGTGTGTTTTCCAGTTTAAAGTTCCCCTTGCCCCAAGCGCAAGTGCAGGTGATAAGTGGTCAGTACCAAGTGACCACCACCTACAGATCAGCGCCTGGACAAGCACCTGGGAGCAGAGTGCGAGAAGTCATCGGTGGTTATTCATCGCACGATCAGTCATCGCCCCGTGCAAGCACGATCAGACATCGGCGCATGAGGACGCTATCTGTCGCCGCCACGTACAGAGCACGATCACTCATCGGCGCATGGTCATCGGGGTCTCGCCAACACGTGTTAAGCTGGGACCCAAGCTCCCAGCGAGAGCGTTACGCATGCACCTCGCATGATTCCAGAAGAAGAGCTCCTTGCCGGTGGGAATGTGCATGAAACAGTGTGATGAGGCCATGCAGGCAGGATGCGCCTGGCGAGTGCGCTCAGACCAGCCACGCCAGGTGCTCTCCTGGGAGCATGCACCCAGTCAAAGAACATTAGAGAAAAGTCCTTTTCATCTACTTCTTACAACAAGGTTGAGGCGAGAGAAAAGTCCTCTTCCCTCGACTCTTACAGCGAGGCTGAGGCGAGATAGAACCTGTCACTTGGGGTTAGAGGTCTCGTGAGTGGAGAGGTAGGTTTGTAGAAGAACACCTCCACTTCGAGTGAGAACTTCCATGTGAAAGAAGGGTTCGGCCAGAGAAATCCTCCTCGCCTGTGAGCGATGTGAGGTCAGATTGAACCTGTCACTTGGGGTTAGAGGTCTCGTGAGTGGAGAGGTAGGTTCGTAGAGAACACCTCCATTTCGAGTGAGAACTTCCAACGTGAACAGAAGGGTTCGCCCAGATAAATCCTCCTCGCCTATGAGCGATGTGAGGTCAGATAAATCCTCCTCGCCTATGAGCGATGTGAGGTCAGTTAAGTCCTCCCTCGCCTGTGAGCGATGCGAGGCAAGATTGAACCTGTCACTTGGGGTTAGAGGTCTCGTAAGCGGGAAGGTAGGTTCGTCGAGAACACCTCCCCTTCGAGTGAGAACACCCAACGTGAACAACAAGATTCACCAGATAAGAAAGTCCTCACCTCGACTTTGTACAGCGAGGCTGGGGCGAGATAAGAAAGACCTCACCCTCGACTTTGTATAGCGAGGCTGAGGCGAGAGCAGAAAGACCTCACCTCGACTTTGTACAGCGAGGCTGAGGCGAGAGCAGAAAGACTTCACCTCGACTTTGTACAGCGAGGCTGAGGCGAGAGGAGAAAGACCTCACCTCGACTTCTTACAGCGAGGCTGAGGCAAGAAAGGTCATCGAGAAGCACTTTTCTTCCCCAAAACACAAGCATCATCTTTGGCATTCAGGCCCTCTATGTGCTTAGCGCTGGAGTAACAGAGAAGTAAAGCAGAGCCTGAAGCGCGATGACTGATCGGTGGTGCACCAACATGCTAGTCGGTGGTCGGTGGTAGAAGCAAGTTCTGCTGCGAGAAGCCGAAGCATTTAGGCCCTTCAAGTCAGTCATCCAGCATGAAGTTATGCATAAAGTTGTTAAAGACAATGCTGAGTCAATGCAGTGAGCCTTTACAGCTAAAAGGTTTATACAAGTTATGAAGCAGAAAAAGAAATTACACAGAAAAGAAGAAGTTGCAAAGGGAGAAGCTCAAGAAGGAGGAATGATCTTGCCATCGACCACTTAGTCTCTTCGCTGAGAACGAGTTCACAGCTCGAGACTGGGGGGCTTGTGATCCGGTCGGTCAGCTAGTCGATGACGTCAGCAGCAGATGACCACGTGGACCATTCACAGGGTGACACGTGGTAGAAGATAGCAGGTGAATCAGAGGGGAGATCACTCAGAACGGTGATTGGTGGTCAGTTGCTAAAGTGACCACCACCAGCAGATCAGTGCCTAGATGAGCGCCTGACAGCAGAGCGCGAGAAGTAATGAAGCACCGATCAGTCATCGGTGCAAGGTCATCAGGAAGAAGGGTGATTAACACCTCTTTGTCGAGAAAGAAGTCCTCAATTCGAGCAGAGAGCTCACCAATGAAGTTCTCAGAGGGTAAGAGATGTGGGCGATGACAAGGTGGTGAGATGTCCCTTCAGCGCGTTACTCATGTCCTTACGCACAGAGCCACGTAGGTCGCCCGGGACAATGACTTAGTCTCTTCGCTGAAACAAGTTAACAGCTTGAGACTGGGGGGCTTGTGTACCGACCAATCCTCGGACACCGAGAACAGGTAGTAAAGGGCGAACCACGTCAGATGGGTCCCACAGCATGGGCCAAAGCCACGTGAGGAATGGACCCCATTAGAGGGTGATCAGTCATCGGTGTGTTCCCTCAGAGTAGGGTGATCAGTCGTCGGTGTGTCCCCTGAGAGAAGGGTGATTAGTCATCAGCATTTTCCCGCAGGGAAGGGTGAGTAGTCGTCAGACCACCAGGATGGGCTGAGGTGTCATAGTCACTCAGCAGGTCGAGGAGTCCTCGGCAACAGAGTATGGCGAGGTGACATCGGCCTTGGGTGGAGACGAGGTGACATCGGCCTTGGGGGAAGACCAGTTATCAGTAAACATGCCCAGAGGTAAGGAGAGGTCTGGATCACGAAGTGCCTATGCGGGTAGCAGGGAGAGCACAGTTGGGTGTAGAGTCCTGAGGGGACGAGTACTCACCAGAGCTAGGGTTTTCCCAGTGAAGCTACATGCATGGCACGTAAACAGTGAAGGCACTCCCAGAACAGGTGGCCCCAGAGACTAGGTGCACAAGGAGGCACCCAAGTGGTCACCCTGTGAGAGTTTGCACTCCAGAGAAGGAAACCTTATGTGCTAGATTACCCTAAGATTGGGTGATAGCGGCGCAAGGCTATTCCAGTAAACCCTAAATATGGCTAGTAGCGCAGTGAACCCTAATTAGGGTTAGCGGCGCTGTAAACCCTAGACTATATAAGGGACAGTAAAATACTTCACAAAGGTACGCAGTTTCTAGACCTAAACATAGAGAAATTCAATACACTTGGTGTTGCTTGCCCTACACTGACTTGAGCGTCGGAGTGCAAACGGCCTCTAGGGCGCCCCCCTTTCTCTTTTGCAGGTGCAGATTGCTTTGAAAGAACCAAGCACATATCAACGTGAGGAAGGAGGCGCGTGAGTGTCGTGAGTCAACCGACAGGCGGGTCAACCGGCAAGAACAGTTATCCTAGACAAGAAGGAAGATAAGGATGTTTCTTTGATTCTTGGCAGACCTTTTATGAAGATTGCTAAAATCATAGTGGATGTGGACAAAGGAGAACTTAGAGTGAAAGCTCAGGATGATGAGGTAATATTTAATCTTTTCTATGATGTAAATAAGTGTATTGCAGAAAAGGATGGGGTACAAGAGAATGCTCCAAAAGATGACGTCATCCCTGTAGTTGAGGAGCAGATGGACGATTCAAAGCCAAGGGAGAAGGTTACATCTCATCAAAAATTTAAGACAGAAGCAACAGAAGCAGACAGGGACAACCAAGGGAAGCTAGTGGAAGAAGATGAATATCGCCCAAGACAACCTATCAGGCTCAGAGCATCTAAGGGGAAAGGAATGAAGAAGATGAAAAAATTATGGGTTATCAAGGAACTAAAGATGGAAGTAACAATTGAACTTGAAGATCCATATTCAAGAAGAACAAAAGTGGAAACAAGAAGATTGGTAAAACAAAATAATTATAAACCTTGAAATAAATAGGCTTCAAGCTAGATGATGCTAAACGAGTGCTTACTGGGAGGCAATCCAATCCATAATTTAGTTTTATGTTGTTTTATTATCTTTGTTTTAATTTTACCTTTCAAAAATCATGTTTTCTTGCATGGATTCTCGCCCAGGTGAGTCAAATTTCGCCTAGGCGAGTTAAATGACGAAAAGCAGAGTGCTCTCTGGAGCGATCTCGCTCAAGTGAGAAAGTTACAAAAAGTGGAGTGCTCTCTGGATCTCGCTTAAGCAAGTTTAACGACGTAAAATTTGAGTTTCCTGTAGGGATTCTCGCTCAAGTGAGACAAATCTTGCTCAAGCGAGTTTTACGATGAAAAAATTAGTTTTTTTTTTATTAGGAATCTCACTCAAGCGAGTAAATTTCCAAACAAAATAAACAAATCTCAAAGGCAACCCAAGCCTTATATACCTCTTGATCAGTTTAAACTTATGTATTTTGGCTTGGGGACAGGTTCTATTATTAAGGGGGTAGATCCAGCAAACGAAGTAGGATCATCTACAACTATAGATGAAGATTTTAACACAAAGTTGGATGACTTCTTAGGAAGAGAGGATTTAGCAAAAATGGTTTTATCTTTCTAATTTGCTTTTATTTTCAGTTATTTGAATTTTGTTTTATTTTATATTTCGGTTGTTTTGTTTTCTACTTATTTGTTTAGTTTATTTTATTTACTTTTTGTTTTAATTTTCTATTATCTGCTTATTTGGTTATTTTTAAGTTTTGAATTCTTCTTGAATAAAATTTTATTGTTGAATAGTTTTCTAGTTTTATTTTTCTTAAATAAAAAAGAACTAGAATATTAATTTTGAATTGTGGAAAAAAGAATTTGTGTTTAAGTATTAAATAGTGAGATGAATTAGGCACAGGTTAGAAAAGAAAATATGATTGAATCCTTATTCAAATGTAGTTGAAATTGTGATACATGAAAATTTAACAGGATAATTTATTAGGATAGAGAATGACAAAACAAAAAGGAATGAGGCCAATTAAACAAAGTGAGTGTGTGAACCTTAAATAGTTTTGAGAGTTTTACTGATGAATTGACAATTGTGGTTGCTTAATTTTTATTTTTTGTTACATCATAAAAGAGCATGAAGATGATTGAGGCATTTGTGTTAATTAGGAACCTAAGGCCAAATAGCCAACCTTTATCTTATTAGAATTCTTTTTTTATATACCCCTTTTGGGCCAAGAATTTTTGTTATTATTGCACCCTAAACGTTTAATGATATATATTCCTACCCTTTAGCATGTTTAAGGAAGGAGAACATAGATGCAATATACATAGAAAAGGAAATGGTTGGTTATAGTTGTTGAAAGCTCAAAAAGTTGAAAATAGGAAGAATCTATTCCTATTAATGAGAAAAAGAAAGAAAGAGAAAAAGAAAAAGAAAAAATTCATGTTAAAAATCATGAAAAGGTAGAAAGAAAAATGAGGAAAAGTGTTAACTCAAAAGAAAATGGTGATTAGATAACATATATGTTCTCTATAATTGGATTGTAGGTATGTTCTTCTTCTTTAAGATGTGTATTTTGTTATCTGAAAAACCAATACTTTTTGGAAGCCCAGCCTCATTACAATCCTGGAAAAGACCTCAAGATTCATGTTTTTGATATGTTTATGATAGGAAGATGAAATGAAAAGTAACTGTGACTTATTATGATTAAGTGAAAATAGAGAAAAACACTTACCTATGAGCATACGAGAAGAAATTCCTTAATGAATTGTCATATGTTCTTCATCTTTAAGATGTGCATTTTGTTATCTGAAAAACCAATACTTTTTGGAAGCCCAGCCTCATTACAATCCTGGAAAAGACATCAAGATTCATGTTTCTGATATGTTTGTGATAGGAAGGTGAAATGAAAAGCAATTGTGATTTGTTATGATTCGGTGAAAATAGAGAAAAACACTTACCTATGAGCATATTGTTTTGATTTGATCCTGGAAGTTGATTGTATATATATACTTTTCTATATTTGAATTGGTAAGCATCGTAAGATTCTAATTTAATCTGTTGTTTAGTAAATTAAGTTGTTTTGGTATTTAAATTCAAATATATTCATTTACTTTGCTTAAGGACAAACAAGATTCTAAGTTGGGGAGAGTGATAAGTGCCTAATTCCAATAATATTTCATATTAAAATATAGGCATTTATGAGTATTAATTGCTAAAATAAATATAAAATAATCCATAATTTTTTAATTTATACCTTTTTACATATTTTATGATCTTTATTTGAATAAGAACATTTTATTTTGGTGTTAATTTCAAGTTTTTAGGGAAGAATGGAGATGACTGGGCTAAAGAAGAATAATATAAGCTAAAAGGAGAAAGTTGGAAGGCCTCAAAACGCACAAGTGCACAAAAAGCCCAAATGCGCCACACTAGAAGCCACTTAACCCTAGCAAACTAGGTTAAATAAGGGGCTTGAGGCACAACCGTAGTGTGCCAGATTGAGAGGAAAACACCATTGAGTGACTTGTAATCCAATTGGAAGAATAGGAAGTGTAGGAAACATTAGAGGAGGCAACTGTCAAGGAGAAACATCCTAGATCTTCTTTTCTTGTCATCCTCGAGTGTAATAGTCAGCATGAGTGGTTAATTCTATCATTTGGGATTGGGAGTAATCTATTCAAACTCTTATGTATTGAGGTGATATTTGAATATAATATTTTGTTCTTGATTGATTATTAGTATTATTGTTTTGTTTCTAATTATTGATCTAGAATCTTAAATCTGACTGGAAAGAATTTTTATGGTTCTGACCTAAACAATAATACTTAACATATTTGAGAGCTAGGAATATACTTGAAATGTTAATTGCTATTAAATTCAATTAATTTTATACGGGCATCAATATCAATCAATGGACATAATGTTACCATGCTAATCAAAATACATAAGAGTGAGAAAGATGAAACCTAATCCCTATTTTTCCAACTTGAAGCAACCAATTCTTTGTCTGTTTTCTAATTAATCATTGCCAACACAACCACTTCCAACAAACTTTTATTATTTTGTTCTATATTTAGCAAATATTTTACTTGATTATTCAATTGTTCCTTGTGGGTTTGATATCCGTCCTTAGGGACACATTATTACTTCTGACAACGTGGTGTAATTGCCATAGAAAGTCATCATTGTTTCTTGAGAGATTGAATTTCTTCCTGATACTGGTTCATCATTTGTTTTATATCCTTTTTGTATGCCAATGGTGGAATGTTGGAAGACCGTTTCTGTGCCGACCAGTCCTCGGGCACCGAGAACAGCTAGTAAGGGGTGAGCCACGTTAGCTGGGTCCCCCAGTGTGGGCCAAAGCCACGTAGAAGGGACCCCCCAAGTGGTGAGGACCAGTAGGGTGATTAGTCATCATTGTGTCCCCACAGAAAGGGCTGATTAGTCATCAGCGTGATGATCACTAGAATGGACTGATATGTCATCGACACTCAACGGGGTGATGAGTCCTCGGCCACAGAGTGTGACGAGGTGACATCGGTCTTAGGTGTTCGAACAATGAAGTTAGAACATTCAGTGTAAGTCCAGAGAGGAGACCGGTTACCAGTTAAATACCTAGAGGTAAGGAGAGGCCTGAATCACGAAGAGCCTATGCATGTGGCAGGGAAAGCACGGTTAGGTGCATAGTCCTGAGGGGTCTAGTACTCATCAGAACTAGGGTTTCCCAGTGAAGTTACATGCATGGCACGTGAACAGTGAAGGCACTCCCAGAACAAGTGGCCCCAGAGATTAGGTGCACGAGGAGGCACCCAGGTGGTCACCCTGTTAGAGTTTGCACTCCAGGAAAGGAAACCTTATGTGCTAGATTACCCTAAGATTGGGTGATAGCGGTGCGAGGGCATTCCAGTAAACCCTGAATATGGCTAGCAGCACAGTGAACCCTAATTAGGGCTAGCGGTGCAGTAAACCCTAGACTATATAAGGGATAGAAAAATACTTCACAAAGGTACGCAATTACAAACCCTAAACACAATTACTCAAACACTTGGTGTTTCTTGCCCAATCTTGACTTCAGCGTCTGAGTGAAAACGGCCTCTAGGGCGCCCCATACTCTTTGGCAGGTGCAGATTGCCTCGAAAGAACCAGGCACATACCAACGTGAGAAGGAGGTGTGTGAGTGTCGCGGAGTCAACCGACAGGCGAGTCAACCGGCAAGAACATTTGGCGCCCAACGTGGGGCCGAAATAAAACAAGGTCCCATACACGAGAACAAGAGGAGAAACCATAGAGATGAGGAATGCTAGACAAGGATCCGTTCCACCAAATGAGGGTGAAGGCGTTACCATGCAAAAGGTCATGGAAACGATGTGCCCTCTCCAGGAGACGGTGGCGGAGTCTAGAGCGCATAAGACGCGTATGCAGGCAGACTTGGGCGCATCACAGGCCAGGAATGAGGAATTACACAGAGCGAATGAGGAACTGCGCTTGAATCTGCACCATATGCAGCAAGCTGAGGATCGCGTTGGAGACGATCGTGCTCCACCAACGCCACCAAGGGCTTTCCCCATGCGCTTCTCCCAAGCGATCATGGACACGATGGTCCCAGCCACCTTCGTGGGGCCTAAAACCGTGTTCACCGGGGTAGAAGATCCTGAAGCGCATCTCACAGTGTTCCATACGCAGATGATGCTGTCAGGTGGGTCAGATGCAGTGCATTGCAAGCTATTCATGACCACGTTGACAGGGACAGCGCTGGAGTGGTTCATTAGCTTGCCCGAGGGACATATCACATCTTTCGCACAATTCTCCACGCTGTTCAGAGAACAATACATTGTCAACCGGGCCCTTCCACCGGTGTCTTATGATCTCTTCGACATAAGGCAGCATCAGAGGGAGTCCCTTAGAGATTACCTCGACAGATTTGGGGCAATGGTGGTAAGGTTGCACACCACAGATGAAGATATGGTGGTGCACGCCTTCAGGAAGGGAGTATTGCCAGGGCCTTTTAGTGAGTCCTTGATCTGCAATCGCCCCAAGACCTTCGGCGACATTAAACGACGTGCTGTCACTCACATTGTCGCTGAGGAAGAACTCAGTGAGAAGCGAGAAAGCGCAGTCTCTTCAAGGCCGCGAGTGCCTAGTCGACCTCAACCCCTGCGAGTGCACGAGGCGACAACAGAAAAGAAGGCTCAAGGAAAGCAGAAGCCCTCTAGACATGATTTCCTGGTAGAGCTGAAAGAGCTGATTGCCATTCCCAATGTGGCAGAAAGGTTGAAGATGCCCCAGAAGACGGACAAGAGGCTGGGGCCAAACAAGAACGCCTGGTGCGAGTTCCAGCAGGCCTTTGGCCACCCCATTCGCAACTGTCTGGCCTTGGGCCACCAATTGGACGAGTTGGTCAAAAGTGGGTTCCTGAGTGATTACCTGAAGGAGACACAAGGTGGCGAGGCGGTGGTAGCCCCGAGGGCTGATCAGGGGCACGAGGTGCCCATACATGGTGAGATCCACACTATAGCAGGTGGATTCTCAGGAGGAGGGTGCACCTAATCGCAGCGCAAAAAGTACGCGCATTCAGTGATGACAGTGGAAACATGTGAGGAAGACCACTTCCCAGACATCGACCTTGTCTTCACAAAGGCTGATCGCCGGGATGTTGTCCCACACGATAACGATCCAGTAGTGATATCAATGGTCACTGCGGGACGCAGGGTGCATCGAGTTCTGGTGGATCAAGGAAGTTCGGTCGATGTGATGTTCTGGTCGACCTTCAACAAATTGTAGCTGTCCCCTGACCAGCTGCGGCCCTACGTCGGCTGTCTGTATGGATTTGCAGGAGACCAAGTAGAGGTGCGGGGGTACATAGAGTTAAGGACCACTTTCACTGATGGAGTGGCCTCCTGCATAGAGAGCATCAAGTATCTGGTGGTGAATGCCCCATCTGCCTATAACATGCTGTTGGGTAGACCAGCCTTGAATAGGTTGGGGGCGGTGGCGTCCACGAGGCATATGAAGATGAAGTTGCCTTCGATGGAGGGGATGGTGATAACCATCAAATCAGATCAAAAGGAGGATAAGAAGTGTTATGAGAACAGCCTCAAGATGAGAAGGGGAGTCTGCATGGTGACCACCCAACCTCCAGGTGGGAGGTGTGATAACGCTGACATGCCTCGAGGAGACATCGGGGTCACACAAGCGGAGGTCGCCTGGGTGAGGCGACCTGAACCGGCAGAGGAGGTGGTAGTGAAGGAGATCGGGGGCAGGATTTTTAAACTTGGCAAGTCCCTGCCTCAGGAGACTCAGGACCAAGTAGTAGGAGTGATAGAGCGACATATGGACGCTTTCGCTTGGTCCGCCTCAGACATGCCAGGCATTGATCCAGACTTCCTGTGTCATCGCCTTGCGTTGGATCCCCAAGCTAGACCTGTGAGACAGCGCAGGCATAAGTTTAATGATGAAAGGAGGCAGGTGGTCAGGGAGGAGACGCAGGAGCTACTCGACCCAGGCCACCTACGGGAAATCCAATATCCTGAGTGGTTAGCGAACGTCGTGTTGGTGAAGAAGGCCAATGGAAAATGGAGGATGTGCGTAGATTTCACTGACCTCAACAAGGCATGCCCAAAAGACTCTTACCCCTTACCCAACATTGACGCGTTGGTAGATAGCGCCTCGGGGTGCAAGTTGCTCAGTTTCTTGGATGCCTTCTCTGGGTACAATCAGATAAAAATGCACCCGAGAGATGAAAGTAAGACAACATTCATGACTGAGCTGTCCTGTTATTGCTACACCGTCATGCCATTTGGCTTGAAGAACGCAGGCACCACATATAAGAGACTGATGGACAAAGTCCTTGCCCCAATGCTGGGGCACAACGTACAAGCCTATGTAGATGACATGGTGGTGACCTCCCAGGCGCGAGATCAGCATGTTACTGATTTGGAAGAGCTATTTAATACAATAGCAAAGTACAGGTTGAAGCTGAACCCAGAGAAATGCGTCTTTGGGGTAGAGGCAAGCATGTTCCTTGGCTTCCTACTTACGGAGCGAGGGATCGAGGCCAACCCAGACAAGTGCGCGACGATCATAGCTATGAAGAGGCCGACATCGGTCAAGGAAGTGCAGCAATTGACGGGTCGGATGGCTGCCCTCTCCAGGTTTGTGTCTGTGGGAGGAGACAAGGGCCACCCCTATTTCCAATGTTTGAGGAGAAATAATAGATTTTCGTGGACCTTGGAGTGTGAACAGGCATTCCTTAAACTCAAGGAGTACCTGGCGAGCCTGCCAGTGTTGTGCAAGCCCCAACTCGGCACCCCGCTACGATTGTATTTCGCAGTCACAGAAAAGGCGCTGAGTTCTGTCTTGGTTCTGGAACAGGAGCAAAGCCAAAAGCCCATCTACTTTGTCAGCAAAGTGCTACAGGGGCCAGAGGCGAGATACCAGGCCATAGAGAAGGCGGCCTTGGCAGTTGTGTTCTCAACCCGGAGACTTCGTCACTACTTTCAGAGTTTCACAGTGGTGGTGATGACAAATCTGCCGATACGTAAGGTCTTACGGAAACCCGACATGGTGGGAAGAATAGTGCGATGGGCAATCGAGTTGTCAGAATTTGACATACAGTATGAGCCTAGAGGTCCGATCAAGGGACAGGTCTACGCTGATTTTGTGGCCGAGATGTCCTCGAATGAGTCCCAACAGGAAGAACCTAGCTTCAGGTGGGTGTTGTCAGTAGATGGGTCCTCGAATCAGCAAGGTAGCGGAGCGGGGGTGATCCTTGAAGGGCCCAAGGGATTATTGATAGAGCAGGCCCTGCGGTTCGCCTTCAAAGCCAACAATAACCAGGCAGAATATGAAGCCTTGATTGCTGGAATGTTGTTGGCTAAGGAGATGGGAGCGCAGAGTCTTATGGCGAAGAGTGACTCACTATTGGTCACAGGTCAAGTGGCGGGAGAGTACCAGGCCAAAGATCCCTAGATGGCCTCTTACTTGGAGTATGTTCTGTTGAACCAAGTGGTGTTCAAGGTTTTGAAGAATCCAAATCCTTTGAAGGATGATGAAGCTTTTGCTGTGCTTGCTGTTGCTGTGCTGGTTTAGTTAGGATCTGGGTAGTTTGAGTTGTGTAACTCAACCTTTGATTGAATCTAAAGCTTAAGCATCTCAACTTTCAAACAAAGTAAAGTGTTTTTCAAACTGAGTTAAAACAACCGATTGTTTTATCGAAACAACCGATTGTTTAAGCTTAGGTGTTTTGAAAACTGTTTTGAAGTGTGGAAATTGGTTAAGTAACAAAACAACCGATTGATTCGAGGAAACAATCGATTGTTTGTTATGTTTTTATAACAGAAAACAATTTTGACTTTGACTGAGCTTTAAATGCTTTTAATTCATATGCTCCAGTCATTAAATGCTTTGACCAATCTTTCTAAAGCAATTAAGAGTTTGTTAAGATTTGATTACAAACATCTTCTTTGAATATATACAGAAAAACAGATTTGAGTTTTAAGAATCTAAGTGATTTGAGAAAGTTTTTCTAAGAGTTGGAGATTGCTTAAAGTTTTGGTTGATCAAAGTGCTGAGATAGGATTCTCTTGTACTGATTTCAGATTGCTTCTGTAACAAGTGTAATCCTTGTAATTCTGTGAACATTCGTTTGTGCTGTTGCTAAGAAGAGCTGTGTGTTCTTGAGGGGATCAAGATCAGCTTTCTTAGTGTGGTGTGCTGACCAAGGAAAGTGTGTTTCTTGAGGGTGTTCAAGGTCACTTTCTTGGTTGTGTGTAAGTAATCTAGTGTTGATTGCTTAGTGGATTTCCTCAGGGTTTCTGAGAAGACTGGATGTAGCTCTGGGTTGGAGTGAACCAGTATAAACATCTGTGTACAATCTCTCTATCCCTAACTCTTTAATTTCAGTTTGTTTGTTGTTTGCTGGTATAAACAACCGATTGTTTGAAGAAACAACCGATTGTTTTCCTGGCAGTGCTGTTTTGCTTGCTGTTTTTGGCAAACTGAATTGCTTAATCATTTGATTTCTGAAAGATATTCATTCTAGCTTGGAAAAGTTTGCGAAAACCTCTTTAAACAATTCACCCCCCCTCTAGTTTAAAGCCATCTTTACTAACAATTGGCATCAAGAGCTTGGTTCTTGAAAGTTATTCAAGTTGATCTAAAATCTTTTTTATGGTTGGAAAACTATCTTTTGAGGAAGGTGCTTCAATCTACAAACCACCTTTATTCTGTGGATTGAATTATAAGTTTTGGGAAGCAAGAATGAAAATCTTTATTGAATCAATTGATCAAAGAATTTGGGACTCAATTGAGAATGGTCTTTACATTCCAAAGTTCAAAAAGAATAATTCCTTTACTATAAAACCTTTGTCCAAATGGACAGATGATGAATGTAAGATGGCTCAGCTTGATAGGTCTGCTCAAAACATTATAGCTTCTGCACTAGATACTAATGAATTTTTTAGGATATCAAAGTGCAAAACTGCTAAGGAAATGTGGGAGACTCTCAAGGCTGCTCATGAACCAAAGGAAGCAATGACAAAGAGTCAACCAAGAAGGAAGAGAAGACAAAATAAGAAAAGCCTCAATCTTTGCTTAATGGCCAGAAGGGAGGATGACTCATGTAGTGTAAGTTCATCAAACTCTTCAAACTCTGAAAATTATGGTCAATTGCTTCAAGCCTTTCAAGAAACACATGAAGAAGCAAACCGATTGGCTCTCTTAAACAATTGATTGAAAGAAAAGAAAAGCTGGCTTGAAAACAGGGTAAAAGCACTGGAGGAGGATTTAGAAAATTCAAAAATGGATTTTGAAAATCTGGAAATCATTTACAAAAACTCCTCTTGCAAGTGTGACACTCTAGTTTGTGAAAATTGCGAAAATCTTGAAAAGAAGGTCCACTATCTTGTTAAAACAGTGGATAAGCTCTCTAAAGGCCAATCCAACTTTGAAAGTGTGCTAGCTTCTCAAAAGTGTGTTTTTGGAAAATCAGGATTGGGTTTTAATCCACAAAACCAGCAAGATAGATTTTCAAAAAACTTTTTCAAAAAGGCCAGAAAAACAATCGATTGGACCATCGAAACAATCGATTGTTACATGCTTCTATTGCATGAAAAGAGGTCATTCTGTGTGATTCTGTAAAATCAGAAAACATGCTGTTCCTAAAGGGCTTATGAAGTGGATTCCCAAGAAAAATAAACCTTGTGTTGATGAGTATACACCAGATGGACCCTCATTCATAAGAGGACCAAACCTATGTACTTGAGAATTTTCTTTGTAGGAAATCTTGGAGGAGAGAAAGCAGCTTTGGTACTTGGACAGTGGATGCTCCAAGCATATGACAGGGGACAAATCAAAGTTCCTGAGAATATCCTTCAAGCAAGAGGGTCATGTCACCTATGGAGATAACAACAAAGGAAGAATACTTGGAAGAGGATCCATAGGAGATGAGAGCATCTTGGTGATTCATGATGTGCTCTTTGTTGAAGGCCTAAAGCATAATCTGCTGATTATTAGCCAACTGTGTGACAAGGGGTATCAAGTGATGTTCAAGGCAAACACATGTGAAATCTGTCTACCCAACACTAAAGAGGTAATGTTGGTAGGTAAGAGAGTTAATAATGTGTATCTTCTAGATATCTCTTCACCATGTTCAATTGGATGTCTTCTATCCAAGCAAGATGAATCTTGGCTTTGGCATAGAAGAATTGCTCATATTCACATGAATCATTTGAACAAGCTTATTTCAAAAGATCTTGTGATTGGGCTGCCAAAACTCAAGTTTGAGAGGGATCACATTTGTGAAGCTTGCCAAAAAGGGAAACAAGTGAAAAGTTCTTTTAAAACCAAAAATGTTGTCTCTTCATTGAGACCTCTTGAACTCTTTCACATGGATCTCTTTGGACCCTCTAGAACTATGAGTCTTGGTGGAAATTATTATGCTCTTGTTATTGTTGATGATTTCTCTAGGTACACTTGGACCTTGTTCTTGGAGTCAAAGAGTGATGCCCTTGCTGCATTCAAAAAGCTAGCAAGAAGACTTCAAAACACAAAGGGCAGTAACATAGGCTCAATAAGGAGTGACCATGGAGGAGAATTCCAAAATGAGAAGTTTGTCAACTTCTGTGAGAAGTTGGGAATTCTACACAATTTCTCTGCTCCAAGAACACCACAGCAAAATGGAGTTGTAGAGAGGAAGAACAGGTCTCTTGAAGAGCTTGCAAGGACAATGCTTAGTGAATCTTCACTTCCTAAGTATTTTTGGGCAGATGCAGTGAGTACCTCCTGTTATGTGATGAATAGGGTGCTTATAAGGCCCATTTTGAAGAAAACTCCATATGAACTTTTCAATGGAAGAAAGCCTAACATCAGTCACCTCAAAGTCTTTGGCTGTAACTGTTTTATTCTCAACAATGGAAAGGAAAGCTTGGGAAAATTTGATGAGAAAGCTGACCTTGGCATTTTCATTGGTTATTCCCTCACAAGCCATGCTTATAGAGTCTACAACAAAAGGTTAATGACTGTAGAAGAATCAGTTCATGTAGTCTTTGATGAGGTAGATCGCAAAATCAGTGAGAACCCAAAGATCAGTGCTGAGGAAGACGAACAGAGCATCAGTTTGGAGAAGCTGGAAATCTGTACAGAAAAACAACCGGTTGATTCGTAGAAACAACCGATTGAAATTCTGCAATAGAGTGAGCTGCCCAAAGAGTGGAGAATTCCCAGAGATCTGTGAGTGGATAACATCATAGGGCAGATAAAGGAAGGTGTCTCCACACGTAGCTCCATCTCAAACTTCTGCAGACACACAGCTTTTGTCTCTCAAATTGAACCAAAGTCAATTGAAGAAGCTCTCAAGGATGACAAGTGGGTTGAAGCTATGCAAGAAGAGCTAAATCAATTCGAAAGAAATGAGGTATGGTTTCTTGTTCCTAGAACTAATGAAATGAATATTATTGGTGCAAAATGGGTTTTCAGGAACAAGCTAGATGATGAAGGAGTGATCACAAGAAATAAAGCAAGGCTAGTTGCCAAGGGCTACAATCAAGAAGAGGGCTTAGACTATGGTGAAACCTTTGCTCCTGTGGCTAGATTGGAGGTTGTGAGGCAGCTGCTGGCTTTTGCATGTATGAGTGGTTTTAAACTCTTCCAAATGGATGTAAAAAGTGCCTTCTTGAATGGCTACATCAATGAGGAAATCTATGTAGATCAACCACCGGGTTTTGAAAACCACAAGTATCCCAACCATGTCTTCAAGTTGAAGAAAGCTTTGTATGGTCTGAAACAAGCTCCAAGGCAGTGGTATGAGAGGCTTAGCAACTTTCTGCTATCTCTTGGCTATGAAAGAGGAATGATAGACAAGACTCTCTTCATCAAGAAGTCACATGCAGAAATTGTAAGGACCTGTAAAATTAAATTGGAATAAAAGGGTATATTTTAAATGAATTCTAAGTATGTTTTCATTTGAAATAAAAAGGAAGGAAAGTGTAGCTTAGAAGACTATAAGATCGCCTGGTTAGTACATAATCGCCGGTCGCCTACTACACATGATCGCCAGGGCGCGAGAGGCATGCGGGCATCGCCAGGGCGCGAGGCATGTGGACGTCGCCAGGGCGCGAGAGGCATGCGGGCAACGCCGGGGCGCGAGGCATGCGGGCAACGCTAGGGCGCGAGAGGCATGCAGGAGTCGTCGGGGCGCGAGAGGCATGCGGGTGTCGTCGGGACGCGAGAGGCATGCGGGCGTCGTCGGGGCGCGAGAGACATCGGTCGTCTCCCAAAGAGAGACATCGGTCGTCTCCCAGAGAGAGACATCGGTCGTCTTCCAGGGAGAGACATCGGTCGTTTGCCAGTATGAGACCTCAGTGGATAGTCATCGCGCGAGAGGTCATCGGTGGAAGGTTATCGCGCGATGTCGAGTTTCACACAGATAAGGTGGGACCCAGACTCCCAGCATGACACGTCCTGCACGCGCGCCACGTGGACAAAAAGGGTGGTTCAGAATAGTGACATCAGAAGATTGGCATGCGCAAGAGACACTCGCGGTCGTACTGTTCAGGGAAGTGGTTGGCATGCACAAGAAGACAACCATGGTCGTACTGTTCAATGAAACGTACACTCTGGCTTTCTTGCAGAGGGGGGTGGTGGCAGCAGCATGCGTGGACTAGTAGGCTTGGATTCAAAAACCCACTGCGAGGAGGCAAAGAACGTTACAGAGACTCGAGAGTGAAAGAGTGAGTGCATCTTTATCCCTCTCTTTTCTCTCCTTCGCGCTGCGATTCAGGCAACCTCAAGCACCAGTGCAACCAGCGACGACTGCCCTTGGAGCACCTGGGAGTTTCTCTGCAAGTCCTACAAACCAGACGCTAAAACAGAGCTAAGGCATCCTTTAAGCTCGGTGGGTCTTGGAGCTCTTGGTGTTTTGCGCAAGTCCAGCTAAGGGAAGCTAGCCTTATTTCCAACGAAAATCCTTATATTCGATGATTAAGATGATGGGGGCGACGTGGTCGCCGATTTTCCAACTGTTATTGTACAATCCTCTGTTTTTGAACGAGATCGTCGGTTTTGGCGTTGTTTTTCGAACTCCCCTGTTTTGTGTTGTTTGAAGCTGTTTGAGATTTAAATGTGATATTCGAAAATATGAACCATGAAATGATTGTTGTTGTGATTGGAATTATTCATTTAAGTGTTATATGATGTGTGGAATGTCGTGAATGTGGGATCAAGACATAGTATTTTCAGGAAAGGAAATACCGTGTTGAGATTTGGTTATGAAGTGTATTGATATGTGAGTATCCTGTGAATGAGGCGATCCTGACTCTACTGAGATAATGGAATCACATAGAGGAAGTTATCCAGTTGGTGAGAGTCGAAGGAGGTTCATATGAATGGGTGAGTCGTGTGAAAAGAACGAGCTCGGCCTGTTATATGGATTAACCCTGTCATACTGTGAGAGTGATGAATTGAGATCGAGTTTGTGTTGATGCGCATGGCTGTGGAAACATTACAGCAAATGAAGTATGACAGGTGCAGGTCTCTGGATGCTAAGTTCAACGCACGAGTCTTCCGAAGTAGTGTCAAGTGTCTTGTGTGATGAGTCAGTAGAACTCTGACGTGAGAATTGAGGAACAGTGAATTTGATAGACACTTGATGCATTATGTGATTTGAATGACTCTTGAGGAATTGTGAAATACGTGTTTACTTGATGGTCATGTGAAGAGAATGAGAAAATTGATAGTTTTACGTGGGTATCTTGAATTTGCTTTACCTTGATTTTTAAAGTTCATAGCTAAACTCTCTTTTAAATATCTAGCTTACCCTGTGATTTCTGGTGTTGTGTTTGGCTTTTCTTAAACCTGTGATGATCGTGTAAAATTTACACGGGAGCAGATGATGTTGCAGGAAGTAGAGCTCCTCAGTGAGTGGTCGCCGGAAGGAGATCGCCTGTTCCTCTTTCTGTTAGGCGATCACCCTTTTTCTGTTTTCTGATAGGAGATCGCCGTTCTCTGATAGGAGATCGCCTTTTTGCTGTTAGGAGATCGCCTGTATTCATATTTTAATGTATTTTGTTTACGTTTTTGGAAAATTGACCGAATATGTATTAAACTCCCTGTGAGGAGAAACTTCTTCATATATATATAATTTTGTTCTTTTCAATATATTTGTTTACCTTTATTTCATTTTATAATTATTCCAAAGTATTTGGCGGGATGTTACAGAAATAATTCTTGTGCAAATATATGTTGATGACATCATCTTTGGTGCTACACAAGATAGGTTGTGTGAAGAATTTGTGGCTGCTATGAAAGGTGAGTTTGAAATGTCTATGATGGGAGAACTATCTTTCTTTCTTGGATTGCAGGTTAAACAAACAAAGGATGGGATCTTCTTAAGTCAATCAAAGTATTGCAAGGAGATTCTCAAAAAGTTTGAAATGGAGAATTGCAAAGAGGCAAGCACTCCAATGCCATCAAGCTGCTACATGGATGCAAATTCTGCTGGAAAGACTATAGATCAAACAAAATTCAGAGGATTGATTGGATCATTGCTTTATCTAACAGCAAGTAGGTCGGACATCATGTTTGCGGTGTGTCTATGTGCAAGATTTCAAGCAAATCCTAAAGAGTCACACTTCAAAGCTGCAAAGAGAATTCTGAAATATCTCAAAGGAACATCATCTGTAGGATTATGGTATCCCTCTCATTCTCCAATACATTTAATTGGCTATTCAGATTCTGATTTCGCAGGTTGCAAGCTAGATAGAAAAAGCACAAGTGGCACTTGTCACCTTCTTGGCTCTAGCCTAATCTCATGGCATAGCAAGAAACAAGCATGTGTTGCTCTCTCTACTGCTGAGGCAGAATATATAGCTGCTGGTAGCTGCTGTGCACAGATCCTATGGCTCAAACAACAACTTGCAGATTTTGGTGTACAAATCAGCAAAGTTCCTTTGATGTGTGATAACACAAGTGCAATCAATCTTACCAAAAATCAAATCCAGCACTCAAGGACCAAACATATTGAAATAAGACATCATTTCATCAGAGATCATGTGCAAAATGGGAACTGTGAAGTAAAGTTTGTGGAGACCAAACTGCAGCTAGCTGACATCTTCACAAAGCCTTTGCCAAAAGAGAGGTTTTTCTTCTTAAGAAATGAGTTAGGTATTCTTGATCTAAATAATCTCTCTTAAAATCTGTGTTTGGTACATGTTAAAATTTATTTGTGAAGACAAATAGGGGGAGATTTATTGGTACTTGTATATCTGTATCTTATTTGCATAAAAATGTTTAAATCTCTGAGTATAAAAGTGTTTTTCTGCTGCTGCTGATAAAAACAATCGATTGTTTCGTGTAAACAACCGATTGAATTTTATGTTAAAAGAGGTATAATCTAACTGGCTGCTGTAAGAAGCTTTAGATGGTACAAATGTTTTCTTTGCAGGAACTGCTTCAGATTTAATCAGTACAACACAAGCACCAGGGATTTGTCTTCATCAAATAGGGGGAGATTGTTGAACCAAGTGGTGTTCAAGGTTTTGAAGAATCCAAATCCTTTGAAGGATGATGAAGCTTTTGCTGTGCTTGCTGTTGCTGTGCTGGTTTAGTTAGGATCTGGGTAGTTTGAGTTGTGTAACTCAACCTTTGATTGAATCTAAAGCTCAAGCATCTCAACTTTCAAACAAAGTAAAGTGTTTTTCAAACTGAGTTAAAACAACCGATTGTTTTATCGAAACAACCGATTGTTTAAGCTTAGGTGTTTTGAAAACTGTTTTGAAGTGTGGAAATTGGTTAAGTAACAAAACAACCGATTGATTCGAGGAAACAATCGATTGTTTGTTATGTTTTTATAACAGAAAATAGTTTTGACTTTGACTGAGCTTTAAATGCTTTTAATTCATACGCTCCAGTCATTAAATGCTTTGACCAATCTTTCTAAAGCAATTAAGAGTTTGTTAAGATTTGATTACAAACATCTTCTTTGAATATATACAGAAAAACAGATTTGAGTTTTAAGAATCTAAGTGATTTGAGAAAGTTTTTCTAAGAGTTGGAGATTGCTTAAAGTTTTGGTTGATCAAAGTGCTGAGATAGGATTCTCTTGTACTGATTTCAGATTGCTTCTGTAACAAGTGTAATCCTTGTAATTCTGTGAACATTCGTTTGTGCTGTTGCTAAGAAGAGCTGTGTGTTCTTGAGGGGATCAAGATCAGCTTTCTTAGTGTGGTGTGCTGACCAAGGAAAGTGTGTTTCTTGAGGGTGTTCAAGGTCACTTTCTTGGTTGTGTGTAAGTAATCTAGTGTTGATTGCTTAGTGGATTTCCTCAGGGTTTCTGAGAAGACTGGATGTAGCTCTGGGTTGGAGTGAACCAGTATAAACATCTGTGTACAATCTCTCTATCCCTAACTCTTTAATTTCAGTTTGTTTGTTGTTTGCTGGTATAAACAACCGATTGTTTCGAAGAAACAACTGATTGTTTTCCTGGCAGTGTTGTTTTGCTTGTTGTTTTTGGCAAACTGAATTGCTTAATCATTTGATTTCTGAAAGATATTCATTCTAGCTTGGAAAAGTTTGCGAAAACCTCTTTAAACAATTCACCCCCCCTCTAGTTTAAAGCCATCTTTACTAACATGTTCAACAGTTGAAGAGTTCTTTTGAAACCTTTGAGCTAGTGCATGTGCCCAGGGAGTAGAATGCCAGAGCTGACTTGTTGGCCAAACTCGCCAGCTCAGGCAAGGGGGGCAGGCAGAGGACGGTCATCCAGGAGATCCTAAGGACGCCTCGTACTTATATAGCTGATAATTTGGTGGGAGTCCACCAGATCAGCCAATCACACAGCGAGAAGAGCAGTCATCGGTCGTTGACCCAAGAAACTCTGAAGAAGCCACGGGTCAACGCCTGCATGCTAATGGGGGAGGGGCCATCGCAAGTCTGCCTGTTACAGAGTGGAGAGACATGGATTACGCCCTATAAGCGCTACATAGCCGATAGGATGCTCCCAATGGAGCCAATGGAAGCAAGGAAAATAAAGAAGAACTCAGCCAAGTACACGCTCATTGATGGCGAGCTGTATAGGCATGGGTTTACCCACCCCATCCTAGTGTGTGTACATGGGGAGCAGTGTGCGAGAATAATGGCGGAGCTCCATGAAGGCATATGTGGGAGCCACATCGGAGGTCGTGCTTTGGCATCTAAGGCCATTTGAGCAGGGTACTACTGGCCGACTATGAGGGAGGATTGCACTAAGTACGCGCAACAGTGCAAGCAGTGCCAATTGCATGCTGATTGGTATAAGGCACCACCAAAAGAGCTCAGGTTGATATACAACCCTTGGCCATTCCATACCTGGGGAATTGACATCCTGGGGCCTTTCCCTTTGGCGGTGCGGCAGATGAAGTACCTCGTGGTCGCCATTGAATATTTCACGAAGTGGATCGAGGCTGAGCCAGTAGCACAGATCACAGCCCAGAAGATCCAGCAGTTTGTGTGAAAGAACATAGTATGCTGCTTTGGAGTACCCAAGTGTTTGGTGTCTGATAATGGCACCCAATTCGCAAGTCAATAGTTGGGAAAGCTATGCACAGAACTGGGGATCATGCAGGTGTTTGCATCGGTCGAGCACCCACAAACCAATGGACAGGTCGAGTCGGCCAATCGAGTTCTACTCAGGGGACTGAAGAGAAGGCTGGAGAAAACGAAGGGAAGGTGGGCTGAGGAGGTTCCCAGAATTGTATGGGCTTACCATACTACTCCCCAGTCCACCACCAAGGAGACCCCCTTCAGCTTGGTGTATGGTTCAGATGCCATGATCCCTGTGGAGATCCAAGAGAGCTCACCACGTTTCCAGAACTTTGTGGCGGAGGAGTCCAATGAAGAAAGGAAGGTGAATCTCGATCTCTTGGATGAAGTTAGGGAAGAGGCAGGAATTGTAACATCCCGCCAAAATAATACATACATACATGTATAATGAAATTAAGTGTAACCAAATAATATTGAAGAATGCAAAATAATATGTATTTATATATATCAGAAATGAAGTTACTCCTCTTAGGGAGTTTAATACATAACCAAATCCAATGTTTGCAAGATTTTACGAAAATAAAAGAAATGCAGTAAGACAGGCGGTCTCAAAAGAAAACGGCGATCTCCAACAGAAGACCTCAAAAACGGGCGATCTTCTATCAGGACACGAAAACCGGCGATCACCCGGTAGAGACGGAGATAGGCGATCTACTTCCGGCGACCACTCGCTAGAGGGCTCTTCTTCCTGGAAGATCATCTGCTCCCGTGTAACAATTACACGATCATCACAGTTTTGAGAAAACAACCACAATAACAGATAAAAGGGTAAGCTAGATAATTTAAAAGAAGTTTAAATCATGAACATGAAAATCCAAGTAAACCAAGTTCCAAAATATCCATGTAAAACGTAAAGCTGCTCATAGCATTCAGCTGATCGCCCAAAATCACATTTCACAACATTCACCCATAGTCATTCCATTTCACAATACAGCATCAAGTGTCTATCAATATTCAAGTTTCTCATTTCTCACGTCAGACTTTCCACTGACTCACAACACAAGACACTTGACACTACTTCCGGATTGACTCGTGCGTTGAACTTAGTATCCAGAGACATGCACTTGTCATACCATACCACTGTGAATCCACACAGCATGCGCATATACAATCTCAATGTTACCATTCTCCTGGTATGACAAGGTTAATCCATACAACAGCTCGAGCTCGTTCCCATTTGAACAACTCGCCCATACGTATGAACCTCCTTCGACTCTCACCAACTGAATAACTTCATCTACGTGATTCCATTATCTCAGCAGAGTCAGGATCGTCTCATTAACAGGTTACTCACTGATCAATGCACTTCCTAACCAATCTCAACACGGTATTTCCTTTCCTGAAAATACTATGCCTCGATCCCACATCCAAACACATCATACCATTCAAGTAAATGATTCAAATCACATCAACAAACATTTCAAAGCTTCAGATCTTCGAATATCTCATGTAAATCTCAAGTAGTTTCAAAACAACATCAAAAACAGAGATTTCGCAAAACAGCGCCAAAACCGGCGATCTAGTTCAAAAACATGGTATTTCAAAGGCTATGTTTAAAACCGGCGACCACGTCGCCCAAACACATAACACAAAGCATTTCATGAAGACGAAAGCGAAAACGGCGATCACGTCGCCCACCCTTCAGAAAAGGCTAAACGATGGTTCGTATTAAAGATGAAGGCTAGCTTCCCTTACCTGGACTTGCGCAACCACCAGGAGCTTCGAAATCCAACGAAGCTTGCAGAATACCTTGGCTCTGTTTTTCGCGTCTGGTTGAAGGACTTGCAGAGAACTGCCCAGGTGCTCTAATGGTGGCTGTCGCTCGTCGTACTCTCGTGTGAAGGTGTTAGAATCGCAGCGCGAAGGATATATCTGGAGGAGAAGGGAGGTAACTCACTCTTTCTCTCTTCGAAGGCTGCAACGTTTCTTCCTCTTCAGTAGTGGATTTCAGTGACTTAAACCAACTTATCCCTCCAAAAGCAGCTGCCACCACTTACTCTGCAGGGAAGTTTGCGTGCACGCTTCCCTGAACAGTACGACCACTGTTGCCTCTGGTGCATGCCAACCACTGCTCTGAACAGTACTGCCACTGTTTGTCGCTTGTGCATGCCAGCCACTGCTCTGAACAGTACGACCGCGAGTGTCTCCCGCGCATGCCAACATTCTGATGTCACTATTCTGAACCACCCTTTTCGTCTACGTGGCGCGCGTGCAGAACGTCTCATGCTGGATGTCTGGGTCCCACGTTCTCTGTGTATAACTTAACGTAGCGCGATGACCTTTTCACCGATGACTACAGGCGCGAAGACTATCCACCGATGACCTCTCGCGCGAAGGCTAACAACCGATGACCTCTCGCGCGAAGGCTAACAACCGATGACCTCTCGCGCGAAGGCTAACAACCGATGACCTCTCGCGCGAAGGCTAGCAACCGATGACCTCTCCCCCTGATGATGCCCGCATGCCCCTCGCGCCCAGGCGATCCTGCATGCCTTGCGCCCTGGCGATGCTCGATGACACATCGCCACGCCTTCCTGGAGGTTCTTCATTCCACTATGTTACATCCAAGGTATTCTCTCCACAAGGCTTGGTGACGTCGGTAGCTTCACACTTCCAAGAGTTGATTAGCACAAGTCCTCGTGCGCCCAAGCGTGTAACGTTAAGGATGATTCTCTTATGCTCAAGTATAGAGCTTCGCCTGCCCAGCGTATCCAAGGTTTAACCTACACCTTGATACGCGTGGCCTTTGGGACGTACCAGGGTTGATCCAACATTTTGGCTACACACTAAGTGTAGTTTCGGCGATTAGGTGTACTCTAGGCGACAGGCTACTAGGTACACACAGGCGATAGGCGTTCAAGCATAAGCTAGGCGATAGGCGTTCAGGTACACACAGGCGATAGGCGTTCAAGCATAAGCTAGGCGATAGGCGTTCAGGTGCCAGAGAAGTTGGAGATCGCCTACCCGCTTAATAACGGCGATCTCGTAGGCTTCTCAGCTATACATTCCTTCCTTTATATTTAAATAAACACGTGCTTCGAATTTATTTATAATATAACACTTTTATTCCAATATAAACTTCTAGGTTCTTACAATCTCCCCAACAAGAAAAATTTTCGTCCCCGAAAATGAATTACAAGGAAAAGAGGTATGGGTAGGCTTCCCTCATGGGTTCTTCTAACTCCCACGTTGAATCACCCGATTTCTCATCCCACACCACTTTCACCATGTTGATGGTCTTGCCTCTGAGTTGTTTACCCTGCCGGTCATCAATTCTAACTGGTTTTGCTTCAAAGGACAAGTCATCTCTGATCTGCACCTTCTCGGTCGTCTGCTGAATCAACTCTGGTTCAACCAATACTGCTTCCTGGTACCAGTACAAAGGAGTTCTGCATTTCCTTCCATACAAAGCTTCATACGTTGCCATCCCAATGCCAGCATGATCGCCGTTATTATAGGTAAACTCTTCTAACTCGGCTGGGGCCCTCCTGTAAGGTGCCATTGACACTGGTCCAGCCCCAGGTACCAAAATCAATAGAGAACTCCACTTCTCTCTTAGGAGGTAATCCGGATATTTCTTCTGAAATTACATCCATGAAATCTTTCACCACAGGTATCCAACTTACGTCCTCTTTATTCTTCACTCCCAACTGAGCTAGGATTCACGAAGCACCTCGCTTCTTTCTCCCAACTCCGACTACCCATGCTGAGCTGATAACACGTCTGCCTCTTGGAGGTCTGGAAACGCTATCTTCTGACTACCACAGACTACGAGAACGTGATTGGCAGCTAGTCAATCCATTCCCAGGATAACATTCAGATCCTGAAGAGGTAGGCAGATCAAGTTCACCTTGAATCTGCGTCCCTCTACTATCACTGGACATTCGGGGCAAACCGTAGAGGTCAACACCTGTCCTGATGCAGGTGTATAGACTAACAGTTTCAAACGGCAACTCCTTCACTAGAAGGCCCAACTCGGCTACACACAGGCTTGACACAAAGGAGTGTGTCGCTCCAAAATCAAACAAAATTCTAACGCATCTACCAGCTATAGAGCAACATTCTGTATTAAGTTACCTGACTGGGATGCCTCCGCTCCAGCCATGGCAAACACTCTCCCTGCTGCCTGAGGTCGACTGCCTCCATTCCTCAACTGTTGGGATCCACTGGGTTGAGTCATCCTATTCTGGGTAGGACAATCTCTAGCAACGTGTCCCGTCCTTTGACAGGCAAAACATCTTCTCTCTGAATCTCTTTTGGGGCACACATTGGCTGTGTGTGGTCCACCACAGTGGAAACATTTAAGTTTCCAGGGTTGTTGCTGCTGAAGCTGGGGCGGTGCTGCTTCTGCCCTATGCTGAGAGGGTCTCGAATAAGGCTTGCTTTGTGGGTGCTGCACCTTGGCCTTCCCACTGGAGGGACCCCCTGGTTGTGATCTGATTACTCTGGAACCACTCCTCTCCAGGGTCTCCACTACCCTTGCCTTCCTTACTAGGGTATGTAACTCCCTGGTCCACGGATCTGCTTGATCAGGGGTAGCACTCCCACTGAGCTTGGGTGGGTTGTGCCTCATGAACTCGGTCATCCCTACCTGCTCCCGAGGCTGATTGACCTGGGAAGCTGTTGCAGCCGATCCAGCAGTTTCCAAATGATTCATTACAGCCTGATGAATCTGGGCCATTACCGTATTCTGCTGTTGGATGGCAGTTGCCATCATCTCGATAGCCTTAGCGATCTGGCTCATCTCCGAAGAAGATTGGGGAGGGGTAGAAGGTCTACGTGCCATCTCTCTTCGTTTTCAGATTTTGAAACTATAATATTCCTATATTCCCTACAACTACAAGAATGAGATCGATAAGAAATCAATTCATTCAAGGGGGGTAACAGCTAGACCTTACAAAGGTTAGCATCTCAAAATCATTAAGAATTTGAGCTCAACAACAGAGTCATAATGCTTATAACATCAAGCATAACACCAGCACAACTACTGGTATGCAGTCACCAGTCCAATCAGCCATTTCCAATCAATTACAAAGACACTCAAGAGAATGAGATAGCTCACACCAGAATTCAATATATGCTAAACATCAAACCTTTGGAATTAAGATTGAGACTCATCTCGATCCAGTTATGAGTGTGCACCCTCACTACTTTATCAAGACCTTCTCATTCTTAATACTAAGATTTTCAATTAGAACATATATTCACCCAAGCACACACAAAATTCAATACAAAAACGTTTGAAAACCTTTCACTATAGTTATTATTTTAAACTCAAATAACTTTCATGAGCAGAAGAAACACAATGGATCCACAGCCCTCAGATCATCCTAAGGACGAACTGCTCTGATACCATTAATGTAACATCCCGCCAAAATAATACATACATACATGTATAATGAAATTAAGTGTAACCAAATAATATTGAAGAATGCAAAATAATATGTATTTATATATATCAGAAATGAAGTTACTCCTCTTAGGGAGTTTAATACATAACCAAATCCAATGTTTGCAAGATTTTACGAAAATAAAAGAAATGCAGTAAGACAGGCGGTCTCAAAAGAAAACGGCGATCTCCAACAGAAGACCTCAAAAACGGGCGATCTTCTATCAGGACACGAAAACCGGCGATCACCCGGTAGAGACGGAGATAGGCGATCTACTTCCGGCGACCACTCGCTAGAGGGCTCTTCTTCCTGGAAGATCATCTGCTCCCGTGTAACAATTACACGATCATCACAGTTTTGAGAAAACAACCACAATAACAGATAAAAGGGTAAGCTAGATAATTTAAAAGAAGTTTAAATCATGAACATGAAAATCCAAGTAAACCAAGTTCCAAAATATCCATGTAAAACGTAAAGCTGCTCATAGCATTCAGCTGATCGCCCAAAATCACATTTCACAACATTCACCCATAGTCATTCCATTTCACAATACAGCATCAAGTGTCTATCAATATTCAAGTTTCTCATTTCTCACGTCAGACTTTCCACTGACTCACAACACAAGACACTTGACACTACTTCCGGATTGACTCGTGCGTTGAACTTAGTATCCAGAGACATGCACTTGTCATACCATACCACTGTGAATCCACACAGCATGCGCATATACAATCTCAATGTTACCATTCTCCTGGTATGACAAGGTTAATCCATACAACAGCTCGAGCTCGTTCCCATTTGAACAACTCGCCCATACGTATGAACCTCCTTCGACTCTCACCAACTGAATAACTTCATCTACGTGATTCCATTATCTCAGCAGAGTCAGGATCGTCTCATTAACAGGTTACTCACTGATCAATGCACTTCCTAACCAATCTCAACACGGTATTTCCTTTCCTGAAAATACTATGCCTCGATCCCACATCCAAACACATCATACCATTCAAGTAAATGATTCAAATCACATCAACAAACATTTCAAAGCTTCAGATCTTCGAATATCTCATGTAAATCTCAAGTAGTTTCAAAACAACATCAAAAACAGAGATTTCGCAAAACAGCGCCAAAACCGGCGATCTAGTTCAAAAACATGGTATTTCAAAGGCTATGTTTAAAACCGGCGACCACGTCGCCCAAACACATAACACAAAGCATTTCATGAAGACGAAAGCGAAAACGGCGATCACGTCGCCCACCCTTCAGAAAAGGCTAAACGATGGTTCGTATTAAAGATGAAGGCTAGCTTCCCTTACCTGGACTTGCGCAACCACCAGGAGCTTCGAAATCCAACGAAGCTTGCAGAATACCTTGGCTCTGTTTTTCGCGTCTGGTTGAAGGACTTGCAGAGAACTGCCCAGGTGCTCTAATGGTGGCTGTCGCTCGTCGTACTCTCGTGTGAAGGTGTTAGAATCGCAGCGCGAAGGATATATCTGGAGGAGAAGGGAGGTAACTCACTCTTTCTCTCTTCGAAGGCTGCAACGTTTCTTCCTCTTCAGTAGTGGATTTCAGTGACTTAAACCAACTTATCCCTCCAAAAGCAGCTGCCACCACTTACTCTGCAGGGAAGTTTGCGTGCACGCTTCCCTGAACAGTACGACCACTGTTGCCTCTGGTGCATGCCAACCACTGCTCTGAACAGTACTGCCACTGTTTGTCGCTTGTGCATGCCAGCCACTGCTCTGAACAGTACGACCGCGAGTGTCTCCCGCGCATGCCAACATTCTGATGTCACTATTCTGAACCACCCTTTTCGTCTACGTGGCGCGCGTGCAGAACGTCTCATGCTGGATGTCTGGGTCCCACGTTCTCTGTGTATAACTTAACGTAGCGCGATGACCTTTTCACCGATGACTACAGGCGCGAAGACTATCCACCGATGACCTCTCGCGCGAAGGCTAACAACCGATGACCTCTCGCGCGAAGGCTAACAACCGATGACCTCTCGCGCGAAGGCTAACAACCGATGACCTCTCGCGCGAAGGCTAGCAACCGATGACCTCTCCCCCTGATGATGCCCGCATGCCCCTCGCGCCCAGGCGATCCTGCATGCCTTGCGCCCTGGCGATGCTCGATGACACATCGCCACGCCTTCCTGGAGGTTCTTCATTCCACTATGTTACATCCAAGGTATTCTCTCCACAAGGCTTGGTGACGTCGGTAGCTTCACACTTCCAAGAGTTGATTAGCACAAGTCCTCGTGCGCCCAAGCGTGTAACGTTAAGGATGATTCTCTTATGCTCAAGTATAGAGCTTCGCCTGCCCAGCGTATCCAAGGTTTAACCTACACCTTGATACGCGTGGCCTTTGGGACGTACCAGGGTTGATCCAACATTTTGGCTACACACTAAGTGTAGTTTCGGCGATTAGGTGTACTCTAGGCGACAGGCTACTAGGTACACACAGGCGATAGGCGTTCAAGCATAAGCTAGGCGATAGGCGTTCAGGTACACACAGGCGATAGGCGTTCAAGCATAAGCTAGGCGATAGGCGTTCAGGTGCCAGAGAAGTTGGAGATCGCCTACCCGCTTAATAACGGCGATCTCGTAGGCTTCTCAGCTATACATTCCTTCCTTTATATTTAAATAAACACGTGCTTCGAATTTATTTATAATATAACACTTTTATTCCAATATAAACTTCTAGGTTCTTACAGGAATCAAGGCCGCAGCGTTGAAGAGGAGAGTTGAGCTCAAGCACAGTTCCAAGTTGAGAGCTCGGCAGTTCCAGGTGGCCGACCTAGTTATGCGGAAGGCATCTCCGTACCATATAGAGAATAAGCTATCCCCCAAGTGGACTGGTCCTTTTAGAGTGACAGAGGCCCTGGGGAATGGAGCATATAGGCTGGAGACTTTAGAAGGTGGTCCGATTCCTCGTACATGGAATGCGACTCACCTGAAGTTCTATTTTAGTTAAAGCCATGTAATATTGTACACAGTTTAGGGGACACTCTTTTTTCCCTTTTAAGGGTTTTTAATGAGGTCACCCAATAAAATTTTCAGTTAAAATGTATATCTGAATGTGTTTATACAATGCGGTTAGAACCTGACACTTGGGGTTAGAAGTCTCGTAAGTGGGAAGGTAGGTTCGTAGAGAACGCCTCCCCTTCGAGTGAGAACTCCCAATGTGAACAGAAGGGTTCACCAGTGAAATCCTCCCTCGCCTATGAGCGATGTGAGGTTAGTTCGAACCTGTCATTTGGGGTTAGAGGTCTCATAAGTGGGAAGGTAAGTTCGTAAGGAACACCTCCTCTTCGAGTGAGAACTCCCAATGTGAACAGAAAGGTTCACCAGTGAAATCCTCCCTCACCTATGAGCGATGTGAGGTCAGTTTGAACCTGTCATTTGGGTTTAGAGGTCTCGTAAGTGGGAAGGTAAGTTCGTAAGGAACACCTCCTCTTTGAGTGAGAACTCCCAATGTGAACAGAAGGGTTCACCAGTGAAATCCTCCCTCGCCTATGAGCGATGTGAGGTCAGTTTGAACCTGTCATTTGGGGTTAGAGGTCTCGTAAGTGGGAAGGTAAGTTCGTAAGGAACACCTCCTCTTTGAGTGAGAACTCCCAATTTGAAAGAAAGGTTCACCAGGGAAATCCTCCCTTGCCAATGGGCGATGTGAGGTCGGTTCGAACCTGTCATTTGGGGTTAGGAGTCTCGTAAGTGGGAAGGTAGGTCCATAATGAACACCTCCTCTTCGAATGGGAACTCCCAATTTGGAAGAAAGTTTCACCTGTGAGGCCCACCTCCACCTAAGAGAGATGAGTGGCCATATGAAGCTTGTTAACTTGTCAGGTGCACATAGATAGAAGCCGAAGTCCTCACAAGGCTAAGAGGTGTGGGTGAAGACGAGGAGGTGAGGCATGTTTTGAGAAAAAAGTTTTTTATGAGGTTTTGCCAACAGCAGCTCAACAAAATTAAGCGTGCTACCTATAGTTTATTCTGAGTCAAGCGCGCTACTTATGGTCTGAATCTATGCTGAGTAGTGAGTTCGACCAAGCATGTCAAACAGTTAAACAACAGTAGAGATGCAAAGGCAAGCAAAGTGAAATATCAAGGCAAACAAGTATGAAGGCAAGTAAACGAATTACTTACATTGTAATGGAAGTTAGTTACAAGAAGTTCAGCTATGAGATACAATTGCTTAGAAGACCTATCTGGGCACTATTTGCCCGTCGACCACTTGCAAAGTTACGGAGAATGGCAAGAGGTCCATCTCAGGATGCACGCAGGCAAACTGAGCAAGGGCATCGCTAAACCCCTCCCTATAGGCGTCGGCGGCATCTTTAGTGAGCTCCGCCTCAGTCTTCTTCAGCAACTCAATTTGTTGGGCAAGTTCTTCCTCAACCTTGCCCAGCTGAACCTCTCGGTTGGTGGCCCTCTCCTCCAGCTTCATCATTTTGGTTTGAGCCCCCTCCAACTGCTCTTCCAATTCAATAATTTTGTTGCGGAGGGGGAGTATCTTGGCCTCAAGCTGGAGGGCCTCCTGCCCCTTGGAGAAGAGGAATTTCTTGGTCTCCTTCTCAGACTGGCGGAGACTGCCCAGCTCCTAATCCAGGGCAGTCTCGCTCTTGGCCGCTTGGTGGAGTTGGAGATCTTTCTGCTCCAACTCTTTCTCCAATTTGGCAGCTTTCTCTAGCAGCTCTGCCTCTGTGCTGTTTTTGACCAGGAGGAAGTTGGAGGCAGCAAGGAACTCCCCAAGGCCATGGCTGATGAGGTCCCCCAGGGAGTTCCTGTCCATGGCCTCCATGGCAGCTTGGCCAGGCATCTGCGCAAGAGCCCACTGGAGAAGGGGAGGCAGCTTGGGAGCAGGAGGCATTTGGCTGGTTGAAGGGGCACTCTCCCCTCCACCCTCGAGCGCCAAGAGTGGCTCGGGGAAGAGATGAGGCACTGGGAGGGTGCTCCCTGAAGGAAGGAGGTTGTCCCTCCATAGCAGAAGAGACCTCTGCAGTAACCTGCACCCTTTTCCTCTTGAAGATGAGGCCGGAGCAGGTGTCCTCGTCCTCAGATATTTCAACTGGGGCTGCCCTCTTTGACTTGTCAGCAATTGGTTCTGGGGCAGCCACAACAGGCGAAGAAGGGCCGGTACAGCCCGAGCCACCAGCAGTGTGGCAATTTAGCATGTCAGCCAACCTCTTCTTCTTCTCAGCATTTAGCACCATGCCTGCAATGGACAATAGGAAGGGGTGAGAAGAGTTAAATATGAAACACAAAGTCAGGTATATGCGAGACAAAAACAATGTACCAAGGTAAACGCTGAGAGTCTCGGCATCATATTCGTGCCTAATCAGCTGGGTGGTGTCGAACACCACGCCCCAGCTGGAGAGTGTTTGGCACACTTCTCGGTCAAAGGGCGTCAGCTCTTCGAGTCCGCGAGGTTTCTTGAACTTCAACTTCTCCACCTAATATAGTGGGAAACCATCGAGCATGGTGGAGTCGTAGGAGCTGCAGCAGACCCGAAAGAACTTCCCCTTGAAGCCCTTATATGATTGAGAGAAGAGGGTGAGCAGAACTCTCCCAGCCACTCTGTTAAGGCTTACCCAAAGCCTTTTCCCAGGGTTCTTCACCTCAAAGAAGTATAGAAACACATCTACCGAGGGAGTGAACCCTAGGTTGTTGCAAAGAACGGAGAAGGCCTTGATGAATGCCCAGCTGTTGGGGTGCAGCTGAGCGGGCGCCATGTTCAGTTCCATGAGAAAAGCCCTCTCGAACCCGGTGAAGGGAAGGCAGACTTTGACTCGTTTGAAGATGGTGGCATAGAAGAAGAAGAAGGGCTCCCCGTCGTTGCAACGGTCATCAACGCACACGGGTTCGCCCTTTGTGCAGGGCCGCACCGAGATATACGCGTCAGTCTCCCTACCAAAGACGTGCCCCTTGATCTCGTTTTCGTCATCCTTGTGTTTTCTCAGATCTTCACAGGATGTGAGGTTCGAGGTCTCAGTAAGGAGATCCTCAGAAGCCCAGGGGTAGAGGGCCTTGTAGTCAATCGCTACAGTTGGAGGAGGGTTGGAGGTGGTTTTAGTTCTGACCATCTCGAATCTAAAATAAGAGAAAGGCAGGAAGAAAAAAGGGTTTAGAAGAAGCGATGACGAAAACAATGGCGGACGCAGACTCAAAAGAAGAACGAAACGCAGAAATGAAGAACAAAAACCCTAAAGGCAGAAATCAAAAGCAGGCCCAGAATAGTTATAACATGCCACAAGGAAGATTAAAAATACACTATGAAGAGGGGCAGAGACATAAAAATCATACCTTTTGTTGAACAGAGACGAGAGGGTGAGGGAGTTAGCGTGGAAGTGGAAGCGTGCGCAAGAAGATAGAGTTGCAGAAGTGAGAATGCAAAGTGATGAAACAGTAAAGTGGCGCGGGATTTTGAAGAGGTTTAACGTAGCCCTAGGGAGCGCAAACGTTAAGGATACCAGACTGTTGATGCAACCACGTGTCTACAGATAAAAGGGGGTTGGTGAAACGTCCTCTCAGCGCACTGTTCATGTCCTTGTGTGCAGCGCCACGTAGGTCGCCGGGCTGATTACTTAGTCTCTTCGCTGAAACAAGTTAACAGCTTGAGACTGGGGGGCTTGTGTACCGACCAGTCCTCGGGCACCGAGAACAGCTAGTAAGGGGTGAGCCATGCCAGCAGGGTCCCCCAGTGTGGGCCAAAGCCACGTGGAAGGGACCCCCCAAGTGGTGAGGACCAGTAGGGTGATTAGTCATCAGCGTGTCCCCACAGAAAGGGGTGATTTGTCATCAGCGTGATGATCACCAGAATGGACTGATATGTCATCGACACTCAGCGGGGTGATGAGTCCTCGGCCACAGAGTGTGACGAGGTGGCATCGATCTTAGGTGTTCGAACAACGAAGTTAGAACATTCAGTGTAAGTCTAGAGAGGAGACCGATTACCAATTAAATACCTAGAGGTAAGGAGAGGCCTGAATCACGAAGAGCCTATGCGTGTGGCAGGGAAAACACGGTTAGGTGCAGAGTCCTGAGGGGTCGAGTACACATCAGAATTAAGGTTTCCCAGTGAAGTTACATGCATGGCACGTGAACAGTGAAAGCACTCCCAGAACAGGTGGCCCCAGAGATTAGGTGCACGAGGAGGCACCTAGGTGGTCACCCTGTTAGAGTTTGCACTCGAGGAAAGGAAACCTTATGTGCTAGATTACCCTAAGATTGGGTGATAGCGGCACGAGGGCATTCCAGTAAACCCTGAATATGGCTAGCAGCACAGTGAACCCTAGTTAGGGCTAGCGGCGCAGTAAACCCTACACTATATAAGGGATAGAAAAATACTTCACAAAGGTACGCAATTACAAACCCTAAACACAATTACTCAAACACCTGGTGTTTCTTGCCCAATCTTGACTTGAGCGTCGGTGTGCAAATGGCCTCTAGGGCGCCCCCTTACTCTTTTGCAGGTGCAGATTGCCTCGAAAGAACCAGGCACATACCAACGTGAGAAGGAGGCGTGTGAGTGTCGCGGAGTCAACCAACAGGCGAGTCAACCGGCAAGAACAGTTTCAATATAGGTTTTGAGGGATTTTAGAGCAGATGGATCCATCTCGATAAGCAATATTGATTCAAAAGTTTAACCTCTAGTGCATACAATAAGAGTTGTTGATGGCCTTCACATGTTGAGCTCTCCTTGGATGTTGAAGATGGTGCGGAAGCAATGGTTGAAATGAGCAAGACCCTTCTAGGAGTGATGGTGATCTTGAAGGTGCACGAAGTGTATGAGAGTAGGGAGGTTCGACCAACCCTTGGTGAGGTGAAGGAAAATGAAGATCAATTCCTAGAAGCTAGGAGAGAGCAAAGCTGGGTACAAATTTGGCAGCATAACTTTACTTATATTAATCTTGAAAATACAAGGTGTAGGCTACCCTTTTTATAAGCTAAAGGGTGACCGCCAAGCTTAACCTAATTCTAATGAAATGTGCCACAAATGTAATGTAATTTTGGTCACACACTCACACATGGCCAGCCCTAGGTGCTAGAAAGTTCCAACGTGAGCACCAAGCTAGGGTACATAAAAAAGTGAGCAAGTTTTGCTTTCTACACAACACTAATCTACTAAGCTACCCCTAATGGGCCTCCAAGTAGCATGTACAAGGTCTTCTCCCTCCCATCCGTGGCTTGACTTGTTTGGGCGTGAATGTGCTTGGCCATGGACCTTGTGAGAGGTCCTAGACGGTCTAGGCTCCCTCCTAGACGCTCCTCATGTAGCTCCCCCTTGTCTTGTGCTAGACGCTCTCCATGTGGTTCTAGACGGTCTAGCCTTGCCCCTTGGCTTTCATGGTGGGGTGAGCTTGGCCTCTCTCCATCATCCCCTCCCCCTTGGAAAGGATTTGTCCTCAAATCCAAGCCTTCATTGGTACCTACAAATGGAGATAGGTCAATTACATTAAATGTGTCATGCACTCCATATTCAAGAGGTAGGTCCAACTTGTATGCATTATTGTTGACTCTCTTGAGGACTTGAAAGGGTCCATCTCCTTGGGGACTTAGTTTAGACTTCCTTTGAGTGGGAAATCTATCTTTTCGAAGATGAAGCCAAACTAAGGCTCCTTCCTCAAAAATCATTTTTCTCTTCCCCTTATTGTGGTATTTCGCATACATCTCATTTTGTTGTTGTATTTGAAGTTTAACCTTCTCATGAATTTTCTTAACAAAATTGGCCTTGATTGCTCCTTCCTTATTGATCCGATCGGTCATCGGTAGTCGATGACATCAGCAGCAGTTGACCACGTGGACCATTCACAGGGTAACACGTGGTAGAGGATAGCAGGCGAATCATGGAGGCGATCACTCAGAATGGTAATCGCCTATCGCCTGTGATGATGAGTAATCGCTCATCGCCGGTATGGATCAGTAATCGCCTAGATTGCACATGATCGCCGTGTGTTAAGGTTAGGAGATCAGGTGGTCAGCAAGTTGCCGAAAGAGCACATCGCCGGGTGTTTGAGAAGACTTGGCAAGCACTTGTTGTATGGTCTAAGTACAGAGGATAAGTGGCATATCTGCCACCATGTGTAGTGTGACCTGGGATGCCCAGTGTTAACCAGCTTGCCATATTAAGGTTGCACCCAGAGTAGCCTGTGTACTAAGCTACTCCCTATGTGGATAACTTAGTCGTAGGGGCACAGTGGAAGTAACGTTTCAGCTGCAGATACTCCAGATGGTGACACGTGTATGACCAGATGTTATCCACGTGTCAAGAGGAATAACCGTCAGGAGAGAGAAAGACTCAGGTATATATATGAAACTCTTAACGAAATTAGGGAGAGTTTTTACAGATTCTTACAGCTTACACATTTGAGGGTTTACAGTTACACACGAGTCTCACGTGGAACACCAAAACTATATCTGATCAGTCACCGCCTTTCAGGTTTCGCATTACTTCTGTGTCACTCCAGCGCTAGTTGCATAGAGGGCCCAAATGCCAAAGATGACACCTGTGTTTTTGGGGAATGCTTCTCGATGACCCCTCTTGCCTCAGTCTCGCTGTAAGAAGTCGAGGTGAAGGTCTTTCTCCTCTCGCCTCAGCCTCGCTGTACAAAGTCGAGGTGAGGACTTTTTATCTCGCCTCAACCTTGCTGTAAAAAGCAGAGGAAGAGGACTTTCTCTGTTGCCTTAACCTTGCTGTATGAAGCAGAGGAGAAGGACTTGGTTCTCTTGCCTCAACCTTGCTGTAAGAAGCAGAGGAAGAGGACTTTTCTCTCGCCTCAACCTTGCTGTAAGAAGCAGAGGAAGAGGACTTTTCTCTCGCCTCAATCTTGCTGTAAAAAGCAGAGGAAGAGGACTTTCTCTCCTGCACCCCGCTGTACAGAGTCGAGGGTGAGGACTTTCTCCTCTGAGTGGGTGCATGCTCCCAGGGGAGCACCAGGGGTGGCTGTCTAAGCGCACTCGCTAGGCGCATCCCTACCTGCATGGTATCACCGCACGCCCTTTGAGTGGGCAACTCCTCTTCTTCTGGTTTGGAATCATGCGGGGCGCATGTATAACGCTCTCGCTGGGAGCCTGGGTCCCAGCTTAACACGTGTTGGCAAGACCTCGAAGACCGATCTTATTCTGGAATCACGCGAGGTGCATGCGTAACGCTCTCGCTGGGAGCCTGGGTCCCAGCTTAACACGTGTTAGCAAGACCCCGATGACCAATCTTCTTCTGGAATCATGCGAGGTGCATGCGTAACGCTCTCGCTGGGAACCTGGGTCCCAGCTTAACACGTGTTAGCAAGACCCCGATGACCAATCTTCTTCTGGAATCATGCGAGGTGCATGCGTAACGCTCTCGCTGGGAACCTGGGTCCCAGCTTAACACGTGTTAACAAGACCCCGATGACCAATCTTTTTCTGGAATCATGCGAGGTGCATGCGTAACGCTCTCACTGGGAACTTGGGTCCCAACTTAACACGTGTTAACAAGACCCCGATGACCAATGCACCGACTGAGTACTCACTCCCGACAGGCACCGACGGCTGATCTTGCTTTGGGTGCACCGATGACTGATCGCACTCTGCTTCTTGGTGCTTAAACGTGAAGATGATGTCTTGCTTCGGGGAAGAAGAATTTTTCTTGTTGACCCCTCTTGCTTGGCCCGAGGTCATCGACCTTTAGGTCTGGTTCCATTTGGACGTTTCTCGAAATCTTCCTTTTCCCTCTCTTGGTTTTACTAGTACTCCCGAGTTCCCAAACTTTAGCCACCTGCACTCACTCCTGGGATGAGGAGAATATAGGTCAGTGGTCCGTACTCGCGCCTGGGGCAAGCAGGCTCCAACCGATCACTTGCACTTGCATCTGGGGCAAGCAGAACTTGAAACTGGGAAACATGTGCACACTTGACATACCGAAATATTTTTTATTGGGTGGCCTCGTTAAAAACCCTCATCAGGGAAAAGAGTACCCCCTGATTTGCTCAACTATTTACAGTATATACATTGAGTGTGTGTACGGTGCAAGAACGCATCTACCTTACAACTTAACTGAAGTAGAAACTTGAGTGTGTAGCGTTCCATGTCCATGGGATAGGTGCTCCATCCAGGGTCTCCAACCGATAAGCTCCATTCTCCAGCGCCTCAACTACTCTGTATGGGCCCTGGCGATGACCGACCTGGCGAGCACACCATTCTTCCAGCAACGACGAAAAGTTGTCCTTCACTTCAAACTTGTTCGCGCCTCCCAAGCTCTCCATAAGCTCGTTGCTTCCCCTTCGTTACACCATCGCGAGGTGTGTTAAAGCGAACTGACTGGACTTCCTCGAACTTGTGCAGGAAGCTCATGATTTCAAGTGCTTCTCCAATCCCTCTTTCTCCTGCAAACGTGCAGAAATCCCACACTATCTGGGGTCTGGCAAGGTTCACAGAAGTGTAACCCTCGTTCATCCAGGTCTTGGGATCGACTGGCGGATATACAAAGTCAACAGCTAAAGAACTGGACTCTTCGCCTTTCTCTTTGCAACTTTCTATCGCCGAGCTTAAAGACTCTGCCTCTGCTTCCACCTGAGCTACCTGGGAGCCCCCCCAGTGTAGCATCTTCTATCACTTGATTTCCCCGTGCACAGGGATTTCATGCTGCTGATCACCTGCCTGGGACCCCGAAGCGCGATCACCTTGCGCCTCCCTCAGGTAATCGGTCAGGAAACCTGTCTTTACCAACTCAGTAAGTTGACGCCCCAACGCCAGGCATGTGTGGAGCGTGTGTCCATACGCCTGATGGAACTCACACCACTCGTCTTTCCTCCCTCCAAGTACCTTGTCAGTTTTCTCTGGTACTCGGAGTCTTGCAGCCACGGCAGGGATGGCGATCAGCTCTGCCAACTCTATCACGAAATCATACCTAGGGGGTGTGTCGTGCTCCCTCGCACGCCCCCTGACCTGGTCTTTCCTTGGTGTATAGGGACGAGGCCTCCCTTGCACCCTCTTTCCTTCCTTGGCCTCATACACCCGCGCCTGTTGCTCTTGCTTCCCATGACCCCCGCGTGGCTTCGATGGTGCAACACTGCTTCTCTTCTCAGAGACCTCTGTCTCCGCTACTATGTGCACCACCGCTCGTTGCTGAATCTCAGCGAAGGTGGCAGGGTGGCTTCTGATGAGCGATTCACTGAAAGGGCCAGGTAGCACGCCTTTCTTGAATGCATGCACCAGCATGCTCTCATCCTTGCTGGGCAATCTCACCACCTACGCACCAAAGCGGTTGAGGAAGTCCTTCAGCGACTCCCCCTGGTTCTGGCGCACGTCGAATAGGTCTTAAGTCACCACCGGCGGCGCTCTGTTGACGACGTACTGCTCCGTGAACAGCTTTGAAAACTGGTGGAAAGAGGTGATGTGGCCCTCCGGCAGGCTCACGAACCACTCCATAGCTACTCCGCTCAGCGTGCTCATAAACATTTTGCAGTACACAGCGTCTGAACCTCCAGACAGCATCATCTAAGTGTGGAAGGCTGTCAAATGTGCCTCTGGGTCTTCCACCCCCGTGAACGACGCCTTCACTCCCACCAGGTTGGGAGGCACTACCGTGTTCATGATCTCGGGGGAGAAGGGCATAGGAAATGCTCTAGGGGGCGACGACGGCATCGACGTCCTATCTTCGAATACGCGCTCATTCTGCGCCTGCAACTCCTCATTCACGCGGTCCAGCTCTTCATTTCTGCTGTGCGATGCAGTCAGCTCTGCACGCATCTTCTCTTGCTCAACTCTCGACGCCGCGACATTCTCTTGCAGCGCGCACATCATCTCCATGACCTACGCCATGGTAACAGCTCCTTCTTCAGCAGATGGCGCAGGTGCCGTTTGTCTGGTTCTTCTACTCATCTGTGCGATTTCTACTCTCGTTCTTGTGTATGGGGCTTCGTTTTACTTCGGGCCCCACGGTGGGCGCCAAATGATCCCGCCGCAGACTCGAGCGTGGATGGGCTCCGCGTTCCTCCCGCGTCCGTGTCTGTTCCTCCGGTTGGCTTCCCTTCGAACGAAGCAAACGGTTCCTGCAAACACAGAGGGGCGCCCTAGCGGCCGGTGTAGCTCCGACACTCAAGTCAGTTTTGGGCAAGGAAACATCAAGAACTCTCTTTGTCTAATTTCTGGGTTACGTCTTGCGTACCTGGTTCAGCGTTCTTCTTCCTCATATAAACCCACGTCGCCCCCTACTGGCTACCTCTAGGGCCACTTGATTGCTCTGCACCGCTGCTATCTACCCCCTAGGCCTACCTTGCGTGCAGGCCTTCCTCACTTGAGTGCAAAGTCTGACAGAGGAGGCTGCGTGGGTACCTCTGTACCCCTCGACTTCTGTGCCTATCTGCCCTACCTATTCTCTGGGAACATCTTCACCGTTCACGTGGTATACATGCAACCTCACTGGGAGACTCTAACCTTGACGGTTTCTTGTACCAGCAGGATTCTGCACCTAACTGTGTCTTCCCATCTTCATGCATGGTCGTTCCGTGACTAAGGCCGCTCCCTGGCTCTGGGCACCGATGACCGATGTGTCACCCTGTTGGCGATCTCTCATCGCCCTTGTTCTTGGTGATCGACTCTTCTGAGGGCTCATTGATCTCTCAGCCCCTGGCTGATGTCTGAGGTCTGGCCACTACAATCCCCTTGCGGAGTAACTTAGCGCGTCATTCACGTCGTCGTGGCCGATGTCACTCGCCACACACCGATGACTGAGGTATCTCTCATCCTGACCGATGGCCGATGTGCCATTCTGGCCAGTGATCGATGTGTCACCCCGACCGATGACAGATGGCGCTTCTTCACGTTGTCGTGCTCTCCTTATGGAATCAGGCGAGGTCCTTGGGTAACATTCTTGCTGGGAGCCTGGGTCCCAGTTTAACACGTGTTGGCAAGGAACCCCCGACGACTGATCGCTCTGCATGCACCGATGACTGATCAGTGCTTCATCACTTCTCGCGCTCTGCTTCCAGGCGCTCATGTAGGAACCGATCTTCTGGTGGTGGTCACTCGGTAGCTGACCACTGATCGCCGTTCTTGAACAATCTCCACCCTGGTTCATCTGCTATCTCATGCCACGCGTTGCTCTGTGACTGGCCCACGTGGTCATCTGCTGCTGACGTCATCGGATACCGATGACCGACCGGATCATGAAGTAAGAAAGAAAGCTATTACTAGTTTGTCTTGTCATGTTGGAAGGAATAACATAGACTTCATTAAAAACATTGCCACTGGATTTGGATTGTTGTGAAAGAGCTAACAATGTTTGATACTGCTCACGCATATAACCAATTTTTCGAGACTGCACTTTTTGTCTTTGTTGAACCTTCATGATTTTGCTCATCATTATTAGAATCTTGTTTGAAGGAAGAAATCATCTCCTAATGATAAGAAATATGAATTATGTCTCCTGAGAACCTCTCTTTTAAATGATTCCATATGTCAAAGGCATTGTCCACACAAATGATGCTTTGTACGATGGATGGAGAAACAACCTTGAGCATCCAAGAAACAACTAGCATATTGGCTTTCTCCCATGCTGGAAATACTAAGTTGGTATGAGTGAGAGCTTCTATGGTTCAATCAATGAAACCTGTCTTGTTCTTTGAAATGAGACTCATTTGAAATAAACGAGACCAATGATGATAGTTTGGTCCCTCAAGAATAATAGGGACAATGAGAAAGGAATGATTATCATATGAACTAACATGGTAAGGAGAACCAAAATTTTGTGAGGGATCAACAACTTCACCCATGGATAAATGTAGCAACCAGAGCACTTCATAGCTCTGATACCATATTATAAAATAGAACAGAGATGAACAAAAGAGAAAAAGGAAGGCAAAAGATATGAGAAGGAATATTTCTCCTATTTTATTTTCCTTACTTAAATCAAAACAACGAGTCTGAATATATACAAGCAATACACTTATTATAAGTTTAGCTAAAGAGACATAATGTAAAATAAAGAGCTAATAAAGGCTAGAATAAGAAAAAACAAAATAAAGGCTAGACATATGTACAAAGAGAAACAACTAAGAATTTGAAAAGACAAAATTAATATTAGCTTCCTTCTAAAAGCCTTGTATCCATATCCTTTGATACAAGTGAATTTTTTTTCCAAAGGTTGTTATATTATTAAAACTTTTATTTTGATTAATAATATACAAATAAACAAATTTTAGTTAATTTTAGTTTGTAGACAATACATCATCTGCATGCTACCATAGACAATATGATGTGAATTCAAGAACATAATATGAAAAGTTCTTGACATTCTTAGGAGACATCTTGAGTTGGTCATATGAGAGGCACTTTCTCTTAGAATTGGATCAATGTTCTAAGACAAGAACTCACCAAAACTAATGCCAAAACACAATCTGAATTAGACGTTCCATCTATTGTCAAATTGAACCGATTGAAATACAAGAAAAAGGAAAAGAAACAGAACATAGGTGCTGGAAAATGAAAAAATGCTGGACAGATTTGAAATAGGAACAAAAAACACCGAATAGAATTGCAAGATAAGAACAAAATAGGAAATGGAATGGAGAATGGATTAGAAGACTTATGAAGATGAGACTTGGAGATGATCTCGCCACTTGAAGGTTGGATTGCTTCAAGATAAGAGTGTGATGCTGCCACTTGAGTTCCAAGAGCTCTCAAGATGAAGCAAGGAAGAAGAGACACACAAGTGCTCACAAATGCTCTCAAAAAATGAGTAGAATTTTCTTACTAATAATTTCCAATCTGCATATACAAGGGGCAGCACCTCTATTTATATTTTTTTAGGTGCTGAAATGCAAGCTAAAAGAAACCAAAATTCCCCCCAAATTCAAATGAAAAATGGCGCCTAACAAGACATGAGGAAAGTGTGATTTCTTTTCTCACTTTGGCACCTCCTATTTTAACTTCTACACCTATTTACTCACGCACCCCCCTCCTAATGCTCCTAACTAAAAAAAAAACCTAAAGATGCTTTCACACAAGAGGTTTCTCATGTTTTCCTCTAAGCACCTTCACATAATGAAATTGCAAAAAGGGAAAATAAACGTCCCCTAGCTCCTAATATTTTGAACATGCTTCTTGTGATCCTTTGAGGTTGACTTTGATCTCCATGAACGTCCTCAACCTCTTCTTCTTCATGATGTTTGGCCTCCATGTCCTCTTGAGCTTGATCTCCATCATACTCCCCGAGTTGGAGAGAATTCGACCACGAATTCTGGAGACCTACAGAAAAAGGAGTTAGATCGCTGACATTAAAAGTATGACTACCTAAGAATGTATCAGGCATATCTAACTCATAAGCATTGTCATTAATCCTCTTGAGGATTTGGAAAGGTCCATCTCCGCGAGGCATAAGTTTGGACTTCCTTTGAGTAGGAAAACGATCCTTCCTTAAATGAAGCCAAACCCAATCACCTTCATCAAAGACCAATGCTTTTCTCCTTTGGTTGGCAAGTTCCGCATACTTGCCAACCTTCTTCTCAATTCTCTTCTTGATGTCTTTATGCAAAGTTTTCACAAAAGAAGCCTTTTCATCACCATCTTTGCACAAAACATCCTCAAGAAGGGGAATAGGAAGAAGATCAAGAGGTGTTAAGGGATTAAACCCATAGACAACCTCAAAAGGAGAATGAGAAGTGGTAGAATTTACTACATGATTATATGCAAACTCAACATGAGGTAGTAAATTCTCCCATACTCTAGGGTTTCCCGAAATAAAGCATCTCAATAGTTGACCCAATGTTCTATTAACCACTTCGGTTTGACCATCAGTTTGTGGGTGACAAGTGGTAGAAAATAAAAGCTTAGTACCAAGCTTGCCCCACAAGGTCTTCCAAAAATGACTCAAGAACTTGGGGTCTCTATCGGACACAATAGTCCTAGGTATCCCATGCAAGCGAACCACTTCTTGGAAGAAGAGGTTTGCTATATGACATGCATCATCCACTTTGTGGCAAGGAATAAAGTGAGCCATCCTTGAAAAACGATCCACTACCACAAAAATGGAGTCCTTTCCCTTTGATGTCTTGGGTAATCCTAAGATGAAATCCATAGAAATATCAACCCAAGGCATTGAAGGAATAGGAAGGGGAGTATACAAACCATGGGGATGCATCCTAGATTTAGCTTTGCGGCAAGCTATGCATTTATCACACAAACTATGAACATGTTTATGCATATGAGGCCAAAAGAAATGTTCATGCAACACATCCAAAGTTTTAGCGACCCCAAAATGTCCCATCAAACCCCCTTCATGTGCTTCTCTAACAAGAGATGATCTAATAGAACCATGAGGAACACAAAGACGTTTTCCTTTAAAAAGAAATCCATTTTGTATAAAAAAATCTTTGTGTCCTCCCTTAAGACACTCTTGAAAGATTTGAGAAAAATCAAGGTCATCATGATAAAGATCCTTAATGTGATCAAAGCCAAGAAATTGAGATCCCAAAATGTTTAGCAAAGTATATCTTCTAGAAAGTGCATCCGCCACAATGTTTACTTTGCCTTGCTTGTGCTTGATCACATAAGGAAATTGCTCAAGGAATTCTACCCATTTGGCGTGCCTCTTGTTGAGCTTGTTTTGGCTTTTCAAATATTTAAGAGATTCATGATCACTATGGATCACAAACTCTTTAGGAAAAAGATAATGTTGCCAAGTATGCAAAGCTCTAACAAGTGCATATAACTCTTTATCATAGGTAGAATAGTTGAGATGACTACCTTTCAATTTCTCACTAAAATAGGCTATGGGGTGGCCCTCTTGAAGGAGGACAACCCCAATACCTATATTGGAAGCATCACACTCTATCTCAAATGTCTTAGTGAAATTAGGAAGGGCCAATATGGGAGCATTAGTCAATCTTTCTTTTAAAATCTCAAAAGCTTTTTGTTGTGCTTCTCCCCATTGAAAGACCACATCCTTTTTCACTATGTCATTGAGTGGTGCGGCAATTGTACCAAAGTTAGGTACAAAGCGTCTATAGAAAGACGCAAGTCCATGGAAACTTCGGACTTCATTGATGTTTGAAGGTGTAGGCCAATTTTGAATGGCCACCACCTTAGCTTGGTCCACATGGACCCCCTTACAACTCACAACAAACCCTAGGAATTCTATATGATCAAGAGCAAACATACATTTAGCAAGGTTAGCATACAAATGTTCCTTCCTAAGGGTTTCTAAAACTTTCCTAACATGCAACCTATGTTCATTCAAAGATAAGCTATAAATGAGAATATCATCAAAATAAACAACAACAAACTTACCAATGAAAGGTCTTAACACATGATGCATGAGGCGCATGAAAGTACTTGGTGCATTGGTCAAGCCAAAAGGAATAACCAACCATTCATAGAGACCAAAGTTGGTCTTAAAAGCCGTCTTCCATTCATCACCCGGTTTGATACGGATTTGATTGTAGCCGCTTTTAAGATCAATCTTTGAAAATATTTTAGAACCATGCAACTCATCCAACAAGTCATCAAGCCTAGGTATGGGATGCCTATACTTAATTGTTATGTTGTTTATGGCCCTACAATCTGAACACATCCTCCATGATCCATCTTTCTTAGGCACTAGGATGACAGGCATAGCACACGGGCTCATACTATCTTGGACCCACCCTTTCTCTATTAAGGCTTCTACTTGTTGGCGAATTTCCATGGTTTCACTTGGATTGGTCCTATAGGCTGGACGATTTGGTAAAGAAGAGCCCGGTATCAAATCAATTTGGTGCTCAATCCCTCGCAAAGGTGGAAGTCCTTTTGGAGGATCTTGAAACACATCTTGAAACTCTTCTACCAACTTTTCCAAACTATGAGGACTATCAACAAGTGGTTCTATCTTAAGAGTTCTAGGGATGGCTAAGAAAAGAGGATGGTGTGCCACTAATTCCCTATGAAGCTCATGCCTAGACACAAGGAGTGTAGGCTTGGAACTCTTATCCTTTTTATCTTTTTTAGCTTTTCCCTCTGTTTCACTCTCCCTCTTTTTCTTCATTAAGATTTGGTCCTCATGGACTTCTCTAGGAGAGAGAGATTTTAGAGTAATCTTGTGACCATGGAAATCAAAAGAAATTTTGTTGGAAAAACCATCATGTAAAATTTTTCGATCATATTGCCAAGGCCTTCCCAAAAGCACATGTGTGGCTTCCATGGGCACAACATCACACAAGACCTCATCTTTGTATTTTCCAATAGAGAAATGGATGAGGACTTGCCTATTCACAACTATTTCTCCTACTTCACTAAGCCATTGCAACTTATAGGGTTGGCTATGAGAGATGGTAGGCAAGCCAAGCTTATCTACAACTCTTGTACTAGCTACGTTTGCACAACTACCCCCATCCACTATCAAGGAGCATATGTTGTTTTGAATAAGACATCTTGTATGAAAAATATTTGCCCTTTGACTTTCATCAAAGGGTTGTGAAACTTGACCAAGAAGTCTTCTCACAACCAACAAGTCTCCTTGTAAGGGACTCTCACTCTCATTCCCACTAGATGCACTTGAATGTGAAGAATGCCTAGGTGTATCCGAATCATGCTCACTCATAATAATGCCATTATGCATGTACATGTTCCTTTTAGAAGGACAATTTGAAGCAATATGACCATAACCCAAACACTTAAAGCATTTCTTACTAGACGTTTTGATTGGTGACTTAGGCCTAGAAGTAGATGGCTTAGATTCCTTGGGTTTGAAAGAGGAATCTTGGGAAGGAAATTTTGAAAAAGATTTTTTATTTCTCCAAGACTTGTTATAGTAGCCATCATTGGAAGAGTTTTTAAAAGAATTTTTCTTAGCAAGTTGGGCTTCCACCTTCATTGCTAAGTGAACTAAAGATCCCAATGATGAGTACTCTTGCAATTCCACGATGTCTTGAATATCCTTCCTAAGTCCACTAATAAACCTAGCAATCATGGCTTCCTCACTTTCTTCTAATTCAATTTTAAGCACAAGTGTTTCAAGCTCTTTGAAATATTCATCCACATTTAGCGTGCCTTGTTGAAACCGTTGGAGTTTCAACATAAGGTCTTTCCTAAAATGTGGAGGCACAAACCTAGCGCGCATTTGATATCTTAAAGTGTTCCAAGAGTCCACGGGAGGACTCTTGTGATATATAATGTCCTTTACAAGTCCATGCCACCATTTCATGGCATAATCACTAAATTCTAATGTAGCTAGCTTAATTTTGTGCTCCTCTTGAACCTCATGAATCTCAAAGATTTGCTCACACTTGGCTTCCCAATCTAAATATACATTTGGATCACTAGAGCCATTGAAACAAGGAAGCTTGACCGAAGGTAGCCTAGCCTTTGCATCTTGGTAGTAGCCATTGCCATGGTGAGGTCTCTCCCGTTGATTGTAATGTCTTTGGTCATGCATTTGGGATGGAGTCCTTCTTCTCCTATGATCCTCTTCACGGCCATTGTCATTGGATGAAGCTCTTGTGGAATGCCTTGGGGAATGGTGTCCATCATGAATAGAAGGGGATGGCCGAGATTGTTGCAACGCCATTGCTTGCAACCTTTCTTCCAAGCGTCTAATAGTTCTTTGTGCCTCATGTAATTCACCAATGAGTGAGGCCTTGGAAGGAGAGGGCTGTTTGTAGGATGCATCACTAGAAAATCCTGCCATTGTAATTAAAAAAAATAAAAACAGCAAAGGTACCAAAACAGCAAACAAGTTAAGAATTAAAATGGCAAAAACAGCAACTGTGGTAATGAATCTGCCAAAGAGAATGGAGGAAGAAAAAATGTCACTCTCAAAGAAAATAAGGTCCTTTCACCAAGCTGATCTTGAAGCCTTGGAAACCTCAAATGAAAAATGTCACAGCAAGCACACCAATCTTTGAAGGCAACACCACAAAACCAAAGAAAGAAGAAAGACAATCAAGAAAAGGTATAAAGAAGGAAAGGCAATGCAAAAGGAATACAAGATTGATGACAAACACAAAGAATAGAGAACAAAAGACAAGCAAGAAAAATAAGGAACTCAATGAGAAAGTAGGCACACAAAAGAATACTTAAAGAAAGGCACTAGAGTAGATGAAGAAAACAAAAATTAGCTACTGGAAAAAAATTTCTATGCAAACTGTGCGTGAGATTCATTGATTAATCTGGAAAGATATACAGCGAACTGGACTATCAAATTTTAACCACACAAACTTCAAGATGTTAACTCAAAAATGGCACTGGAATTATGTAAAAACAGTAAGCCAATTGAGAGAAATAAATTTTTCAAAATCGCTGCCCGATTACCGTATTTTTTTCGGCAGGAATGTACACTTTTCGTATTTTATTTATCATATTTTGTGTACGTTGAATTTTATTGTACTTCTTTTTTCTATTCTTTTCTAACACTTTGAGGATCACAAATCCAGAATTTCAGAAATTTCCAGTGAGTAAATCAATTGCAATAAGCAAAAACAGTAAGCACTTGTTTTCAGAAACAGAGGAATCCTAAGAGGAATGAAAAACAGAATTATGAACTAGCAAAGACATAATGGAAATTGTGTAATAGAACTTGTATAGGTCTAAACTACAAGTATGAACTCAATCTAAAACAGAAAATGCACAAAGGATCAAGCAATAAACTCAAAAACAGAATGTAAACCAAAGCAAGAAACAATCAAAGCAATAAAAGTACTACTAGAAGTAATGACAATTATGGAATAACATGACTTAAGACAAAACTTGACATGATTACAAAATTAAAAGACATATCACAAGATATAACAAGTGAAAGGAAGCTTAAGGTCAGCTCTAGGAAGGAGAATGCCATTCCAAAAGAGCAACCAAACTCATATGAACAATGAGTGCCATAAACCTTTTCACAAACACTTGGTGGAACAAAGAAAAACAGCAAGAAAACTCAAAGCAAGCCTAAAAACAGAATTGAAAACACAAGATGATAGAGCTCTTGAATTAAAGTGCAACACAACTCAAAAATTAAACAAGAACACACCTAAACTCTAGATACCACATGATGTGAATTCAAGAACATAATATGAAAAGTTCTTGACATTCTTAGGAGACATCTTGAGTTGGTCATATGAGAGGCACTTTCTCTTAGAATTGGATCAATGTTCTAAGACAAGAACTCACCAAAACTAATGCCAAAACACAATCTGAATTAGACGTTCCATCTATTGTCAAATTGAACCGATTGAAATACAAGAAAAAGGAAAAGAAACAGAACATAGGTGCTGGAAAATGAAAAATGCTGGACAGATTTGAAATAGGAACAAAAAACACCGAATAGAATTGCAAGATAAGAACAAAATAGGAAATGGAATGGAGAATGGATTAGAAGACTTATGAAGATGAGACTTGGAGATGATCTCGCCACTTGAAGGTTGGATTGCTTCAAGATAAGAGTGTGATGCTGCCACTTGAGTTCCAAGAGCTCTCAAGATGAAGCAAGGAAGAAGAGACACACAAGTGCTCACAAATGCTCTCAAAAAATGAGTAGAATTTTCTTACTAATAATTTCCAATCTGCATATACAAGGGGCAGCACCTCTATTTATATTTTTTTAGGTGCTGAAATGCAAGCTAAAAGAAACCAAAATTCCCCCCAAATTCAAATGAAAAATGGCGCCTAACAAGACATGAGGAAAGTGTGATTTCTTTTCTCACTTTGGCACCTCCTATTTTAACTTCTACACCTATTTACTCACGCACCCCCCTCCTAATGCTCCTAACTAAAAAAAAAAACCTAAAGATGCTTTCACACAAGAGGTTTCTCATGTTTTCCTCTAAGCACCTTCACATAATGAAATTGCAAAAAGGGAAAATAAACGTCCCCTAGCTCCTAATATTTTGAACATGCTTCTTGTGATCCTTTGAGGTTGACTTTGATCTCCATGAACGTCCTCAACCTCTTCTTCTTCATGATGTTTGGCCTCCATGTCCTCTTGAGCTTGATCTCCATCACAATACATTGACGATACATCGTATGCATGTTGCAATAGATTACACATACCATTTATATCTAAATAATCCATCATTTGATGTATATATTACATGAAGCATCTCTACACATACAATTCAAAGGTACAAGTAGAGTTAAGTATTGTTATGACTGTTGTACAAAAGGTCGGAAAGGTCTCGATCCTCCCTTGAGTTCTTTGAGTTGTTACTGATCCTGGTTGATGATCTTGTACGATCTTCGGTCGGGGTGGATGGTATACCTGCAAAAAATACTTTGATGCCTAAGCTAGTGTTCGATATGAAGTATGTGAGTGTAATAAATATTGTTTAATGTGTATCTTTGTGTTGGTTGGTGTATCTATTTATAAGGTCGTGATAGGTCTCTGACACTAGGCCGAGATTAAGGTAGATTATCGGGTTAACCTTTGGAATTTAGGTAAAATTCTATACCGTGATTATGTTAATCATGTTATGTTAAGAGGTCTTTGTGGGGTCTATGGACCCTATATTAGTCACGTCATCTAAGGGGTATTCAATCAACGGTCTTTACCAAGACCCCTCAAAACTGTATGGTACAATGACCGTAAATGTTATTAATATTTTTTTAAAAAAATTGTATGTTGTTTTTTCAGTATTTGTGGGTAAAGATTTTATTCCCAAAAGCTAAAACAAAAATGGTTGTGTACTACCTTATATGTAAATTATGGAGGAGTTAATGTCTACCCATAATAATGGTCATTAATTGATCCACGTTCATGTGGAAGTCGACCTAATATTTGATAGTCGAAGTTGTTACTAAGATATTTTACAAGCCTAAAGGCCTACAAATACCATCCCAGGAAGTATTCTTGACACACTTAATACATTCACTCATTATTTATTCTCATATTCTCAAACTCTTACTAACTTGGGCGTCGAAGAGTCTTCTGCAGATGAACCACAACTTGGCTTTCTTCAACAAAGCTTGACAAACCTTCATAGAAGAAGTAGATTCACTCATACAACTCGGACATCCACCTCAAACAACTTTAACTCACCCTCAGTAAGAACATTTGACGCCCACTGCGGGACCCTAACAAAACTCTTTCGGACCACACCTGATGGAGAGAGGCCAACCTCACCCCACCATGAAAGCCAAGGGGCAAGACTAGATCGTCTAAAACCACATGGAGAGCGTCTAGCACAAGACAAGGGGGAGCTACATGAGGAGCGTCTAGGAGGGAGCCTAGACCGTCTAGGACCTCTCACAAGGTCCATGGCCAAGCACATTCACGCCCAAACAAGTCAAGCCACGGATGGGAGGGAGAAGACCTTGTACATGCTACTTGGAGACCCATTAGGGGTAGCTTAGTAGATTAGTGTAGTGTAGAAAGCAAAACTTGCTCACTTTTTGATGTACCCTAGCTTGGTGCTCACGTTGGAACTTTCTAGCACCTAGGGCCGGCCATGTGTGAGTGTGTGACCAAAATTACATTACATTTGTGGCACATTTCATTAGAATTAGGTTAAGCTTGGTGGTCACCCTTTAGCTTATAAAAAGGGTAGCCTACACCTTGTATTTACAAGATTAATATGAGTAAAGTTACGCTGCCAAATTTGTGCCCAGCTTTGCTCTCTCCTAGCTTCTAGGAATTGATCTTCATTTTCCTTCACCTCACCAAGGGTTGGCCGAACCTCCCTACTCTCTCATACACTTCATGCACCTTCAAGATCACCATCACTCCTAGGAGGGTCTTGCTCATTTCAACCATTGCTTCCGCACCATCTTCAACATCCAAGGAGAGCTCAACATGTGAAGGCCATCATTTGGTATCAGAGCATGGGGTTCTTCAAAGATGAGTAGTTCTTGGTCTTTTTTTTTAATCTTGAGTTCTTCTTTAATCCTTGTTGTTCATCTTTGATCCGGTCGGTCATCAGTAGTTGATGACGTCAACAGCAGTTGACCACGTGGACCATGCACAGGGTGGCACGTGGTAGAAATAGCAAGTGAATCAGGGAGGAGATCACCTAGAACGGTGATCGGTAGTCAGATACCAAGTGGCCACCATTCCCAGTTCAGAGCATAGATAAGCGCCTGGAAGCAGAGCGTGAAGTTATGAGGCACCGCCCGGTCATCGGGGGAAAGTTATAAGGCACCGGTCGGGCGTTACTGCATGAAGAGCGCGATCGGGCGTTAGTGCATGAAGAGCGCGATCGAGCGTTAGTGCGTGCAGAGGGCGATCGGTCGTAAGTGTGTGCAGAGGGCGATCGGTCGTAAGTACATGCAGAGGGCGATCGGTCATCGGGGTTTTAGCCAACGCATGTTAAGTTGGGACCAAGGTTCCCAGCGAGAACGTTACACATGCACCTCGCATGATGCCCACTCAGAGGACGTGCGGCGAGGCCATGCAGGCAGGATGCGCCTGGCGAGTGAGTTTAGACCAGCCACACCTGGCGCTCTCCTGGAAGCATGCGGCACGCACAGAGAGAAGCGCAGAAGCCCTCCAGGTGTGACGCGTGTACGGTAGATGCCAGCTGCATTCCTCCACGTGTCACCATCTGGGAGAGAGGCGCGGCCCAGGTATAAAGCACTCCACATCATGTAAGGTAGGGGGAAGTTTTCCAGATTACAAGTTTACACAAATTGACTACACTTAGTTTCTGAGTCATTGTGGGAGCGTTCTTACACGTGGCATGTAAGGACCTGTAAAATTAAATTGGAATAAAAGGAATATATTTTAAATGAATTCTAAGTATGTTTTTATTTAAAATAAAAAGGAAGGAAAGTGTAGCTTAGAAGTGTACGAGATCGCCGTTGTTGAAGACGGAGGCGACCTCCGACTTCTCTAGTACATAATCGCCTGTCGCCTAGAGTACATATGATCGCCAATCGCCTATGGTGTACATGATCGCCGAAAGTGCACTTAGTATGTGGTCAAGATGCTGGATCAACCATAGTGGGTTCCAAAAACCACGCGTGTCAAGGCGTGGGTTAAGCCTTAGATACGCTGTGCATGCGAAGCTCTATGCTTGAGCATAAGAAATCGTCCTTAGTGTTGCATACATGGGCGCGCGAGGAGTAGTGCTGATCTATTCTTGGAAATGTGAAGCTACCGACGTCACCAAGTCAGGTGGAGGTGATACCTTGGACGTAACATAGCGGGATGAAGAACCTTCAGCAAGGGGTGGCGATGTGTCATCAGTCATCGCCGGGGCACGAGACATGCGGGCATCGCCAGGGTGCGAGACATGCGGGCATCGCCAGGGTGCGAGACATGCGGGCATCGCCAGGGCGAGAGACATGCGGGCATCGCCAGGGCGAGAGACATGCGGGCATCGCCAGGGCGAGAGACATGCGGGCATCGCCAGGGATAGACATCGGTCGTCTTCCAGAGAGACATTGATCGTCTTCCAGAGAGAGACATCGGTCGTCTTCCAGGGAGAGACATCGGTCGTCCGCCAGGATGAGTCATCGGTGGAAGGTTATCGCGCGATGTCGTGTTTCACACAGATAAGGTGGGACCCAGGCTCCCAGCATGAGACGTCCTGCACGCGCGACACGTAGACAAAAAAAGGTGTTTCAGAATAGTTGGCATCAGAGAGTTGGTATGCGCAGAGACACACGTGGTCATACTGTTCAAGGAAGTGTGCACGCAACCTTTCCTGCAGAGTGGGTGGTGGCAGCGGCATTTCTGGGCAAGTTGGTTTAGATTCAAAACTCACTCCTGAGAGGCAGTGGATGTTGCTGTGGTTCGAGAGTGATTGAGAGAGTTAGCGTTGGTTCCCTGTTCCTTTCCTCTCCTTCTCCCTGCGTTCATACGTCCTAGCGAACCAGTTGAAGATCGGCGACTACCCTGGATTCCTGACATTGTGCTCTGCAAGTTTTCTGCTCAAAGCGCTAAAACAGAGTTAAGGCATCCTTGAATCTCGTTGGGTTGGAGCTCTTACTGAAGTTTATGCTAGTCCAGGTAAGGGAAGCTAGCATTTTCGTTTATAAAAACTTTAGGCGAGCAGGTTCTGAAGTGAGGGCGACGTGGTCGCCGGTTTCATATTCTTTTTCACGATGCTCTATTTTTATGTGTGGGGCGACGTGATCGCCGATTTTAAATGTTGATTTCGAACTCCCCTGTTTTAGTGTCGTTTGAAACTGTTTGAGATTGAAATGTGATATTCGAAAATCTGAATCTTGGAATGATGGTTGCTGTGATTGGAATCGTTCATTTAAGTGTTATATGATGTGTTGAATGTGGTGAATGTGGGATCAAGGCATAGTATTTTCAGGAAAGAAAATACCGTGTAAGATCGTGCAGAGTGTGCATTGACCGGTGATTCGTTTATTATGAGATATCCTGACTCTCCTGATATAATGGAATCATATAGATGAAGTTATTCAGGCGTCGAGAGTCGAAGGAGGTTCATATGTATGGGTGAGTTGTTTGAAAGAGAACGAGCTTGACCCGTTGTATGGATTAACCCTGTCATGCTAGGATAGTGATGATATTGAGATTCATTTATACGCTTGTGAATGTGTGTGATTTCACAGTGGTGCAGTATGACAGGTGCAGATCTCTAAGTCTAGTCAATGCATGTGTCTTCCGGAAGTAGTGTCAAGTGTCTGTGTGTGATGAGTCAGTGGAAGTCTGATGTGAGAAATGAGAAACATTCAAATTGGTAGACACTTGATGGAGTATGTAAATTGAACGACTCTTGAGGAAATTGTGAAATATGTGATTACTTGATGGTCATGTGAAGGGAATGAGAAAGTTGATGGTTTTTACGTGGGTGTCTTAAATTTTTTTTATCTTGATTTTAAAGTTTCATATCTAAATTCTCTTTAAAATATCTAGCTTACCCTGCATTATTGTTTTGTGGATGTTTTCGTAAACCTGTGATGATCGTGTATAATTTACACGGGAGCAGATGATGTTGCAGGAAGTAGAGCTCCTCAGTGAGTGGTCGCCGGAAGGAGATTGCCTGTTTTCTGTTTCTGTTAGGAGATCGCCTGTTTTCTGTTTCTGTCAGGAGATCGCCTGTTTTCTGTTTCTGTCAGGAGATCGCCTGTTTTCTATTTTGCTGTATTTTGTTTAAGTTTTGGAAACTGACTGGATATGTATTAAACTCCCTGTGAGGAGAAATTTCATTACATATATATATTTATGTTCACTTCGATATTATTGTTTTACCTTTATTTTATTATATAAATATGAAAAGGTTTTGGCGGGATGTTACATGGCACAGTGATAACAGAATTCAGTAACAGAGAGAGAGAGAAAGTGGATTTGAGCACACACGAGTCTCACAGAGAGATTCAGTGAGAGTTTTTGGTGTTCCTGTTGCCTGACTTGAGCGTCGGAGTGCACACGGCCGCTAGAGGCGCCATCTGCGTTGTTTTGCAGGCATCGTTTGGAGGTCCAGTGACGATTCTTGGAGCGTTCTTGCAGAACACGCAGTTGCAGGAGGCTAGACGAAGGAGTGACGAGGCACATCCTCCACATTCAAGTCCGCGGCAGGATCATTTGGCGCCCACCGTGGGGCCCGTGTGAATCTTGTTCCCATCCACGTCGCAGTTTCTTGAGGTTCTTGCAGTTTCTTGAAGCTTTTGTCGAGGTTCTTGAGAAAATAAGTAGAAGAACCAGACGAACCTCACCTACGCCACCTGCTGAAGAAGGTGTTGTTACCATGGCGCAGGTCATGGAGATGATGCGCGCGTTGCAAGATAGTGTCGCGGCATCAAGAGTTGAGCAAGAGAAGATGCATGCAGAGCTGACTGCATCGCGTAGCAGAAATGAGGAGTTGAACCGCGTAAACAAAGAATTGCGTACGGAGTTGCAGGCGCATAGGGAGCGCGCAGTCGAAGATGGGACGTCGACGCCGCCATAGCCTCCTAGAGCATTCCCTATACCTTTCTCCCCCGAGATCATGAACACGGTGGTGCCTCCCAACCTGGTGGGAGTGAAGGCGTCGTTCACGGGGGTGGAAGATCCAGAAGCGCATCTGACCACCTTCCACACTCAGATGATGCTATTTGGAGGTTCAGAGGCTGTGTACTGCAAGGTGTTTATGAGCACGCTGAGCGGAGTAGCTATGGAGTGGTTTGTGAGCCTGCCAGAGGGCCAGATCACCTCTTTCCATCAGTTTGCAAAGTTGTTCACAGAGCAGTACTTCGTCAACAGAGCGCCACCAGTGGTGTCCTATGATTTGTTCAACGTGCGCCAGTACCAGGGGGAGTCGCTGAAGGACTACCTCAGCCGTTTTGGCGCGCACGTGGTGAGATTGCCCAGCAAGGACGAGGACATGCTGGTGCATGCGTTCAAGAAAGGGGTGCTGCCTGGCCTTTTCAGTGAATCGCTCATCAGGAGCCACCCTGCCACCTTTGCAGAGATTCGGCGATGCACGGTGGCGCACATAGTAGTAGAGGCAGAGGTCTCTAAGAAGAGAGGCGCCAGGTGATCGCGCTTCAGGGTCCCAGGCAGTTGATCAGCAACACGAAGTCCCTGTGCATGGGGACGTGAGATGATGGAAGATGCTACGTTGGGGGGCTCCTAGGTAGCCTAGGTGGAAGCTGAAGCAGAGGGCATGATCGCCCCTCGTGAGTCAGGCGTAGCCAGGGCGGTCATCGCCGAAGAAAGGAGACCCCGTCCAGAGTAGTTGAGGTGTTGGAGAGTGGAGCTTATTGGCTGGAGACTCTGGATGGAGCAGCTATCCCCAGGATGTAGAACGCTGCACACTTATGTTTCTATTCCGGTTAAGTTATAAAGTAGATGTGTTCTCGCGCTGTACACACCCTCAGTATATCTACTGTAAACAGTTAAGCAGATCAGGGGGCACCTTTTTTAACAAGGCCACCCAATAAAAAGAGATTTCAGTGCATAAAGTGTGCGAGTGTTCCCAGTTTAAAGTTCTCCTTGCCCCAGGTGCAAGTACAGGTGATCGGTGGTCAGTTACCGAGTGGCCACCACCCACAGATCAGCCCCTAGATAAGCGCCTGGATGTAGAGCGCGATCAACCATCAGTGCATGTAGGGAGTGAGCACTCGGTCCGTGCATGGTCATCGGGGTCTTGCTAACAGGTTTTAAGCTGGGACCCAGGCTCCCAGCGAGAGCGTTACGCATGCACCTCGCATGATTCTAGATGCGGAGAGATCGGTCGGTGCATGGTAATCGAAGTCTTGCCAATATGTGTTAAGCTGGGACCCAGGCTCCCAGCGAGAGCGTTACGTATGCACCTCGCATGATTCCAGATGCGGAGAGATCGGTCGGTGCATGGTAATCGAGGTCTTGCCAACATGTGTTAAGCTGGGACCCAGGCTCCCAGCGAGAGCGTTATGCATGCGCCTCGCGTGATTCCAAACCAGAAGAAGAGGAGTTGCCCACTCAAAGGGCGTGTGGTGATACCATGCAGGCAGGATGCGCCTGGTGAGTGCGCTTAGACAGCCACACCTGGTGCTCCCCTGGGAGCATGCGCCCACTCAGAGAACGTGCGGTGAGACCATGCAGGAAGGGTGCGCCTGGTGAGTGCGCTTAGACAGCCACGCCTGGCACTCCCCTGGGAGCGTGCACCCACGAGAAAGTCCTCCCTCGACTTTGTACAGCGAGGTGCAGGCGAGAGAAGAAGGTCCTCACCCTCGGCTTTGTACAGCGAGGCTGAGGCAAGAGAGAAAGTCCTCACCTCGGCTTTGTACAGCGGGGCAGAGGTGAGAGAAAGTCCTCACCCTCGGCTTTGTACAGCGAGGCTGAGGCAAGAGAGAAAGTCCTCACCTCGGCTTTGTACAGCAAGGTTGAGGCGAGAGAAAGTCCTCACCTCGACTTTGTACAGCGAGGCTGAGGCAAGAGAGAAAGTCCTCTCCCTCGACTTTGTACAGTGGGGCAGAGGCGAGAGAAAGTCCTCACCCTCGGCTTTGTACAGCGAGGCTTGTTAGGAAATATGGCTTTAAACTAGAGGGGGGGTGAATGGTTTAAAGGGTTTTCTCAAAACTTTTACAGAACATAATGAATATCTTTCATAAATCAAAGGATTAAACAATTCAGTTTGCCAAAACAGTGAGCAAAACAACACTGCCAAGAAAACAATCGGTTGTTTCTTCGAAACAATCGGTTGTTTATATCAGCATATAACAAACAAACTGAATTTAAAGAGTAAGGGATAGAGAGATTTGTACACAGAGTTTTATACTGGTTCACTCTAACCCAGAGCTACGTCCAGTCTTCTCAGAACCCTGAGGAAATCCACTAAGCAATCAAACCCAGATTACTTACACAACAACCAAGAGAATGACCTTGAACCCTTCAAGACACACACTCTCCTTGGTCAACACTGAGATCTCTGATCTTGAATACCTCAAGGTCACACAGACAATCTCAGCAACGTATACAGAAAAGATTCAACAGTTTACAGAATTACACTTGTTACAGATAAGATCTGAAATCAATACAAGTGAAAAAACCTATCCCAATACTTCAATCAATCTCTCAAGCACTTCAGCAATCTCTTTTTCAGTTCTTAGTTCTTTTTATATCTTTCTTTTTCAAAAACCAAAAAAGCTTATATAATACAGATCTTCTGATTATAAAAGGAAAGATTGTTTATCCATAATTGCTCTCAAAAAGATTGGTCAAAGCATTTAATGACTGGAGCGTATACAGTTTCAAATCATTTAAAGCTCAGTCAAAGAAAACAGATTTTCTGTTATGGTTCCAAAACAAACAATCGATTGTTTCCTCGAATCAATCGGTTGTTTTGTCACTTAACAGTTTTCTCCAATCAAAAACAGTTTTCAAAACTTTCTCAAAACATCTAAGTATAAACAATCGGTTGTCTCGACAGAACAATCGGTTGTTTCAACTTAGTTTGAAAAACACTTTGTTTCATTAAAGATTGAGATGCTTTTTGCTTTGAGATTAAATCTAATATTGGTTTACACTTTGAACTACCCCAGAACAAAACTATAAAGCAGCACAGCAGCATCACACAAGCAGAGGCTTCATCATCCTTCAAAGGATTTGGATTCTTCAAAACCTTGAACTCCACTTGGTTCAACAAGGCTGAGGCAAGAGAGAAAGTCCTCTCCCTCGGCTTTGTACAGCGGGGCAGAGGCGAGAGAAAGTCCTCACCCTCGGCTTTGTACAGCGAGGCTGAGGCAAGAGAGAAAGTCCTCTCCCTCGACTTTGTACAGCGAGGCAGAGGCGAGAAAGTCCTCACCCTCGGCTTTGTACAGCGAGGCTGAGGCAAGAGAAAGTCCTCTCTCCTCGACTTTGTACAGCGAGGCTGAGGCGAGATAACAAAGTCCTCTCCCTCGGCTTTGTACAGCGGGGCAGAGGCGAGAGAAAGTCCTCACCTCGACTTTGTACAGCGAGGCTGAGGTGAGAGCAGCAAGACCTCACCCGTGACTTCTTACAGCGAGGTTGAGGCAAGAGGGGTCATCGAGAAGCACTTTTCTTCCCCAAAACACAGGCGTCATAGTTGGTGTTCAGGCCCTCTATGCACTCAGCGCTGGAGTGGCAGAGAAGTGTAGCAAAGCCAGAAGCGCGATGACTGATCGGTGGTGCACTAACATGCTAGTCGGTGGTCGGTGGTAGAAGCAAGTTTTGCTGCGTGAAGCCGAAGCGTTTAGGCCCCGTTAAGTCAGTCATCCAGCACGAAGTTATGTTGAAGGCAATGCTAAGGTAACAGTTAGCCGCAATCACGTCAGAAGCCAAGTTTGAGGGGTTGCAGTGAGATCGCACTAAAGCCTAAGCTAGTTAACAGTTAGTCACATGCAGAGAGTTAAAGAGGAGAAACGCAGCGAACCCTAGCGCGGTTGAGAAGAAGAAAACAGAAAAGGTGAATCTCTAGATGATCCAGAGGAATGCGCACGCCTTTGTTGAATGAAGGAAACGGTAGCGACACTCAGTGGGGGCCATTAATGCGTCCATGTGTCGAGAGATAAAGTATGGAAGCCATAACGCCGAGGAGCAGATACGTGAGCAGCACGTGGCGTGGTCCCACCTGCCACGTGGACCGAGGGCGCGACCACTTAGTCTCTTCGCTGAGAACAAGTTCACAGCTCGAGATTGGGGGGCTTGTGATCCGGTCGATCATCAGTAGTTGATGACGTCAATAGTAGTTGACCACGTGGACCATGCACAGGGTGGCACGTGGTAGAAAGAGCAAGTGAATCAGGGAGGAGATCACCTAGAACGGTGATCGGTAGTCAGATACCAAGTGGCCATCACTCCCAGTTCAGAGCATAGATAAGCGCCTAGAAGTAGAGCATGAAGTTATGAGGCACCGATCGGGCGTTACTGCATGAAGAGCGGATCGGGCGTTAGTGCATGAAGAGCACGATCGGGCGTTAGTGCGTGCAGAGGGCGATCGGTCGTAAGTGTGTGCAGAGGGCGATCGGTCGTAAGTGCATGCAGAGGGCGATCGGTCGTCGAGGTTCTTGCCAACGCGTGTTAAGTTGGGACCAAGGTTCCCAGCGATAACGTTACGCATGCACCTCGCATGATGCCCACTCAGAAGACGTGCGGCGAGGCCATGCAGGCAGGATGCGCCTTGTAACATCCCGCCAAATCCTTTTCATATTTATATAATGAAATAAAGGTAAAACAATAATATCGAAGTGAACATATATATATATAATGAAATTTCTCCTCACAGGGAGTTTAATACATATCCAGTCCGTTTCCAAAACTTAAACAAAATACAGCAAAATAGAAACAGGCGATCTCCTAACAGAAACAGAAAACAGGCGATCACCTTCCGGCGACCACTCACTGAGGAGCTCTACTTCCTGCAACATCATCTGCTCCCGTGTAAATTATACACGATCATCACAGGTTTAAGAAAACATCCACAAAACAAAAACGCAGGGTAAGCTAGATATTTTAAAGAGAATTTAGATATGAAACTTTAAAATCAAGATAAAACAAATTTAAGACACCCACGTAAAAACCATCAACTTTCTCATTCCCTTCACATGACCATCAAGTAATCACATATTTCACAATTTCCTCAAGAGTCGTTCAATTCACATAATCCATCAAGTGTCTATCAATTTCAATGTTTCTCATTTCTCACGTCAGACTTCCACTGACTCATCACACATAGACACTTGACACTACTTCCGGAAGACACGTGCATTGACTAGACTCAGAGATCTGCACCTGTCATACTGCACCACTGTGAAATCACACACATTCACAGGGTCGCTGTGAAATCACACACATTCACAAGCGTATAAATGAATCTCAATATCATCACTATCCTAGCATGACAGGGTTAATCCATACAACGGGTCAAGCTCGTTCTCTTTCAAACAACTCACCCATACATATGAACCTCCTTCGACTCTCAACGCCTGAATAACTTCATCTATATGATTCCATTATATCAGGAGAGTCAGGATATCTCATAATAAACGAATCACCGCTCAATGCACACTCTACACGATCTTACACGGTATTTTCTTTCCTGAAAATACTATGCCTTGATCCCACATTCACCACATTCCATACATCATACCACACATAAAGAACAATTCCATCATAGAATACTTTGAATCTTTTCTTAAACAACCCCACTCACAAAAACAAGCATATACATTTTTCATTTCAATCTCAACAAGTTCAAAGTGACACTAAAACAGGGGAGTTCGAAAACAACATTAAAACCGGCGATCACATCCAAAAACAGGGGATTATGCAATAACAGTTGAAAACCGGCGACCACGTCGCCCCATCATCAAAATCATCTAACTTAAGGTTTTCGTTGGAAATAAGGCTAGCTTCCCTTACCCGGACTTGCGTAAAATCTCACTACGAGCTCTAACCCACCGAACTTAAGGATACCCAAACTCTGTTTTAGCGTCCTGATCGGAAAACTTGCAGAGAACTTCCCAGGAGTCCAAAGGTAGTCGTCGCTCGTCGTACTGGTGCTTGAGGATGCCTGAATCGCAGCGCGAAGGAGAGAAAAGAGAAGGATGAAGGTAAACTCACTCTGTCACTCTTGAACCACAACAACGTTCTTTGCCTCTCAGAAGTGAGTTTTTGAATCTAAACCAACTTGTCCACAATTGCCGCTGCCACCACCCACTCTGCAGGAAAGCTTGCGTGCACACTTCCTTGAACAGTATGGCCACGTGTGTCTCTGTGCATACCAACTCTCTGATGCCAACTATTTTGAAACACCCCTTTTTGTCTACGTGTTGCGCATACAGAGCCTGGGTCCCACTTTAACACTCTTAGCAGGGAACCGCGCGATGACTATCCTCCACCCACCGATGCCTGATGTGCCTCTCATACCGGCGACGACCGATGCCTCTCATCCCGGTGATGACCTATACGCCTCTCACACCGGCGATGACTTGTGCGCCTCTCATCCCGGCGATGACTTGTGCGCCTCTCATCCCGGCGATGACTTGTGCGCCTCTCATCCCGGCGATAACTTATGCGCCTCTCATCCCGGCGATGACTTGTGCCACATCGCCACGCCTTGCTGAAGGTTCTTCAACCCACTATGTTACATCCAAGTTATCATCTCCACATGGCTTAGTGACGTTGGTAGCTTCACATTTCCAAGAATAGATCAGCACTACTCCTCGTGCACCCACGCGTGCCACACTTAAGGACGATCTCTTATGCTCAAGCATAGAGTTTCGCATGCACAACGTATCTAAGGCTTAACCCACACCTCGATACGCGTGGTTTTTGGAACCCACTATGGTTGATCCAGTACCTCGACCAAAATGTCAAAGCTTCCCCCTCTCCAGCTCCACACCAAGCACACCAAAGACTTCCACCTTCAACATGGTGTGCTGGTTAACTTTGGGTATCATAGTCCACCCTACTCATGGTGGCAGATATGCTACCTATCTTCTATATAACTCATCTTCTGTAATTAGACCCCATACTAATTACTTACTAAGTCTTCTCGAATACTCGGCGATGTGCCCCTTTTTGGCGATCATGTACACTACAGGCGATTGGCGTTCATGGTAGTCTAGGCGACAGGCGATTATGTACTAACCAGGCGATCTCATAGTCTTCTAAGCTACACTTTCCTTCCTTTTTATTTTAAATAAAAACATACTTAGAATTCATTTAAAATATATTCCTTTTATTCCAATTTAATTTTACAGGTCCTTACATTCTCCCCAACAAGAAAAATTTTCGTCCTCGAAAATTAAATTACAAAGAAAAGAAGTAGGGGTAGGCTTCTCTCATGGTTTCTTCTAACTCCCAAGTTGAATCACCCGATCTGTCATCCCACACCACTTTCACCATGTTGATGGTCTTGCCTCTGAGCTGTTTACTTTGTCGATCGTCAATCCTAACTGGTTTTGCTTCAAAGGACAAGTCATCCTTGATCTGCACATCGTCCACTTCCAGCACATGACTAGGGTCTGCCATGTACTTCCTCAGCTGTGATACGTGAAAGACATTATGCAGATTCGCTAAATGGGGAGGTAGGGCGATCTCATAAGCCACTGGACCAATCCTCCTTAAGATCTGATATGGTCCCACGAACTTAGGGGACAACTTCTTTGATCTGATCGCCCGTCCTACACCCTTGGTTGGTGTCACTCTCATGAACACATGGTCTCCAGCAGCAAACTCCAAAGGTTTTCTCCTCTGATCTGCATAGGATTTCTGCCTACTTTGAGATGCTCTCATTCTGTCTTTTATCTGTTGCACCTTCTCGGTCGTCTGCTGAATCAACTCTGGTCCAACCAATACTGCTTCGCCCTCCTGGTACCAGCACAATGGAGTTCTGCATTTCCTTCCATACAAGGCTTCGTATGGCGCCATCCCTATGCTGGCGTGATAACTGTTATTATAGGTAAACTCCACCAGTGGCAACATCTCATCCCAGCCTCCCAATTGGTCCAAAACACACGTCCTCAGCAGATCTTCCAAGGACTGAATTGTTCTCTCAGACTGCCCATCTGTTTGAGGATGATATGCAGAGCTCATCCTCAACTTAGTTCCCAAAGAATCTTGGAGAGTCTGCCAAAACCGTGAGGTGAACCTGGGATCTCTATCTGAAATAATGCTGGAAGGCACTCCATGCAACCTCACTATTTCTTTGATGTACAACTGAGCCAATTTGGCCATGGGCATTTTCAAATTCACTGGAAGAAAGTGGGCACTCTTCGTCAGCCGATCTACTATGACCCAGATTGCGTCATGGCCCCTTACCGATCTAGGTAAATGGGTAACAAAATCCATTGCAATGCTGTCCCATTTCCACTCAGGGATATCCAGTTGCTGTAACAACCCGCCAGGTCTTTGATGCTCTATCTTCGCCTTCTGACATGTCAAGCAGGTTGTAACATACTGGGCGATGTCTTTCTTCATGCCCGACCACCAAAATGACTCCTTCAAGTCATGGTACATCTTGTTCATGACTGGATGTAGGCTAAGGCGACTCTTGTGACCTTCCTCTAGGATCGTCTTCTTCAACTCTTCATTTGCAGGTATGCAAATTCTGCCATTAAATCTCAAGATCCAATCATCTCCCATCACAAAGTCTTTCGCCTGATCGGTTCCTAGCAACTCCACAGTACGCCTCAGGTCAGGGTCCTTTAATTGCTTATCCTTTATCATTCCAAAGAAGTCATTAGTTATAGCCAGCTTACTACAACTAATGTGATTAACATGAAATTCTACCCCAAGGTTTAAGTCTCTGAATTGCTCGATCAATTTCTGCTCTTCCACTTGTTTCTTTAACTCTACCAACTCGGCTGGAGCCATTCTGTAGGGCGCCATTGACACTGGTCCAGCTCTAGGTACCAAATCAATAGAGAATTCCACTTCTCTCTTAGGAGGTAGTCCAGGTATTTCTTCTGGAAATACATCCATGAAGTCCTTAACCACATGTATACAACCCATCTCTTCTTCATTCTTCACTCCCCCTTTAGCTAGGATCACAAAACACGTCGCCCCTTCTTTCAACTCCGACCATACATGCTGAGTAGATATCATATCTGACTCTTGGAGATCTGGAAACACCACTTCCTGCCTACTGCAATCTATGAGAATGTGATTGGCAGATAGCCAATCCATTCCTAGGATAACATCCAGATCCTGCAGAGGTAGACAGACCAAATTTACTTTGAACCTGCGTCCCTCTACTATCACTAGACATTCTGGGCAAACTGTGGAGGTCAAAACCTGTCCTGATGCAGGTGTGAAGACCAACAGTTCAAACAGCAGCTCCTTCACTAAAAGGCCCAACACATCTACGCACAAGCTTGACACAAAAGAGTGTGTCGCTCCAGAATCAAACAAAACTCTAACGCATCTATCAGCTATAAAACAAGCACCTTGCACCAAGTTACCTGACTGAGACGCCTCTGCTCCTGTCATGGCAAACACTCTCCCTGCTGCCTGAGGTCTGCTGCCTTCATTCCCCATCTGTTGGGAACCACCGGATCGAGTCATCCTATTCTGGGTAGGACAATCTCTAGCAACGTGTCCCGTCTTCTGGCAGGCAAAACATCTTCTCTCTGAATCTCTCTTGGGGAACACATTGGCTGTGTGTGGTCCACCACAATGGAAACATTTAAGTTTCCAGGGTTGTTGCTGCTGAGATTAGGGCGGTGCTGCTCTTGCCCTATGCTGTGGAGGTCTCGCATAAGACTTATTCTGTTGTTGCTGCACCTTGGCCTTCCCACTGGAAGAACCCCCTGGGTGTGACCTGATCACCCGAGAGTCACTCTTCTCCAGTGTCTCCACCATCATCGCCTTCTCCACTAAGGCGTGAAATTCTCTTATGCACATAGGTGCTATGGTCCTCTTCAGCTCATGCTTCAGTCCTTCTTCAAATTTCCTGCACCTCCAAGCCTCAGAGGTAGCTTGGGTATAGAATCGGGCGAGGTACCCAAATCGAGCAGCATAGGCGTTCACAGACATATCCCCCTGCTCCAACCTTAGGAACTCAGCTTCCTTCGCAAACCTTGCGCTGTCTGGGAAGTATTTCTCCAGGAATCTCACCCTGAAGCTCTCCCAGTCTAAAACATCAGCTTTGGCTTCCATCATCTGCTGAGCTCCCATCCACCAGAACTCGGCTTCTCTAGATAGCAGATAGGTGGCGAATACCAATTTCTTCTCTTCAGGGCAGGAGGTCGCCCTAAAGATTTTCTCCAACTCCCTGATCTGCTTGATCAGGGGTAGCATTCCCACTGAACTTGGGTGGGTTGTGCCTCATGAACTCGGTCAGTCCCATCTGTTCCTGAGGCTGACCGACGTGGGAAGTTGTTGCTGTAACATCCCACCAAATACATTTCATATTTATATAATATAAATGAAGATAAACAAGTATTTTGAAATAAACATAATCATATATATATAATGGAGTTTCTCCTCATCGGGAGTTTAATACATAAACTGTGAATCTTTCCAAAAAAAACTTAACCAAAAATACAACAAAAGACAAATCGGGCGATATGCTAACAAAAGGGCGATCTCCTAGTCAATCAGGTGATCTCCTATCAGCCAGGCGATCTCCTATCAGACCGGCGATCTCACTTTCCTGCAACGTCATCTGCTCCCGTGTAAATCATACACGATCATCACAAGTTTTAAGAAGAACATCCACAAACGAAAACGCAGGGTAAGCTAGACAGTTTTAAAAGAGAATTTAGATATGAACTTTAAAAATGAAGATAAATTAATTTAAGGCACCCACGTAAAAACATCAGCTTTCTCATTCTTCCCACATACCATCAAGTAAAAACCCACATTTCACAATTCCTCAAGAGTAGTTCATATCACACAGTGCAGCAAGTGTCTATCCACATACAGTGTTCCTCATTTCTCACGTCAGGTTTTCCACTGACTCACAATACATAGACACAAGACACTAATTCCGGAATACTCGTGCATTGATTAGACTCAGAGATCTGCACCTGCCATATTGCCCACTGTGGAATCTCACACATCCACAGGGTCGCCGTGAAATCTCTCACATTCACAAGCGTATAATGAATCTCACACATCACCATACAGCATGACAGGGTTAATCCACGCAAAACAGGTCGGTTTGTTCTCTTTCAAACAACCCACCCATACAGGTGAACCTCCTTCGACTCTCAACAACTGAGTAACTTCCTCTACGTGAGTCCATTACCTCAGCAGAGTCAGGATATCTCGTTCTTAATCACCGATCAATGCACCTACTACAAGGTCTTACACGGTATTTTCTTTCCTGAAAATACTATGCCTCGACCTCACACTCACCACATCCAACACATCATACCATTCAAATAAATCATTCAAATCACATCAACAACCATTTCAAAGCTTCAGATCTTCGAATACCTCATGTAAATCTCAAGTAGTTTCAAAACAGTATCAAAAACAGAGGAGTTCGTAAAACAGCGCCAAAACCGGCGATCTAGTTCAAAAACAGAGTGTTTCGAAGATTATGTTTAAAACCGGCGACCACGTCGCCCAAGCAGACAACATAGGGCATTTCACACAGATACAAACGAAAATGGCGACCACGTCGCCCTCACTTCAGAAAGACTACGCTATGGCTCGTATGGAAAAAGGGGTCTAGCTTCCCTTACCTGGACTTGCGCAAACACCAGGAGTTCCGAAATCCAACGAAGCTTGAAGAACGCCTTGACTCTGTTCTTGTGTCTGGTTTTGAAGAGCTTGCAGAGAACCACCCAAGTGCTCCAATGGTGGCTGTCGCTCGTCGTATTCCCGCGTGAAGGTGTACTAGAATCGCAGTGTGAAGGAGAGAAATGGAGAGGAGGGAACTCACTCTTTCTCTCTTCGACTACAACAATGTCTTCCTTTTCTCTCAGCAGTGGATTTCTGTAACTTAAACCAACTTATCCCTCCAAAAGCAGCTGCCACCACCCACTCTGCAGAGAAGTCTGAGAACCACTGCCCTGAACAGTACTACCACTGTTGTCTCTGGTGCATGCCAACCACTGCTCTGAACAGTACTGCCACTGTTTGTCGCTTGTGCATGCCAGCCACTGCTCTGAACAGTACGACCGTGAGTGTCTCCCGCGCATGCCAACATTCTGATGTCACTATTCTGAACCACCCTTTTCGTCTACGTGGCGCGCGTGCAGAACGTCTCATGCTGGATGTCTGGGTCCCACGTTCTCTGTGTATAACTTAACGTAGCGCGATGACCTTTCGCGCGAAGACTCTCGACCGATGACCTCTCGCGCGAAGACTCTCGACCGATGACCTCTCGCGCGAAGACTCTCGACCGATGACCTCTCGCGCGAAGACTCTCGACCGATGACCTCTCGCGCGAAGGCTCTCGACCGATGACCCCTCGCGCGAAGACACACCCCGCAGCATGCCTCGCGCCCTGCGATGCCCGATGACACTCGCCACTCCCCCCTGGAGGTTCTTCATTCCACTATGTTACATCCAAGGTATTCTCTCCACAAGGCTTGGTGACGTCGGTAGCTTCACACTTCCAAGAGTTGATTAGCACAAGTCCTCGTGCGCCCAAGCGTGTAACGTTAAGGATGATTCTCTTATGCTCAAGTATAGAGCTTCGCCTGCCCAGCGTATCCAAGGTTTAACCCACACCTTGATACGCGTGGCTTTTGGGACGTACCAGGGTTGATCCAACATTTTGGCTACACACTAAGTGTAGTTTCGGCGATTAGGTGTACTCTAGGCGACAGGTTACTAGGTACACACAGGCGATAGGCGTTCAAGCATAAGCTAGGCGATAGGCGTTCAAGTGCCAGAGAAGTTGGAGATCGCCTACCCGCTTAATAACGGCGATCTCGTAGGCTTCTCAGCTATACATTCCTTCCTTTATATTTAAATAAACACGTGCTTCGAATTTATTTATAATGTAACACTTTTATTCCAATATAAACTTCTAGGTTCTTACAATCTCCCCAACAAGAAAAATTTTCGTCCCCGAAAATGAATTACAAGGAAAAGAGGTATGGGTAGGCTTCCCTCATGGGTTCTTCTAACTCCCACGTTGAATCACCCGATTTCTCATCCCACACCACTTTCACCATGTTGATGGTCTTGCCTCTGAGTTGTTTACCCTGCCGGTCATCAATTCTAACTGGTTTTGCTTCAAAGGACAAGTCATCTCAGATCTGCACGTCGTCTACATCCAGCACATGACTGGGGTCTGCCATGTACTTCCTCAGCTGTGACACGTGAAAGACATTGTGCAGATTCGCCAGATGGGGAGGTAGGGCGATCTCATAGGCCACAGGACCAATCCTCCTTAAGATTTGATACGGTCCCACGAACTTAGGGGACAACTTCTTTGGTCTGATCGCCCTTCCTACGCCCTTGGTTGGTGTTACTCTCATGAACACATGGTCTCCAGCAGCAAACTCCAAAGGCCTTCTTCTCTGATCTGCATAGGACTTTTGTCGGCTTTGAGAAGCTCTCATGCTGCCTTGTATCTGTTTCACCTTCTCGGTTGTCTGCTGAATCAATTCTGGTCCAACCAAGATTGCTTCGCCCTCCTGGTACCAACACAAGGGAGTTCTGCATCTTCTCCCATACAGGGCTTCATATGGTGCCATCCCAACACTGGCGTGGTAACTGTTGTTGTAGGTAAACTCCACCAGTGGCAACACTTCATCCCAGCTCCCCAAATGATCCAAGACACACGCCCTCAGCAGATCTTCTAAGGACTGAATTGTTCTCTCAGACTGTCCATCTGTTTGAGGATGGTATGCAGAGCTCATCCTCAACTTGGTTCCCAAACACTCTTGCAAGGTCTGCCAAAACCGTGAAGTGAACCTGGGATCTCTATCTGAAATGATGCTGGAAGGCACTCCATGCAACCTCACAAAGCTCCTTATCTCAGTCACTGTCTTAGGACGTTCCCATTGCAGCACTGCCTCTACCTTGGCTGGATCTACCGAGATCCCCTGGGCAGATATCACGTATCCTAAGAAGTTGACTTCCCTTAGCCAGAACTCACACTTAGAGAACTTGGCATAGAGCTGCTTCTCCCTCAGTATTTCCAATGCTGTCCTCAGGTGTTCCTCATGCTCTTCCTCGGTCCTTGAATAAATGAGGATGTCATCTATGAAGACCACCACAAACTTATCCAAGAAAGGGCGAAAGATCCTATTCATGTAGTCCATGAATAGAGCTGGAGCATTGGTGACTCCAAATGGCATCACTACATACTCGTAGTGCCCATATCGAGACCTAAAAGCTGTCTTCTGAACATCTTCAGCTTTTACCAAGATTTGGTGATACCCCGATCTCAGGTCAATCTTGGAGAACACCGAGGCCCCATGAATTTGGTCCATCAAATCATCAATCCGAGGTAGGGGGTACTTGTTCTTGATGGTCAATTTGTTCAATTGCCTGTAGTCTATACATAGCCGAGACCCTCCATCCTTCTTCTTGACTAGGAGCACTGGAGCTCCCCATGGAGATACACTGGGTCTGATGAACTGTTTCTCCAGCAGCTCTTCCAACTGCTTCTTTAACTCTACTAACTCGGCTGGTGCCATCCTGTAAGGTGCCATTGACACTGGTCCAGCTCCAGGTACCAAGTCAATAGAGAATTCCACTTCTCTCTTAGGGGGTAACCCAGGCACCTCTTCTGGGAATACATCTGTGAAATCTTTCACCACTTGTATCCTGTTTACGTCCCCTTTATTCTCCACTTCCAACCGGGCGAGCACCACGAAGCACCTCGCCTCTCCTTCCAGCTCTGATCGCCCTTGTTGAACTGACAACACATCCGGTTCTTGGGGGCCTGGAAACGCTACCTTCTGCCTACCACAGTCTATGAGAACGTGATTGGCAGCTAACCAATCCATTCCCAGGATGACATCCAGGTCCTGAAGGGGTAGGCAGATCAAGTTCACCTTGAATCTGCGTCCTTCTACAATCACTGGACATTCGGGCAAACTGTAGAGGTCAACACCTGTCCTGATGCAGGTGTATAGACCAACAGTTTCAAACGGTAACTCCTTCACTAGAAGGCCCAACTCGGCTACACACAGGCTTGACACAAAGGAGTGTGTCGCTCCAAAATCAAACAAAATTCTAACGCATCTACCAGCTATAGAGCAACATTCTGTACTAAGTTACCTGACTGAGATGCCTCCGCTCCAGTCATGGCAAACACTCTCCCTGCTGCCTGAGGTCGACTGCCTCCATTCCTCAACTGTTGGGATCCACTGGGTTGAGTCATCCTATTCTGGGTAGGACAATCTCTAGCAACGTGTCCCGTCTTTCGGCAGATGTAGCATCTTCTCCCTGAATTCCCCTTGGGGCACACTTTGACGTTCTGTGATCCACCACAACGGAAACATCTTGGTTTCCATGGTTGTTGTTGCTGAAACTGGGGCGGAACTGCTCCTGCCCGATGTGGTGGAGGTCTCGCATAAGGCTTGCTTCGTGGTTGCTGTACCTTGGCTTTCCCACTGGAGGGACCCCCTGGGTGTGATCTGATTACCCTGGAACCACCCCTCTCCAGGGTCTCCACCCTCTTTGCCTTCTCCACTAAGGCATGGAACTCTCTGATCCCCTGATCTGGTTGGTTCGGAGAAACGTTCCCACGGAACTGGGTTGGGTTGTGCCTCATGAACTCGGTCATCCCCATCTGCTCCCGAGGCTGATTGACATGGAAAGCTGTTGCAGCCGATCCAGCAGTTTCTAAATGATTCATTACATTCTGATGAATTTGGACCATTACCGTATTCTGCTGTTGGATGGCAGTTGCCATCACCTCCATGGCCCTGGCGATCTGACCCATCTCTGAAGAAGATTGGGGAGGGGTAGAAGGTCTACGTGCCATCTCCTTCGTTTTCAGATTTTGAAACTATAAGATTCCTATATTTCCCTACAACTAAAAGAATGAGATCGATAAGAGATCAATTCATTCAAGGGGGTAACAGCTAGACCTTACAAAGGTCAGCATCTCAAAATCATTAAGAATTTGAGCTCATCCATAGAATCACAACACTTATAACTTCACACAAAACACCAGAACAGTTACTGGTGTGCAAACATCAGTCCAAACTACCACCTCAGTCAAATTCAAGAACACTCGAAAATCACACCAGAATTCAATGTAGGCTAATATCAAACCTTTGGAATTAAGATTAAGAATTATCTTGATCCAGTTATGAGTGTGCACCCTCATTCCTTTATCAGGATCTTCTCATTCTTGATACCAAGATTTTCAATTTGAGCATACATTCACTAAAGCACAGAAGCACACACAAACTTTTCAATACAAAACGTTTGAAAACCTTTCACTATAGTTGTTATTTAAAAACTCAAATAACTTTTATGAGCAGAAGAAACACAATGGATCCACAGCCCTCAGGTCATCCTAAGGACGAACTGCTCTGATACCATTAATGTAACATCCCACCAAATACATTTCATATTTATATAATATAAATGAAGATAAACAAGTATTTTGAAATAAACATAATCATATATATATAATGGAGTTTCTCCTCATCGGGAGTTTAATACATAAACTGTGAATCTTTCCAAAAAAAACTTAACCAAAAATACAACAAAAGACAAATCGGGCGATATGCTAACAAAAGGGCGATCTCCTAGTCAATCAGGTGATCTCCTATCAGCCAGGCGATCTCCTATCAGACCGGCGATCTCACTTTCCTGCAACGTCATCTGCTCCCGTGTAAATCATACACGATCATCACAAGTTTTAAGAAGAACATCCACAAACGAAAACGCAGGGTAAGCTAGACAGTTTTAAAAGAGAATTTAGATATGAACTTTAAAAATGAAGATAAATTAATTTAAGGCACCCACGTAAAAACATCAGCTTTCTCATTCTTCCCACATACCATCAAGTAAAAACCCACATTTCACAATTCCTCAAGAGTAGTTCATATCACACAGTGCAGCAAGTGTCTATCCACATACAGTGTTCCTCATTTCTCACGTCAGGTTTTCCACTGACTCACAATACATAGACACAAGACACTAATTCCGGAATACTCGTGCATTGATTAGACTCAGAGATCTGCACCTGCCATATTGCCCACTGTGGAATCTCACACATCCACAGGGTCGCCGTGAAATCTCTCACATTCACAAGCGTATAATGAATCTCACACATCACCATACAGCATGACAGGGTTAATCCACGCAAAACAGGTCGGTTTGTTCTCTTTCAAACAACCCACCCATACAGGTGAACCTCCTTCGACTCTCAACAACTGAGTAACTTCCTCTACGTGAGTCCATTACCTCAGCAGAGTCAGGATATCTCGTTCTTAATCACCGATCAATGCACCTACTACAAGGTCTTACACGGTATTTTCTTTCCTGAAAATACTATGCCTCGACCTCACACTCACCACATCCAACACATCATACCATTCAAATAAATCATTCAAATCACATCAACAACCATTTCAAAGCTTCAGATCTTCGAATACCTCATGTAAATCTCAAGTAGTTTCAAAACAGTATCAAAAACAGAGGAGTTCGTAAAACAGCGCCAAAACCGGCGATCTAGTTCAAAAACAGAGTGTTTCGAAGATTATGTTTAAAACCGGCGACCACGTCGCCCAAGCAGACAACATAGGGCATTTCACATAGATACAAACGAAAATGGCGACCACGTCACCCTCACTTCAGAAAGACTACGCTATGGCTCGTATGGAAAAAGGGGTCTAGCTTCCCTTACCTGGACTTGCGCAAACACCAGGAGTTCCGAAATCCAACGAAGCTTGAAGAACGCCTTGACTCTGTTCTTGTGTCTGGTTTTGAAGAGCTTGCAGAGAACCACCCAAGTGCTCCAATGGTGGCTGTCGCTCGTCGTATTCCCGCGTGAAGGTGTACTAGAATCGCAGTGTGAAGGAGAGAAATGGAGAGGAGGGAACTCACTCTTTCTCTCTTCGACTACAACAATGTCTTCCTTTTCTCTCAGCAGTGGATTTCTGTAACTTAAACCAACTTATCCCTCCAAAAGCAGCTGCCACCACCCACTCTGCAGAGAAGTCTGAGAACCACTGCCCTGAACAGTACTACCACTGTTGTCTCTGGTGCATGCCAACCACTGCTCTGAACAGTACTGCCACTGTTTGTCGCTTGTGCATGCCAGCCACTGCTCTGAACAGTACGACCGTGAGTGTCTCCCGCGCATGCCAACATTCTGATGTCACTATTCTGAACCACCCTTTTCGTCTACGTGGCGCGCGTGCAGAACGTCTCATGCTGGATGTCTGGGTCCCACGTTCTCTGTGTATAACTTAACGTAGCGCGATGACCTTTCGCGCGAAGACTCTCGACCGATGACCTCTCGCGCGAAGACTCTCGACCGATGACCTCTCGCGCGAAGACTCTCGACCGATGACCTCTCGCGCGAAGACTCTCGACCGATGACCTCTCGCGCGAAGGCTCTCGACCGATGACCCCTCGCGCGAAGACACACCCCGCAGCATGCCTCGCGCCCTGCGATGCCCGATGACACTCGCCACTCCCCCCTGGAGGTTCTTCATTCCACTATGTTACATCCAAGGTATTCTCTCCACAAGGCTTGGTGACGTCGGTAGCTTCACACTTCCAAGAGTTGATTAGCACAAGTCCTCGTGCGCCCAAGCGTGTAACGTTAAGGATGATTCTCTTATGCTCAAGTATAGAGCTTCGCCTGCCCAGCGTATCCAAGGTTTAACCCACACCTTGATACGCGTGGCTTTTGGGACGTACCAGGGTTGATCCAACATTTTGGCTACACACTAAGTGTAGTTTCGGCGATTAGGTGTACTCTAGGCGACAGGTTACTAGGTACACACAGGCGATAGGCGTTCAAGCATAAGCTAGGCGATAGGCGTTCAAGTGCCAGAGAAGTTGGAGATCGCCTACCCGCTTAATAACGGCGATCTCGTAGGCTTCTCAGCTATACATTCCTTCCTTTATATTTAAATAAACACGTGCTTCGAATTTATTTATAATGTAACACTTTTATTCCAATATAAACTTCTAGGTTCTTACAGTTGCAGCCGACCGAGCAGTTTCCCAATGGTGCATTGCAGCTTGATGATTCTGAGCCATTGCTGCATTCTGTTGTTGGATGGCAGTTGCCATCATCTCAATAGCCTTGGCAATCTGGCTCATTTCCGAAGAAGGTTGGGGAGGGGTACGAGGTCTACGAGCCATCTTTCTCCGTTTCAGATTTTGAAACTATTGGTTTCTATATTCCCTACAACTATAAGAATGAGATCGATAAGAAATCAATTCATTCAGGAGGTAACATCTAGACCTTACAAAGGTCAGCATCTCAAAGTCATTTAGGATTTGAGTTCATCAACAGAATCATAATGCTCAAAAATAGAAAGCATAACACCGAACAGTCATGGGTACAAAACTATCAATCAAATATCACCACACTTAATAATTGGGATAAAACACACCAGAAGTGGATATGTAACATCCCGCAAAATAAAACCATACATACATGTATAATGAAAATAAAGGTAAACAAATAATATTGAAGAGTACATGATATTATATATATAAGGAATGAAGTTGCTCCTCTTAGGGAGTTAAATACATAACCAGGTCAAATGTTTTCAAAATTTAAAACGAAATTCAACCAAATACAACACGACCGGCGATCTCCATTCATGAACCGGCGATCTGTAACAGAAGGCCCAAAACAGCCGATCTGCTATCAGGACAGAAAACAGGCGATCACCCGATGGAGGCATAAACAGGCGATCACCCGATAGAGACGGAAACAGGCGATCTCCTTCTGGCGACCACTCACTGAGGAGCTCTACTCCCTGGAAGATAATCTGCTCCCGTGTAAAATACACGATCATCACAGTTTTTAAGAGAAAACAGCCACAGAGCAATACGAAAATAAAGGGTAAGCTAGATATTTTTAAAGAGAATTTAGATATGAAACTTTAAAATCAAGATAAAACAAATTTCAGATACCCACGTAAAACTATCAATTTCTCATTCATATCACACAGCCATCAAGAAATCACATATTTCCCAATTTCCTCAAGAGTCGTTCAGTTCACATAATTCCATCAAGTGTCTATCAATTTTCAATGTTTCTCATTTCTCACGTCAGACTTCCACTGACTCATCATACAAGACACTTGACACTACTTCCGGAAGACTCATGCATTGAACTTAGCATCCAGAGACCTGCACCTGTCATACTTCATTGCTGTAAAGTTCCCACAGCTGTGCACATAACCATAATCTCAATATCATCACTTTCACAGTATGACAGGGTTAATCCATATAACAGGCTGAGCTCGTTCCCTCTTGAACAACTCACCCATACGTATGAACCTCCTTCGACTCTCACCAACTGAATAACTTCCTCTATATGATTCCATTATCTCAGCAGAGTCAGGATCGCCTCATTCACAGGATACTCACAGATCAATACACTTCATAACCAAATCTCAACACGGTATTTCCTTTCCTGAAAATACTATGTCTTGATCCCACATTCACGACATTCAAAACATCATACCACTCAAATGAATGATTCAAATCACAGCAACAATCATCTCAAAGGTTCAAACTTTCGAATATCACATGTATATTGTATTTAAATCCCAAACAGCTTCAAACAACATCAAACATAGGGGAGTTCGAAATCCGTATTTAAAACCGGCGACCACGTCGCCCAACCACATAGAACAGAGCATTTCGAAAGGAAACAGAAAACCGGCGACCACGTCGCCCTCACTTCAGAAACAGCAAAACTATGGCTTGTATTGAAAATGAAGGTTAGCTCCCCTTACCTGGACTAGCGCAAAACTCCAAGAGCTCTGAAACCCAACGAAGCTTAAAGATGCTTTCACTCTGTTTTAGTGTCCCGGTCTGGAGGAACTTGCAGAGAACCTCCCAAGTGCTCTAAGGGTAGTCGTTGCTCGTCGTACTGGTGCTTGGGGAATGCCTGAATCGCAGCGTGAAGGAGAGGAAGGAGAAGGAGCCAACTCTAATTCTCTAAATCACTTCCTAACCACCAACGTCTCTTACCTCCCAGGAGTGAGTTTAAATCTAAGCCAACTTGCCCAGGAATGCCGCTGCCTCCACCCACTCTGCAGGAAAGGTTGCGTGTACGCTTCCCTGAACAGTATGACTACGCATGCCTCTGCGCAGGCTAACACTCTGAGGTCACTATTCTGAACCACCCTTTTTGTCTACGTGTCGCGCGTGCAGTACGTCTGATGCTGAGAGCCTGGGTCCCACTTTACTCTGTGTGAAACTCGACGTCACGCGATAACTTTCCACCGCTGACTCATCCTGGCGAACGACCGATGTCTCCCTCGCCCTGGAAGACGACCGATGTATCCCTCGCCCTGGAAGACGACCGATGACTCTCTTGGGAGACGACCGATGTCTATCCCTGGCGACGCCCTCATGCCTCGCGCCCTGGCAATGCCCGCATGCCTTTCGCGCCCTGGCAACGCCCGCATGCCTCGCGCCCTGGCGATGCCCGCATGCCTCTCGCGCCCTGGCCACGTCCACATGCCTCGCGCCCTGGCGATGCCCGCATGCCTCTCGCGCCCTGGCGATGCCCGCATGCCTTTCGCGCCCTGGCAACGCCCGCATGCCTCGCGCCCTGGCCACGTCCACATGCCTCGCGCCCTGGCGATGCCCGCATGCCTCTCGCCCTGGCGCTCATGTGTAGCAGGCGACCGGCGATCATGTACTACTAATCTACACTTTTCTTCCTTTACTCTTCTTAATCCACACGTCATCCGACCGACCTCTACCAGCTGACCCCAGATCTTGGGCGACGTCCGAGGTCCGACTACTACGAAACTTCATTTACCAGCTCTTTGTATTTTAAATAATAACATCTTCTGGAATTATTTAAATATACCACTTTCATTCCAATTCAATTTTACAGGTCCTTACATTCTCCCCAACAAGAAAAATTTTCGTCCTCGAAAATTGAATCACAAGGAAAAAAAGGTAGGGATAGGCTTCTCTCATGGTTCCTTCTAATTCCCAAGTTGTATCACCCGATCTCTCATCCCACACCACTTTCACCATATTGATGGTCTTGCCTCTGAGCTGCCTACTCTGCTGAACGTCAATCCTGACTGGTTTCGCTCCCAACAACAAGTCATCCCTGATCTGCACATCGTCTACTTCTAACACGTGACTAGGGTCTGCAAGATACTTCCTTAGCTGTGATACGTGAAATACATTATGCAGGTTTGCTAATTGGGAAGGTGGGCGATCTCATAAGCCACTGGACTGATCCCCCTTAGAATCTGATATGGCCCAACAAACTTAGGGGACAGCTTCTTTGATCATATAGCTCGTCCTACACCCTTGGCTGGTGTCCCCCCTCATAAAGACATGATCCCCAGCAGCAAACTCCAAAGGTCTTCTCCTCTGATCTGCCTAAGACATCTGACGACTTTTGGGAACCTTTCATTCTGTCCTGTATCAGTTTCACCCTCTCGGTTGTCTGCTGAACCAACTCTTACTACTCCAATACTTCATCAAATTCCATTTTACATCCCTGCATATGGAATATGCTGCTCCATTGAGCGCCAACTCCAGCATTCACACCCTACTTCCAACCTTGAAGACTTGGTCGAGCAAGTCCAGAACTAAGCCCTTAACAGAACCAGGACTAGCCCCTTTTGAGAAAAGCGAGCAAGATCCTTCATCGGAAGGAAAGGGGACAGCTGCCCACTACTCATACCCCCTAGCTAATTCAAACTGGGATCCGAACTATTCGTCTAGGAATCAACTTCTGCATCTTGATCAAACCCATCCATTGACTTCCCAACTGCTGATCTAATTCTCACGCTCCATAAAGGGACACCTTTTGTCCACCTCTATGCTACATAATTCTGTACCTTATAAAGACAAAGTTCCTGTTGCTGTTACTTTCTAAATCATTATTATGACTCCTTTTGCCAACTCGGCTTCCTGCTCTCATTACGACCTCCTTCCCTTCTACATTCACAGGCCGATCTGCATCCTCATTTGTCAAATTCAAAAGGCTTACGGCTTCGGAAGCCTTTTATCTCAACCCACCATTTTCCATAATCATCTTTCAAATCACGATCAACAAAACAGCATTAAATCTGCGTGAAGCTCAAGCTAGAACCATCTCATGCTGTTTCATCGACATGAACATCTTCCAAGCTTCAAAAGAAAAAAGTTTCATTCTTTCATTCTTGGAACTTAACCCTGGTACTTCCCATGGATACACATGCTTAAGCTTTAAACCCCCAGCATACTGCTTATTTACTCTCCATAACTTATACGTAGCTGAAACTAAACCTTGGTACCACTAAATCTAACTTACACTTGCTTCTTTAATTCCCTCTACTATCACTGGTCATTCAGAGCAAACTAGGGAGGTCAAAACCTGTTTTGAAGCAGGTGTAGAGGCCAACCGTTCAAACGATAGCTCCTCCACTAGAAGGCCCAGTTCGGTTGCACACCGATTTGACACAAAAGAGTGTGTCTCTCCAGAATCAAACAAAACTTTTAACGTATCTACCAGCTATAAACAAGTATCTTGTACTAGGTTACCTGACTGAGATGCTTCCGCTCTAGACATGGCAAACACTCTCCCTCCTGCCTGAGGTCTGCTGCCTTCGTTCCTCAACTGCTGGGAACCAACGGGTTGAGTCATCCTTTTTCTGTTAGGACAATCTCTAGAAATGTGCCCCATCTCTTGGCATGTGAAACACCTGGGTCTCCATGTTTGTTGTTGCTGAAACTGGGGCGGCGCTGCTCCTGCCCTATGCTGGGGAGGTCTCGCATAAGGCTCATTCTGCTGCTGCTGAACCTTTACCTTCCCACTGGAGGAACCCCCTGGGTGAGACCTGATCACCCGCGAATCACCCTTTTCCAGAGTCTCTACCATCTTCGTCTTCTCCACTAAGGCGTGAAATTCCCTGATGCACATCGGGGCTATGGTCCTCTTCAGCCCATGCCTCAGTCCTTCTTCAAATTTCCTACACCTCCAAGCCTCGGAGGTAGCTTGGGTATAAAACCGGGCGAGGTACTCAAACCGAGCAGCATAAGCATTCACTGACGTCTCTCCCTGCTCCAATCTGAGGAATTCAGCTTCCTTGGCAAACCTTGCACTATCTGGGAAGTACTTTTCCAGAAACTTCACCCTGAAGCTCTCCCAATCCATCACTTCCTCTCGGGCTTCCATCATCTGCTGAGTTCCCATCCACCAGAACTCAGCTTCTCCAGACAGAAGATATGTGGCGAATACCAGCTTCTTATCTTCAGGGCAGGAGGTCGCCCTGAAGATTTTCTCTAACCCCCTGACCCACTGATCTGCTTGATCAGGGGTAGCGTTCCCACTGAACTTAGGTGGGTTGTGCCTGAGGAACTCGGTCAGTCCCATCTGTTCCTGAGGTTGACTAACGTGAGAGGCTGTCTCAGCCGACCGAGCAGTCTTCCAGTGGTGCATCGCAGCTTGGTGATTCTGAGCCATTGCTGCATTCTGTTGTTGGATGGCAGTTGCCATCATCTCAATGGCCTTGGCGATCTGGCCCATCTCCGAAGAAGGTTGGGGGGAGGTAGGAGGTCTACGTGCCATCTCTCTTCGTTCTCAGATTTGAAACCACTAGTTTCTATATTCCCTACAACTACAAGAATGAGATCGATCAGAAATCAATTCATTCAGGATGTACCATCTAGACCTTACAAAGGTCAGCATCTCAAAGTCATTAAGAGTTTGAGTTCATCAACAGGATTATAACACTTATAACTTCAAACAAAACACCAGAACAATTACTGGTGTGCAGACATCAATCCAAACGACCACTCTCAGTCAATTACAAGAACACCAAATAAGTCACACCAGAATTCAATGTAGGCTAAACATCAAACCTTTGGAATTAAGATTACGAATCATCCCAATCCAGTTATGAGTGTGCACCCTCATTACTTTATCAGGATCTTCTCATTCTTAATACCAAGATTTTCAATTAGAGCATACATTCACTAAGGCACACACAAAATCTCAATACAAAAACGTTTGAAAACCTTTCACTATAGTTGTTATTTAAAACTCAAATAGATTTTATGAGCAGAAGAAACACAATGGATCCACAGCCCTCAGGTCATCCTAAGGACGAACTGCTCTGATACCATTAATGTAACATCCCGCAAAATAAAACCATACATACATGTATAATGAAAATAAAGGTAAACAAATAATATTGAAGAGTACATGATATTATATATATAAGGAATGAAGTTGCTCCTCTTAGGGAGTTAAATACATAACCAGGTCAAATGTTTTCAAAATTTAAAACGAAATTCAACCAAATACAACACGACCGGCAATCTCCATTCATGAACCGGCGATCTGTAACAGAAGGCCCAAAACAGCCGATCTGCTATCAGGACAGAAAAACAGGCGATCACCCGATGGAGGCATAAACAGGCGATCACCCGATAGAGACGGAAACAGGCGATCTCCTTCCGGCGACCACTCACTGAGGAGCTCTACTCCCTGGAAGATCATCTGCTCCCGTGTAAAATACACGATCATCACAGTTTTTAAGAGAAAACAGCCACAGAGCAATACGAAAATAAAGGGTAAGCTAGATATTTTTAAAGAGAATTTAGATATGAAACTTTAAAATCAAGATAAAACAAATTTCAGATACCCACGTAAAACTATCAATTTCTCATTCATATCACACAGCCATCAAGAAATCACATATTTCCCAATTTCCTCAAGAGTCGTTCAGTTCACATAATTCCATCAAGTGTCTATCAATTTTCAATGTTTCTCATTTCTCACGTCAGACTTCCACTGACTCATCATACAAGACACTTGACACTACTTCTGGAAGACTCATGCATTGAACTTAGCATCCAGAGACCTGTACCTGTCATACTTCATTGTTGTAAAGTTCCCACAGCTGTGCACATAACCATAATCTCAATATCATCACTTTCACAGTATGACAGGGTTAATCCATATAACAGGCTGAGCTCGTTCCCTCTTGAACAACTCACCCATACGTATGAACCTCCTTCGACTCTCACCAACTGAATAACTTCCTCTATATGATTCCATTATCTCAGCAGAGTCAGGATCGCCTCATTCACAGGATACTCACAGATCAATACACTTCATAACCAAATCTCAACACGGTATTTCCTTTCCTGAAAATACTATGTCTTGATTCCACATTCACGACATTCAAAACATCATACCACTCAAATGAATGATTCAAATCACAGCAACAATCATCTCAAAGGTTCAAACTTTCGAATATCACATGTATATTGTATTTAAATCCCAAACAGCTTCAAACAACATCAAACATAGGGGAGTTCGAAATCCGTATTTAAAACCGGCGACCACGTCGCCCAACCACATAGAACAGAGCATTTTGAAAGGAAACAGAAAACCGGCGACCACGTCGCCCTCACTTCAGAAACAGCAAAACTATGGCTTGTATTGAAAATGAAGGTTAGCTCCCCTTACCTGGACTAGCGCAAAACTCCAAGAGCTCTGAAACCCAACGAAGCTTAAAGATGCTTTCACTCTGTTTTAGTGTCCCGGTCTGGAGGAACTTGCAGAGAACCTCCCAAGTGCTCTAAGGGTAGTCGTTGCTCGTCGTACTGGTGCTTGGGGAATGCCTGAATCGCAGCGTGAAGGAGAGGAAGGAGAAGGAGCCAACTCTAATTCTCTAAATCACTTCCTAACCACCAACGTCTCTTACCTCCCAGGAGTGAGTTTAAATCTAAGCCAACTTGCCCAGGAATGCCGCTGCCTCCACCCACTCTGCAGGAAAGGTTGCGTGTACGCTTCCCTGAACAGTACGACTACGCATGCCTCTGCACAGGCTAACACTCTGAGGTCACTATTCTGAACCACCCTTTTTGTCTACGTGTCGCGCGTGCAGTACGTCTGATGCTGAGAGCCTGGGTCCCACTTTACTCTGTGTGAAACTCGACGTCGCGCGATAACTTTCCACCGCTGACTCATCCTGGCGAACGACCGATGTCTCCCTCGCCCTGGAAGACGACCGATGTATCCCTCGCCCTGGAAGACGACCGATGACTCTCTTGGGAGACGACCGATGTCTATCCCTGGCGACGCCCTCATGCCTCGCGCCCTGGCGATGCCCGCATGCCTTTCGCGCCCTGGCAACGCCCGCATGCCTCGCGCCCTGGCGATGCCCGCATGCCTCTCGCGCCCTGGCCACGTCCACATGCCTCGCGCCCTGGCGATGCCCGCATGCCTCTCGCGCCCTAGCGATGCCCGCATGCCTTTCGCGCCCTGGCAACGCCCGCATGCCTCGCGCCCTGGCCACGTCCACATGCCTCGCGCCCTGGCGATGCCCGCATGCCTCTCGCCCTAGCGCTCATGTGTAGCAAGCGACCGGCGATCATGTACTACTAATCTACACTTTTCTTCCTTTACTCTTCTTGATCCACACGTCATCCGACCGACCTCTACCAGCTGACCCCAGATCTTGGGCGACGTCCGAGGTCCGACTACTACGAAACTTCATTTACCAGCTCTTTGTATTTTAAATAATAACATCTTCTGGAATTATTTAAATATACCACTTTCATTCCAATTCAATTTTACAGGTCCTTACAGGATATATGCTCAACATCAAACTTTTAGAATGAAGATTGAGAACATCTCGATTCAGTTATGAGTGTGCACCCTCACTACTTTATCAAGATCCTTTCACTCTTAATACTAAAATTTTTCATTTAGAGCCTATATCTACTAAAGCACAAACAAGATTTCAATCAGAAAACATTTGAAAACCTTTCACTATAGCTTTGATTAAGACTCCAATAGCAGAAGAAACACAATGAACCCACTCTCCTCAGGTCATCCTAAGGACGAACTGCTCTGATACCATTAAGTGTAACGCCCCTCAAAGTCTTTTCATATTTATATAATAAAATAAGCGTAGACATTAATTTATAAAATCAACATATGTATATATATTGAAAATACATCATCCCATACATTGTATCTCAAAAAGAAACGTCCCTCTTATAGGGGTTTTAATACATTCCATCAACTGTTTCGAAATAAAACCAAAATACAGCATAAAAAGAAAACAGGCGATCTCTTCCTCCAACTGCTCACTGAGGAGCTCGACTACCTGCAACATCATCTGCTCCCGTGTAAAATACACGATCATCACAGTTTTAAGAAAAACAGCCACAGAACAAAACACAGAGTAAGCTAGCTATTCTAAAACTTGAAGTACGAAACTTTAAAATCAATATAAAACAGATTTAAACACCCACGTAAGATCCATCAATTTTCCCATTCATTTCACACACTTCACAATTTCATCAAGTGTTATTTGTTTCACATAAACCATCAAGTGTCTATCAAATTTCAATATTTCTCTTTCTCACGTCAGACTTCCACTGACTCACCACACATAGACACATACCACACCACTGTAAAGTCCACACAGGACAGCTAGTGAAGTCCACACAGGACAGCTAATGAAGTCCACACAGGACAGCTAGTGAAGTCCACACAGGACAGCAAGTGAAGTCCACACAGGACAGCTAATGAAGTCCACACAGGACAGCAAGTGAAGTCCACACAGGACAGCTAATGAAGTCCACACAGGACAGCTGGTGAAGTCCACATAGGACAGCTAATGAAGTCCACACAGGACAGCTCGATATCATCAATTTACCCAATGCACAATACAACACTTAAATTAACGATTCCAACCACAGCAACAATCCTACCAAGGTTCAGATTTTCCAATATCACATGCATTTCACATATCAATCTCAAACAAGTTCAAAGCGACACTAAAACAGGGGATTTCGAAAACAACATTAAAACCGGCGATCACGTCGCCCCACACATAAAAACAGAGCATCGTGAAAAGAATATGAAACCGGCGACCACGTCGCCCTCACTTCAGAACCTACTCGCCTAAAGTTTTTATAAACGAAAATGCTAGCTTCCCTTACCTGGACTAGCGTAAACTTCACTAAGAGCTCCAACCCAACGCGATTCAAGGATGCCTTAACTCTGTTTTAGTGTCCAGCTTGGAGAACTTGCAGAGAACCTCCCAGGTGCTCTATGGTAGTCGCCGATAGCCAACTGATGCGCTAGGACGTCTGAACGTATGGAGAAGGAGAAGAAGAAACAGGGAGCTAAAACCAACTCACTCAATTTCTCTCTACTCAAGCAGCGTTCGAACCCTGCCTATCCAAACTGAAGTTTGAACTTAAGCCACCCTTCCCAGGCATGTCGCTGCCACCACCCACTCTGCAGGGAAGCTTGCGTATACATTTCCTCTAACAGTATGACCACGTGGGTCTCTGCGCACCAACTCTGGGTCACTTTCCATACCAACTCTCTGATGCTAACTATTCTGAAACACCCTTTTTGTCTACGTGTCGCGCATGCAAGACGTCTCATGCTGGGAGCCTGGGTCCCACCTTATCTGTGCGAAACATGACATCGCGCGATAACCTTCCACCGATGACTGCTCGCATGATGACTATCCACCGATGTCTCATCCTGGCGGACGACCGATGTCTCTCCCTGGAAGACGACCGATGTCAATCCCTGGCGATGACCGCATGTCTCTCGCCCTGGCGATGCCCGCGTGTCTCTCGCCCTGGCGATGCCCGCGTGTCTCTCGCCCTGGCGATGCCCGCATGTCTCTCGCCCTGGCGATGCCCGCGTGTCTCTCGCCCTGGCGATGCCCGCATGTCTCTCGCCCTGGCGATGCCCGCATGTCTCTCGCCCTGGCGATGCCCGCATGTCTCTCGCCCTGGCGATGCCCGCATGTCTCTCGCCCTGGCGATGCCCGCATGTCTCTCGCCCCGGCCATGACTGATGACACATCGCCACGCCTTGCTGAAGGTTCTTCATCCCACTATGTTACGTCCAAGGTATCACCTCCACATGGCTTGGTGACGTTGGTAGCTTCACATTTCCAAGAATAGATCAGCACTACTCCTCGTGCGCCCATGCATAAAACACTAAGGACGATTTCTTATGCTCAAGCATAGAGCTTCGCATGCACAGCGTATCTAAGGCTTAACCCACACCTTGATACACGTGGTTTTTTTGGAACCCACTATGGTTGATCCAGCATCTTGACCACATACTAAGTGCATTCCCGTCGATCACGTACACCATAGGCGATTGGCGATCATGTGTACTCTAAGCGACAGGCGATTATGTGCCAGAGAAGTCAGAGATCGCCTCCGTCTTCAACAACGGCGATCTCGTAGACTTCTAAGCTACACTTTTCTTCCTTTACTCTTCTTGATCCACATGTCTTCCCCAAGCACACCCACGTTATTACCTCACGATAAAGTCATCGCACCTGACTACTTGGTTAATACAATGGTCAGCCGACCGACCTCTACCAGCTGACCCCAGACCTTGGGCGACGTCCGAGGTCCGACTACTACGAAACTTCTATTACTAGCTCTTTGTATTTTAAATAATAACATCTTCTGAAATTATTTAAATATAACACTTTTAATCCAATTAAAGTTTCTAGGTCCTTGCAGCAGATATGCCACTTATCTTCTCTACTTTGGCGGCAGACATGCCACTTATCTTCTGTATTTAGACCATATAATAAGTGCTTACCAAGTCTTCTCAAATACTCGGCGATGTGCTCCTTTCGGCGACTTGTTGACCACCTGATCTCCTAATCTTCACACACGGCGATCATGTGCAATCTAGGCGATTACTGATTACATACGAGAGAAATCGAAGACCGCCGCCTTCTTCAACAAACGACAATCTCATCGACTTCTAAGCTACACTTTCCTTTCTCTTACTCTTCTTGATCCACATGTCCTCCTCAAGCACGCCCACAGGATTACCTCACAATTACGTCATCACACCTGACTACTTGGTCAGTACACCTATAAAAGGGGGAGCCAACCTATTGTATTTTTAAGATTAAATAGAATATTGCTATGCTGCCCAAATTATGCCATACACTACTCATTGCCTAACACTTAGGCTTTAGTCTTCAATTCATCACTACCAAAGGGACTGGCCGAACCTCCCCATTTCCTCACTCTTCATGCACCTTCAAGGCACCCATGCTTCCTAGGAAGGCCTTGCTCACCTCCTCCATAAGCTTCCGCAAAGATCACGACCAAGGAATTCCAAAATCCAAAAAAGAGCTCATAGGAATGCCATCACAGTGCCTTGGGTTGCAAGTTGCTCAACTTCTTGGATTCCTTTTCTGGGTACAACCAGATCAAGATGCATCCCATGGACGAGTGCAAAATGCGTTCATGATAGAGCTTTCTTGCTACTGTTACATCGTGATGCCCTTTGGACTGAAGAACGCAGGTGCCACCTACCAGAGGCTGATGGACAGGGTACTCGTGCCAATGATAGGGCGAAATGTGCATGCCTACGTGGATGACATGGTGGTGACCTCACAGGTGAAAGATCAGCACGTGGCTGATCTAGAAGAGCTATTTACAACAATAGCTAAATACATAACTAAATACAGCCTGAAGCTGAACCCGGAGAAGTGTGTGTTTGGGGTTGAAGCAGGCAAGTTCTTAGGCTTCTTGCTCACTGAGCGGGGGATAGAAGCAAACCATGACAAGTGCACTGCATTCCTGGCTATGAGAAGCCCGACTTCAGTAAAGGAGGTGCAGCAGTTGACAGGGCGGATGGCCGCTCTGTCTAAATTCGTATTAGCTAGGGGGATAAGTATCACCCCTACTTCCAGTGCCTGAGGAGGAACAGCAGGTTCTTGTGGACCGTAGAATGTTAAGAGGCGTTCCTTAAGTTGAAAGAGTACCTGGCTAGTCCACCAGTGTTATGCAAACCATACTTAGGCACTCCTCTGCGCTTGTACTTTGGAGTCACCAATCGGGTGGTTAGCTCAGTTCTAGTGTACGAACAAGATCATGTTCAAAAGCCAATCTACTTTGTTAGCAAAGTATTACAGGGGCCCGAGGTGAGGTACCAGGCCCTAATGAAGGCGGCACTGGCAGTGGTGTTCTCAGCAAGAAGACTTTGCCACCACTTCCAGAGTTTCACAGTGGTGGTGATGACAGACCTTTCCATTCGTAAGGTCTTACAGAAGCCAGACGTCGCGGGAAGAACGGTGCGTTAGGCGGTAGAGCTCTCAGAGTTTTACTTCCAGTATGAGCCTAGAGGCCCTATCAAAAGCTAGGTCTACGCTGATTTTGTAGTCGAGCTCTCATCGGCAGAAGCATACAATGAAGAAGCTGACTTCCGATGGGTGCTCTCAGTAGATGGGTCCTCTAATCAACAGGGCAGCGGAGATGGCGTCATCTTGGAGGGACTAAAGGGGCTATTAATTGAACAGGCCCTTCGGTTCGCTCTTAAGGCCAGTAACAACCAGGAAGAGTATGAGGCCCTGATCCCTGGGATACTGTTGGCCAAGGAGATGGGAGCGCGAAGTTTGCTGGCAAAGAGTGACTCCGTTCTAGTTACGAGCCAAGTAACAGAAGAGTACCAGGCCAAAGACCTTCAGATGACCTCTTATTTAGACTATGTGCAAGCGTTGAGGCAATCATTTGCAACATACGAGTTGGTGCATGTTCCCAGAGAGTAGAATGCCCAAGCGGACTTGCTGGCAAAGCCTGCCAGCTCGGGCAAGGGGGGCAGGCAGAGGACACTCATCCAGGAGACCCTGAAGACACCTGGCACCTACACTACGGATAATTTGGTAGGGGTCCATTAGATCAGCACATCAGATGGGAGGAAGAGGAGTCATCGATCATTGACTCAAGAGAAATTGAAGACGTCCAGAATACGCGCGTATCCAGAACCAGGGGAAGAGTCATTGCAAGTCTGCCTGGTTGTGAAAGGAGAAACCTGGATGACACCCTACAAGTGCTACCTGGCTGATGGGATGCTGCCACTGGAACCCATAGAGGCCAGAAAAATAAAGAAGAACCCGACCAAATACACACTCATTGATGGAGAATTGTACAGACATGAGTTTACCCACCCCATCTTAGTGTGTGTGCATGGTGAGCAGTCCACGCGAATAATGGCAGAGCTCCACGAGGGGATATGCGGGAGTCATATTGGTGGTCGAGCTCTTGCATCAAAGGCCATTCCCGCAGGATACTATAGGACAACCATGAAGGAAGATTGCACGAAGTACGCACAGCAGTGCAAGCAGTGTCAACAACACGCTGACTAGTACAAGGCGCCACCAGAGGAGCTTAGGTCAATCTATAGCCCTTGGCCATTCCACACCTAGGGAATCGACATTCTGGGGCCTTTTCCCTTGGCTGTGCGGCAGATGAAGTACCTCATGGTTACCATAGAGTATTTCACGAAGTGGATAGAGGCTGAGCCAGTAGCACAAATCACAGCCCACAAGATCCAACACTTTGTATGGAAGAACATAGTATGCTGCTTTGGAGTACCGAAGTGATTGAAGTCTGACAATGGCACATAGTTTGCAAGCTAACAGTTGGGCAAGCTGTGTACGGAGCTTGGGATAAAGCAGGTGTTCGCGTCAGTCGAGCACCCTCAAACTAATGGGCAAGTTTAGTCAACCAATCAAGTCCTACTAAGGGGGCTAAAGAGAAGGTTGGAGAAGGCCAAAGGGACTTGGGCAGACGAAGTCCCCAGAATTGTGTGGGCGTACCACACCACTCCCCAGTCCACTACCAAGGAAACACCCTTCAGCTTGGTGTATGGTTTACATGTAATGATCCCCATGGAGATCTAGGAGAGCTCGCCACGTTTTCAAAACTTCATAGCTGAAGAGTCCAATGAAGAGAGAAAGGTGAACCTAGACCTACTAGATGAAGTGAGGGAGGAAGTGGGAATCAAAGTCGAAGCCTTGAAGAGAAGAGTAGAGCACAAGCATAGCTCCAAGCTGAGACCTCGCCAGTTTCAGGTCGCCGACCTGGTGATGCGGAAAGCCCATTGTAAGGACCTAGAAACTTTAATTGGAATGAAAGTGTTATATTTAAATAATTTCAGAAGATGTTATTATTTAAAATACAAAGAGCTGGTAATAGAAGTTTCGTAGTAGTCGGACCTCGGAAGTCGCCCAAGGTCTGGGGTCAGCTGGTAGAGGTCGGTCGGCTGACCATTGTATTAACCAAGTAGTCAGGTGCGATGACTTTATCGTGAGGTAATCACGTGGGTGTGCTCGAGGAAGACATGTTGATCAAGAAGAGTAAAAGGAAGAAAAGTGTAGCTTAGAAGTCTACGAGATCGCCGTTGTTGAAGACGGAGGTGATCTCACTTCTCTGGCACATAATCACCTGTCGCCTAGAGGACACATGATCGCCAATCGCCTATGGTGCACATGATGGCCGAAAGTGCACTCAGTATGTGGTCAAGATACTGGATCAACCATAGTGGGTTCCAAAAACCACGTGTATCAAGGTGTGGGTTAAGTCTTAGATACGCTGTGCATGCGAAGCTCTATGCTTGAGCATAAGAAATCGTCCTTAGTGTTGCATGCATGGGCGCATGAAGGGTAGTGCTGATCCACTCCTGGAAATGTGAAGCTACCGACGTCACCAAGTCATGTGGAGATGATACCTTGGACGTAACATAGTGGGATGAAGAACCTTCAGCAAAGCGTGGCGATGTGTCGTCGGGCATCGCCTGGGCGAGAGACATGCGGGCCTCGCCAGGGCGAGAGACATGCGGGCATCGCCTGGGCGAGAGACATGCGGGCCTCGCCAGGGCGAGAGACATGCGGGCACCGCCAGGGCGAGAGACATGCGGGCATCGCCAGGGCGCGAGACATGCGGGCATCACCAGGGCGCGAGACATGCGGGCATCGCCAGGGCGCGAGGCATGCGGGCATCGCCAGGGCGCGAGGCATGCGGGCATCACCAGGGCGAGAGACATGCGGTCATCGCCAGGGATAGACATCGGTCGTCTTCCAGAGAGAGACATCGGTCGTCTTCCAGAGAGAGACATCGGTCGTCCGCCAGGATGAGTCATCGGTGGAAGGTTATCGCGCGATGTCATGTTTCACACAGATAAGGTGGGACCCAGGCTCCCAGCATGAGACGTCCTGCACGCGCGACACGTAGACAAAAAGGGTGTTTCAGAATAGTTGGCATCAGAGAGTTGGTATGCGCAGAGACACACATGGCCGTACTGTTCAAGGAAGTGTGCACGCAAGCTTTCCTGCAGAGTGGGTGGTGGCAGTGGCAATTGTGGACAAGTTGGTTTAGATTCAAAAACTCACTTCTGAGAGGAAAAGAACGTTGCAGTGGTTCAAGAGTGGCAGAGTGAGTTTACCTTCATCCTTCTCTTTTCTCTCCTTCGCGCTGCGATTCAGGCATCCTCAAGCACCAGTACGACGAGCGACGACTGCCCTTGGGCACCTGGGAGGTTCTCTGCAAGTTCTCCAAACTGGACGCTAAAACAGAGTTAAGGCATCCTTGAATCTCGTTGGGTTGGAGCTCTTAGTGAAGTTTACGCTAGTCCAGGTAAGGGAAGCTAGTATTTTCGTTTATAAAAACTTTAGGCGAGTAGGTTCTGAAGTGAGGGCGACGTGGTCGCCGGTTTCATATTCTTTTTCTCGATGCTCTGTTTTTATGTGTGGGGCGACGTGATCGCCGGTTTTAAATGTTAATTTCAAACTCCCCTATTTTAGTGTCATTTGAAACTATTTGAGATTGAAATGTGAAATGCATGCGATATTCGAAAATCTGAACCTCGGAATGATTGTTGCTGTGATTGGAATCGTTCATTTAAGTGTTATATGATGTGTTGAATGTTGTGAATGTGGGATCAAGACATAGTATTTTCAGGAAAGGAAATACCGTGTTGAGATTGGTTATGAGGTGTATTGATCAGTGAGTATCATGTGAATGAGACGATCCTGACTCTGCTGATATGATGGAGTCACATAGATGAAGTCATTCAGTTGGTGAGAGTCGAAGGAGGTCCATATGTATGGGTAAGTCGTTTGAAAGATAACTGACTTGACCTGTTATATGGATTAACCCTGTCATACTGTGAGAGTGATGAGATTGAGATCGAGATTATGTTGATGCGCATGGCTGTGGGAACATTACAGCAATGGAGTATGACAGGTGCAGGTCTCTGGATGCTAAGTTCAACGCACGAGTCTTCCGGAAGTAGTGTCAAGTGTCTGTGTGTGATGAGTCAGTGGAAGTCTGACGTGAGAAATGAGAAACATTGAAATTGATAGACACTTGATGGAGTATGTGAATTGAACGACTCTTGAGGAAATTGTGAAATATGTGATTACTTGATGGTCATGTGAAGGGAATGAGAAAGTTGATGGTTTTTACGTGGGTGTCTTAAATTTGTTTTATCTTAATTTTAAAGTTTCATATCTAAATTCTCTTTAAAATATCTAGCTTACCCTGCATTTTTGTTTTGTGGATGTTTTCGTAAACCTGTGATGATCGTGTATAATTTACACGGGAGCAGATGATGTTGCAAGAAGTAGAGCTCCTCAGTGAGTGGTCGCCGGAAGGAGATCGCCTGTTTTCTATTTCTGTTAGGAGATCGCCTGTTTTCTGTTTCTGTCAGGAGATCGCCTGTTTTCTGTTTCTGATAGGAGATCGCCTGATTTCTATTTTGTTGTATTTTGTTTAAGTTTTGGAAACTGACTGGATATGTATTAAACTCCCTGTGAGGAGAAATTTCATTACATATATATATTTATGTTCACTTCGATATTATTGTTTTACCTTTATTTTATTATATAAATATGAAAAGGTTTTTGGCGGGATGTTACATTAATGGTATCAGAGCAGTTCGTCCTTAGGATGACCTGAGGGCTGTGGATCCATTGTCTTTCTTCTGCTCATAAAATTTATTTGAGTTTTAAATAAAAAAAAACTATAGTGAAAAGTTTTCAAACGTTTTTGTATTGAAATTTTGTGTGTGCTTTAGTGAATATATGCCCTAACTGAAAATCTTAGTATTAAGAATGAAAGGATCTTGATAAAGTAGTGAGGGTGCACACTCATAACTGGATCAAGATGATTCTCAATCTTAAATTCTGAAAGTTTGATGTTCAGCATATATTGAATTCTGGTGTGTTTTATTTCAGTTTATTGAGTGTTTTTGTATTGATTGAAAGTGGTCGTTTGAATTGATGGTTTTATACCAGTAGCTGTTTTGGTGATGTGCTTGTATAAGTATATTGATCTTGCTGATAAACTCAAATTCTAGATGTATTTGAGATGCTGACCTTTGTAAGACCTAGTGTGGTCTTCTAAATGAATTGATTCGTTATCAAGTTCATTTTATAGGAGTATGATTAGAGAAAAATAGTTTCCTAATCTTTCACAGAAAATGGCTCCTAGACCGCCTACCCCTCCCCAACCTTCTACAGAAATGGGCCAGATCGCCAGGTCCATTGAGATGATGGCAACTGCCATCCAACAACAGAATGCAGCAATGACTTAGAATCATCAAGCTGCAATGCACCATTGGGAAACTGCTCGGTCGGCTGAAACAGCTTCCCACGTCAGTCAGCCTCAGGAACATATGGGACTGACCGAGTTCATGAGGCACAACCCACCCAAGTTCAGTGGGAATGCTACCCCTGATCAAGCAGATCAGTGGGTCAGGGAGTTGGAGAAAATCTTTAGGGCGACCTCCTGCCATGAAGAGAAGAAATTGGTGTTCGCCACCTATCTGCTATCTGGAGAAGCTGAGTTCTGGTGGATGGGATCTCAGCAGATGATGGAAGCCAGAGTTGACGTTTTGGACTGGGAAGGTTTCCGAGAGAGGTTCCCGGAGAAATACTTCCCAGATAGTGCAAGGTTTGCCAAGGAAGCTGAATTCCTCAGGTTGGAGCAGGGGGAGATGTCAATGACTGCTTATGCTGCTCGGTTTGAGTACCTCGCCCGATTCTATACCCAGGCGACCTCTGAGGCTTGAAGGTGTAGGAAGTTTGAAGAAGGACTGAAGCATGGGCTGAAGAGGACCATAGCCCCTATGTGCATCAGGGAATTTCACGCCTTAGTAGAGAAGGCGAAGATGGTGGAGACCCTGGAGAGGAGTGATTCCAGGGTAATCAGATCACACCCAAGGGGTTCCTCCAGTGGAAAGGCCAAGGCGCAGCTCCCACAAAGCAAGCCTTATGCGAGACCTCCACAGCATAGGGCAGAAGCAGCACCGCCCCAGTTTCAGCAGCAACAGCCCTGGAAACTCGGATGTTTCCATTATGGTGGACCACACACATCCAATGTGTGCCCCAAGAGAAATTCAGAGAAAAGATGCTACAAATGCCAAAAGATGGGACATGTTGCTAGAGAGTGTCCTAACAAGAATAGGATGACTCAACCCGGTGGTTCTTGGCAGTTTAGGAATGAAGACCGTAGACCTCAGACAGCAGGGAGAGTGTTTGCTATGTCTGGAGCGGAGGCATCTCAGTCAGGTAACCTAGTACAAGGTGCTTGTTTATAGCTGGTAGATACGTTAGAATTTTGTTTGATTCCGGAGCGACACACTCTTTTGTGTCAAGCCTGTCTGTAGCCGAGTTGGGCCTTCTAGTGAAGGAGCTGCCATTTGAACTGTTGGTCTCTACACCTGCATCAGGACAGGTTGCGACCTCCACAGTTTGCTCTGAATGTCCAGTGACGGTAGAGGGAAGCAGGTTCAAAGTAAATTTGATCTGCCTACCTCTTCAGGATCTGGATGTTATCCTAGGAATGGATTGGCTATCTGCCAATCACATTCTCATAGATTGCGGTAGGCAGAAAATAGCATTTCCAGATCTCCAAGAGTCATGATATCTGCTCAGCATGTGAGGTCGGAGTTGAAAGAAGGGGCGACGTGTTTTGTGATCCTAGCTAAAGAGGGAGTGAAGAGTGAAGAGGACGTAAGCAGGATACATGTGGTGAAAGATTTCATGGATGTATTTCCAGAAGAAATACCTGGACTACCTCCTAAGAGGGAAGGTTTCACGCAGAATGGGGGTTGTTTTGTTGATCGGGATTTGAAAGATGAGTGTGGGAATGGTGGGTTGAAGTTAAAGGCTCCTGAACTTGGCAAATGAGGATGCAGCTTTGTCTGTGAATGTAGAAGGGAAGGAGGTAATGGCTACGGATAAGAATAAGGATAAGCCATGTTATGATGGTGTTGATTCACTTCCGTTGAGTTCTTCTGGTGATGTTAGTGAATTGCAAAAAGTTGGATGTGGAAGCAAAACTTTCTGTGCCTTGTGTTTCTGATGGGATGGGATTTGCAGCCAATCCATTAGGTGACAGTTGTGGTGATCAGCATCTCGTTTCTGATCCTAGAAACAATGCTGCATCGTCAGCCGTAGCAACAAGTCCTCACCCTGAACACAGTGAGGGATTTATGATCTGTGTATTGAATATTGAGCACCCTGAGATCCCATGCAATGCTAATATGGATGTATCCATTGGAATTCCTGAGTGAGCAGCTCTGAAATCCCAACCAGTTGCTAAAGAGGTGGGTTTTTCATAATCTGCTATTAGTAATCAAAGAAAAGATGAACCAGAGGGGCGCCTGAAGGAAAGAAGCCGTTCTCTTTCAGTCTTTTGCTGCTTCAAGATCGGTTCGACAAGAAACGGTGCCTAATGTGAATTCGAGCTACAAACCTGTCATTTTTGAACTGAAAAGTGAAAATCCTGGAAGGAACTCTATCTCTGCAGTTTCTAGACAGAATAACAATGTGGATGCCAACCCAAGTCATGGCAAATCAGTTCGTGCCAATGATGGACATCTGTAACAAGAGGAATTAGAAGTTTAAGGATCAAATTTGAGAGGGGTTTTCTGGTCTGCAAGTCTCTACTCCTACCAATTAAATGACAAAATGTGGACCAAAGCCAAATCTGTTCTTCCAGGTCGGTGCTAGAATAGAGGTACTTTGGCAAGATAGTGGCGTTAGAGAATGCTGGTTTAGATGAAAAATCTGGAGTGTGTCTCCAACGCTGCTGAAGGTCCAGTACGATGAGTTGCTTGATAAAGAGGGACCATAGAAACTAGAGGAATGGGTCCCTTCATCTAGAGGGGCAGCTACTTATTAATTGGGTATGCGATGTTCGGGCCGCTTAACAGTCAAGCCATGCTCTCCTGAAGGCCATTCAGGTCGCCCACTTGGGTTTGAATCAGCAGTGGATGCCTGGTGGTATGATGGGTGGTGGGAAGGTGTTGTAACTGCAGCTAATGTCAGAGGTAGATGGATCTTCGTCAAATTGCTCTGCCTTAGAAAGTGAATCATCATCCATCCCCAAAGTTGAAGTTGCTAAGAAGGTGGGCAAGAATCGTTTGGTTGGGAAACCCCTGTGGATCTGGAAAATATGAAGGGAATAACTTTGAGGGAGCCACTCTATGTCGCTCATGAGGACAAGGGTAACAACTCTGGTGGTGGCTGTGATGATGAAGCTGACAAGGTTGTGAAGACACTTCTGGCCTTAAATGAACACAAGGATAATAACTCTTGTAGAGGTAGTGATGATGTTGACGATGAGGAGAAGACCTTTGGAGTTTGTAGTTGGAGATCATGTATTTATGAAAGTGACACCGACCAAGGGTGTAGGACGAGCTATCAGATCAAAGGAGCTGTCTCCTAAGTTTGTTGGACCATATCAGATCTTAAGGAGGATCGGTCCAATGGCTTATGAAATCGCCCTACCTCCCCAATTAGCAAATCTGCATAGTGTCTTTCACGTGTCACAGCTAAGGAAGTATCTTGCAGACCCTAGTCACGTGTTGGAAGTGGACGATGTGCAGATCAGGGATGACTTGTCGTTTGAAGTGAAACCAGTCAGGATTGACGATCAACAGAGTAAGCAGCTCAGAGGCAAGACCATCAACATGGTGAAGGTGGTGTGGGATGACAGATCGGGTGATTCAACTTGGGAATTAGAAGAAACCATGAGAGAAGCATATCCCTACCTCTTTTCCTTGTAATTCAATTTTCGAGGACGAAAATTTTTCTTGTTGGGGAGAATGTAAGGACCTAGAAACTTTAATTGGAATGAAAGTGTTATATTTAAATAATTTCAGAAGATGTTATTATTTAAAATACAAAGAACTGGTAATAGAAGTTTCGTAGTAGTCAGACCTCGGAAGTCGCCCAAGGTCTGGGGTCAGCTGGTAGAGGTCGGTCGGCTGACCATTGTATTAACCAAGTAGTCAGGTGCGATGACTTTATCGTGAGGTAATCACGTGGGTGTGCTCGAGGAAGACATATGGATCAAGAAGAGTAAAGGAAGAAAAGTGTAACTTAGAAGTCTACGAGATCGCCGTTGTTGAAGACAGCGGCGATCTCACTTCTCTGGCACATAATCGCCTGTCGCCTAGAGGACACATGATCACCAATCGCCTATGGTGCACATGATCGCCGAAAGTGCACTCAGTATGTGGTCAAGATACTAGATCAACCATAGTGGGTTCCAAAAACCACGTGTATCAAGGTGTGGGTTAAGTCTTAGATACGTTGTGCATGCGAAGCTCTATGCTTGAGCATAAGAAATCGTTGTTGCATGCATGGGCGCATGAGGGGTAGTGCTGATCTACTCTTGGAAATGTGAAGCTACCGACGTCACCAAGTCATGTGGAGATGATACCTTGGACGTAACATAGTGGGATGAAGAACCTTCAGCAAAGCGTGGCGATGTGTCGTCGGGCATCGCCTGGGCGAGAGACATGCGGGCCTCGCCAGGGCGAGAGACATGCAGGCACCGCCAGGGCGAGAGACATGCGGGCATCGCCAGGGCGCGAGACATGCGGGCATCGCCAGGGCGCGAGACATGCGGGCATCGCCAGGGCGCGAGACATGCGGGCATCGCCAGGGTGTAACATCCCGCCAAAATACTATTCATATTTATATAATGAAAATAAAGGTAAACAAATATATTGAAGTGAACAAAATTATATATATGTAATGAAGTTTCTCCTCGCAGGGAGTTTAATACAAATTCGGTCAATTTCCAAAACTTAAACAAAATACAGCAAAAAAAACAAACAGGCGATCTCCTATCAGAAGAAAAGGGCGATCTCCTATCAGAAAAGGGCGATCTCCTATCAGACAACAGAAAAAGGGTGACCGCCTAACAGAAACAGAAACGGGCGATCTCCTACCGGCGTCCACTCACTGAGGAGCTCTACTACCTGCAACCTCGTCTGCTCCTGTGCAAAAATACACGATCATCACAGGTTTAAGAAAGCAATCACAATACCAAATAAAAGGGTAAGCTAGATGTTTTAAAAACTTTAAAATGAAACTTTATATCAGAAGAAAATATAAATCTTCACACTATTCATACACTATATCAATTTTCAACCATCAACGTCCCCATATATCACAAACTCGTCAAGTGCCTATCCAATACATTCGATACTCATGGTTCTCATGTCAGACTTTCCACTGACTCATAACATATAGACACATGACTCCACTTCCGGAAGACTCGTGCGTTGACTCAGGCTCAGAGATCTGCACCTGTCATACCACACCACTGTGAAATCCACACAGGGTCGCTGTGAAATCCACACAGCCATGCGCATACATAGTCTCAATATCATCACTCTCCCGGTATGACAGGGTTAATTCATATAACAGGCCGAGCTCGTTCTTTTTCACACGACTCACCCATTCATATGAACCTCCTTCGACTCTCCACAACTGAATAACTTCATCTATGTGATTCCATTATATCAGCAGAGTCAGGATATCTCCTTCTAGACAAGCCCCTAGTCAATACACATTACACACGATCTTACACGGTATTTTCTTTCCTGAAAATACTATGCCTTGATCCCACATTCACAACAATCAATACATCATACAACACTGAATGAACGATTCAGTCACAGTAACATTCATTCCACGGTTCAGATTTTCAAATATCACATGTATTTCACACTTAAATCTCAAACAGTTTTCAAACAGCACTAAAACAGGGGAGTTCGAAAAACAACGCAAAATCGGTGAACTCATTCAAAAGCAGGGGATTTCGGAAACAAAGTTAAAACCGGCGACCACGTCACCCCACACATAAAAGCAGAGCATTACGAAAAAGAAATATGAAAACCGGCGACCACGTCGCCCTCACTTCAGAACTTACTCGCCTAACGTTTTTATAAATGTAGAGTACTAGCTTCCCTTACCTGGACTTGCACAAAACTCCAAGAACTCCGAAACCCAACGAAGCTTAAAGATGCTTTCACTCTGTTTTAGTGTCCCGGTCTGGAGAACTTGCAGAGAACCTCCCAAGTGTCCAAGGGCAGTCGTCGCTCGTCGTACTGGTGCTTGAGGTTGCCTGAATCGCAGCGCGAAGGAGAGAAAAGAGAGGGATGAAGATGCACTCACTCTTTCACTCTTCAGTCACTGCGACGTTCTTTGCCTCCTCGCAGTGGGTTTTTGAATCCAAGCCTACTTGTCCACGCATGCTGCTGCCACCACCCCCTCTGCAAGAAAGCCAGAGTGTACGTTTCACTGAACAGTACGGCCACGGTTGTCTCTTGCGCATGCCAACCACTTCCCTGAACAGTACGACCGCGAGTGTCTCTTGCGCATGCCAACTTTCTGATGCCACTATTCTAAACCACCCTTTTTGTCCACGTGGCGCGCGTGCAGGACGTGTCATGCTGGGAGTCTGGGTCCCACTTTATTCGTGTGAAACTCGACATCGCGCGATAATCTTCCACCGATGACCGCTCGCGCGATGACTATCCACCGATGTCTCATCCTGGCGGACGACCGATGTCTCTCCCTGGAAGACGACCGATGTCTGGCCCTGGCGATGACCGCATGCTTCGCATCCGGCGATGCCCGCATGCCTCGCGTCCGGCGATGCCCGCATGCCTCGTGCCCTGGCGATGCCCGACGACATATCGCCACGCCTTGCTGAAGGTTCTTCATCCCACTATGTTACGTCCAAGGTATCATCTCTACATGACTTGGTGACGTCGGTAGCTTCACATTTCCAAGAGTAGATCAGCACCACTCCTCGTGGGCCCATGCATGCAACACTAAGGACGATCTCTTTTGCTCAAGCATAGAGCTTCGCATGCACAATGTATCTAAGGCTTAACCCACACCTTGATACGCGTGGTTGTTGGAACCCACTCTGGTTGATCTAGTATCCTGACCACATACTGAGTGCACTTTCGGCGATCATGTGCACCAGGCGACTGGCGATCACGTGTAATCTAGGCAACAGGCGATCATGTACTAACCAGGCGATCTCATAGTCTTCTAAACTACACTTTCCTTCCTTTTTATTTTAAATAAAAACATACTTAGAATTCATTTAAAATATATTCCTTTTTATTCCAATTTAATTTTACAGGTCCTTACACAGGGCGCGAGACATGCGGGCATCGCCAGGGCGTGAGGCATGCGGGCATCGCCAGGGCGAGAGACATGCGGTCGTCGCCAGGGATAGACATTCGTCGTCTTCCAGAGAGAGACATCGGTCGTCTTCCAGAGAGAGACATCGGTCGTTCGCCAGGATCAGTCATCGGTGGAAGGTTATCGCGTGATGTCGTGTTTCACACAGATAAGGTGGGACCCAGGCTCCCAGCATGAGACGTCCTGCACGCGCGACACGTAGACAAAAAGGGTGTTTCAGAATAGTTGGCATCAGAGAGTTTGTATGCGCAGAGACACACGTGGCCGTACTGTTCAAGGAAGTGTGCACGCAAGCTTTCCTGCTGAGTGGGTGGTGGCAGCGGCAATTGTGGACAAGTTGGTTTAGATTCAAAAACTCACTTCTGAGAGGAAAAGAACGTTGCAGTGGTTCAAGAGTGGCAGAGTGAGTTTACCTTCATCCTTCTCTTTTCTCTCCTTTGCGCTGCGATTCAGGCATCCTAAAGCACCAGTACGACGAGCGACGACTGCCCTTGGGCACCTGGGAGGTTCTCTGCAAGTTCTCCAAACCGGATGCTAAAACAGAGTTAAGGCATCCTTGAATCTCGTTGGGTTGGAGCTCTTAGTGAAGTTTACGCTAGTCCAGGTAAGGGAAGCTAGTATTTTCGTTTATAAAAACTTTAGGCGAGTAGGTTCTGAAGTGAGGGCGACGTGGTCGCCGGTTTCATATTCTTTTTCTCGATGCTCTGTTTTTATGTGTGGGGCGACGTGATCGCCGGTTTTAAATGTTAATTTCAAACTCCCCTATTTTAGTGTCATTTGAAACTATTTGAGATTGAAATGTGAAATGCATGCGATATTCGAAAATCTGAACCTCGGAATGATTGTTGCTGTGATTGGAATCGTTCATTTAAGTGTTATATGATGTGTTGAATGTTGTGAATGTGGGATCAAGACATAGTATTTTCAGGAAAGGAAATACCGTGTTGAGATTGGTTATGAGGTGTATTGATCAGTGAGTATCATGTGAATGAGACGATCCTGACTCTGCTGATATGATGGAGTCACATAGATGAAGTCATTCAGTTAGTGAGAGTCGAAGGAGGTCCATATGTATGGGTAAGTCGTTTGAAAGATAACTGACTTGACCTGTTATATGGATTAACCCTGTCATACTGTGAGAGTGATGAGATTGAGATCGAGATTATGTTGATGCGCATGGCTGTGGGAACATTACAGCAATGGAGTATGACAGGTGCAGGTCTCTGGATGCTAAGTTCAACGCACGAGTCTTCCGGAAGTAGTGTCAAGTGTCTGTGTGTGATGAGTCAGTGGAAGTCTGACGTGAGAAATGAGAAACATTGAAATTGATAGACACTTGATGGAGTATGTGAATTGAACGACTCTTGAGGAAATTGTGAAATATGTGATTACTTGATGGTCATGTGAAGGGAATGAGAAAGTTGATGGTTTTTACGTGGGTGTCTTAAATTTGTTTTATCTTGATTTTAAAGTTTCATATCTAAATTCTCTTTAAAATATCTAGCTTACCCTGCATTTTTGTTTTGTGGATGTTTTCGTAAACCTGTGATGATCGTGTATAATTTACACGGGAGCAAATGATGTTGCAGGAAGTAGAGCTCCTCAGTGAGTGGTCGCCGGAAGGAGATCGCCTATTTTCTGTTTCTGTTAGGAGATCGCCTGTTTTCTGTTTCTGTCAGGAGATTGCCTGTTTTCTATTTTGCTGTATTTTGTTTAAGTTTTGGAAACTGACTGGATATGTATTAAACTCCCTGTGAGGAGAAATTTCATTACATATATATATTTATGTTCACTTCGATATTATTGTTTTACCTTTATTTTATTATATAAATATGAAAAGGTTTTTGGCAGGATGTTACACCCATCCATATCAGCTAGAGAACAAGTTGTCTCCCAAGTGGACTGGTCCCTTCAGAGTGACAGAGGCCCTTGGGAACAGGGCATACAGGCTTGAAACTTTAGAGGGTGGGCCGATTCCTCGTACATAGAATGCGACTCACCTGAAGTTTTATTTCAGTTGAATTCTAACATTGTACACCGTTTCTAGGGGACACTCTTTTTTCCCTTATAAGCAGTGTCAACAGTATGGTTCACCAGTTAAATCCTCCCTTGCCCTTGGGTGATGGGAGGTCAGTTAAGAACTGTCACCTTGGGAGTAGAAGTGATGGAAGAGGCCCAAGCCCAAGCCCAAGCCCAAACCCATGTTCAAGTCCAAGACCTAGCTCAAGCCCACCAAATAGAAGATAAGGGCCAACTACAAGGGCTATGGCAAGAAGAATACAAGAGGATTGGGACACTGCTACTGATGGCAGAGAGACTTTCCTCTACATGATAAAGATGCCCTGATTCTTCAAGAGCTAAGTGTCTTCTTCTAATTTTTTTTTATTTTGTGTTGTTCTTCATATTTTCGTGTTGTTCTTCATTAGATCCTTGAATGTCTTGCTGTTTTTTGCAATTTAATTTTGATTTAAATGCTGTTTGGATGAATCCAATCCGTAGAATGTGTTCAACTTCTTCTTGAGCTTCTAATTTCAATTTTGTGTAGGATTCTTGTGTGTTTTGGTGTGCTGTTTGATTTTATTAGGATTTTGAGTCTTTCTTGCACATTTTAATTGGTTCAATCTGTTTTAATTTGAGTCATTTTGATTTTAAAATCAATACATGTTTTGTCAAGTCATGTTTCTCCAAGAAATGTCATCAAATCCTAGTAGTACTTTTCTTGATTGATTTTGTTTCTTGATTTGCTCTTGAGTCCAGTTTTTAATCTGAATTCTTTGATCCTTTGGTGCATTTTTCTTTTAGATTTGAGTTCATATTTGTGTGATAGATCCACACAAATTCTTATACAATCATTCTATTGTGTCTTTGCAAGTTTTCAACTCTATTTTTAATTCCAGATTAGGATTTATAAACTGTGTTGGCTGTTTTTCATTGTGAAAATTAATTTCGTTGGAGAAAAATTCTGGAAATCTGGATCTGAGAAGTTTTATGTCTTAGAAAAAAAGGGAAAAAAAAGTGAATCAAAATTCGAAGTGAAAAAAAAATGATAAATCAAACAAAATTGGTGTTCAAAAATGGCGCGAAAAAAAACTGTAATCTTTTGAGTTGTAAGTTGTTAAACATTCAATAATTAGTGGAATTAATCACGCCAATTAGACGATGAGTGTGTCTTCAAAGGTTCTAAGTGCCAAAGAAGCCTCACCTTAGGAATTCGCCTAGTTTAAATGCTTTCGAATTAGAGTTAATTGTTCATTGTGATTAATTGTTTTTAAGTAATTTCGTTTTCTTGTATTAAAGCTTGAGTTTTCATTCTTGATTGTGCTCTAAGTGAATTACTTAGAGAAAGGTTTGTGAAAGTCTTGAAGGATAGAATCTGGCAAGGAAATGCTTGGTACTTAAGTGATCCAAGTGTTTCTTGGGAATCTACCTACATTACTCCACCTATCTTTCTTGTGGTAAATTGCTTTTAACACATAGTTTTAATCATGTCTACTCATTCTCCTAACTCTAGTGAAGATGATAGAAAGTCAATCAAATCTCTTTTAAAACAATTAGCACAAGACTTTCAATCACTTTCATATAGACAACTACAACATGAGACCCAACTCAAAGAGAGGGATGCTCATGTTGCTTTGTTGGAGAACGAGTTGAGGATGGTTAAAGAAAAAGATGAATACACCCATAAAACAAAAAGAAGTTCACATGCATCTAGCTCTAGGGGTAGTGATTCTCTTGGTGAACAAAGCCTTAGGATTAATGAGTATTATCAACCACCCCCTAGGAGAGCTAGAAAAGAAAGAAAATAAAGTATTAAGGAGGTTAGGGTAGACTTACCTTCTTTCCATGGGAAAGAAAATGTAGAAGCTTATCTAGATTGGGAAATGAAGGTAGAACAATTGTTTGCTTTCCATAGAGTAAGTGCAGAATGAAAGGTACCCCTAGCTACCCTTAGCTTTCAGGGAAATGCTATGTATTGGTGGACTGCCTTAAAGAGAGACAGGCGCCTTCATAAAGACCCTCCCATAGATTACTAGAATGACCTTAGGGGAGCCTTAAGACGCTGTCATATCCCTTCCTACTATAATAGGGAGTTAATGGACAAGCTCCAAAGACTCCAACAGAAATCTATGAGTGTGGAAGTATATAGGCAGAAAATGGAGCTTTATATGATGAGAGCCTCCATTAGGGAGGAAGAATCCACCACAATAGCAAGATTTTTGAGTGGACTCAATCTTGAGATTAGAGATAGAGTTGAACTTCTACCCTACAGAGACTTGAATGATTTAATTCAACTTTGCATCAAAGTTGAACAACAAAATTTGAGAAAAATATCAAGTCGTAGGGAAGGTTCATATTCTAAATCCTATCCCAAGAGAGAGTATAAAAGGGAGGAACCCATAAAAGAAAAACCAAAAGAAACTCCCAAGAAAACAGAAATAGATACCTCTAGCTCACAACCCCGTAGCAGAGACACTAAATGTTTTAAGTGCTTTGGTAGAGGTCATATAGCTGCCCAGTGCCCAAACAAGAGAACCATACTCTTAAGAGGGAGGGATGAATATAGTAGCCAAAGTGAAGAAGTTAGCGGGGGAGAAGAGAAAGTAAATAGTGAGGGAGTGTATCCATGTGAAGGGGAGTTAATGATGATCTGTAGAACCCTCAACAACCAACTTGGTGTGGACCAAGAGTCACAAAGAGAGAACATCTTCCACACAAGATGTAAAGTTTTTGAAAATGTATGTTCTCTCATTGTGGACAGTGGTTCCTGCTGCAACTGTTGTAGCTCTAGGATGGTTGAGAAGCTGAATCTACAGGTAATACCTCATCCTAAACCTTATAAACTTCAGTGGATAAATGAAGATGGGAAATTAACTGTAGATAAGCAAGTGAAAGTCGAGTTCTATGTGGGAAACTATAAAGACAAAGTTTTATGTTATGTAGTTCCCATGGAAGCTTGTCATATTTTATTGGGTAGACCGTGGCAATTTGATAAGAAAACTATGCACAATGGTCTTACAAATGAGATTACTTTCACTCACAGGGATAAAAAGTTTGTACTCTATCCCTTATCACACTCACAGGTGATAAAGGATCAAGTACAAATGAAACTCAAAAGAGAGGAAGAAAAAAAACATAGAAAACCAAGAAAAAGCCCTTAGGGAAAAAGAGGCATGGGAGAAGAATGTTCCTTCCCACAAGGTCATTCAGAAGGAAGAAAAAGTTGAAAACAAAGTTAAAAAAATACTTCTTTCTGAACAATCTACAGGCCTCTTGCTGTGTAAAGGAACACTTACATGTACTGCCACATCTTCTGAAGCTAGTATTCTACCTCCTCAGGTAAAAGAACTTTTAAAAGAGTTTGATGATTTATTCCCTAAGGAAGGACCATTGGGACTTCCCCCTTTTAGAGGAATAGAACATCAAATAGATTTAGTTCCAGGAGCCAATCTTCCTAATAGACCAACTTATAGAACTAATCCTAAGGAAACCAAGGAGATAGAATCACAAGTTCAGGATTTGTTGGAGAAGGGTTGGGTTCAAAAGAGCCTCAGTCCTTGTGTTGTACCTGTCTTGTTGGTGCCTAAAAAAGATGGCAAGTGGAGAATGTGTTGTGATTGTAGGGCCATCAACAACATCACCATCAAGTACAAGCATCCAATCCCAAGACTAGATGACATGCTTGATGAATTGCATGTGATGGAAGAGGCCCAAGCCCAAGTCCAAGCCCAAACCCATGTTCAAGTCCAAGACCAAGCTCAAGCCCACCAAATAGAAGATATGGGTCAACTACAAGGGCTATGGCAAGAAGAATACAGGAGGATTGGGACACTGCTACTGATGGCAGAGAGACTTTTCTCTACATGATAAAGATGCCATAAGCTTAGTATAGAAGTAGAATTTAATTTTCTTGTCAAAATTAAAATAGGAAAATAATTTTAATTTTCTTAGAATTAATTTTGGTATCTAAAACACCAACCTAGGTTAATTTAGGGTTTCTAAAACCATTAAATTAACCAAGGCCGGTTGGAAAGCCCATAGAGGGAGTGAGCTTGCAACGCTAATCACACCCCTCCCGTGTGCTTTCATTTAGGCGCCACTTTTGGTGGAAATATCATTTGAATTTCCCTCCACTTTCATTTAAATTTTCAGCCCTCTAACATTATAAATAAGAGGGCTTGCTTCATGTATTTTTAAGATTAATATACTTAGTGAATTGCTGCCAAGTTTGAGCCAATTTCACTTCTTGTCCAAAAACCTCTCTAGGTTAGGCTATTGATCTTCAATTCTCACCTTACCAAAGAGAGATGGCCTCACCACTCTCATTCCCTACCTAGCATGCACCTCCAAGGTCACCACACCTCTTAGGAGGACCTTGTCCATTTTCAATCCACAATTGCTTCCATTCACCAACAATTTCTCCAAGCATGAAGGCACTCTTCCATCAGCATGGGTCTACTATATTTTCCAAAATTGATCTTAAGAGCGGATATCATCAAATACGAATTAAAGAAGGTGATGAATGGAAAACCGCTTTTAAAACCAAATTTGGACTATATGAGTGGTTAGTGATGCCTTTTGGTCTCACTAATGCACCTAGCACATTCATGAGGCTAATGAATCATGTCTTGAGAGATTGTATAGGTAAATACGTAGTAGTTTATTTTGATGATATTCTAGTGTTAGCCAAAGCCTAGAAAATCACCTAAGTCACCTTAGGGAAGTTCTCTTAGTGCTTAGGAAAAATAGTCTTTTTGCTAATATTGATAAGTGTACCTTTTGTGTTGATAGTGTAGTGTTTTTAGGTTTTATAGTTAGCAAAAATGGGGTACATGTTGACCCCGAAAAAATCAAAGCCATTCGAGAGTGGCCAGTTCCATAGAATGTGGGAGAGGTTAGGAGTTTTCATGGTCTTGCTGGCTTTTACAGAAGATTTGTGCCTAACTTCTCAAGTCTAGCTTCACCACTCAATGAGTTAGTGAAGAAAGACACTCCATTCTGTTGGACAGAGAAGCAAGATCAAGCTTTCCAAAGGCTTAAAGTGTAAGGACCTGAAAAATTTATTGGAATAAAAGAGTTATATTTTAAATAAATTCTAAGTATGTTTTTATTTAGAATAGAAAGGGAGGAAAAAGTTAAGTTTAGAAGGCTACGAGGTCGCCGGTCGCCTACTACACATGAGCGCCAGGTGGACATCGCGCGGGCGTGAGAGGCATGCAGGCATCGCGCGGGCGCGAGAGGCATGCAGGCATCGCGCGGGCGCGAGAGGCATGCAGGCATCGCGCGGGCGTGAGAGGCATGCAGGCATCGCGCGGGCGCGAGGCACGCAGGCATTGCCAGGGCGCGATGCATGTGGACGTGGCCAAGGCGCGAGAGTTATGAGGGCGTCGCCAGGGAAGACATCGGTTGTCTCCCAGAGGAAGACATCGGTCGTTCGCCAGGAAGAGGTCATCGGTGGTAGTCTTCGCGCGAGGTCATCGGTGGTGGTCTTCGCGCGGGGTCATCGGTGGTAGTCTTCGCGCGAGGTCATCGGTGGTAGTCTTCGCGCGAGGTCATCGGTGGTAGTCTTCGCGCGAGGTCATCGGTGGATCGTCTTCGCGCGAGAGGTCATCAGTGGTTTCTCTTCGAGCTGGTAGTCATCGGCGAAAGGTCATCGCGCGACGTTGAGTTACACCCAGAGAACGTGGGCCCCAGACTCCCAGCAAGAGACGTTCTGCACGCGCGCCACGTAGACGAAAAAGTGGTTCAGAATAGTGACCTCATAGCGTAGCCTGCGCAGAGGCATGCTTAGTAGTACTGTGCAGGGAAGCGTACACGCAAACTTCCCTGCAGAGTGGGTGGTGGCAGCTGCTTTTGGAGGGATAAGTTGGTTTAAGTTACTGAAATCCACTACTGAAGAGGAAGAAAACGTTGTTGTAGTCGAAGAGAGAAAGAGTGAGTTCCCTCCTCCGCGTTGCGATTTCAGCCTCTCCACACAAGAGTACGACGAGAAGCAACACCATTGGAGCACTTGGGTAGTCCTCTGCAAGTTCTTCAGACCAGACGCGAAAAACAGAGCCAAGGTATTCTGCAAGCTTCGTTGGATTTCGAAGCTCCTGGTGGTTGCGCAAGTCCAGGTAAGGGAAGCTAGACCTCTTTGTCCATACGAGCCATAGTTTAGTTATTTTCTGAAGTGAGGGCGACGTGGTCGCCATTTTCGTTTTCATCTGCGTGAAATGCTTGGGTTGTGTGCTTGGGCGACGTGGTCGCCGGTTTTATAAACATAGTCTTCGAAACACCTTGTTTTTGAACTAGATCGCCGGTTTTGGCGCTGTTTTGCGAACTCCTTGTGTTTGATGTTGTTTTGAGAACTGCTTGAGATTTACATGAGATATTCGAAAATATGAATCCTTTGAAATGGCTATTGCTGTGATTGAAATCATTCTTTTAAGTGTAGCATGATGTCTTTGAATGCTGTGAATGTGGGATCGAGGCATAGTATTTTCAGGAAAGAAAATACCGTGTAAGATCTTGTGGTAGGTGCATTGATCGGTGATTCCTAAGGGGATATCCTGACTCTGCTGAGGTAATGGAATCACGTAGAAGAAGTTACTCAGTTGTTGAGAGTCGAAGGAGGTCTATATGATGGGCGTCTCGTGTGAAAAAGAACGAGCTCCGTCTGTCATATGGATTAACCCTGTCATACCAGGAGAACTATGGTAACATTGAGATGATATATGCGCATGCTGTGTGGATTCACAGCGACCCTGTGTGGATTTCACAGTGGTGTGGTATGACAGGTGCAGATCTCTGAGTCTAATCAACGCACGAGTCAATCCGGAAGTAGTGTCAAGTGTCTTGTGTGGTGAGTCAGTGGAAAGTCTGACATGTGAAATGAGAAACTTGAATATTGATAGACACTTGATGCTGTATTGTGAAATGGAATGACTATGGGTGAATGTTGTGAAGTTTGTGATTTTGGGCGATCAGCTGAATGCTATGAGCAGCTCTACGTTTTACATGGATATTTTGGAACTTGGTTTACTTGGATTTTCATGTTCTTGATTTAAACTTCTTTTAAATTATCTAGCTTACCCTTTTATCTGTTATTGTGGTTGTTTTCTCAAAACTGTGATGATCGTGTAATTGTTACACGGGAGCAGATGATCTTCCAGGAAGAAGAGCTCCCTAGTGAGTGGTCGCCGGGGAAAGAGATCGCCTATTTCCACCTCTCGGTGGTGATCGCCAGTTTTTGTGTCCTGATAGAAGATCGCCCGTTTTGAGGTCTTCTGTTTGGGATCGCCGTTTTATGTTGGAGATCGCCGTTTTTTTTTGAGACCGCCGGTCTTACTGTATTTCATTTATTTTCGTTAAACCTTGAAAACATTTGATTTGGTTATGTATTAAACTCCCTAAGAGGAGTAACTTCATTTCTGATATATATATATATACATATTATCTTGCACTCTTCAATATTATTTGGTCACACTTAATTTCATTATACATGTATGTATGGTTGTATTTTGGCGGGATGTTACATTAATGGTATCAGAGCAGTTCGCCTTAGGATGACCTGAGGGCTGTGGATCCATTGTGTTTCTTCTGCTCATAAAATTTATTTGAGTTTTAAATAACCACTATAGTGGGAGGTTTTCAAACGTTTTTGTATTGAACTCTTGCGTGTGCTTTGGTGAATGTATGCCTAACTGAAAATCTTAGTATTAAGAATAAGAAGGTCTTGATAAAGTGGTGAGGGTGCACACTCATAACTGGATCAAGATGATTCTTAATCTTAATTCCAAAGGTTTGATGTTTAGCCTACATTGAATTCTGGTGTGATTTTTGAGTGTTCTTGAATTTGACTGAGGTGGTAGTTGGATTGATGTTTGCACACCAGTAACTGTTCTGGTGTTTTGTTTGGGATTATAAGTGTTGTGATTCTGTTGATGAACTCAAATTCTAGATGACTTTGAGATGCTGACCTTTGTAAGGTCTAGCTGTTACCCCTTGAATGAATTGATTCTTATCGATTTCATTCTTATAGTTGTAGGGAATATAGAAGTCAATAGATTCAGAAGATGGCACGTAGACCTGCTACCCCACCTCAACCTTCCTCAGAGATGAGTCAGATCGCCAAGGCCATCGAGATGATGGCGACTGCCATTCAGCAGCAGAATGCGGCGATGGCTCAGAACCATCAAGCCACAATGCAGCACTGGGAAACTGCCCGATCTGCTGAGACAAACTCCCACGTCGGTCAGCCCCAAGAACAGATGGGACTGGCCGAGTTCATGAGGCACAACCCACCTAAGTTCAGTGGGAATGCTACCCCTGACCAGGCAGATCAGTGGGTCAGGGAGGTGGAGAAAATCTTTAGGGCGACCTCCTGCCCTGAAGAGAAGAAGCTGTTGTTTGCCACGTATCTGCTATCAGGAGAAGCTGAGTTCTGGTGGATGGGAGCTCAGCAGATGATGGAGGCCCGAGAGGATGTTCTGGATTGGGAGAGCTTCAGAGTGAAGTTCTTGGAAAAATACTTCCCAGACAGCGCCAAGTTTGCAAGGGAAGCTGAGTTCTTAAAGTTGGAGCAGGGGGACATGTCAGTAAACGCCTATGCTGCCCGTTTTGAGTACCTCGCCCGGTTCTATACCCAGGCGACCTCCGAGGCCTGGAGGTGTAGGAAGTTCGAGGAAGGGCTGAAGCATGGGCTGAAGAAGACCATAGCCCCGATGTGCATCAGGGAGTTCCACGCCTTAGTGGAGAAGGCGAAGATGGTGGAGACCCTGGAAAAGGGTGAGTCTCGGGTGATCAGGTCACACCCAGGAGGTCCTTCCAGTGGGAGAGCTAAGGCACAGCACCCACAAAGCAAGCCCTATGCGAGACCTCCATCACATCGGGCAGGAGCAGCACCTCCCCAGTTCCAACAGCAGCAACCTTGGAAACCTAAGTGTCTTCACTGTGGTGGACCACACGCCTCCAATGCTTGTTTCAAGAAGACTTCAGAGAGGAAGTGTTTTGTCTGCCAAAAGGTAGGGCATGTTGCTAGAGAGTGCCCTAGCAGGAATGGGGCGACCCAACCCAGTGGCTCCCAACAGTTGAGGAACGAGGGCAGCAGACCTCAGGCAACAGGGAGGGTGTTCGCCATGTCTGGAGCAGAGGCAGCTCAGTCAGGTAACCTCATCCAAGGTGTTTGTTTTATTGCTGGTAGAGGTGTAAGGGCTTTGTTTGATTCTGGAGCGACACACTCCTTTGTGTCAAGCCTGTGTGTAGCCGAGTTGGGTCTCCTAGTGAAGGAGTTACCTTTCGAGCTGTTGGTCTCTACACCTGCGTCAGGACAGGTGTCGACCTCTACAGTGTGCCCTGAATGTCCAGTGATTGTAGAAGGACGCAGATTCAAGGTGAACTTGATCTGCCTACCTCTTCAGGACCTGGATGTCATCCTGGGAATGGATTGGTTAGCTGCCAATCACGTTCTCATAGACTGTGGTAGGCAGAAAGTAGCGTTTCCAGACCCCCAAGAATCGGATGTGTTAACAGTTCAACAAGGGCGATCAGCGTTGGAAGAAGGGGCGAGGTGCTTCGTGGTGCTCGCCCGGTTGGAAGTGGAGAATAAAGGGGACGTAAACAGGATACAAGTGGTGAAAGATTTCACAGATGTATTCCCAGAAGAGGTGCCTGGATTACCCCCTAAGAGAGAAGTGGAATTCTCTATTGACTTGGTGCCTGGAGCTGGACCTATATCAATGGCACCTTACAGGATGGCACCAGCCGAGTTAGTAGAGTTAAAGAGGCAATTGGAAGAGCTGCTGGAGAAACAATTCATCAGACCCAGTGTATCTCCGTGGGGAGCTCCAGTGCTCCTAGTCAAGAAGAAGGATGGAGGGTCTCGGTTGTGTATAGACTACAGGCAATTGAACAAATTGACCATCAAGAACAAGTACCCCCTACCTCGGATTGATGATTTGATGGACCAAATTCATGGGGCCTCGGTGTTCTCCAAGATTGACCTGAGATCGGGGTATCACCAAATCTTGGTAAAAGCTGAAGATGTTCAGAAGACAGCTTTTAGGTCTCGATATGGGCACTACGAGTATGTAGTGATGCCATTTGGAGTCACCAATGCTCCAGCTCTATTCATGGACTACATGAATAGGATCTTTCGCCCTTTCTTGGATAAGTTTGTGGTGGTCTTCATAGATGACATCCTCATTTATTCAAGGACCGAGGAAGAGCACGAGGAACACCTGAGGACAGTATTGGAAATACTGAGGGAGAAGCAGCTCTATGCCAAGTTCTCTAAGTGTGAGTTCTGGCTAAGGGAAGTCAACTTCTTAGGACACGTGATATCTGCCCAGGGGATCTCGGTAGATCCAGCCAAGGTAGAGGCAGTGCTGCAATGGGAACGTCCTAAGACAGTGACTGAGATAAGGAGCTTTGTGGGGTTGGCGGGCTACTATCGGAGGTTTATTGAGGATTTTTCCAAAGTAGTGGCTCCTTTAACACAACTGACCCGCAAGGACCAACCCTTTGCTTGGACCGACCGATGTGAGCAGAGCTTCAGGGAACTAAAGGAGAGGTTGACCAGTGCTCCAGTGCTGGTGATTCCAGAAGTAGGAAGACCTTTTGATGTCTTCTGTGATGCCTCACATCAAGGCTTGGGATGCGTCTTGATGCAAGAGAAGAGAGTGGTTGCATATGCTTCAAGGCAACTCAAGGTGCATGAGAGAAACTACCCTACTCATGATTTGGAGTTGGCAGCGGTAGTGTTTGCCTTGAAGATCTGGAGGCATTATCTTTATGGAGCTCGGTTCCAGGTATTCAGTGACCACAAGAGCTTGAAGTACCTGTTCGATCAGAAGGAACTAAACATGAGACAACGAAGGTGGATGGAATTCCTAAAGGACTACGACTTTCAACTCATGTATCACCCAGGGAAGGCCAATGTAGTGGCAGATGCCTTGAGTAGGAAGTCTATACAAGTCGCCACCATGATGATGGAAGAGCAGAAACTGATCGAGCAGTTCAGAGACTTAAACCTTGGAGTGGAATTTCACGTGAATCACATTAGTTGTAGTAAGCTGACTATAACTAATGACTTTCTGGGAATGTTGAAGGATAAGCAATGGGAGGACCCTAGCCTGAAGCGCACTGTGGAGTCACTAGGGACAGGTCAGGCGAGAGGCTTTGAGATGGGCGATGATGGGATCTTGAGGTTTGATGGCAGGATTTGCATACCTGCAAATGATGATTTGAAGAAGATGATCCTAGAGGAAGGTCATAAGAGTCGCCTTAACCTCCACCCAGGCATGAACAAGATGTACCATGACTTGAAGGAGTCATTTTGGTGGCCGGGCATGAAGAGGGACATCACCCAGTATGTGGCAACCTGCTTAACGTGTCAGAAAGCGAAGGTAGAGCATCAAAGACCTGGCGGGCTGTTGCAGCAACTGGATATCCCTGAGTGGAAATGGGACAGCATCGCCATGGATTTTGTCACCCATTTACCCAGATCGGTAAAGGGTCATGATGCAATCTGGGTCATCATTGATAGGCTGACGAAGAGTGCCCACTTCCTCCCAGTAAATATGAAGATGCCTATGGTCAAGCTGGCACAGCTATACATCCAAGAAATAGTGAGGCTGCATGGAGTGCCTTCCAGCATCGTTTCAGATAGAGATCCCAGGTTCACTTCACGGTTTTGGCAGACCTTGCAAGAGTGCTTGGGAACTAAGTTGAGGATGAGCTCTGCATATCATCCCCAAACAGATGGTCAGTCAGAGAGGACGATCCAATCTTTGGAAGACCTGCTGAGGGCATGCGTCTTGGACCAATTGGGAAGTTGGGAGGAGGTGTTGCCACTAGTGGAGTTTACCTATAACAATAGCTACCACGCCAGCATTGGGATGGCACCATATGAAGCCCTGTATGGGAGGAAATGCAGAACTCCCTTATGTTGGTACCAGGAGGGCGAGGCAGTCTTGGTTGGGCCAGAGTTGATTCAGCAGACGACCGAGAAGGTGAAGCAGATACAAAGCAGAATGAAAGCCTCTCAGAGTAGGCAGAAGTCCTATGCAGATCAGAGGAGAAAGCCTTTGGAGTTTGCTGCTGGAGATCACGTGTTCATGAAAGTGACACCAACCAAGGGTGTAGGGCGGGCGATCAGGTCAAAGAAGTTATCCCCTAAGTTCGTGGGACCATATCAGATCTTAAGAAGGATTGGCCCAGTGGCGTATGAGATCGCCCTACCTCCCCATCTGGCGAATCTGCACAATGTGTTTCACGTGTCACAGCTGAGGAAGTACATGGCAGACCCTAGTCATGTGCTGGATGTAGACGACGTGCAGATTAGGGATGACTTGTCCTTTGAAGCAAAACCAGTCAGGATTGACGATCGGCAATGTAAACAGCTCAGAGGCAAGACCATCGACATGGTGAAAGTGGTGTGGGATGAGAAATCGGGGGATTCTACTTGGGAGTTAGAAGAACCCATGAGGGAGGCTTATCCATACCTCTTTTCCTTGTAATCCAATTTTCGAGGACGAAAATTTTTTCTTGTTGGGGAGAATGTAAGGACCTGAAAAATTTATTGGAATAAAAGAGTTATATTTTAAATAAATTCTAAGTATGTTTTTATTTAGAATAGAAAGGGAGGAAAAAGTTAAGTTTAGAAGGCTACGAGGTCGCCGGTCGCCTACTACACATGAGCGCCAGGTGGACATCGCGCGGGTGTGAGAGGCATGCAGGCATCGCGCGGACGCGAGAGGCATGCAGGCATCGCGCGGGCGTGAGAGGCATGCAGGCATCGCGCGGGCGCGAGGCACGCAGGCATTGCCAGGGCGCGATGCATGTGGACGTGGCCAAGGCGCGAGAGTTATGAGGGCGTCGCCAGGGAAGACATCGGTTGTCTCCCAGAGGAAGACATCGGTCGTTCGCCAGGAAGAGGTCATCGGTGGTAGTCTTCGCGCGAGGTCATCGGTGGTGGTCTTCGCGCGGGGTCATCGGTGGTAGTCTTCGCGCGAGGTCATCGGTGGTAGTCTTCGCGCGAGGTCATCGGTGGTAGTCTTCGCGCGAGTCATCGGTGGATCGTCTTCGCGCGAGAGGTCATCAGTGGTTTCTCTTCGAGCTGGTAGTCATCGGCGAAAGGTCATCGCGCGACGTTGAGTTACACCCAGAGAACGTGGGCCCCAGACTCCCAGCAAGAGACGTTCTGCACGCGCGCCACGTAGACGAAAAAGTGGTTCAGAATAGTGACCTCATAGCGTAGCCTGCGCAGAGGCATGCTTAGTAGTACTGTGCAGGGAAGCGTACACGCAAACTTCCCTGCAGAGTGGGTGGTGGCAGCTGCTTTTGGAGGGATAAGTTGGTTTAAGTTACTGAAATCCACTACTGAAGAGGAAGAAAACGTTGTTGTAGTCGAAGAGAGAAAGAGTGAGTTCCCTCCTCCGCGTTGCGATTTCAGCCTCTCCACACAAGAGTACGACGAGAAGCAACACCATTGGAGCACTTGGGTAGTCCTCTGCAAGTTCTTCAGACCAGACGCGAAAAACAGAGCCAAGGTATTCTGCAAGCTTCGTTGGATTTCGAAGCTCCTGGTGGTTGCGCAAGTCCAGGTAAGGGAAGCTAGACCTCTTTGTCCATACGAGCCATAGTTTAGTTATTTTCTGAAGTGAGGGCGACGTGGTCGCCATTTTCGTTTTCATCTGCGTGAAATGCTTGGGTTGTGTGCTTGGGCGACGTGGTCGCCGGTTTTATAAACATAGTCTTCGAAACACCTTGTTTTTGAACTAGATCGCCGGTTTTGGCGCTGTTTTGCGAACTCCTTGTGTTTGATGTTGTTTTGAGAACTGCTTGAGATTTACATGAGATATTCGAAAATATGAATCCTTTGAAATGGCTATTGCTGTGATTGAAATCATTCTTTTAAGTGTAGCATGATGTCTTTGAATGCTGTGAATGTGGGATCGAGGCATAGTATTTTCAGGAAAGAAAATACCGTGTAAGATCTTGTGGTAGGTGCATTGATCGGTGATTCCTAAGGGGATATCCTGACTCTGCTGAGGTAATGGAATCACGTAGAAGAAGTTACTCAGTTGTTGAGAGTCGAAGGAGGTCTATATGATGGGCGTCTCGTGTGAAAAAGAACGAGCTCCGTCTGTCATATGGATTAACCCTGTCATACCAGGAGAACTATGGTAACATTGAGATGATATATGCGCATGCTGTGTGGATTCACAGCGACCCTGTGTGGATTTCACAGTGGTGTGGTATGACAGGTGCAGATCTCTGAGTCTAATCAACGCACGAGTCAATCCGGAAGTAGTGTCAAGTGTCTTGTGTGGTGAGTCAGTGGAAAGTCTGACATGTGAAATGAGAAACTTGAATATTGATAGACACTTGATGCTGTATTGTGAAATGGAATGACTATGGGTGAATGTTGTGAAGTTTGTGATTTTGGGCGATCAGCTGAATGCTATGAGCAGCTCTACGTTTTACATGGATATTTTGGAACTTGGTTTACTTGGATTTTCATGTTCTTGATTTAAACTTCTTTTAAATTATCTAGCTTACCCTTTTATCTGTTATTGTGGTTGTTTTCTCAAAACTGTGATGATCGTGTAATTGTTACACGGGAGCAGATGATCTTCCAGGAAGAAGAGCTCCCTAGTGAGTGGTCGCCGGGGAAAGAGATCGCCTATTTCCACCTCTCGGTGGTGATCGCCGGTTTTTGTGTCCTGATAGAAGATCGCCCGTTTTGAGGTCTTCTGTTTGGGATCGCCGTTTTATGTTGGAGATCGCCGTTTTTTTTTTAGACCGCCGGTCTTACTGTATTTCATTTATTTTCGTTAAACCTTGAAAACATTTGATTTGGTTATGTATTAAACTCCCTAAGAGGAGTAACTTCATTTCTGATATATATATATATACATATTATCTTGCACTCTTCAATATTATTTGGTCACACTTAATTTCATTATACATGTATGTATGGTTGTATTTTGGCGGGATGTTACATAAAGCTTTGCTCACTAATGCACCCGTTTTAGCTCTACCAAATTTTGCAAAAACTTTTGAGCTAGAATGTGATGCATCAGGAGTAGGCATAGGTGCGGTATTGTTGCAAGGTGGAAATCCAGTTGCTTATTTCAGTGAAAAACTTCATGGTGCCACCCTCAACTACCCTACCTATGATAAGGAGCTCTATGCACTTGTGAGGGCCCTGAAGACTTGGGAGCACTATTTAGTATCCAAAGAATTTGTTATTCATAGTGATCATGAGTCTTTAAAATACCTGAAGGGTCAGCATAAGTTGAATAAACGCCATGCAAAATGGATGGAATTTCTTGAACAATTCCCTTATGTTATCAAATACAAGAAGGGTAGTACTAATATTGTGGCCGATGCTCTCTCCAGAAGGCACACCCTCTTTTCAAAACTTGGTGCCCAGATTCTTGGATTTGAAAACATACCTGAATTGTACAAGGAAGATCAAGATTTTGCATCCACTTTTGTTAAATGTGAACATAGAGCACAAGGAGGATTTTATATGTCTGAGGGGTATCTTTTTAAAGAAGGAAAACTCTGTATACCCCAAGGAACACATAGAAAGCTTCTTGTAAAAGAAACACATGAAGGAGGTCTCATGGGCCATTTTGGAGTTGATAAAACTCTAGAGCTTTTAAAAGGAAAATTCTTTTGGCCGCACATGAGAAAAGATGTTCAGAGACATTGTTTTAGATGCATTTCATGTTTAAAAGCTAAATCTAAAATAATGCCTCATGGACTCTATACTCCTTTGCCTGTTGCAAATGCTCCATGGAAAGACATTAGCATGGACTTTATTTTAGGACTTCCTAGGACTGCAAAAGGTTTTGATTCTATCTTTGTGGTTGTGGATAGGTTTAGTAAAATGGCACATTTTATACCATGCCACAAAATAGATGATGCAAACAATATCTCTAGGCTCTTCTTTAGAGAAGTGGTGAGACTTCATGGTCTACCCAAAAGCATAGTGTCTAATAGAGATCCAAAATTTATAAGTCATTTCTGGAGAACTCTCTGGGAAAGGCTTGGAACTAAACTGAAATTTTCAACTTCTTGTCATCCTCAAACGGATGGACAAACTGAAGTAGTAAATATATCTCTTTCAACTATGCTTAGGGAAGTTATGAAAGGCAACCCCAAATCTTGGGATGAGTACCTTCCCCATATTGAGTTTGCATATAACCCCAAAACTACCAATATTTCTCCATTTGAAGTTGTATATGGGTTTAATCCTCTTACACCTTTAGATTTGTTGCCTTTTCCTAATCCACAAGAATTTGTGCATAAAGAAGGAGTAGCAAAAGCTGAATTTGTCAAGAAAATGCATGAGAGGATTAAAAAACAAATACAATGGCAAACAGAGAAATATGTAAAGCATGGCAATAAGGGGAAGCGAGAGATAATTTTTGAGGAGTTTGGCTACATCTTAGAAAGGATAGATTTCCCACTAGAAGAAAATCTAAACTTAGCCCCCGGGGAGATGGACCCTTCCAATTTCTCAAGAGAATCAATGACAATGCATACATTCTGGATTTACCTGAAGAATATGGAGTTCATAATACTTTCAATGTTATGGACCTAATCCCTTTTGCAGGAAGTAATGAAGAAGATGAAGCATTGGATTTGAGGACAAATCCTTCTCAAGAGGGAGGGGATGATGGAAGAGGCCCAAGCCCAAGCCCAAGTCCAAGTCAAAGGTCAAGCCCAAGCCCACCAAATAGAAGATATGGGCCAACTACAAGAGCTATGGCAAGAAGAATCCAAGAGGATTGCGACACTGCTAGTGATGGCAGAGAAACTTTCCTCTATATGTTTAAAAATGCCATAAGTTTAGTGTATGGTAGAATTTATTTTTTTGTCAAAATAGAATAGGAAATTTTATTTGTAATTTTTCTTAGAATTAATTTTGGCACCTAATTACCAACCTAGATTAAATTAGGGTTTCTAAAACACCTAATTTAATCTAGGCCGGTCATAAGAAGGCCATGGAGGAGTGCATAAGTAATGCTAGTCACACCTTCCATGTGCTCTCATTTGGCACCAATTTAGCTTGCATTTCATTTGAATTTGGCTTTGTAAATTCTAGCCCTCTATTGCTATAAAAGGAGGTGCTTGGCTCATGTAATTCTCAAGATTAATTTGAGTGAAATTGCTACCAACTTTGTGCCAATTATCACTCTTGTCTCCTACCTCTAGGATAGACACCTTTAGTCTTCATTCTTCATCTAGTCAAGTGAGATGGCCTCACCATTCACTCTCCACACCTAACACTTCATCTTCAAGGAAACCACAACTCCTAGGAGCTCCTTGCACATCTTCAACCATAGCTTCCGCCACCTTCTAATTCGTTTTCAGCTCATGGAAGAAAGCACTCAAGCTAGGCTACAACAGGGAGTCAAGAGGATGATCAAGATTGGAGAATGCATCAATTTGAAGATAGGCGCCACCAACATCTGTAACATCCCTCCAAAACCTTTTCCTATTTATATAATAGAATAAAGCGTAGATATTAAATTTATAAAATCAACATATGTATTAGATATTGAAAATACATCATCCCGTACATCGTATTCAAAAAGAGACGTCCCTCTTATAGGGTTTTAATACATTCCATCAATTGTTTCGAAATAAAAACCAAATACAGCATGAAAAGGAAAAAACAGGCGATCTCCTATCAGAAGACCCAAAACAGCCGATCTGCTATCAGAACAGAAAACAGGCGATCACCACGTAGAGACAGAAACAGGCGATCTCCTCCCGGCGACCACTCACTGAGGAGATCTACTCCCTGGAAGATCATCTGCTCCCGTGTAAAATACACGATAATCACAATTTTAAGAGAAAACAGCCACATAACAATACAAAGGGTAAGCTAGATATTTTTAAACTTTAAATTATGAACTGGCCAACCAACATAGATCAGCCTTTTTAAACATTCATAAAAGTCCATCACTTTCTCATTCATATCACACAGCCATCAAGTAATCACAGATTTCACAATTTCCTCAAGAGTCGTTCAATTCACATAATTCAATCAAGTGTCTATCAATTCAATGGTTCTCATTTCTCACGTCAGACTTCCACTGACTCATCACACAAGACACTTGACACTACTTCCGGAAGACTCGTGCATTGAACTTAGCATCCAGAGACCTGCACCTGTCATACTACATTTGCTGTAATGTTTCCACAGCCATGCGCATCAACACAATCTCGATCTCAATTTCATCACTCTCACAGTATGACAGGGTTAATCCATATAACAGGCCGAGCTCGTTCTTTTTCACACGACTCACCCATTCATATGAACCTCCTTCGACTCTCACCAACTGAATAACTTCCTCTATGTGATTCCATTATCTCAGCAGAGTCAGGATCGCCTCATTCACAGGATACTCACAGATCAATACACTTCATAACCAAATCTCAACACGGTATTTCCTTTCCTGAAAATACTATGCTTTGATCACTCTTTCACATTCATCCACTGCATCATTCAACACGTAAAAGCACAATACCATCATATAACATTTTGAATCTTTTCTCAAACAATCCCAATCACAGTAACAAGCATACCACCGATCAGGTTTTCGAATAGCATATACATTTTTCATTTCAATCTCTACAAGTTCAAAGCGACATTAAACAGGGGAGTTCGAAAAACAACGCCAAAACCGACGATCACGTCCAAAACAGGGGATTTTGAAATCTGTATTTAAAACCGGCGATCACGTCGCCCAAACACATAAGAACAGAACATCATGAAAAAGGGGTTTAAAACTGGCGACCACGTCGCCCAAACACATAGAACAGAGCATCACGAAAAAGAATATGAAACTGGCGACCACGTCGCCCTCACTTCAGAAACAGCAAATCTACGATTTTTATTGAAAATAAAGCTAGCTTCCCTTACCTGGACTAGCGCAAAACTCCAAGAGCTCCGAAACCCAACGAAGCTTAAAGATGCTTTCACTCTGTTTTAGTGTCCCGGTCTGGAGAACTTGCAGAGAACCTCCCAAGTGTCCAAGGGCAGTCGTCGCTCGTTGTACTGGTGCTTGAGGTTGCCTGAATCGCAGCGCGAAGGAGAGAAAAGAGAAGGATGAAGGTAACTCACTCACTCACTCTGTCACTCTTGAACCACAGCACCTTCTTTTCCTCTCAGAAGTGAGTTTTTAAATCTTAAACCAACTTGTCCACAAAAGCCGCTGCCACCACCCACTCTGCAGGGAAGTTTGCGTGTACGCTTCCCTGAACAGTACGACCACGCGTGACTCTGCGCAGGCCAACATTCTGAGGTCACTATTCTGAACCACCCTTTTTGTCTACGTGTCGCGCGTGCAGTACGTCTGATGCTGCGAGCCTGGGTCCCACCTTATCTGCGTGAAACTCGACATCGCGCGATAACCTTCCACCAATGATCGCTCGCGCGATGACTATCCACCGAGGCCTCATCCTGGAGGACGACCGATGTCTCTCCCTGGGAGACGACCGATGTCTCTCCCTGGGAGACGACCGATGTCTCTCCCTGGGAGATGACCGATGTGTCTCTCATACCGGCGATGACTGATGTGCCTCATCCCGGTGATGACTGATTCCTCACACTGGCAGACAACCGATGTCTCACCCTGGCAGACCATCGATGTCTCTCCCTGGCAGACCACCGATGTCTCTCCCATCCTGGTTGATTACCGATGTTCCTCTCATGCTGTTGGCGATCTCTTATCGCCCTTGTGTGTGACGAGAACACATCGCCTTACTCTGGTCACCGATGTCACATCGTCACACCTTGCTGAAGGTTCATCCTCCCATTATGTTACGTCCAAGGTATCACCTCCAGATGACTTGGTGACGTCGGTAGCTTCACATTTCCAAGAGTAGATCAGCACTACTCCTCGTGCTCCCATGCATGCAACACTAAGGATGACTTCTTATGCTCAAGCATAGAGCTTTGCATGCACAGCGTATCTAAGGCTTAACCCACACCTTGATACGTGTGGTTTTGTGGAACCCACTCTGGTTGATCCAGTATCTAGACCACATACTACGTGCACTCCCGTCGATCACGTACGCCATAGGCGATTGGCGGTCATGTCTCCTCTAGGCGATAGGCGATTATGTGCCAGAGAAGTCGGAGATCGCCTCCGTCTTCAATAACGGCGATCTCGTAGGAGACTTCTTAGCTACACTTTTCTTCCTTTACTCTTCTTGATCCACATGTCTTCCTCGAGCACATCCACGTGATTACCTCACGATAAAGTCATCGCACCTGACTACTTGGTTAATACAATGGTCAGCCGACCGACCTCGACCAGCTGACCCCAGACCTTGGGCGACGTCCGAGGTCCGACTACTACGAAACTTCATTTACCAGCTCTTTGTATTTTAAATAATAACATCTTCTAAAATTATTTAAATATAATACTTTTATTCCAATTAAAGTTTCTAGGTCCTTACAACATCAACCATCCAAAACCCCTTTCCCTTTTTATTAAATTGCCTAGTTTTAGTGGGGAAAGTGATCCCAATGTGTATATAGGATGGGAAGCTAAGGTAGAATATATTTTCAATGTGTATGACGTCCAAGAGAACCAAAAGGTTATATTAGCTTCCCTAGAGTTTTTAGATTATGCCATTCAATGGTGGCATCAAATTGTAATGGACATTGGTTTGAACAAGAGGCCAGCCGTGGCCTCTTGGAAAGATTTAAGGGAATGCATGCGCGCGCGGTTTGTTCCTCCTCCTTATAGGAAGGAACTCTTGTTCAAGCTCCAATGGCTTCATCAAGGACCTAGGACGATAGATGAATACTTTAAGGACTTAGAAACAACTTTTACTAAAACTAATATGCATGATGATGAAGAGTCAAAGATAGCTAGGTTTGTAAGTGGTTTGAGGAGAGAAATTCAAGATATTGTAGAATTATATGATTACTCTTCATATGGTTCACCTAGCCATCAAGGTGGAATCACAACTTTTGAAGAAAACAACTTTCAAAAATACTCATAATGATGAGTTCTACAAATCTTCATGGAAGGATACAAACAAAAATTCTACAAAAACTTCTCCTTCCAATTTTTCAAAAGAAACCACTTCTCACCAAAAAGTTTCTAAAAACAATCCTTCTACCTCTACCCCTAAGTCACCCACCAAAATTTCAAGCACAAAATGTTTTAAATGTCTAGGTTTTGGGCACATAGTTGCCAATTGTCCAAGTAAAACAACCATAATGTTACAAGAGGTAAATCAATTTTCTCAAGTTGTTGAATTTATGCTGATAAGAATATTTGAAATTAGACTTTGAAATTTTAACGAATGAAACTTCAATGTTTAAGCTTAATATTGGCACTGCAAATTTACAGAAACGGTGCGCCAATTAATTGCAATAAAATTTTCAAATTTGTTGCTCAATTCAAATTTTCAGAGCCAATTTTTTTTACACTCTGTCCATTTTTCATTTGCCATTTTTTTCTATTTTGAATTTTGATGTACTTCTTTTTTTCACTTTTTCTTAACACACCCAGGTACTCAAATCTAGAATTTCATAATTTTTCACCAACACACCGAATTGTGATAAACATTTTCATTCAGCATGGAAACTGAAAAAATAGTGGAAACCTAAGTGGAATTAAAAAACAGAATTGAAAAACTCAGACACAATGGAATTAAGTGATAATGGAACTTGTATGGAACTAACAAGTATGTGTTGAACCAAGTGATGTTCAATGTTTTGAAGAATTCAAATCCTTTGAAGGATGTTGAAGCCTCTGCTTTGCTTGATGTTGTTGTGCTGGTTTATAGCTTTGTTCTGGGGTAGTTTAATGTTGTAATCCACCCTTAGATTAAATCTCAAAGCAATTAGCATCTCAATCTTTAACAAAGCAAAATGTTTTTTAAGCTAAGTTGAAACAACCGATTCTTCTGTCGAAACAACCGATTGTTTACACTTAGGTGTTTTGAGAAAGTTTGTAAACTGTTTTTGAATGGTAAAATCTGTTAAGTAACAAAACAACCGATTGATTCGAGGAAACAATCGATTGTTTGTTTTGGAACCATAACAGAATAACTGTTTTCTTTGACTGAGCTTTAAATGATTTAAAACTGAATACACTCCAGTCATTAAATGTTTTGACCAATCTTTTTAAAGCAATTAAGAGTTTGTTAAGATTTGATAACAAACTATATCTTGGTATAAATTCAGAAAAACTGTTTTTAAGAAAGAGAGAATCTGTTTTGACAAAAGTTTTTTTCTAAGAGAGTTTTTCAAAGTGCTGAGATTGCTTAAGAGTTTTGTGATTGATCAAGGTGCTGGAATAGGATTCTACTTGTATTGATTTCAGATATTCATCTGTAACAAGTGTAATCTTTGCAAACTGCTGAAACAATTCGTTTGTGTGTTTTTACTGAGATTGGCTGTGTGTTCTTGAGGTGTTCAAGATCAGCAATCTTAGTGTTAGCCAAGGAGAGTGTGTTTCTTGAGGTTTTCAAGGTCATTCTCTTGGTTGGTATGTAAGTGATCAAGGTGTGATTGCTTAGTGGATTTCCTCAGGGTTTCTGAAAAGACTGAATGTAGCTCTGGATTGGAGTGAACCAGTATAAACAGCTGTGTACAATCTTTCTATCTTTAACTCTTTAAATTCAGTTTGTTTGTTGTTTGCTGGTATAAACAACCGATTGTTTTGAAGAAACAACCGATTGTTTTTTCTAGTATTACAGTTTTGCTTGCTGTTTTGGCTAACTGAATTGCTGAATCAATTGGTTTCTTAAATAAATTCATTCTAGCTCTGAAAAGTTTTTGAAAACCCCTTTAAACAATTCACCCCCCCCCCCCCTCTAGTTTAAAGCCATCTTTTCTAACAATTGGCATCAAGAGCTTGGTTCTTAAAAGTCATTCAAGTTGATCCTAAAATCTTTTTAAAATGGCTGATAGACTACCATTTGGGGAAGGTGCCTCAATAAACAGACCATCCTTGTTTTGTGGTTTGAATTACCAGTTTTGGAAAGTTAGAATGAACATATTTTTGGAGTCTCTTGACAGAGGAATTTGGGATGCAATTGAAAATGGTCCTTGTAAGGACCTGTAAAATTAAATTGGAATAAAAGGGTATATTTTAAATGAATTCTAAGTATGTTTTCATTTGAAATAAAAAGGAAGGAAAGTGTAGCTTAGAAGACTATAAGATCGCCTGGTTAGTACATAATCGTCGGTCGCCTACTACACATGATCGCCAGGGCGCGAGAGGCATGCGGGCATCGCCAGGGCGCGAGGCATGTGGACGTCACCAGGGCGCGCAAGAGGCATGCGGGCATTGCAAGGGCGCGAGGCATGTGGACGTCACCAGGGCGCGCGAGAGGCATGCGGGCATCGCAAGGGCGCGAGGCATGTGGACGTCACCAAGGCGCGCGAGGCATGCGGGCAACGCCGGGGCGCGAGGCATGCGGGCAACGCTGGGGCGCGAGAGGCATGCGGGCGTCGTCGGGGCGCGAGGCATGCAGGCATCGCCGGGTCGCGAGAGGCATGCGGGCGTCGCCAGGGACAGACATCGGTCGTCTCCCAGGGAGAGACATCGGTCGTCTCCCAGGGAGAGACATCGGTCGTCTTCCAGGGAGAGACATCGGTCGTTTGCCAGTATGAGACCTCAGTGTATAGTCATCGCGCGAGAGGTCATCGATGGAAGGTTATCGCGCGATGTCGAGCTTCACGTAGAGAAAGTGGGACCCAGACTCCCAGCATGAAACGTCCTGCACGCGCGCCACATAGACAAAAAGGGTGGTTCAGAATAGTGACATCAGAATGTTGACATGCGCAAGAGACACTCGCGGTCGTACTGTTCAGGGCAGTGGTTGGCATGCAGAAGAGACAACAGCGGTCGTACTGTTCAGGGCAGTGGTTGGCATGCAGAAGAGACAACAGTGGTCATACTGTTCAGGGCAGTGGTTGGCAGGCGTAAGAGACAACCGTGGCCGTACTGTTCAGTGAGAACGTACACTCAGGCTTTCCTGCAGAAGGGGTGGCAGCAGCAGCATGCATGGACAGGTAGGCTTAGATTCAAAAGCCCACTGCGGGAAGGCAAAGAAGGTTACAGTGACTCAAGAGTGAAAGAGTGTCTGCATCTTCATCCTTCTCTTTTCTCTCCTTCACTCTGCCATTCAGGCCTTATCACGTTCCTGCTTAGCTATCGACGACTGCCCTTGGAGCACCTGGGAGTTTCTCTGCAAGTCCTACAAACCAGACGCTAAAACAGAGCTAAGGCATCCTTTAAGCTCGGTGGGTTTTGGAGCTCTTGGTGTTTTGCGCAAGTCCAGGTAAGGGAAGCTAGCTTTATTTTCAATAAAAGCTGTAGATTAGCTGTTTCTGAAGTGAGGGCGACGTGGTCGCCGGTTTCATATTCTTTTTCGTGATGCTCTGTTCTATGTGTTTGGGCGACGTGGTCGCCGGTTTTAAACCCCTTTTCCATGATGTTCTGTTCTTATGTGTTTGGGCGACGTGATCGCCGGTTTTAAATACAGATTTTGAAATCCCCTATTTTTGGACGAGATCGCCGGTTTTGGCGTTGTTTTTCGAACTCCCTGTTTTGGTGTTGTTTGAAACTGTTTGAGATTTAAATGTGATATTCGAAAATTTGAACCTTGGCATGAGTTTTTCTGTGACTGAAATCGTTCATTAAGTGTGGTATGACATGTTGAATGTTGTGAATGTGGGATCAAGACATAGTATTTTCAGGAAAGGAAATACCGTGTTGAGATTTGGTTATGAAGTGTATTGATCTGTGAGTATCCTGTGAATGGGACGATCCTGACTCTGCTGATATGATGGAGTCACATAGATGAAGTCATTCAGTTGGTGAGAGTCGAGGGAGGTCCATATGTATGGGTAAGTCGTTTGAAAGATAACTGACTTGACCTGTTATATGGATTAACCCTGTCATACTATGAGAGTGATGAAATTGAGATCGAGATTGTGTTGATGCGCATGGCTGTGGAAACATTACAGCAATGAAGTATGACAGGTGCATGTCTCTGGATGCTAAGTTCAACGCACGAGTCTTCCGGAAGTAGTGTCGAGTGTCTAGGTGTGATTAGTCAGTGGAAGTCTGACGTGAGTAATGTTGAGAAATTGTTGATAGACACTTGATGGTGGTGTGATATGAATGAGAAAGTGATGGACTCTTGTGAATGTTTAAAAGGCTGATCTACGTTGGTTGTCCAGTTTAAAATTTAAAGTTAAAAATATCTAGCTTACCCTTTGTATTGTTCTCTGGCTGTTTTCTCTTAAAACTGTGATGATCGTGTATTTTACACGGGAGCAGATGATTTTCCAGGAAGTAGAGCTCCTTAGTGAGTGGTCGCCGGAAGGAGATCGCCTGATTTCTGTTCTGGTAGCAGATCGGCTGTTTTGGGTCCTCTGATAGGAGATCGCCGGTTTATGTAGGGAGATCGCCGGTTTTCAATTTATTTGGCTGTATTTTGTTTATGTTTTGGAAAAATTGACCGGTTATGTATTAAACTCCCTGTGAGGAGCAACTTCATTTTATATAAATACGTATGTTCACTTAAATATTTTTGTTTTACCTTTATTTCATTTTATATTTATGAAAAGTATTTTGGCGGGATGTTACAGTCCTTTTATCCCAAAGTTTGAAAAAGATGGTTCTGTCATTGAGAAGCCATGGTCTCAATGGACTGATGTAGAAAGCAAAAAGGCCAAATTCGATTGCATTGCCAAAAATATTATAACCTCTGCTTTAAATTCTGATGAGTTTTTCAGGGTCTCACAATGCAAATCATCAAAAGAAATGTGGGATACTTTGGAAGTCACTCATGAAGGAACAAATGAGGTTAAAAGAGCTAGAAAGTATGCTCTCATCCAAGAGTATGAGATGTTTAGAATGCTTAAAGGTGAAACAATAGCTAAGGTGCAGAAAAGGTTTACACACATCATCAATCACCTTATGAGCCTAGAAAATACATTTGACAAAGAAGAGCTAAATATCAAGATCTTGAAATGTCTTGATAGAGCATGGCAACCAAAGGTAACTGCTATTTCCGAATCTAAAGATCTAACATCTTTAAGTGTTGCTTCTTTGTTTGGAAAGCTTAGGGAACATGAGCTAGAGATGAATAGACTCAATGTTCAAGAGAGTGAAGATAAGCACACAAGAAGCATAGCCTTGAAAGCATCCAAACATAAGGGAAAGCAAGATTCAAGTGATGATAGTGATGAGGAAAATCTTAGTTTGTTGTCAAGAAAATTCAGCAAATTCCTAAAGAAAAACCGCAACAAAGACAACAACAAGGATAGGTATGGAAACAAGAAACCCAATGAATTTAATTCAAATAACTATACTTGTTTTGGTTGTGGTGAGCAAGGTCACATAAAGGCAGATTGTCCCAACAAGAGCAAAGAGAAAAAGACAAGCTACAAGGAGAAGAAAGGCAAGACAAAAAGAGCCTACATAGCTTGGGATGAAAATGAGGTGTCATCATCAAGTTCTTCATCAAGTGAAGATGAAAAAGCCAACATATGTTTAGTAGCTGAGGATGATGATGATTCTTGCAGTTCAAGTGAGGTAAGTTCATGTGCTTCCTTAAATGAACAAAATTATAGTGAATTGCTTAAAGGTTTTCAAGAAACACATGATGAAGCTAATAGATTGGTTCTTTTAAACAACCGATTGAAAGATCTTAACAGTGGGCTTGAAAAGAAAGTTAAATCACTTGAAGAGGATCTGAGAAAAGCAAAAAATGATTTTGAGAAATTGGAAAATCATTTCAAAAATGCCTCTTGCAAGTGTGATACTCTCATTTGCACAAATTGTGAAAATCTTGAGAAAAAGGTTCACTATCTTGTTGAAACTGTGGACAAGCTTTCAAAAAGGAAGTCAAACTTTGAAAATTTCTTAGCATCTCAAAGCTGTGTTTTTGGAAAGGCTGGTTTAGGTTTCAATCCACAGAACAAGCAAGATAGGTTTTCAAAATCCTTTTTAAGAAAATCAGAAAAACAACCGATTGTTAAGACGAAACAACCGGTTGTTACATGCTTTTACTGCATGAAGAAAGGCCACTCTGTTATATTCTGTAAAATTAGGAAGTATTATGTTCCTAAAGGTCTTATGAAATGGATTCCTAAGGGATGTGATGTTTCTAACAGCAAAGTAAAGTCAAATGGACCCAATTTTGTAAGGGGACCAAATCTTGCTACTTGAATTAGTTTATGCAGGAAAAATAAAGAGAAAAGAGAAGAACTGAGCCATCTGATCAAGCTGTTGAAGAAAAAGGCAGTCATTGAAGCTGAATCAATGCTATGCAAAAGATCAAAATAGTGAAAAGAAGTTTTCTTGATCAACAAACAATTGGATCATTGAAGAAACAACACAAGGATAAGACTTTCCTTTAATTGTTCTCAATCTTTGTTTCAAAGTTCTTTCTTGTGATTAATTTTCTTTTAAATCAATGTCATCTGCTTTAATCTGTTTCTGTTAATGGCTAAAGTTTCAAAATCAAGTTTTCAACTGCTGCAAAAAAACAACCGATTGTTTCTTCGAAACAACCAGTTGTTTTGAGTCTGATAACACTATGACGAAATTGATTTATTTTTAATTTTTTATCCGTTGCAGATTAATTTCAAAAGGGAGAATTCTGGTCAAAAGATCTGTGTTGAAAGCTGAGCATGCTCAGAAAGAAGTTACAACAATCATAAAGTAATATATTCCAAAATCTTGGAAATTTAAGAGCCTTTATGACTAGTCAAAGATCACATGTGAAGACCATGTGATTTTCAGTTTCTTTTTCTGACGTTTTTTGTGCAGAACAGAGTCAAGTCCTCTCTCTCTGAAAATCAGGTACCCATTGAATGAAATTAAATTCAAATTGATTTTCTTATTGCTATAAAATCAAGTGCAGATTTCTTCCACAAGAACAACCAATTGCAACATCTCTTGCAATATCTCTTGCACCATCTCTTGAAAAATTTGGGAAGAGTGCTCTCCTCTGTTTTCGTCTCTGCTGTCATGGAATCAACCCCTCCCTCCTCCAAAAGAGTCAAAACCAGGGTTGTAAGGTCTGGAGGAGGGTTAGAAGGCTGGTTTTCTGGAGATAAAGATCTCATTGAGAAGTATAGATATGAGACAAGTATCAAGAAGATAAACAACCCCAAGGTTGTATGCTTTGATTGGCTGAAAAGTCAAAAGCTTGATAATGTGAGAAGGTTGCTCAAGGATCAATCTCTCAGAAAATTCCTAGAGATGAAGGGAAACATCTATCCAGATTTGGTGAAGGTTTTCTACACTAACTTGAAGTTTGAGGGAAACAATCTAGTTTCTCATGTGAAAGGTGTGGAAATGGAGATAACTCATGAAGTTTGGGCTGCTGTTGCTGGGCTTAAGTTCTCTGGCCTACGAATCAACAAAGGAAACCTTAGTGTGGTGGAGGATTTTAACAAAATCCAGTTCTACAAAAGTTGCTTGAAGAATAATCAACCTCAAGTTAGCACATGCTCAGTTGGAGGTTTGAAGCTTGATGAGAGGTTGCTTGCTCTCATTATAACTTGGATTCTAACTCCAAGGGGGACTCTGTGTTAACTGAAGAAGATCTAGTTTACATCTTCTGCATCACCAAGAAAGTCAAGGTCAATTGGATTCATATAATCAAAGAACACATGCAAAAAGCCATGAGGTTAAGTGATTATCATTATCCCTATGCTGTTTTAATATCTAAGTTTCTACTCTTTTTTTAAGTTAATCTTGAAAATGAAACTTCTGAGCTGGTCAAGTCAACTCAAGAGTTGAACAATGGATCACTCAGCAAGATGGGCTTTACAAAAGTAGGTGGAAAATGGATAAGTAAGGATGGTGATCATGGTGCCTCATCTTGAACAAGAAGAACCTGCTGATATGGATGTTCAACACGAAGATCCAACTGGAGATTTTCAAAATACAGGACCTAGTGTTGATGATGGACATCAAGGAGAAAGAATACAAACCATGTCTCCTTTTGAAAGACTCATGGTGAATAGGCTAGATAGCTTTTCGGAAAATCAAAGGAATCTTCATGATCTCTATGTTAGTAATTTCCAGAGGATTGACACCAGGTTTGACAACATGGATGCAAGGTTTATGACTCTGGTTGAACAAATTGAAGTTGTCCAGAATCAAATCATTGATCTTCAGTTTGCTAATGAAGAAGAATGAAGGAAAAACAATCGATTGGTCATCGAAACAATCGATTGTTTTTGGCTGTTATTTTCTGGTTTAAATATTTCTTTCCTTCTGCTGTTGTTGTTCTATTCTGATGTAATGGAAACAATATCTTGTTTTATCTCTTATCTTTGTCTATTTGTGAAGACAAATAGGGGGAGATATATGTTGTGTTTCAAGTTTGTTTAAGTTTCTATTTTTCAAGTTGTTAAAAACAGTTTGAGTGATATGTATTTTATCTCTGATATTAATTGTTTTAAGCTTTAATATGTTTATCTGTATGCTAACAGAATATCAGAAGTCCAATGTTTTGCTCAAAGTTCTATTGCAGGAACTGCTTCAGATTTAATCAGTACAACACAAGCACCAGGGATTTGTCTTCATCAAATAGGGGGAGATTGTTGAACCAAGTGATGTTCAATATTTTGAAGAATCCAAATCCTTTGAAAGATGTTGAAGCCTCTGCTTTGCTTGATGTTGCTGTGCTGGTTTATAGCTTTGTTCTGGGGTAGTTTAATGTTGTAATCCACCCTTAGATTAAATCTCAAAGCAATTAGCATCTCAATCTTTAACAAAGCAAAATGTTTTTTAAGCTAAGTTGAAACAACCGATTCTTCTGTCGAAACAACCGATTGTTTACACTTAGGTGTTTTGAGAAAGTTTGTAAACTGTTTTTGAATGGTGAAATCTGTTAAGTAACAAAACAACCGATTGATTCGAGGAAACAATCGATTGTTTGTTTTGGAACCATAACAGAATAACTGTTTTCTTTGACTGAGCTTTAAATGATTTAAAACTTAATACGCTCCAGTCATTAAATGTTTTGACCAATCTTTTTAAAGCAATTAAGAGTTTGTTAAGATTTGATAACATATCTTGGTATAAATTCAGAAAAACTGTTTTTAAGAAAGAGAGAATCTATTTTGACAAAAGTTTTTTTCTAAGAGAGTTTTTCAAAGTGTTGAGATTGCTTAAGAGTTTTGTGATTTATCAAGGTGCTGGAATAGGATTCTACTTGTATTGATTTCAGATATTCATCTGTAACAAGTGTAATCTTTGTAAACTGCTGAAACAATTCGTTTGTGTGTTTTTGCTAAGATTGGTTGTGTGTTCTTGAGGTGTTCAAGATCAACAATCTTAGTGTTAGCCAAGGAGAGTGTGTTTCTTGAGGTTTTCAAGGTCATTCTCTTGGTTGGTATGTGAGTGAACAAGGTGTGATTGCTTAGTGGATTTCCTCAGGGTTTCTGAAAAGACTGGATGTAGCTCTGGATTGGAGTGAACCAGTATAAACAGCTGTGTACAATCTTTCTATGCTTAACTCTTTAAATTCAGTTTGTTTGTTGTTTGCTGGTATAAACAACCAATTGTTTCGAAGAAACAACCGATTATTTTTTCTAGTATTACAGTTTTGCTTACTGTTTTGGCTAACTGAATTGTTGAATCAATTGGTTTCTTAAATAAATTCATTCTAGCTCTGAAAAGTTTGCGAAAACCCCTTTAAACAATTCACCCCCCCTCTAGTTTAAAGCCATCTTTTCTAACAGTATGAACTAAAATCTGGAAAAATTAAAATGCACCAAATTTCAAATTCAGAATAGAAATTAGACTCAAATTAAAACAAACAACCAAAATCAAAAGCAATAGGCACCACATGGAATTGATGACAATTTGGATGAACATGACTTAGAAATTACTTGAAGTTGAATTCAAAATCATGACTCAAATAAAATTGAAATGAACCGATTAAAATTGCAAGAAAACTCAAATAAATGGAAAAGCATATGGCCTACTCAAATTGAAGCCTACAAAAGCATAAAATGGACGATATTAACAATTTGAACTTATTGAAATTAACAAAAACATCATAGGATTATTAGTAAATTGAAATTGAAACAACAAGACAATCAAGAACATCAATGCAACAACACAATCAAGAACATCAATGCGACAACACAGAAAATTAAGAATAAAACAAAGAAGAGAAGGCACTTAGCTCTTAAATAACCATAGCTCTAAATACCAAATGATAGGTGCCTTCTAACCGGATGCATCTTTTCTTGAAATTTGGATGAACTTTGTGGAAACTAATGGAAGTAATGGATTAAGGAAAGCTCCAATGAAGCTATGGTTTCCTTTTAGGTGCATGAAGAGAAGGGAGAGTATTGGTTCGGCCATATCACTTGGAGATGTGAAGAAAAAGACCAAAGGTGTCTATCCAAGAGAGGTTTAGACAAAGGAGTGTTTAAGCTAACACTTTGGCAGCATAACACTCATAAAATTGATCTTCTTAAAACATGAACCAAGTTACTCCTTATATAGTGTAGGAGGTCGGGCATTTTTAAAAAAATTAGAGGGAAATTCAAATGCTATTAGGTTTGAAATTAGGTGCCAATTTAGAGTCACATGGAAAGCATGATCAAGTGTGCTCCATGTGACCTAATTGTGGATATGCATTTCTTGGGCTATGTTTTATACATATTGAGACTGTAGTTTAGATGCATATTATCTAGTGCTCTGTTTGGCCTTTTACCATATTTTTGTTTTCTGAATTTTGAAACTAGTAGGTTTTTGAAGTTGGTTGCACTTGTTGTAAGCCAAGTGGTGAAACAGTTCTGATGTTTAGACAAAGGAGTGTTTAAGCTAACACTTTGGCAGCATAACACTCATAAAATTGATCTTCTTAAAACATGAACCAAGCTACTCCTTATATAGTGTAGGAGGTCAGGCATTTTTACAAAAATGAGAGGGAAATTCAAATGCTATTAGGTTTGAAATTAGGTGCCAATTTAGAGTCACATGGAAAGCATGATCAAGTGTGCTCCATGTGACCTAATTAGGTCTAAATGATCGGTCTAGGGTAAATGTGGGTTGCAATGAAACCCTAATTATACCCTAGGTAGGTTTTTAGATGCCTGACCCTAACCCTAATTCACTTAAAGAAAATTACAAGTAAATTTCCTACTCTACTTAAAGCAAGAATAAATTCTACTATAGAAAAATTTACATTAGGTTATGACATTTTTGAACATATATAAAAGGGTGTCTCTGCCATCAGTAGCAAAGTCCCAATCTTCTTGTATTCTCTTTGCCATGGCTCTAGTGATTGGTCCTGAGTTGGGACCTCTGCCATCACTTTCTTGAGAGGTGACACTGCGACACCAATAGTTTCCACCTCCCTGTTGGTGAGATTACCATCACTTTGGATGATGTGTTCGCATTGTTGCATCTCTCTATTGTGGGGTAGTTTTGTTTGTATATGATATTGGATTTCACATAGCACTATCATTGTTGGTTAAGCCACTTAAGAGTGACGTCAAGGCAAAGTTGAGGCAGTGTCGTGGTGCTCATTTTCGACTAAGTTGGTTTTGCGTGGTGTATAAGGAGTGCAACGTACACCATAGATGGAAATTCGCAACTCGCATTTATTTGTTGCATTTGGCTAGGTACACAATTTTAACTAATAAAAGTGACATTAGTTAGCGTGTTATACTTGCCACTGTTCGACAATTTGAGGATGTGTGATGGGTACGCATAGGGAGCTATCACACTCAACCACATGTACGACTAGCTGGAGAATGCTTAGACAAAGCGGTTAGGAGGTTATGCCACACTGATATAGGTAAATAATGCAGATAATTTGAACGATTTAGATTTACTTTTAATTAAATACATGAATAATATTCAATTTATAATGGATCAGGCATGGATATATGAACATTTTCCAAGAATGGAAATCAGGGATATCACTCTCACATATCAAGAGCTCCTCTCTTAGGCATGCCATTATTTCATCGAACGCCATATATGTACAGTTGGCGTTATGTACATCTAGATCAATGATCTTACCCATGTTGCGATGCTCTGGAGTCCTTATGATGACCATCGGCCTAGTCATTTGTTTGAGGTGATAGTCATGTTCTCGGGATATATCTGGCTCAAGACATGCTCACAGCATCATTTTCCCAAACATGTTCTACATCAATTTGGGTACAAGCAAACGATTCATTGGCCTCCCCCACCTTTCGAAGCAGGTGTAGTTGCTATAATTGATGACCAATGGTTGCACTTTGATGACCATCTTGTTATCGTGTAACACTGTGTAGTTAGATACATGCAGTGGTTCAGATCAATGTCACACCCCCCACATACTTCCTCGGTCGAACAAAGATCGACCTATGTATTGTTGCATCGTTAACCACATAGTCTAGATGATGGTCAGACACGACCATTGTCACAGTAAGAGAATGCTTATCTAATGAGTTATTTCCATTATTATGTTTTCATGTTCTTTTGTTTTAAATTTTCAAGTGCCTAATGCACTGGTTGAATTAATGCATGGTATATTCAGGAGGATCGTCAACATTTTAAGTGCATGATCGATTGTGAACATATGGTAGAAGGTACTCCACACAGTGCATTGTAGTTAGTCTGTGATGTCACAAATGAGGAAACCTTTTATACCAGACATCCACGTGTTGTACAGAGCATGTGATAGGAACATAATTCTAATGCTTAGGTTTTGTATTTTTAAATTTAACAATGATATTGTACAAAAAAAATTATCATTAATATATGAGATATTATGATCATTTATTGTGTTTATTTTTGGTAAATAGTGTTCCTATTAAAAAAATTGTATTAAAATAAATTATTTGTGTTTAAAATACAAAAAAAATGACTCTTAAAATAAATTAATTACGTTCAAAATCAATTCAAATAAAATATAAATACATTTTAAAAAATCCAAATATGATGTATAAACGGAATGTACATTGCAGAATACAAAGATGTATTCCGGAATACAATTTTGAAAGGGAAAAAGTGGATTTTGAGATTATATGGGAGTGCAGTTTAAATTTATTGGGGTGCAGAATGTTGAGCCTTGAAGGAAATTTCTTCTTGTACCTAACATATGTAATGGATCACCTCTTCTCATAGGGGATCAAACTGAGGTGAGGACAAGCCCAATATTTCCTGACATAAGAGGACAATTCCTTACTAAACCTTCAGAACCACACTTGAAAACTACAACTCAATCAGAGCAGCTAAATGATTGTGACTGTAGAAGTACTCTGGTGACTAGAGGAGGTAGTTTGTCCAATCACATAATTAGAATGAACTCTCTGGACAATGCATAATCAACCAACACCTATTAATTATGCTAAAAAGAGTTTGGTCCCTCATTTTATTTTATTTTTCAGTTTTTAGTTTCTTTAAAAAGTATTACTTTGATTCTGTAGAGTTTTTGTTAGACCAAATTGGTTCTTTCATCAATTTATCACTCTAATTTGACCAATTTAGTGACACGTGAGCCATGAATAAATTGTAAAAGATGTCACAACAGTTAAAACTAATACAGTTAGTGCAAAAAAAAAAAACTAATGGAAAAACAAATTATAATGAAGAGCCCCATTGGCTAGAAGATGCACGTCACTTTAGTTTCCACGTGATTCATTCTTTCTTGGTGGTTGCTTCTTTCAAGACTGCATTAGTTGTTCCGTAGTCTATTAGGAAAGATGAATTGCATTTCTATGTGTACGACTACTACGTTTTTCATGTATACAGAGAAGTAAAAAAAATATGCTGACAGGGTTGCTAATTTGGATTTGGATTCTAGAATAAGTTTTCTTGATTGTTACATGGGTTAAGTGTTGCCTCCCATCGTTGGTTGTCATTCTTTTGTATATTTTCTTTTTCTTTTTAATTTCTTTTTAATGTATTTTCCTCTAGAAGTAATTGATTGTTGAAACTTTGGGGATGCATCACAGTGGTGCTTTCTGAAGTTAACACTTGAATTGGTCAAACAATGTCCAAGAAATGAAAACTACTAACAGTATTCAAGCAGAAGATAAAATTTAAACATTAGTTAGCTTGAATTGTTATATTTTTCCTCAATGGGTTTTGTACACAACATATTACACTCGAACAACCACTGTTATCTGTTCACAAGAATAGCTGAATGGAAATCAGCCAAGAATTTTAATAAGACAAAAGTAATTGAATGTAAACACCTGCTAAAAGAATCAGCATTAACCAGTTACGCTCATCTGAGTCTAACAGTTCAAAACTCGGTTTATGACCCCAGCTAGGTATTCCAAGTTGGCTCCTTTGACAAACCCGCAGCAGTAGATGAGATAACCTTTTGGAATGGTAATAGCAGATAATCATCTGAATATCTGGACACGAATGGTTCATGAAGCGAACAAGCTCCAGTGATGATCTGAAGGCAAATTTTCCTTGATCTTTTCAAGCCGTTTAAGGATCTCTATGAACGAAGGTCTTTGATTTATGTCAGAAGCCCAGCACTCATCTGTTAAACTAAGAATATGCAAGGTCAAATTCCATATGATTACAAATTACAAGCCCGAAGCTGCTCTAAGAAATAGTTGATATAACAGAGATAGATGAGTATTTGACTAGACTGGAACTTCTAACATCCTAATTGTAAAACATTCATAACCTACTACCAATTGATCTCAAAATTATAGATTTCATATTTATGCTTGTCACACTATGACTCTAGGAGTATTACCAAGCGGCACCCATAAGCATAAGCATAAACATAGTTGTAAAATTTTCTTCCAAGTACAACAGAGAAGCAGGATAAAAAATAAATGTCTCACTGTTGTTCTCTTAACTTAAAATCTTATTCTCATTCATTATGACTCAGATCATCACAAGCTTTAACAACTGTTCATACACTAAGAATATAGACGCTGGGTTGGTGTAAAAGGAAACGAAGGGGGGAAGTGGATGCTAACTTATACCTCTGACAAATAGCAAACAGGAATGGGATACAAAAGGAGAAGAAATTGGATTTGAGAGGGAGGGAGGGCGGGGAACTGGGTAATTAGAAATGACTTACTCTCGCAGGTCAGAGGTGTAACTCTTTGCCCGAAAAGAAGGTCTGTGTCCTTCTGCCACATATTTGGCTCCATCATATGGTTCATAATTTGAAAAAGGCGGTTCACCTTCAAGCATCTGATCCAAAGAAGATTACAAGAACAGTGAATTTGAAGTTTAGAACTAGTTTCAACTTTTACCATTTTATCAAACAAAATTATAAGTCTTATGTGTGCCGAATTACCTCATACAGAATCATTGCAAAGGAGAACACGTCAACCTTCTTATCATATCTCCGGTGTTTGAAAACTTCAGGAGCCATGTAGCGGTCTATTTTTCCCCCAAAACAAGGAAATTTCAATTTTGTGCAGAAATGTTACTGCTTTTAATTTAAAAAATTGCATACATTCCTTCAACTTTACCTCATTTTGAAATAGCCACATTAAAATTCCAATTTCATATTAACCTTTTCTAAACCTAAATTAGATAGACTCCTCTATGCATAAGCGTAACAAAAACCATTCATCATATGACATGCGTATTGATTTATTCATTTGATAATATCGTACTTACTCATGATTTTATTTTCTTTTTACAATACTCTTACTTTCTATTCCTTTTAATTAAAATAAAATACAAATATAACAAACCAATTAGATGTTATCTCATGCAATGCAAGTCATATTATCAGTGATTTTTTTTTAACTTAATTTGAGCGGAATGGCCTGATAGCAGATTTAGAAAGTTAAGCACTCACCTCATTATGCAAGTTCAAGGTGGATATTTGAAAACAAGGTAAAGTTCATGGCATGTCTATGCATTTTTCCCTTATTAATTTGAAGAAAATTCTCATACTCACAGCTTCCAGTTTCACCAGTCATCTTGTATACATCATGAGAACTTTGGACCTTAATAAGCTTACTAAGTCCAAAATCACCAACTTTTAAATGGTCCGCACTAGAATTGACTAAAAGAACATTCCTGAAATTTTAGGGGCAAAAAAGATTTCAACGTGTAATGCATTGCATCGACATATAAATAATTCTTGTCATGTTCTAAATCATGTTACATACTCTAAATCAAGGAGAAAGAAAAATTGAAATCAATTTGTAAGAATAACATATTTACCTTGGCTTTAGGTCTCGATGAATAATAACATTTGGTTCATTGTGAAGATAGGCCATCCCTCTACAAACAATATTCACAAAATATAGATTAGAATAATAGTTAGAGTCAATGAAGCTGCATGCTTTCAAATGTTTAGATTTCCTAACAATGGTTTATCAGCATTGTTAGAATACATGATGCTCTATGATGGGCTTAGTTATGCATCTGACAACATTCTTGAGGGCTGCCTCCTCCCTAATCACCTCAAAAACAACTAATCAGTTTCTTTAACAGAAAACTTCAATGATTTTTAAGTGAGTCTGTGAATAGAGTTTTTGTTTGAAACAAAAATGGAAAGTTAGGATAGCATTTCCTGTATCATCATACTCATCATACACAACAAAACTGACTATGACCAGAAAAAAAAAAATCACGTAGAAAATCACATCAAAGGGCATATATATCTTAAAAGTGTTACTCCAGGTAATTTCTTCAATACAGGCACAAAACCAGTATTCTTATTCCTTAGGAGGAACCTTGGGGTCATAGTCTAAGTCAAGGTTAACATTAGATTGCATCAATGGTAGTGAGAAGTAAACAAGCACCAAGACTTGGTACGTAAGAAAAGCTAGACACTTTTAAGCTACAACCAATTCCATCAAAACTTGTAGTTCACTTATCAGCAACTGAGGAAGTCAGATTTAGGTGAAAGGTGATTGAGTTATTTGAGTTGAACAGCCTGTTTGCATCCCTTCACAACACTGACAACGTTTGATTTTTTATTTTATTTTTGTAGCAGACAAAGAAAAGTACATCTTTGACATGGGTAGAATACATTGGGAGGGAATATCTTAGAACATGGAAAAATGCAGTAAACTTCCCAGTCCATCACCTTGAAGCATCCATAATCAAAACACCAAAGAAAACCATAAGCAGAGTCCAATACAATTTCAAAATAAGTTTAGAGGCAAAGAGACACCCATAAAGATACAAGACTTTTACAAGGTCAAGCACATCAGTCATTCACAATATCCTATAGCAATTACACTGTAAAGCTAGACGGTAAAACACTATTTTCTATACCAATGCTCAAGTTATGAGCTTTGGGAGTTCATATATAAACAATCATCTTTTATTGATTTTGATGTTGCTTGGAAGCTTAGGAAATTACTTCTGGAAACTTTTTTAGTAGGTTTGGCTAGCTTCTTTTGAGATTGGCACATCTTCCGTCCATCCATTTCAGTAAAGTAGAGGGCAACGGTGTAAAGTCCTATGCAAGAGTTCTCTCCTTGCAATCCCAGGTCTTTGATGGGGTCAAATTGAACAGTTGTTTCGGCTTCTCAATCACTGTCCCCCCGAGAATTATCCATTTTAGGAGTAATTTATAGTTTATAATTTATAATTATTGTATAACAGATTTACAGAGAGGTTGAAGAGATCTAGGGGTTAATGTCTCTTGCTTTGAGGTTTTCTGATTGTTCTCTTTAGAAACAAATTTAAAAAGAAAAATAAAGGAAACATCAAACATGACACACCATACCGAGCAATATCCAAGCCAAAGTTGATAGCTGTTGATGGACTAAGAGAACCTTTGTCCTTGAGGTACTTATGAAGATCGCCCTATAAATGACAAGAAATATATTGAATTTAGGAAAGTTCAATCTTAAAGCACAAGATTTCGTAAGTCCAGAGCATCTGAACCTAGGTGTCTAGTCATATGCATTCACGTACTCCTCTTAGATACTCAGTAATTAACATAAGGGGCTTCTTGTCTGTAACAGCTCCAAGAAATTGAACAACATTAGGGTGTCGAAGTTTCACAAGTAAATTAACCTCGTGCCTGAAGTCCTGACTGTATTAAAAAGTAATCAACAAAAAATAAAAGGATAAGTGACTGAAAAAAGTGTAAGATAGAAAAAAATGGTCGCTTTCTGAAAATACACGAGCTTAATCACAAGTTTGTCTGTGTATTGCCTTCTATCTCCTTTTGATGATTCATATTTCATTTTTTAGGGTTTTCATTATACATGGGCTTTAAAGTAAACCATTTTGCCCAAACAGGTAGCTGGTTCAAACAGAACAAACATCATCGCAAGAAACAGTTTAATTATCGAAATGGTTACATATAGCCAGGGGGTCCAGAAGTAGACAATTTTAGTTTGCAAAGGACAAGTTAATATTTTGAACAAAAAAAAGTAAATGTCAAAGTCAAATTTACAAAAAACAAATTTAAGAAATATTTTGGAGGACCATATCTGCCTTCTCAGGCTCCAAGTGGATTTACCAGTAGCCCCAAGTAAGCCTTGACAGAAGATAGATTATAGTAAGGTATTTGTTTTAACACATTGATCAACCACAGGCAATCAGAAGACTTTTACATCACCGATAATCTGTTAACTATATAGCAATCAAATCAAAAAAAATTCTAGAAATTAAATAAAGAATCTTACATCACCAATCTATCATCTGACAGAGATGGAAGAATACGTTTGACGGCAACTGGCGTTCCACGCCAATGGGCTTTTAAGATCTCGCCAAAAGATCCCTTCAGAAAACGCACCCACAATAAGACCAAACCTCGAGTAGATTTGGTTCATCAACAGTATAAATGCAAAGTTCAAGTAACATGACAGGAGCAGTAAAGCAATCGCGTTGAATTGACAGCAAGAAACACAGTGCATACAGAAATTCAAAAACTTAGAAAAACCAAGATAAATAAATTAAAAATAATAAATTACCAGATTATCATCATGAAGATTGACAATTGAAGACTCAACCAAGTGTACTCACATACGATAAATCTATGATAAAGACAACAGTTTCATACTTACAACTCTACCACCATAAATACAGTGCAAGTTCTAAAATTCACAATAAGATCTTGATACAGTACAATGCCAACGAGATCAAGAAAATATAGAAAACACCTTTCCAATGCAAACTAAATTAGAGAAGTCCAGCTCAGATGGGTCAACTTCCCAGTCACATTTGCTAGGCAATGGGGGCAGAACAGGGCCATGTTCACAATGACTTCCAGTTTGGCCCTACGTGATCAAACATCAAACTCATCAAGAATTACAACACATACGCACATTAGTATCACAAACACATTCTTCCCTCGTTTTCATGCAATAGAAAATACATTTTTATTTTATCTTTTGGTTTTTTTGTTTTTATCAGCAATTTTATCTTTTGGTTTGAGACAACAGGTATCATTCTCCTCATAAGGCAACATGACTAGAACTGAAGACGATTTGATAAAGCTCGAACAATCTGTGTCAGTGTCAGTTAATCAACGTACTCACATATCTATTTTCATTGTTACAAAATAATGCCCCTTCCATTGAATATACTTACATAAGACAAGCCTCCATTTAACTTCAAAAGCTCAATCATCGCCAATTTTTTAGCTCCTTCTGCATCAGCCAAAGGCTTTCCAGAACAAATAAATTATTCTTCAGAAAAAGTAAAATCCTCTTTAATTAACGAATCAATCATTACACAACATACATCGAGAGGAAGAGAGAGAGAGAGAAAGAGAGAGAGAGAGAGGGGAGAGTACAGTGTTTTTCCAACGATCCAAAGCATTTATGTCAGCACCGAATTCGAGCAAGCAATTACCAACCTCGACCCAACCGTGGAGCGAAGCCACGTGCAGCGGCGTGCGGCTGTCATAATCCCTAGCCTTCACCAGCGATGGATCCTCCTCGAGAAGCTTCCGCACAGCCACAGCGTCGTTTTGGTGCGCGTGCCACAGAATGAGAGACGTTCGACTCACCCGAGCCTTCTCCTTCGCCGCCGTGCCGGACGTTCCGCTGCTGCCGGTGCTCATCGCCGATTGCCGCCCTCCTCAGTTGCTATGTTTCGATCACTGCTCGCTAAATGCAACGAGGAAATCAAAATGCTGCAAAACGCACATGCAAATGAAATTGAAGATCATAAACGGTTCCCCGTAATGTGCAATGTTCTAATTTGTTGCTTTGTTTCTCCTTTTTAGTTTGTTGGTGTCATGTGATTGTGAAGTTTCAGGCTCTCGTATCAGTTTTATTAGTTATTCTGCGTTTACTAATTCAACTGTTTTTTGTTTTTGCAAGTGCACTAAATTAATTAATTAATATATTTGGAATTTAAATATTATTTATTCAAGTGCATTACACTTTAATTAATCAATTGTATCCTGATTAAATTCCATATTCGAATTCCATTTTTAAATATTATCTTCACTTTGAAGCATTTTTTTTTCTAATTTTTCTTGTTAGGATCAGGTGTGGGGTATATCCTGTTTTTGTATGACACCTTTCTTCCTCCTTTTACTATTTTAATATATTCACATTTTATAGATTGCCACCAGTTCAATTATTATGAATTCAAATTTTATACTTTATACATTTCTTCAGTGGAGAACTTCTGTTCATACAGCATTAAGATTATGATTTCGTTTTAGACTAAACAATTAGTTTTGTCACTCAGATAATGCTGTGTTGCTATACTAATCTATAAATTTAAGAAAACGTTTAAATGAACTTTTCAAACATTTTAGAATTCTAAATTTAAGTAAATTAATCTATATATAATTATTATTTAAATGGCAAGACCAGAGCAAAATTAAAAATAATAATTTTAAAGACTTGCATAAAATCTTTTAAAAAACTTATTTATTTATTTTAGTTTTCAAAAATCAACATGACAAAATAGTACAATTTTAATAACTAAATTGAATATTTCCTCTTTCATTTTATCATATTACTGCTAAATCAAATAAAAACTATCTAATAAAAGTATTGTGGAGAAACCTTATGTCATATTGTTTAGAATTTCTTTGTTAAAAAAACAATAGTATTTAATGTTCCTACAGGTAGGCAATATTCAAGAGATTTATTCATAACATCCAAGACCTTTTTTTTTTATACACACAATGTAGATTTAATCTTGGATCCATAATCCATACAAGGTAACCTCAGACAACATGCTTAAGAAAACTTTGCTTTAATTTTAGTTGCTTTATGAAAAATAAACTGTTTATATAATAAATTAGACGTTTAAAATATCAACTAAAACTTAACAGACTTTCTTTTAAAATAAATTATTTTCATAAATTTGAAATTTTATATTGTATAATTATTCTTTTAACAACTTTTTCTTTCGGGTCCATACATATTCCAAATATTTATGTTTTTCTTACATTCAAACAAAATTAATTATTTTAAAACATCTTTTCATAACTTTTCCAAACAAAATTAATTTATCAATAAACAATTATTAAAATAATTTAACTTTTTAAGCAAGCACACGTAATTTTGAAGACAAGCATTGGCCAACCGTATACATTTTTCTGGTTACCGTATACATTGGGCATAAGCATTGGGCAATCATATGCATGCTATATTATTTTCAATTATATGATGAATGAATTTCTATCAATATACATATTTCGTTCCTTTGGGGGTCTAAGAATATTAGTAATTAGCACAGATGTTTCCCTCTTATCAAAAGGGAATATGAATTTCACATCAAATCATCTTGATCTTCAAGGGACCTTTTACGAGCTCGCAGATTGAGTTTAAGACTTTCAGGAAGAGGAGGAGTCCTCCCTCTGCGGAATAGAACTGCAAGAGCCCTCATTTTCTGGCAAAGATCAAATATCTGCAAGAACAAGAACAAAGCAAATGTTGTGGTACATTGTTTCCAAGCAACGGAAAGAATAGTGACAAAAGTTAATTGGTTAGTTATTTATACCGATGAGGCTTCTATCTCGGCAACACCCTCACAACCCTGACCACCTCCTTCTAGCAAGTCACAATACTTTACAGCCTCATTTTCATCTTCAAATACCTGCAATTATATTGTAAGTGATTAAATTATGTTCGAGTATATTGAATATTACAATAAACCAGGCAATATGTTATGACACAAGACTGTTTCATTGCATTTGGGGACAGAACTTAGGTGTACTTCTTCAGATATTGTTTCTGTTGTTTTTCAATCAAAATTGGAGTTTCAACTTTATAATATGTATAGGAAAAGTTGCATGAGATGAGAGATCTGTGTAAATTTTCAAGGTGGAAACTCCAATTTAAGACTTTAAATTATGGTCAAGGTTTAATTTCTTGAAATCGTGAGAAATTACAAGTAAATGCAGCGGATGCAGTCACAATTGCAACAGTGGCTGTTCAGTTGCAGATCCTTTAATAGGAGAATAGTCCCAAAAGTACATAAAGAACCGCAATTTTTATGTGCATCCAGGTCTGCTCTAACCAAAGTGATTGAAGTACCATATAAAAATTGGTTTCAAATTGAAGTAACCATATAACGATTGAATTCAAACAAAAGGTAAGCACATATATCATAATATTTCGACATTTTCACATGAATTTCAGATTACAAAATGTTCCCCACGTGCTTAATGAATATAAACTAAGTCACAACATCATGTGTAATAGAACACATACCAGTACTCCCTCTCTAACATCCTCCACAAGCATTTGAAACTTAGTAGCCCCTCCCCTCGCCTGTCTGGACTGATTTCCAATTCCAGATCCCCACTTGCCTCCTTTAGAAAACAACAATCCCAGCTCTCTTTCGACCTCACTGTCACAGATAAAAACACACTCAGCTAGGAGAAATGCCAAACACTACCTAAGATAAAAACCACAGAACATGTCGAATCACTAATCAACCCAACCTTCTATTTCTGCGGGTCTTCATTGTGCACAATTGATTTTCCTTTTGCGTGAGTACATACACGGGCTTCGAAGTCTCTCTCCAAGGGTTGGCATCTAAAACTGAATAGAAATTAAGGGAACTATAAACAACACATTAACAACAAATTTCTTTCACCCTTTAACTTTTGAAGGTACAACAACAATAACATTGACCACTTAGTCATAATGATGATCTTTATTTTAAGTTTTAGTCCTTTTATACAAGAACTGTAAATTCTAATCCCTACACATGGATAATAATAAGGATCAATTATCCACTAGATCACTACGGTTAGTCCCCTGCATAAAAAATTTATATACATTTTAGCTCTTATGATTGAAATATGTTTCAATTACTACATATAAAAAGAAAAGTGTCTATGATTATGCAAGAAAAGGAAAGGGAAAGTGTGTGTGGTACCGTCGTAGCTGCTGGAATCGAAGGACTGCTGGAGGTTGCGGCGCATGTCGTAGGCGCGTGAAGAGACGCGTTTGACGAACTCATTGGAGGTGCCGGGAATGGCGCCGTCCATGTGGAGAGCCCTGTCTAGGTCGTCATCTGTGCCGTTGCCGGCGAGGGTGCAGGAGAGGGAGACATGGCGGCGGCGGCTTCGGGTTCCGGCAGAGAGGAGGCGCGGAGGGAGACGGCGGAAAGGGTGGGAGGGAGGGAGCACCATGGAGGGCGACACGGAAGGAAGGGAATCCATGAGAATTCAAATGGATTTGGAGTTGAAGAAGAGAGAAGAGAAGTTGGGAAGGAAGAGAAAAAGTGGGAGTTGAGTTTGTGAAATTGGGAAAGGAGATTTTTTGTTAAGTGGGGTCCACCTGGATCTTACTTGTTCCAACTTCACTTCCTACTTCTTTTCCTCGTCATTTTGTACTCTACAACTATTACACGCTATTTTAAGATCCACCTTATTTTCTTATTCTTCCTCCCAACAATTATGATTCAGTTAATCACATAATTATTAAAAAAAAATACTTTTTAATTAATTAAAACTCTTACTCTAATAATCTTATTATCCATTCCAAGTTTAAGTGAAAAACATTTTAATAAAAAATTAAATAATATTAGCAATCTTCTTAATTAGTGTTAACTTTTGCTTATATTTAGTTTCGAAATCAAATATTCTCCCTTACTCAATTATATAGACCAAAATTTTCAATAAACTTAAATATAAACAAATTTTAACTATTTTTTATTTAATTTAATTTAATGATTCCATTAAAATAGACTCTTAATTACTCTCTGTTATTTTCTTTTATCAAGTTTAATAAATGACCCTTTAGAGAAATTTTATTTTTAAATATTATTATTAGCATAAAAAGTAGTAACTCTGTTTATATTTGAATATATTTCAACAAAATGATTGATTTCTAATAAATAATAGTTGTTATAAATATTAATTTCTTTGCTTTATGAAATAAAACTGATCCTGCCGCGGACTTGAACGTGGAGTATGTGCCTCGTCACTCCTTCGTCTAGCCTTCTGCAATTGCGTGTTCTGCAAGAACACTCTAAGAACCTTCTCTGGAACTTCCAACGATGCCTGCAAAACAACACAGACGGCGCCTCTAGCGGCCGTGTGCACTCCGACGCTCAAGTCAGGCAACAGAACCACCAAAAACTTTCTCTGAATCTCTCTGTGAGACTCGTGTGTGCTCATATCCACTTTCTCTCTCTGTAACTCTGTAAAACTATAAAAACTGTAAAACGTGTAAAAACGTAAAACTTGTGTACCTTACATGACGTGGAGTGCTTTTATACCTGGGTCGCGCCTCTCTCTCAGATGGTGACACGTGGAGGCATGCAACTTGCATCTAACCGTATGCGTGTCACACCTGAAGGGCCTTGCGCTTTTCTCTGTGCGCCTAAGTTATCCTCTTGCGGAGTAGCTTAGCGCGTTTCTTGCCTATGAGTGAGTCGCATGCTCCCAGGAGAACACCAGGTGTGGCTGGTCTAGGCACACTCACCAATCGCTGCATCATGCATGCATGACCTCACCGTACAGTGCCATGCACGTAATGGGTTAAAAGAGTCACTGATCACTGACCAGCTTACTAGCTCTCTTGTACCATCCTCATGCACGACCCTACTGGCGAGCAGCTCTTCTTCTTCTGGTTCGGAATCATGCAAGGTGCATGCGTAACGCTCTCGCTGGGAGTCTGGGTCCCAGCTTAACTGCGTGTTAACAAGAAACCCCGATGACTGATCAGTGCTTCTTGCGTAACGCTCTCGCTGGGAGCCTAGGTCCCAGCTTAACTGCGTGTTAACAAGAAACCCCGATGACTGATTAGTGCTTCTTGCGTAACGCTCTCGCTGGGAGCCTGGGTCCCAGCTTAACTGCGTGTTAGCAAGAAACCCCGATGACCATGAACCGATGACTGATCAGTACTTCTTGCGTAACGCTCTCGCTGGGAGCCTGGGTCCCAGCTTAACTGCGTGTTAGCAAGAAACCCCGATGACTGATCAGTGCTTCTTGCGTAACGCTCTAGCTGGGAGCCTGGGTCCCAGCTTAACTGCGTGTTAACAAGAAACCCCGATGACTGATCAGTGCTTCATTACTTCTCGCGCTCTGCTTCCAGGCGCTCATCTAGGCACTGATCTACAGGTGGTGGTTACTCGGCAACTGACCACCGATCACCGTTCTGAGTGATCTCCTCCCTGATTCTCCTGCTAACTCATTCCACGTGTCACCCTGTGAATGGTCCACGTGGTCATCTACTGCTGACGTCATCGACTACCAATGACCGACCGGATCAGAAACTAAGTGACGGAACTTGTAAGAAAATCAACATAGAGATAAAATTATTGTGTTTTAATTTTTTTGTTAAAGAAAATGAAGTTTAATAAAAGTGAAACTAAAAGTAAGATTGTTAATGGGGTTATTTCTGATAAATACGACTTCAGTAAATTGAGCAAAATAACAATAGTGAATAGTGCTAAGAGACATTTAGTTCAGTTTATACTAATTTTATTTAAACTACATGTTGATTGGCATAAGGCACCTTTAGAAGAGCTCAGATCCATATATAGCCCTTGGCCATTCCACACAAGGGGAATTGACATCCTGGACCCTTTTCCTTTAGCTGTACAGTAGATGAAGTATATCGTGGTCGCTATAGAATACTTCACGAAGTGGATCGAGGCTGAACCAGTAGCACAAATCACAGTCCACAAGATCCAGCACTTCGTGTGGAAGAACATAGTATGTCGCTTTGGCGTGCCCAAGCGCTTGGTATCTGATAATGACACCCAGTTTGCAAGCCAAACAAGTGTTGGGAATCAAACAAGTGTTTGCATCAGTCGAGCATCCTCAGACTAACGAGCAGGTCGAGTCAGCCAACCGAGTCTTACTCAGAGGATTGAAGAGAAGGCTGGAGAAGGCCAAAGGGACTTGGGCTGAGGAGGTTCCCAAAATTGTGTGGGCTTACCATACCACTCCTCAGTCCACCACCAAGGAGACCCCTTTTAGCTTGGTATACGATTCATACACCATGATCCCTATAGAGATCTAGGAGAGCTCGCCACGTTTCCAGAACTTTGTGGCTGAGGAGTCCAACGAAGAAAGGAAAGTGAATTTGGATCTCTTAGATGAAGTAAGGGAAGAGGCAGGAATCAAAGCCGAAGCAGTGAAGAGAAGGGTTGAGCTCAAGCATAGCTCCAAGTTGAGAGCTTGGCAGTTCCAGGTCGCCGACCTAGTGATGCGAAAGGCATCCCTTTACCAGATAGAGAACAAATTGTCCCCCAAGTGAACTGGTCCTTTTAGAGTGACAGAGGCCCAGGGAAATGGGGCATACAGGCTTGAAACTCTAGAGGGTGGTCCGATTCCTCATACATGGAATGCAACACACCTGAAGTTTTATTTCAGTTAAGACTAATATTATTGTACACAGTTTAGGGGACACTCTTTTTTCCCTTCTAAGGGTTTTTAATGAGGTTACCTAATAAAATTTTCAGTTAAGATATATTCATGAATGTGTTTGTACAATGCAGTTCGAACCTGTCATTTGGGGTTAGAGGTCTCGACAGTTGGAAGGTAGGTTCGTATAGAACACCTCCTCTTCGAGTGAGAACTCCCAATTTGAACAGAAAGGTTCACCAGCGAAATCCTCCTTCGCTTATGAGCGATGTGAGGTCAGTTTGAACCTGTCATTTGGGGTTAGAGGTCTCGACAGTTGGAAGGTACGTTCGTATAGAACACCTCCTCTTCGAGTGAGAACTCCCAACTTGAACAGAAAGGTTCACCAATTAAATCCTCCTTCGCTTATGAGCGATGTGAGGTCAGTTCGAACCTTTCGTTTGGGGTTAGAGGTCTCGACAGTTGGAAGGTAGGTTCATATATAACACCTCCTCTTCGAGTGAGAACTCCCAACTTGAACAGAAAGGTTCACCAATTAAATCCTCCCTCGCTTATGAGCGATGTGAGGTTAGTTCGAACCTGTCATTTGGGGTTAGAGGTCTCGACAGTGGGAAGGTAGGTTCGTATAGAACACCTCCTCTTCAAGTGAGAACTCCCAACTTGAACAGAAAGGTTCACCAATTAAATCCTCCCTCGCTTATGAGCGATGTGAGGTCATCTCAGAACCCGTCATTTGGGGGTTAGAAGTCTCGACAGTGGGAAGGTAGGTTCGTATAGAACACCTCCTCTTCGAGTGAGAACTCTCAATTTGAACAAGAAGGTTCACTAATCAAAGTCCTCCCTCACCTAAGAGCGATGAGGGGTCAGTTAAATTCGTTAGCTTGTGGTGGAAGTCTCGGAAGTGTAAAAGGAAGGTTCGCAGAGAATGCTTCCCCTTTTAAGTGAGAACACCAAGGACAACTCATACCAGTGAAATCTTCCCTTGTCTCGAGTAAGGAAAGGTCAGGTGATTACAGATCGGTGCTGGAATTCTCGAAGAGTTAAAGGGAGGGTTCGTGGAAAACACTTTCTCTTTGAATAAAAGCACCCAAGTGAAAGACAGGGTTCGCCAGTGAGACTCACACACGCCTATGGACGATGAGAGGTCGGTAAGGTAATTTTCTGTGAGAAAGCATAGTTCCTTCACCAAGTCTCGCCCACGGTGTGGTCTCTTATCCTAAAAAGGAACCACACTCATCACCTATTATCGGAGTTAATCATGCTACATAGCAAGAAGACGAAGTTGTTAGCTAAGTACAATAAAGGTGTCCAAGCAACTACTGAAGTACCAGAGATGGAAATTGATCCTGCCGCTTGACTCGAACGTGGAGGATTGCCTCGTCACTCCTTCGTCTAGCCTTCTGTTCTGCAAGAACGCTCCAAGAACCACCACCGGAACTTCAAACGCTGCCTGCAAAACACACAGACGGCGCCTCTAGCGGCCGTTGTAGTTCCGACGCTCAAGTCAGGCAACAGGAACACCAAAAACTATCACTGAATCTCTCTGTGAGACTCGTGTGTGCTCTCAGATCCACTTTCTCTCTCTCTAACCGTTTTCTGTTATCACTGTGCAACGTGTAAGAACGCTTCCACAGTGACTCAGAGACTGTGTGTAACTGTAAACTGTAAAGTGTGTAAACTGTAAGAATCTGTAAAAAACTCTCCTTACCTTACATGACGTGGAGTGCTTTATACCTGGGTCGCGCCTCTCTCCCAAATGGTGACACGTGAAGGCATGCAGCTGGTATCTACCGTACACGCGTCACACCTGGAGGGCTTCTGCGCTTCTCTCTGTGCGGGCCGCATGCTCCCAGGAGAGCGCTAGGTGTGGCTGGTCTAAACTCACTCGTCAGGCGCATCCTGCCTGCATGGCCTCGCCGCACGTCCTCTGAGTAGGCATCATGCGAGGTGCATGCGTAACGTTCTTGCTGGGAACCTTGGTCCCAGCTTAACACGCGTTGGCAAGAACCCCGATGACCGATCGCCCTCTGCATGCACTTACGACCGATCGCCCTCTGCACACACTTACGACCGATCGCCCTCTTAACGCCCGATCGCGCTCTTCATGCAGTAACGCCTGACCGGTGCCTCATAACTTCCCCCCGATGACCGGGCGGTGCCTTATAACTTCACACTCTGCTTCCAGGCGCTTATCTATGCTCTGAACTTGGAGTGGTGGCCACTTGGTATCTGACTACCGATCACCGTTCTAGGTGATCTCCTCCTTGATTCACTTGCTCTTTCTACCACATGGCACCCTGTGCATGGTCCACGTGGTCAACTGCTGCTGATGTCATCAACTACTGATGACCGACCGGATCAGAAATTATACAAGAAATGCCAAGGTGAACAGGTTTATATGCACAAAGTTAAATATATTTATTATATTGGAAGAGCGATTACAAAAAGATTGTTACAAGAAGTTCAGCCATAGAGTATAGCTGCTCAAAAGACCTATCTAGGCACTATTTGTCCGTCGACTACCTGCATAGATACAGAGAATGGCAAGAGGTCCATCTCAGGATGCGCACAGGCAACCTAAGCAAGGGCATCGCCAAAACCCTCCCCGTAGGCGTCGGCGGCATCTTCAGTCAGTTCTGTCTCGGTCTTCTTGAGCAACTCAGCTTGTTGGGCAAGCTCCTCAACTTTGCCCAGCTGAACTTTTTGGGTGGTAGCCCTCTCCTCCAGCTTGGTCATTTTAGTCTGGGCCCCCTCCAACTATTCCTCCAAGTCTATGATTTTGTTGCAGAGGGGGAGTGTAACGCCCCTCAAAATATTGTTCATTTTTATATAATAAAATAAAGGTGAAACAATAATATCAAAATTTAACATAGATATATACATAATATAATTCATCCATTAATACAAACGTGCCTCAAAATAATATCCCTTTTCGAGGAAGTTTTAATACATCTCCATACAGAAGTTTTCAAAATAAAACAAAACAACAGCATTCAAAAACCGGCGATCTCCTCCTCCAGAAATGCTCACTGAGGAGCTCCACTGCCTGCAACATCATTTGCTCCCGTGTAAATTACACACGATCATCACAGTTTTAAGAAAACAACCACAAAATAAAACACAGGGGTAAGCTAGCTATTTTTAAAACGTTAAATATGAAACTTTAAAATCAACATAATCGGCTTTTAAACACCCATATAATTCCATCACTTTCTCATTCATTTCACATAGCCATCAAATATTCACACATTTCACAATTTCCTCAAGTATCAATCATTCCACAAAAATCCATCAAGTGTCTATCACATTTCAATATTTCTCTTTCTCACGTCAGACTTCCACTGACCCATCACACATAGACACTTGACACTACTTCCGGAAGACTCGTGCGTTGAACTTAGCATCCAGAGACTTGCACCTGTCATACCACACCACTGTGAAATCCACACAGGGTCGCTGTGAAATCAACACAGCCATGCGCATAAACATAATCTCAATATCATCACTCTCCCGGTATGACAGGGTTAATTCATATAACAGGTCAAGTTAGTTATCTTTCAAACAACTTACCCATACATATGAACCTCCTTCGACTCTCAACAACTGAATAACTTCATCTATGTGATTCCATTATATCAGCAGAGTCAGGATCGTCTCATTCACAGGATACTCACTGATCAATACACTCTAATACCAATCTCAACATGGTATTTCCTTTCCTGAAAATACTATGTCTTGATCACAATTTAACATTCATCCAGTACATCATACCACACGTAAAAGCACAATTCCATCATATAATATTTTGAATCTTTTCTTAAACAATCCCAATCACAGAAACAATCATACCAAAGTTCAGATTTTTTAATATCATATGCATTTCACCTTTCAATCTCAAACAAATTTCAAAACGACACTAAAACAGGGGATTTCGAAATTTGCATTAAAACCGGCGATCACGTCGCCCCACACATAAAAACAGAGCATCGTGAAATAGAATATGAAACCGGCGACCACGTCGCCCTCACTTCAGAACCTACTCGCCTAAAGTTTTTATAACGAAAATGCTAGCTTCCCTTACCTGGACTTGCGCAAAAACACTAAGAGCTCCAAAACCCACCGAAGCTTAAAGATGTCCTAACCTGCACCATGGAGCCTTTATCACAAAACTAACTATACTACTCATTTTCTACGCTAACAGAGACGATTTCTGGAGCTAAGGGAGTCGCCGGCAACGCCTATGCAGAGGCAACCCTCTCAAGCTCAGATTCGACTCGAAAAACAGAGTAAAATGACTTACTCTGTTCTAGCGTCCTGACGGGAGAACTTGCAGAGACTTCCCAGAAGGACAATGGCAGTCGCCGATCGTAGCACTGGTACGTGAGGATAGCTGCGTCTTCGAGTGGAGGAGAAAGGAGAAAGGGGAACTAAATGAGCTGATTCCCTCAGCTCTTAAGGTCGAACGGCTCTTTAGCCTTCTCTGCCATTACCCATTCTCTGAGCAACCTTGCGTGCACACTTCCTTGAACAGTATGACCACGTGGGTTTCTGCGCATACCAACTCTCTGATGCTAACTATTCTAAAACACCCTTTTTGTCTACGTGTCGCGCATGCAGAATGTTCATGCTGGGAGCCTGGGTCCCACCTTATCTGTGTGAAACACGACATCGCGCGATAACCATCCACCGATGACTACTCGCGCGATGACCATGCCTCTCATACCGGCGATGACCGATTCCTCTTCCTGACGGACGACTGATTCCTCATCCTGGCAGACAACCGATGTATCACCCTGGAGGACCACCGATGTCCCACCCTGGTAGACAACCGATGTCTAACCCCTGGCAGACCACCGATGTCTCACCCTGGTAGACCACCGATGTCTCACCCTGGTAGACCACCGATGTGCCACCCTGGCAGACAACCGATGTCTCACCCTGGCAGACCACCGATGTCTCACCCTGGCAGACCACCGATGTGTCTCCCATACTGGTTGATGACCGATGCTCCTCTCATCCTGTTGGCGATCTCTTATCGCCCTTGTGTGTGACGAGAACACATCGCCTTACTCTGGTCACCGATGTCACATCGTCACACCTTGCTGAAGGTTCATCCTCCCATTCCTCTAAGTCTGGGGTATCACGGCTCACACTACTCATGGTGGCAGATATGCCACCTATCTTCTATATCACTCATCTTCTGTATTTAGACCACATACTAAGTGCTTACCAAGTCTTCTCGAATACTCGGCGATGTGCTCTTTTCGGCGATCATGTGCACCATAGGCGATCTCTGATTTCACACGGGGGAAGTCGGAGGACGCCGCCTTCTTCAACAAACGACGATCTCATCGAATGAATTATAATTTTAATGAATTCTGAATATGTTATTACTTAAAACGAAAAGAGCTTGTAATGGAAATTTCATGGTGGTCAGACCTCGGATGTCGCCCAAGGTCTGAGGGCGGCGTGGTAGAGGTCGGTCGGTAGACCATAGTGGGTTCCAGAAATCACTTATAGGGAGGTGTGATTTGAACCTTAGGAGCGCCATGCATGCAGAATAACTACGGGACTTTATGCTTGGACATAAGGGATTTACCTTAGTGTTGCATGCTTAGGCACGTAAGGATTGAGTACTGAGCTGCCCTCAGGCAGGAGAAGCTACCGACGTCACCGAGCCATGTGGGGGTGATAACACAGGCGTGGAGTAGTGGTAGGACGAGCCCTCAACAGGGTGTGACGATGTGGCATCAGTCGACAGAAGCAAGGCGATGTGTCCTCGCCACATCAAGGATGATGAGAGATCGCCAGGGCGAGAGACACGCGGGGATCGCCAGGGCGAGAGACACGCGGGCATCGCCAGGGCGAGAGACAGACGGTCATCGCCAGGATGAGGGACACATCGGTCGTCTTCCAGGGAGAGACATCGGTCGTCTTCCAGGGAGAGACATCGGTCATCTTCCAGGGAGAGACATCGGTCATCCGCCAGGATGAGACATCGGTGGATGGTCATCGCGCGAGGTCGTGTTCCACACAGATGAGGTGGGGCCCAGGCTCCCAGCATGAGCGTCTTGCATGCGCGACACGTAGACAGAAAAGGGTGTTTCAGAATAGTTAGCGTCAGAGAGTTGGTATGGGCAGAAACCCACGTGGTCATACTGTTCAAGGAAGTGTGCACGCAAGCTTTCCTGCAAAGTGGGCGGGGGACAGCGGCATTTCTGGGCAAGTTGGCTTAGATTCAAAACTCACTCCTGAGAGGCAGTGGACGTTGCTGTGGTTCGAGAGTGATTGAGTGAGTTAGCTTTGGTTCCCTGTTTCTTTCCTCTCCTTCTCCCTGCGTTCAGACATCCTAGCGAACGAGTTGAAGATCAGCGACTACCCTGGATTCCTGACGTTGTGCTCTGCAAGTTTTCTGCTGAAAGCCCTAAAACAGAGTTAAGGCATCTTTAAGCTTCGGTGGGTTTTGGAGCTCTTAGTGAGATTTTACGCAAGTCCAGGTAAGGGAAGCTAGCATTTTCGTTTATAAAAACTTTAGGCGAGTAGGTTCTGAAGTGAGGGCGACGTGGTCGCCGGTTTCATATTCTATTTCACGATGCTCTGTTTTTATGTGTGGGGCGACGTGATCGCCGGTTTTAATGTTGATTTCGAACTCCCCTGTTTTAGTGTCGTTTGAAACTGTTTGCGATTGAAATGTGAAATGCATGTGATATTCGAAAATCTGAACCTTGGAATGATTGTTTCTGTGATTGGGATTGTTTAAGAAAAGATTCAAAATATTATATGATGGAATTGTGCTTTTACGTGTTGTATGATGCATTGAATGTTGTGAATGTGGGATCAAGGCATAGTATTTTCAGGAAAGAAAATACCGTGTAAGATCGTGTGTAATGTGCATTGACTAGGGACTTGTCTAGAAGGAGATATCTTGACTCTGCTGATATAATGGAATCACATAGATGAAGTTATTCAGTTGTTGAGAGTCGAAGGAGGTTCATATGTATGGGTAAGTTGTTTGAAAGATAACTGACTTGACCTGTTATATGAATTAACCCTGTCATACCGGGAGAGTGATGATATTGAGATTATGTATGCGCATGACTGTGTGGATTTCACAGCGACCCTGTGTGAATTTCACAGTGGTGTGGTATGATAGGTGCAGATCTCTGAGTCTGAGTCAACGCACGAGTCTTCCGGAAGTAGAGTCATGTGTCTATATGTTATGAGTCAGTGGAAAGTCTGACGTGTGAACCATGAGCATTGAATGTATTGAATAGACACTTGACGAGTTTGTGGAGTATAGGGATATTGATGGCTGAAATTGTTATAGATTATGAATGGTGTGAAGATTTATGCTTTCTTTTGATATAAAGTTTCATATTTAAAGTTTTAAAAATATCTAGCTTACCCTTTTGTTTTGTATCGTGGTTGTTTTCTTAAACCTGTGATGATCGTGTATATTTGCACTGGAGCAGATGAGGTTGCAGGTAGTAGAGCTCCTCAGTGAGCATTTTCTGGAGGAGGAGATCGCCGGTTTTGAATGCTGTTGTTTTGTTTTATTTTGAAAACTCCAGTATGGATATGTATTAAAATTTCCTCAAAAAGGGATATTATTTTGAGGCACATTTGTATTAATGGATGAATTATATTATGTATATATATCTATGTTAAATTTTGATATTATTGTTTCACCTTTATTTTATTATATAAAAATGAACAATATTTTGAGGGGCGCTACAGCTGAAGGTTCATCCTCCCATTCCTCTAAGTCTGGGGTATCACGACTCACACTACTCATGGTGGCAGATATGCCACCTATCTTCTATATCACCAATCTTCTATATTTAGACCACATACTAAGTGCTTACCAAGTCTTCTCGAATACTCGGCGATGTGCTCTTTTCGGCGATCATGTGCACCATAGGCGATCTCTGATTTCACACGGGGGAAGTCGGAGGACGCCGCCTTCTTCAACAAACGGCGATCTCATCGACTTCTAAGCTACACCTTCCTTTCTCTTACCCTTCTTAATTCACGTGCCTCCCTCCCTTGAAGCACGCCCACTTGATTACCTCACGATACAGTCATCGCACCTGACTACTTGGTTGGTACAATGGTCAACCGATCGCCCTCTACCAGCTGATCCCAGACCTTGGGCGACGTCCGAGGTCTGACCACTATGATATTTTCTATTTTTGTGTCCTTTTTATTTTAAATAATAACATACTCAGAAATTATTTAAAATCTATCACTTCTATTCCAATTAATTTATAGGTCCTTACAGGGAGAATCTCGGCCTCAAGCTGGAGGGCCTCTACCCCTTAGAGAAGAGGAGCTTTTTGGTTTCTTTTTCTGACTGACGGAGACTGCTCAGCTCCTGGTTCATAGCAGCCTCATATTTAGCAGCCAGTTGGACTTGAAGCTCCAGATCCTTTCTTTGTTCTAACTCCCTCTCTAGTTGGGCCACTTTCTCTTTCAACTCCACGTCAGCATCCCCGTGGATCAGCAAGGCGCTGGAGGCGACGAGGAACTCACCAAGGCCATGGCTGATACGGGTCCTTAGTGAATTCCTATCTAGGGCCTCCATCACCTCTTTGGCAGGCAGGTGAACGAGGGTCTGTTGGAGGAGAGGAGGGAGTTCAGGAGCAGGAGGTGCCTGATCACAAGGGGGAGCATTTTTCCCCCACCTTCGAGCGCCAGGAGAGGCTCAGGGGGAGAAGAAGCGCTGGGGGGATGCTCCCTGAAGGATGGAAGTTGCCCCTCTATTGCAGATAAGGTCGCCGCAGCAACCTCCACCCTCTTCCTCTTGAAGACAAGGGCAGAGCAGGTGTCCTCGTCCTCAGAGATTACCACTGCGGTTGCCCTCTTGTGTTTACTTTAGGAGGTAGGGCCTGGGACAACCACGGCGGGAGAAGAGGGGGCCAGCAAGGCAGGAGCCACCTACTATGCGGCGACCCAGCAAATCGGCCAACCTCTTCTTCTTTTCAGCATCCAGCACCATATCTGCAACAGAGTAAGACACACAGTTACAAGACGCGAATACACAGTTACAAAATGCAAGTACAAGCAGATATCAGAAACAAAGTAAGTGGAATACCAATGTAGATGTTGAGAGTTTCAGCATCATACTCGTGCCTGATCAGCTGGGCAGTGTTAAATACCACCCCCCAACTGGCAAGGAGTTGGCACAGGTCACGGTCGAAGGGTGTCAGCTCCTCGAGTCCTCGGGGTTTCTTGAATTTCAACTTCTCCACCCAGTATAAGGAAAACCCGTCGAGCATGGTAGAGTCATAGGAGTTGCAGCAGACCTGAAAGAACTTCCCCTTGAAGCCTTTGTAGGACTGCTGGAAGAGGGTTAGCAGAACCCTTCCCGCCACTTCATTAAGGCTTACCCAAAGCCTCTTCCCAGGGCTTTTCGCCTCGAAGAAGTATAAGAAGACGTCCACTGAGGGAGTGAACCCTAGGTTGTTGCAGAGGATGGAGAAGGCCTTGATGAAGGCCCAGCTGTTGGGGTGCAGCTGGGCAGGCGCCACGTTCAGCTCGGTGAGCAAAGCCCTTTCGAACCCAGTGAAGGGCAGACGGACTTTGACTCATTTGAAAACGGTGGCGTAAAAGAAGAAGAAGGACTCCCCGTCGTTGCAACGGTCATCGGAGCATAGGGTTCGCCCTTAGTGCAGGGTCGAACCGAAATGTACGCATCACTCTCTCTACCGAAGACAAGCCCTTTAATCTTCATGTTTGTCGTCCTTGTGCTTCCTCCAATCTTCACTAGATGTGATTTGGGAGGTCTCAGCAAGGAGATCCTCAGGGGCCCAAGGGTAGAGGGCCCTGTAGTCAACGACGGGAGGAGGGTTAGAAGTCGCTTTGGTTCTTGCCATCTCGAATCTAAAACAAAAAGGGAGGCAAGGAGGAAGAAACAAAGGCTTAGAAGAGAATGAGGGTGTGCCTCAAGTGGCGGACAAAGACTCGAAGATGAAGAACGTAAACAGGCAAGAAGAACGGAAGCCCTAAAATGCAGAAATCGTAAACAGGCCCAGAGCAGTTAAAGCATGTAAAGGGGAGCAGAATCATAAAACGAAGGCAAGAGGAAGGGTAAAAATCATACCTTTGAGTAAGCGAAGATGAGGGGTTGCGAGAGTTGGAGTAGAGTGGAAGCGTTCGAGAGAAGAAAGTGATTATGGAGGTCTGAGTGAAAAGTGATGAAACAGTGCTGAGGCGCGGGGTTTTGAAGGGGTTTAACATAGGCAAGGTAGCGCAAACGTTAAGAAGCCCCAACCGTTGATCTAACCACGTGTCCGCAAATTAAAGGGGTTGGTGAGATGTCCCTTCAACGCACTATTCATGTCCTTTCACTCAGTGCCACGTAGGTCGCCCGAGCCGATGACTTAGTCTCTTCACTGAACAAGTTAACAGCTCGAGACTGGGGGGCTTGTGTACCGACCAGTCCTCGGACACCGAGAACAGCTAGTAATGGTAAGCCTCGTCAGCTGGGTCCCATGGGCTAGAGCCACGTGGGATGGGTCCCACAAGTAGTATGGACTAGTGGGTCATTAGTCATTAGTCATCAGCGTGTTGATCACCAGAGTAGGCTGAGGTGTCCTCGTCACTTAATAGGCTGAGGTGTCCTCGTCACTTAATAGGGTGATGAGTCCTCGGTAATAGAGTGGGATAATGTGACATCGGTCTTGGGTGTTTTGAACAACAGAACTAGAACATCTATGGTGGGCCCCAAGGGACTACCAGTGATCAATGAAATGCCCAGAGGTAGGGAGAGGCCTAAGTCACGAAGCGCCCATGCATGCGACAGGGAAAGCACAGTTAGGTGTAGAGTCCTGAGGGGTTGAGTACTCATCAGGATTAGGGTTTTCCAGTGAAGCTACATGCATGACACGTGAATAGTGAAGGCGCTCCCAGGACAGGTGGCCCCAGAGATTAGGTGCATGAGGGGGTACCCAGGTGGCCATCCGGTTAGAATTTGCACTTCAGTTAAGGAAACCTTATGTGCTAGATTACTCTAAGTCTAGGTGATAGCGGCGCAAGGGTATTCCTGTAAACCCTAAATATGGGTAGCGACGTAGAGGAAACCCTAGATTATATAAAGGGTAGTAAAACACTTCACAGAGGTACGTAGTTTCTAGACCTAAACACAGATACTCAATACACTTGGTGTACTTGCCCTAAGTTTTGACTTGAGCGTCAGAGTGCAAACGGCCTCTAGGGCGCCCCTTTCTATTTTGCAGGTGCAGATTATTTCAAAATAGCAAAGTCTAATTCAAGGTGAAGAAAGGAGACGCGTGATCGTCGTAGAGTCAACCGGCAGGAGGGTCAACCGGCGAGAACACATAGAGATGAAATTATTGTGTTTTAGTTTTGACAAAAATGATCTTATTGATGTTCATTTTTCTTAAAGAAAATGAAGTTTAATAAAAGTGAAACTAAAAGTAAGATTGTTAATGGGGTTATTTCCTATAAATACGACTTTAGTAAATTGAGCAAAATAACAATAGTGAGTAGTGTTAGGAGACATTTAGTTCAGTTTATACTAATTTTATTTAAACTTAAGGGAAGTAAATTTTTTACCTTTACTATAAATTCCTTCTGACTTATTTTAATAAATTTCACAAAAGAATTATCACCATAAACATTTTAGAGAAAATAATAGAAGTTGCATATTCTGCAAAGTTTCTTTTTGCTTTCTTTTCAGCGGCATCAAACTGATGCTAAGGCAATGAACAAGGGTCTCTCAGACAGACAGCATTAGCACAAAGATTTGGAACTCATGAACTTCAGAAATGCTAGTAGAAAAGCATCATGTCATAAAAAGAGTATACTCGAAAAGAATTACTTGCGTTAAAGTAATTTTTCTTACAGTTCAAAAGAAAAACATAATTAAGAGCATAAAAAGCAAGGTATATCATTGAAATCTTTCCAATCTTAAAAATAACAGCGGCGAAATAATTGCAGGGATATATGATAACGCCACATATGTCTTTATGTTTCCTATATACAACCAAGAACATAAAAGCATTAAACATTGCTTCCATCCTCTCATACATTGTATGCATATATAAGCTAATGAGATAGCTTGTAAAAAAGAATAACAGCTATAGCAAAAACAAGCGCTCCAATCACAGATGAAACGATCCATTTGTTTCTAGTTATTCTCCGTGACATGGTAGTTAAAACCTTCTTGCTCTTGTCAATAGCATCATCTATCCCATGAAGCTGCAACGCAAGGAAACATGACCAGCAACCAATAATCATCACAAATTCTACATTGCACTTGTTATGTTGAAGGAGGTTCACAATCTTATTCCCCAAGGAAGAAGTGTCATGATTGGCTTTAATTACTTCTGATCATCTCATGATTCTTTCCTAGTGCATGTAAAAAGGACTAAAACCCCAAGAAGTTCCCACAATCAGCATTCGATTTTAAAAAAATAGCTTTCACATATCAACATACCCTTTTATGGGAGTTCAGTAGAGTCTCTCTCTGACTGTGCAAATCTTGGAGGATGGAGACACCAAGTTCTTCAGTCTCCAGCAAGGTTCTATGGCTCTCCCTTATTCTCTCACTGGAGTGATTTAATCTCTCCACAGACATAGTTAATCTTTCTCTCTGGTCAGCAGAAGCCTGCAATGTTATCCATATTTCCCAACCAAATAATAGATTAACAACATCAGAACTGTTTCACTACTTGGCTTACAACAAGTGCAACCAACTTCAAAAACCTACTAGTTTCAAAAATTCAGAAAACAAAAATATGGTAAAAGGCCAAACAGAGCACTAGATAATATGCATCTAAACTGCACTCTCAATATGTATAAAACATAGCCCAAGATATGCATATCCACACGTCTGCAACCTTATTTGCAAGAAACAAGCAACCTTATTCTCATCACAGGCATAACACTCTCAATGATCATTAGGGGTGATAAAACAATCCATTTATCCATCATTCATCCCATCTATCCATAAGAAAATCCATCAAATTCATCCATTACAAAATTATAAAAAAAAAGGGTTCAGATCAAATTAATTTTATGGATGATTAAGGATCAATCTCTATAAATACTTAACAGATTTAAATCAATCCAACTAACTTTTTTTCATAATTAAATATATCTTAAATTAAATTTTAAAAAAAATTTCAAAGATACATTTTAAAATTGTTTTACAAAAATTTTTTTGAAATTTATTTTTATGGATGGATGGATGAATTCAATTTTTATTAAATAGATCGGATTTTTAATTAAATAGATCGGATTTTTAATTAAATTTTTAACGGATCAATATGAATTAATGGAATTTTTTCATCCCCGATCCATCCAATTTGCCACTCCTAATGATCAGACATATATAGCATACTCAACAGAAGCAACAATAATACTTTATTGATATGTCCTAATTCACAGGCTGTTAAACACTGGCAAGCTACAAGAAGTCTACGATAAATACTCAAGTGATAGTAGCCTGCAATTAAACTGGCAAAGGTAACTGATCAAACCCACATTCACTGACACCTATTTCTTCAAACATCAATGGTGTCCAGGAACTAGAACCATAAATTGTATAACAAATTAAAGAGGCTATAGATATAAACATCAAATACCCTAACACGTACTTAAAAAAAAGGAAACATAACAGTAAAAACAAAGTAGTAAACAAGAGACGAAAATTAGGGTGTAATTATAGAAATTCTCAATCAATGGTTGATTAGCCAGAGTAAGGTATTTTCAAAAATTATTTATTAGAAGGGGGTGTTTTCATCCGTTACAAAACTGGGACAGTATTGGCCATTGACAAGGCCAATTTGCCTGCCAAAGTAGCTAGTTCAGTACCACACCAACATTTATATTTTAAAAAAAAATATTGGACTAGTATCAGTAATCCATGCAACATGCTTAGTTGGAGTCCTCAGTCAACTAGCATGTTCTAACATGGCACACAGACTATCTGTGCAATTTAAAAGAATATAAACACTGATGTGGCACTGAACGCCTGCTTTGACTAGCGAGTTGATCTGGTGAACAGTCAAAACAATCTCATTTTGGTAATATGTTTTAAAACAGCCTCCTTTTGGTAAATAGTTTCTAAAACTGCCTACTTTGGTCAATCAATCAAAAGATCACGTGTTTTAGAGCCTTAATGGTAGCTACTGTCACGAACCAACAATCCCAAAATCTTAAGCTATTAAGTAAAGACTCTAGAATGACAATGCTAAATTCGGAACATGTCCCCACATGCAAAAGCCCTTTGGGCTTTAAGTGTAAACAACGCACAGGTTCAACTATCTCATGCTGTAATTACCAAAACTTTCAACCAATAAAAATATTGAAACTAAAGAATGATGTGTTTCTTTCATATATCTTTACTATACCTATATTTTATACACAACACTAAGAATCAATCTCATAAGTTTAGGACATCATTTCCCTAGTTATACCAAATATCTCAACAATGTTTCCTGTGATATCTTAGCATACCCGCTCAAGTTAAGCTTGCTAGTAACAAATATACCCTTTAAATAAAAGAAATCAAACTATAATATTTAATATTTAATATTTAAGAATGAAGGGACTATGACGATTCTTTAAGACTATAGTAGGCCCAACTGATACTTTTGGCAAAGTAAAGTCAGTAGATCGATGTCTCTGATCTCGTGGTGTATGACTTGAAACAAAAGAGAAAATCTATCAGAACAAACACACAATAATAGGGAATTGGTTACGATGACCAAAGATGATTGGAAACAGGCCTAAAATATGAATGGCAAACCAGATAGGAACCAAGACTGAAACACTAGTGTCAGAGCACAATCAACAAAAAAGATTATCAAAACAAAGAACACAACAGGGACTAACAAAAAGAAGATGAAGGTGGCATAAATTGTGTTTGAAATATGCCAACAAAATGCATAGCCGTAAAGTTACCTGAAACACACTAGTAAAAGGCATGGTGAAAGCTGAGATAGTAAATGAGTAAAAAATCTGGAAGACGGCTGAACTTGTAGGAATCAATAACATAACAAAGGGGCTTTAAAATATCAAAAGATGTAGGAGGGTTGACACGGCATGGAAGATGATTAATTTGCAAGAATAATCATGAGATTAAAGTAGAACTCAGAATTTTAGGGAGCTTAGCAATGAAGTAATGATGGGATAGGATAGGCCACTAAGGATTGTGCTCTAATACCATGTTGAAATTAAAGAATGGTGTGTTTATTTCATGATAACAGTACTATATTTATATGCAGGGCTAAGAGCATCAAGCTCATAAGTTTAGGGACTAGAATCCAAGACCACAATCAATCTACCTATAGAAATAATAGAATAACAAAAAGATGGTATAATTTCCCTAATCACATTTTCCTAAGAAATCAAAATTTAAGTCTAACACAACCTCACACAATTAACTTATAAGGTAAGATTTGCACTAACTAGTATCAGACATCTTGAAAGTGGGACTAGATATTTGGAAGTCGTCCAATAGAGGTTAACACAATAGGCTCAACAAATCTTGCTAGGATAGGCTCTTTAAGATAAGTAAGTGGAATTTAAGCCCGACACAACTGACTTTAAGATAAGGTTTGCATGCACTTATATAATATAATTTGATCACATCTCTAATCGATCTAAAATCTCCAACATTAATGGACAAAAATTCTCTAATTATATCAAACATCTCAACAAAAAATTGCTATTTGAAAAGCTTTAGTGGCAGTTTCTATCATGAACGAACTATTCCCATGGAATCTCCAACATTAACGGACAAAAAATCTCTAATTATATCAAACATCTAAACAAAAAAGTGCTATTTGAAAAGCTTTAATGGCAGTTTCTATCATGAATGAACTATTCCAAAGGCTTGAGCTGCCAAGCGAAAACACACAAATGGTTTTTCTTAGAAAGTTTATTACACCTAACTCAACCCTACAAATTTGGTGATATCTCTGGTCAATGTGGGATCTCCAATAATTTTACATTATATTTCTAACATGTTCCATTTGGGCTTCAAGCAAAGATAATGCAATGCAACTATCTCATGCTGTAACTACACATTTTATCAAACTAGAGACCACTTGGTCATTAAAGCTTATGTCAAGGAAGGACTAACTATCCAAAACGTTTTAGCTGTTACACGAAGATATTTCATATCTCTAACCAAGAAAGCCACAAACTCCCTTTGCTATTTCTTTTTTAAGAAAAGGATGCCATGTAATACAATCTAGGGTCCCAAAACAATACCAAATGAGTATCTGCCGTTCCAGCCTCCAACAATTCTTGACGGGCAGCCTCATCAGAATTAGGTGATGTTAGCCTTTTAAATTCCTTTTTCAAGTTGCTTAGATCAGATTTGTACTCCCTCAACTTTGCGAGGAGCATTGCCTTTACACTTGGCTGTAAACTTCTGGCCTCAAGGTCCATTTTCCGAATCTGGAGAGGGAAATAAGTGATATAAAAAATTAATAGAAGATAATACCAATAAAAACAAAGCACGAACATGTAAGAAAACATTCGTGTTACTACCAGAACATCAGCGTCATCTAGTCCTGCTTTGATCTCAGAAAACTTCTGCAGCTTCTGTTCTGAAATAGTGTTGATTAAAAAATCAGTAAATAAAATTTAACATTAAACAATAAGCCATCATATATCTTCATGTTACATAAGCAGACTCCAGAAAACATCTGGCACGAAGCACGGTAAATAAAATCCTCCAGCTCCTCCACAAATTTGTCTAAGTTTTCACTTTCTTTCCACAAGTAAACACTATTATCAACAAAAGAAACACATGAACACATCCATGTCACCAGAAACCAGCGAACATCTGAGAAATCCAAGAACAAGACTAGTCCCGGTAGCATAATCAACCTAACTGATCAACAATATAGCAAACCTCATCGAATCATATAGATCAAATCACATAGCATTAGCACAAAATCATTGAACAAGATAAAATAACGACTTTTACTAGCTTTGACCAAATCTTGACACTCGAATAATCAAGTACAACAAATTTTGGATTGTAAACCCTAGTTTCCTTTCTCATAGCCATGATTTATGAAGGGTTCAGCTATCAGAAAATCCATTTCCCAACACAAGCTCTTGAGCCAGATATGCATCCTATGATGCGTTCCATGCCAATCAGAGCAAGAAAACAACAGGGGCACTTCAGATAACAAAACGCAACACAGAAAAAAGTGGTAAACGAGAAAAGGGGTGGATTAAAACACAACGGATTTTGAAGGCACCTTGATCAGAAACAAGCGAGGTTGAACTACATTTGCGGGAGAGATTAGCAGATAGATCACAGTACTGGCGCTCGTATCCATCGAAGACCTCACTCATCTTGCCACACCCTTTATCAAAAAGAGGAAGAAATCAAAATTGGAAATTGGAAATTAGAAACAATAGAAACTGCATGAGTGCAAAGTGGTGGATGGTTCGATTTTACCCTAGTTTTGAATGGAAAAGGGTGCGAGGGATCTCAACAAGATTGAGGTTTTGGGCGTGTTGGTGTTCACAGTGAAAAATGTTCGTGAAAATGGTGAAGAGGGGATGGAATAAGAGCGACCAAGTTTTCTTTCGCACTGAATGAACTGTAATTTCACCAACCGCAGGGAAGGATCGCCTGCGGTTCGGCTCGACCCTTTGGTATGAATGGTACAAGTCAACATTTGAGTCCTATAATGAATTGATTTATTAACATTGTTAAAAAAAAGTTTTTAAAATGTGAATTTATGAAAAAGAAATTGAAAAATTGCAAACTAGTACCTTAGTTATGGAGTAGTTAAAGTAATCTTTTTTGGTTTTTTATCAAAATTTGTCTAGAGTTAAACTAAATTTTCCTTTCAACTTCTTTTGTCTAATTTAGATGATTTGTTCTTTGGAAAATGTAAATTGGTAAAAATTTATAACTTCCTGGTTTTAATGTATTAAGGGAATCACATTCATTTATCGGTAATAAAAGAGAGAAAAATATTGAAAAATCTTTAATGATAGTGAAAAGTAAATTTAACTTACTATGCTGATGAATTTTTTTGAATTCAAAATCATACCGCATTAACTTATTTTTACTAATATATTGTTTTCGGAACTTAATCATCATTCTAGTTAACATGTTATAATAAATACTTTTACCATGGTTTTGTTATTAACTCAAATAGTGACGCACATAATCTATTTTTTACGTCATTAAGAATACTTTTTATCTTCATAGATGGACTCTCCATTAAAAAAAAAGACTTTTGATTAACAAGAATAGAAAAAAAAACACTATTATCATCTTTATCTACTCAAACACTAATTTGGTTATTAAAATGTCTCTCTTGACCGTGCAACGCACGCCAAATTTTAGAAAATTTCATTTATAAATGTTACTATTATAATAATAAATATATTATATATATATATATATTATATTATATATTTTTTTTTATAAAATGTAATATATTAAATAATAATATTAGTTATACAATAAATTATAAGTAAAAATTAATTGAATTGTAAATAATATGAATTACAAATAGATATGACAAGAATATTAAATACAGAACATAGAAAATATGCAATTTCATATTTTCTAAGTTTTTAGATACTTGACATTTTCAACTTTGATTTATTTTTAAATTTTTTAGTACAATTTACAAATTGTAATTGTCCATAAATTAAAAAGTAATGCATTGAAATTAAATATATGTGATCCGGTCGGTCATCGGTAGTCGATGATATCAGCAGCAGTTGACCACGTGGACCATTCACAGGGTAACACGTGGTAGAGGATAGCAGGTGAATCAGGGAGGCGATCACTCAGAATGGTGATCGGCGGTCGGCTGCTAAGGGACCATCACCCGCAGATCAGTGTCAGGTGAGCGCCTTTAGGCAGAGCGCGATGAGCGCCTGGAAGCAGAGCGTGAGAGGTAAAGAAGCACTGATCAATCATCGGGGGTTTCCTTGTAACACACAGTTAAGCTGGGACCCAAGCTCCCAGCGAGAGCGTTACACAAGAAGTACAGGTCGAGTAATCGCCTATCGCCTTGAGGATGAGTAATCGCCTATCGCCTTGAGGATGAGTAATCGCCTATCGCCGTGTGTGAAGATCAGTAATCGCCTAAGTTGCACATGATCGCCGTGCGTGAAGGTTAGGAGATCAAGTGGTCAGCAAGTCGCTGAAAGGAGCACATCGCTGGGAATTTGAGAAGGCTTGGCAAGCACTTGTTGTATGGTCTAAATACAGAAGATAAGTGGCATGTCTGCCACCATGTGTAGTGTGAGCCGTGATACCCAGTGTTAACCAGCTCGCTATGTTAAGGTTGCGCCCAGGGTAGCCTGTGCACTAAGCTACTCCCTGTGTGGATAACTTAGTCGCAGGAGCAAAGTGAAGGTAACGTTTCAGCTGCAGGTACTCCAGATGGTGACACGTGTATGACCAGATGTTATCCACGTGTCAAGAGGAATAACCGTCAGGAGAGAGAAAGACTCAGGTATATATGTGAAATTCTTAACGGAATTGGGGGGGAATTCATTTTCGGTGGTGATTCACTGATACACGGTTCTGAGTTTTCTTTAAAGTTCTTTGTTGATTCAATCACTGACTGGAGCGTCGGAGCGCAACAGGCCGCAGAGGCGCCACACTGTTCTTTCAGGTTTCTTGGAGGACTATCAACTGAAGGTCATTGGAGATTCGGTGTGAAGCTGGTGAGGACGAGGTTCAAGAAGGAGAAGCTCTGACGCTTTGGTCAAGAGGCTGGATCATCAGGCGCCCACCGTGGGGCCGTGTAAACTGTGATTCCCATCCACAGGTGAGTTTATGAGGTTTTCGGTAGTTTCTGTTCGATTGCTTGCTGCTGCAATCGTTTTTCGGAGGTTTTAACCGTGTGAATCGAAGTCTAATCGGTGAAGAGTGGTTTTCTGGAGGTTTTTACCGATTGATTCCTGGATCGAACGTGGTGCGAAGGAAGTTCTGTGCGAAGGAAGTTGAAGGTGTCTTGAGCGTTGTTGCAAGATAGGTTCTACGTGTTGAAAGGCAGCTGTGTGAGATTAGTAGAAGTTTCATGAGGAAAATGAGGACAACCAGGTCTAGTTCAGTTGCGCCACAATCTGAAGAGAATAACGGGACGATGTCGCAAATGCTGGAGATGATGCGTGCTTTGCAAGAAGATGTGGCAGCATCGCGCGTCGAGCAGACGAAAATGCACGGCGACCTGGTCGCTTCCCAGGCCAGGAACGAAGAGCTAAGCAAGGTTAATGAAGAGTTACGTCAGGCTCTTCGCGAGCAGAGGGAGAGTGCTGCGACCAGTGGAGGCGCGCCACCGTCTCCGCCACGAGTTTTTCCAATGCCATTTTCGCAGGCCATCATGGACGCTGCGATTCCTACAAACATCACGGCGGTGAAGGCCTCCTTCACTGGAGTGGAAGATCCAGAGGCTCACCTCACCGCATTTCATACGCAGATGATGTTGTCGGGAGGATCGGATACGGCCTATTGCAAGATGTTCATGAGCACTCTCCACAGTACAGCATTGCATTGGTTTGTGAGCCTACCTACTGGGCACATTTCCAATTTCCAGTAGTTTTCTAAGCTTTTCGTCGATCAGTACATTGTGAATAGGGTGCCGCCTATGGTGTCGTATGACCTGTTCGACGTAAGGCAATTCCAGGGGGAATCTTTGAAGGACTATCTGAATAGGTTTGGAGCTCAGATAGTCTGACTACTAGGTAGAGATGAAGAGATGTTCGTGCATGCCTTCAAGAAGGGCGTGCTACCTGGACCCTTCAGTGAATCGTTAATCAGGAGCCACCCTGCAACGTTTGCAGAGATTCGGCGACGTGTTGTTGCTCACATCGCCGCCGAGAATGAAGTGATAGAGAAGAGAGGGAATATGGCTCGTGCGAAACCACGCACCCAAGCCAAGTGATCCGGTCGGTCATCGGTAGTCGATGACATCAGCAGCAGTTGACCACGTGGACCATTCACAGGGTAACACGTGGTAGAGGATAGCAGGCGAATCAGGGAGGCGATCACTCAGACTGGTAATCGCCTGTCGCCTGTGATGATGAGTAATCGCCTATCGCCTTGAGGATGAGTAATCGCCTATCGCCTTGAGGATGAGTAATCGCCTATCGCCTTGAGGATGAGTAATCGCCTATCGCCTTGAGGATGAGTAATCGCTCATCGCCGGTATGGATCAGTAATCGCCTAGTTTGCACATGATCGCCGTGTGTTAAGGTTAGGAGATCAGGTGGTCAGCAAGTCGCCGAAAGAGCACATCGCCAGGGCGGTCATCGCCGGGTGTTTGAGAAGACTTGGCAAGCACTTGTTGTATGGTCTAAGTACAGAGGATAAGTGGCATATCTGCCACCATGTGTAGTGTGAGCTGCGATGCCCAGTGTTAACCAGCTCGCCATGTTAAGGTTGCGCCCAGAGTAGCCTGTGTACTAAGCTACTCCCTGTGTGGATAACTTAGTCGCAGGGGCACAGTGGAAGTAATGTTTCAGCTGCAGATACTCCAGATGGTGACACGTGTATGACCAGATGTTATCCACGTGTCAAGAGGAATAACCGTCAGGAGAGAGAAAGACTCAGGTATATATACGAAACTCTTAACGAAATTGAGGGGAGTTTTTTTACAGATTCTTACAGCTTACACATTTGAGAGTTTACAGTTACACACGAGTCTCACAGAGAGATTCAGATATAGTTTTGGTGTTCCTGTTGCCTGACTTGAGCGTCGGAGCTACAACGGCCGCCAGAGGCGCCGTCTGTGTATTTTGCTGGCAGCATTTGGAGTTCCGGTGGTGGTTCTTGGAGCGTTCCTGCAGAACAGAAGGCTAGGCGAAGGAGTGACGAGGCAATCCTCCACGTTTGAGTCAAGCGGCAGGATCACCAAGACTCAGCCTCAGAGGGTGTTGGAGACGGCGGTGGTGAAGAAGGATAAAAGGACATACCATCCTTATGATTCGAAGAAAAACAAAGGTGATGGTGGTGGTAGAGGAAGAGGGCCAGGTTGCCTGAGGGAGTTTAAGCGCCCTCCGAGGCATGAGTTCGTGATGGGATTGGTGGACCTGATCGCCATTCCCAGTATAGCTGCCAAGCTGAAGGTGCCTGAAGAGATGTCGGATAAGGTGTTGGGGCCAAAGCCAGACGCGTGGTGTGAATTCCACAAAGGTTTTGGCCACACCCTTGACTCCTGCCTGTCACTGGGATACCAACTCGACGAGTTGGTTAGAAGTGGATTTCTGAAGGACTATTTGCTGGAGAAGAAGGCAGCAAATGCGTCGAGCTCCCAACCGGCGAGCAGCGAGGGCCAACAGCATGAAGTGCCCATCCACGGGGAAATCCACACTATAGCTGGGGGTTTCTCAAGAGGTGGGTGCACCGAGTCACAGCCAGTGGAAGAGTTCTTTTACCTCATTTGAGGTAGTCCACGTACCAAGGGAGCAAAATGCCCGAGCTGACTTGCTGGCCAAGCTCGCCAGTTCGGGCAAGGGGGGTGGACAGAGGGCAGTTATTCAAGAAACATTGAAGACACCTAGGGCGTTTGTGGCGAATCACCAGGTGCTTCAAGTGAGCAAGTCGACAGAGGGAACGACGAGGAGTCACAGGTCTTTGACACAGGAGACCTTGAGAACGCCAAGGATGAGGGCATCCCCTGTGGATGAAGTGAATTTTATTCCAGTTAAAGCTTCGTAAGTAGAACAAACTCAGGGGAATCATAAACAGTTTTGTAAAAACAGTTACAAGGGGGCACTCTTTTTTCCCTAAGGAAGGTTTTTAACGAGGCCACTCAAGGAATAAGATATTCAAAATTTAAATTTTGAAGTATACTAAAGTTTGTGTGCATATCGTTTTAAAGAAGTTTTTGGAAAAACCTTATCACGTAAAGTGATTCGAGGTAGAAATAAACCGATTGCGCACGTTTTAAGTGAAAAGTTTTAAAGTCCTCATCGCCCTTAGGCGATCAGGGGCACAAGTGAAAAGTTTTAAAGTCCTCGTCGCCCTTAGGCGATTAGGGGCACAAGTGAAAAGTTTTAAAGTCTTCATCGCCCTTAGGTGATCAGGGGCACAAGTGAAAAGTTTTAAAGTCCTCATCGCCCTTAGGCGATCAGGGGCACAAGTGAAAAGTTTTTAAAGTCCTCATCGTCCTTTGGCGATCGGAGGCATCCAGCGAAGTTCAAAGTCCTCGATGTCCTCGCGCATCTTGAGGCAACAGAGGAAGACCTCCTTGCCTTTGAGCAAGTGCAGGCGAGAAAGAGGAAGTCCTCCTTGCCTTTGAGCAAGTGTAGGCAACAGAGGAAGACCTCCTTGCCTTTGAGCAAGTGCAGGCGAGAAAGAGGAAGTCCTCCTTGCCTTTGAGCAAGTGTAGGCACAGAGGAAGACCTCCTTGCCTTTGAGCAAGTGCAGGCGAGAAAGAGGAAGACCTCCTTGCCTTTGAGCAAGTGTAGGCACCAGAGGAAGTCCTCCTTGCCTTTGAGCAAGTGTAGGCAACAGAGGAAGACCTCCTTGACTTTGAGCAAGTGCAGGCGAGAAAGAGGAAGTCCTCCTTGCCTTTGAGCAAGTGTAGGCAACAGACTCCTTGCCTTTGAGCAAGTGTAGGCGAGAAAGAAGAAGACCTCCTTTCCTTTGAGCAAGTGCAGGCGAGAAAGGAGAAGTCCTCCTTGCCTGTGAGCAAGTGTAGGCGACAGAGGAAGTCCTCCTTGCCTTCGAGCAGGTGCAGGCAAGAAGGGTTCATATATAGGAACGATAGGTGAAAAAGCAAATAGAAGGTTGCAAAAGGTGATCCCACAAAAGACGCCTTATTTGGGTAAAGAAGGCAACATCGCCCAAAATTAATTCGGCGAGTACCAGATCAGAGGAATTTCTGGCGATGATGCAGAACACTTGGCATGTCAGTTAAACGCACAAAGATACAAGGCTAAGTGAAGAGAACGGAAGATGACCTTTACAAACAACCCACACAAGGTGAAAGTTGAGCTGTAAAGGAGAAAGAGTAATTCGAGTTGTAAAGACAAGATTTATAATTCATTCATTACATGACCTCGGTCGTCGGCAAAAAGGTGAGAGCCTGTCAGCCCGGTAGGTCCAATAGCGATCAGGCGAGTTGTAAGGCTCTTTGTTGAGACAAGTCACAACTCGGGCCTGGGAGGCTTGTGTAGTGGCCAGACTTTGGTCGTCGAGAACAGATAGTAAAGGGTGAACCATGTCAGCTGGGTCCCACAGCATGGGCCAAAGCCACGTGGAGTGGACCTCGCAGGTAGCTTGGATTAGCGGGTGATCGGTCATCAGTGTGTCCCCTCAGAGGGAGGTGATCGGTCATCGGTGTGTACTGACCAAGTAGTCGGGTGTGATGACGTAATTGTGAGGTAATCCTGTGGGCATGCTGGAGGAGAACACGTGGATCAAGAAATTGCAAAGAAAGAAAAAGGAAGAGATGAGGGAAGGTGACTCAAAGGAAAGGTTCGAAGAAAAAGGAAGAATGAACAAATGAGGGGTTTATAAGAACAGTGGTCGTCAGAAAAACCCTAAGTTACGAGAAGGATCAGAAAGCATCCCACAGCGTATGCACCAAAAAGCGTCACGAAGGCTGGAGATTGAAGAAGTCGAAGGGTCTCACAGAGAAATGCTTTGAATGTCTGAAGGCAAAGAAGAAGGAATGAAACAGTGTTACTACCAGAGTGTGCGCTCCTGTAGACCGCCAGAAGACGATTTCTTAGTCTCTTCGCTGAGAACAAGTTCATAGCTCGAGACTTGGGGGCTTGTGATCCGGTCGGTCATCGGTAGTCGATGACATTAGCAGCAGTTGACCACGTGGACCATTCACAGGGTAACACGTGGTAGAGGATAGCAGGTGAATCAGGGAGGCGATCACTCAGAATGGTGATCGGCGGTCGGCTGCTAAGGGTCCCACAGCATGGGCTAAAACCACGTGGGATGGATCCCACAAGTAGTATGGACTAGCGGAATGATTAGTCATCAGCGTGTCAATCACCAGAGTGGACTGATGTGTCCTCGTCACTCAGCAGGATGATGAGTCCTCGGCATCAGTGTAACACCCCTCAAAATATTGGTCATATTTATATAATAAAATAAAGGTGAAACAATAATATCAAAATTGAACATAGATATATACATAATATAATTCATCCATTAGTACAAATGTGCCTCAAAATAATATCCCTTTTTGAGGAAGTTTTAATACATCTCCATACAGGAGTTTTCAAAATAAAATAAAACCACAGCATTCAAAATCGACGATCTCCTAACAGAAAATGGGCGATCTCCTATCAGAACCAGAAAACAGGCGATCGCCTAACAGAAACAGAAACAGGCGATCTCCTTCCGGCGACCACTCACAGAGGAGCTCTACTTCCTGCAACATCATCTGCTCCCGTGTAAATTATACACGATCATCACAGGTTTAAGAAAACATCCACAAAACAAAAACGCAGGGTAAGCTAGATATTTGAAAGAGAATTCAGATATGAAACTTTAAAATCAAGATAAAACAAATTTAAGACACCCACGTAAAAACCATCAACTTTCTGATTCCCTTCACATGACCATCAAGAAATCACATATTTCACAATTTTCCTCAAGAGTCGTTCAAGTCACATAATCCATCAAGTGTCTATCAATTTCAATGTTTCTCATTTCTCACGTCAGACTTCCACTGACTCATCACACACAGACACTTGACACTACTTCCGGAAGACACGTGCATTGACTAGACTCAGAGATCTGCACCTGTCATACTACACTGCTGTAAAGTTCCCACAGCTATGCGCATCAACATAATCTCAATCTCAATCTCATCACTCTCCTAGTATGACAGGGTGAATCCACACAACAGGTTAAGTAGTTATCTTTCAAACAACTTACCCATACGTATGAACCTCCATCGACTCTCAACGCTTGAATAACTTCATTTATATGATTTCATTATCTCAGGAGAGTCAGGATATCTCATTATAGAAATCACTGATCAATGCACATCCTACACGATCTTACACGGTATTTTCTTTCCTGAAAATACGAGTGTTCCTTCCCACAAGGTCATTCAGGAGGAAGAAAAAGTTGAAAACAAAGTTAAAGAAATACTTCTTTCTCAACAACCTACAGGCCTCCTGTTGTGTAAAGGAACACTTACATGCATTGCCACATTTAGTGAGACTTGTGAACTACCTCCTTTAGTAAAAGAACTTTTAAAAGAATTTGATGATGTATTCCCTAAGGAAGGCCTCCTTGGACTTCCACCTTTTAGAGGAATAGAACATCAAATAGATTTAGTTCCAGGAGCTAGTCTACCCAATAGACCAGCTTATAGAACTAATCCAGAAGAAACTAAGGAGATAGAGACACAAGTACAGGATTTGTTGGAGAAGGGCTGGGTTCAAAAGAGCCTAAGTCCTTGTGCTGTACCTGCCTTGATCCCTCGTTCACAACATTCAACACATCATATAACACTTAAATGAACGATTCCAATCACAACAACAATCATTCCAAGGTTCAGATTTTCGAATATCACATTTCAATCTCAAACAGTTTCAAACGACACTAAAACAGGGGATTTCGAAAACAGCATTAAAACCGGCGATCACGTCGCCCCACACATAAAAACAGAGCATCGTGTAAAGAATATGAAAACCGGCGATCACGTCGCCCTCACTTCAGAACCTACTCGCCTAACGTTTTTATAAACGAAAAAAAAAATGCTAGCTTCCCTTACCTGGACTAGCGCAAAACACCAAGAGCTCCAAAACCCACCGAAGCTTAAAGATGCCTTAACTCTGTTCTAGCGTACTGACGGAAAACTCGTAGAGAACTCCCCAGGTGTCCAAGGGCAGTCGTCGCTCGTCGTACTGGTGCTTGAGGATACCTGAATCGCAGCGCGAAGGAGAGAAAAGAGGAGGATGAAGGTAAACTCACTCTGTCACTCTTGAACCACAGCAACGTTCTCCTCTCAGAAGTGAGTTTTTGAATCTAAACCAACTTGTCCACAAATGCCGCTGCCACTACCCACTCTGCAGGGAAGCTTGCGTGCACGCTTCCCTGAACAGTACGACCACGCGTGTCTCTGCGCATGCCTACTCTCTGATGTCACTATTTTGAACCACCCTTTTTGTCTACGTGTCGCGCGTGAAGGACGTCTCATGCTGGGAGCCTGGGTCCCACCTTATCTGTGTGAAACTCGACATCGCGCGATAACCTTCCACCGATGACCGCTCGCGCGATGACTATCCACCGATGTCTCATCCTGGCGGACGACCGATGTCTCTCCCTGGGAGACCGATGTCCCGCCCTGGCGATGCCCGCATGTCTCGCGCCCTGGCGATGCCCGCATGCCTCGCGCCCTAGAGATGCCCGCATGCCTCGCGCCCTGGCGATGCCCGCATGCCTCGTGCCCTAGCGATGCCCGCATGCCTCGCACCCTGGCGATGCCCGACGACACATCGCCACGCCTTGCTGAAGGTTCTTCATCCCACTATGTTACGTCCAAGGTATCATCTCCACATGACTTGGTGACGTCGGTAGCTTCACATTTCCAAGAGTAGATCAGCACTACTCCTCGTGCGCCCATGCATGCAACACTAAGGACGATTTCTTATGCTCAAGCATAGAGCTTCGCATGCACAGCGTATCTAAGGCTTAACCCACACCTTGATACGCGTGGTTTTTGGAACCCACTATGGTTGATCCAGTATCCCGACCACATACTGAGTGTACTTTCGGCGATCATGTGCACCATAGGCGATTGGCGATCATGTACACTACAGGCGATTGGCGTTCATGTGTAGTCTAGGCAACAGGCGATTATGTACTAACCAGGCGATCTCATAGCCTTCTAAGCTACACTTTCCTTCCTTTTTATTTTAACTAAAAACATACTTAGAATTCATTTAAAATATATTCCTTTTATTCCAATTTAATTTTACAGGTCCTTACAATTAGAGTGGGACGATGTGACATCGGTCTTGGGTGTTTTGAACAACAGGATTAGAGCATTTGATGTGGATCCTGAAAGAAGACCAGCTATCAGTAAAATGCCCAGAGGTAGGGAGAAGCCTAAGTCACGAAGCGCCCATGCGTGTGGCAGGGAAAGCACAGTTAGGTGCAGAGTCCTGAAGGGTCGAGTACTCATCAGGATTAGGTTTCCTAGTGAAGTTACATGCATGGCACGTGAACAGTGAAGGCGCTCCCAGGACAGGTGGCCCCAGAGACTAGGTGCACGAGGGGGTACCTAGGTGGACATCCTGTTAGAATTTGCACTCCAGTTAAGGAAACCTTACGTGCTAGATTACCCTAAGTTTGGGTGATAGCGGCGCGAGGGTATTCCTGTAAGGACCTGTAAAATTAAATTAGAATAAAAAGGAATATATTTTAAATGAATTCTAAGTATGTTTTTATTTAAAATAAAAAAGAAGGAAAGTGTAGTTTAGAAGACTATGAGATCGCCTGGTTAGTAGATAATCGCCTGTCGCCTAGATTACACGTGATCGCCAGTCGCCTATGGTGCACATGATCGCCGAAAGTGCACTCAGTATGTGGTCAGGATACTGGATAAACCAGAGTGGGTTTCCAAAAACCACGCGTATCAAGGTGTGGGTTAAGCCTTAGATACGCTGTGAATGCGAAGCTCTATGCTTGAGCATAAGAAATCGTCCTTAGTGTTGCATGCATGGGCGCACGAGGAGTAGTGCTGATCTACTCTTGGAAATGTGAAGCTACCGACGTCACCAAGTCATGTGGAGATGATACCTTGGACGTAACATAGTGGGATGAAGAACCTTCAGCAAGGCGTGGCGATGTGTCGTCGGGCATCGCCGGGGGCGAGGCATGCGGGCATCGCCAGGGCGCGAGGCATGCGGGCATTGCCAGGCGCGAGGCATGCGGTCATCGCCAGGGAGAGACATCGGTCGTCTCCTAGGGAGAGACATCGGTCGTCCTCCAGGATGAGACATCGATGGATAGTCATCGCGCGATGTCGAGTTTCATACAGATAAGGTGGGACCCAGGCTCCCAGCATGAAACGTCCTGCACGCGCGACACGTAGACAAAAAGGGTGGTTCAGAATAGTGACATCAGAGTGTTGGCCTGCGCAGAGGCACGCGTAGTCGTACTGTTCAGGGAAGCGTACACGCAAACTTCCCTGCAGAGTGGGTGGTGGCAGCGGCTTTTGTGGACAAGTTGGGTTAGATTCAAAAACCCACTTCTGAGAGGCAAAGAACGTTGCAGTGGTTCAAGACTGAAAGAGTGAGTTTACCTTCATCCTTCTCTTTTCTCTCCTTCGCGCTGCGATTCAGGCTTCCTCAAGCACCAGTGCGACGAGCGACGACTGCCCTTAGAGCACCTGGGAGGTTCTCTGCAAGTTCTATAAACCAGACGCAAAAACAGAGCCAAGGCACCTTTAAGCTTCGGTGGGTTTTGGAGCTCTTAGTGTTTTGAGCAAGTCCAGGTAAGGGAAGCTAGCCTTATCTCCAACGAAAACCTGATATTAGATGATTGAGATGATGGGGCGAATTGGTCGCCGGTTTTCAACTGTTATTGCATAATCCCCTGTTTTTGGACGAGATCGCTGGTTTTGGCGTTGTTTTTCGAACTCCCCTGTTTTTGTGTTGTTTTGAAACTGTTTGAGTTTTAAATGTGAAATGCATGTGATATTCGAAAATCTGAACCGCGGAATGAATGTTGCTGTGACTGGAATCGTTCATTAAGTGTTGTATGATGTGTTGAATGTTGTGAATGTGGGATCAAGGCATAGTATTTTCAGGAAAGAAAATACCGTGTAAGATCGTGTGTAATGTGCATTGACTAGGGACTTGTCTAGAAGGAGATATCCTGACTCTGCTGATATAATGGAATCACATAGATGAAGTTATTCAGTTGTGGAGAGTCGCAGGAGGTTCATATGTATGGGTAAGTTGTTTGAAAGAGAACGAGCTTGACCTGTTATATGAATTAACCCTGTCATATCGGGAGAGTGATGATATTGAGATTATGTATGCGCATAGCTGTGTGGATTTCATAGCGACCCTGTGTGGATTTCACAGTGGTGTGGTATGACAGGTGCAGATCTCTGGGTCTGAGTCAACGCATGAGTCTTCCGGAAGTAGAGTCATGTGTCTATATGTTATGAGTCAGTGGAAAGTCTGACGTGTGAACCATGAATATTGAAAGTAGCGAATAGACACTTGACGAGTTTGTAGAATATGGGAATGTTGATGGTTGAAATTGATATGGATTATGAATGGTGTGAAGATTTATGTTTTCTATTGATTTAAAGTTTCATATTTAAAGTTTTTTAAAACATCTAGCTTACCCTTTTATCTGGTATTGTGATTGCTTTCTTAAACCTGTGATGATCGTGTATAATTTACACGGGAGCAGACGAGGTTGCAGGTAGTAGAGCTCCTCAGTGAGTGGTCGCCGGAAGGAGATCGCCCGTTTCTGTTTCTGTTAGGCGATCACCCTTTTTCTGTTGTCTGATAGGAGATCGCCCTTTTCTGATAGGAGATCGCCCTTTTTTTCTGATAGGAGATCGCCCTTTTTTTCTGATAGGAGATCGCCTGTTTGTCTTTTTGCTGTATTTTGTTTAAGTTTTGGAAATTGACCGATTATGTATTAAACTCCCTGTGAGGAGAAACTTCATTATATATATATATAATTATGTTCACTTCAATATATTTGTTTACCTTTATTTTATTATATAAATATGAAAAGAATTTGGCGGGATGTTACAATTCCAGTAAACCCGAAATATGGGTAGCGGCGCAGAGGAAACCCTATACTATATAAAGGGTAGTAAAATTCTTCACAAAGGTACGCAGTTTCTAGACCTAACACAGATATTGAATACACTTGGTGTGCTTGCCCTAGTTTTTGACTTGAGCGTCGGAGTGCAAACGGCCTCTAGGGTGCCCCTTTCTATCTTGCAGGTGCAGGTTGTTTCAAGACAGCGAAGCATAATTCAAGGTGAGGAAAGGAGGCGTGTGAGCGTCGTAGAGTCAACCGGCAGGAGGGTCAACTGGCAAGAACATTTGGCGCCCACCGTGGGGCCGAAGTAAAACAAGGTCCCATACACGAGCAAAAGAGAAGAAACCAGAGACCTAAGGAATATCAGGCAAGGATTTGTCCCACCAAATGGGGGCGAGAGCGTTACCATGCAACAACTCATGGAAATGATGCGTGCCCTCCAGGAGACGGTGGTGGAATCAAGGGCAGATCAAGTGCGTATGCAGATGGACCTGGCCGCATCACAGGCCAGGAATGAGGAGCTGCACAGGGCGAATGAAGAGTTGCACTTGAATTTGTGTAATTTGCAGCAAGCAGGGGATCGTGTGGTGGACGATCGGGCTCCACCAACACCGCCTAGGGCTTTTTAAATGCCCTTCTCCCAAGAAATTATGGACACGATGGTCCCAGCCACCTTCGTAGGCCCTAAAACTGTGTTCACGGGGGTGGAGGATCCAGAAGCGCATCTCACGACATTTCACATGCAGATGATGCTGTCAGGGAGATCAGATGCGGTGCATTGCAAGCTCTTCATGACTATGTTGACGGGGATAACGCTGGAGTGGTTTGTTAGCCTGCCTGAGGGACATATCACGTCCTTCGCGCAGTTTTCCACGCTGTTCAGAGAACAATATATTGTCAACCGGGCTCCCCCACCAGTGTCTTATGACCTTTTTGATGTCAGGCAATATCAGAGGGAGTCCCTGAAAGATTACCTCAAGATTTGGGGCGATAGTGGTGAGGCTGCACACCAAAGACGAGGATATGGTGGTGCATGCCTTCAGGAAGGGAATATTGCCAGGACCCTTCAGTGAGTCCCTTATCAGAAATCACCTCAAGACCTTTGGCGATATCAAGCGTCGTGTCGTTGCTCACATGGCTGCCGAGGGGGAACTCAATGAGAAGCGTGAAAGCGCGGCCCCTTCACGACCGCGAGTGCCTAGTCGCCCTCAGCCCATGCGGGTACATGAGGCGATGACAGAAAAGAGAGCCTAGGGAAAGCAGAGGCCCTACGAGGCCAGGAAGCCCCAAACTAGGACACACGCTAAGGAGGATGTGCCCCCCAGACATAACTTCCTGGTGGAGCTCAAAGAGTTGATTGCCATCTCTAACGTGGTAAAAAGGCTGAAGGTACCCCCAAAGACAGACAAGAGACTAGGGCCCAACAAGAGTGCATGGTGTGAGTTCCATCAGGCATTTGGCCATCCCATTCGAAACTACTTGGCCCTTGGTCATCAACTAGATGAGTTGGTCAAGAGCGGCTTCATGAATGATTACCTGCGGGAGTCACAAGGGGGAGAGGTAGTGGTCGCACCGAGGGCTGATCAGGGGCATGAGGTGCCCATACATGGAGAAATCCATACCATCTCAGGTGGGTTCTCAGGAGAAGGGTGCACCTCGTTGCAGCGCAAGAAGTATGCGCGATCAGTGATGGCAGTGGAAGCATGTGAGGAAGACCACTTCCCAGATATCGACCTCACATTCACGAAGGCAGATCGCCTGGACGTTGTTCCCCATGACAATGATCCAGTGGTAATATCGGTGGTTACCGTGGGAAGAAGGATGCATCGGGTCCTCGTCGATCAAGGAAGTTCGGCTGATGTGATGTTTTGGTCGACCTTTAACAAGTTGCAACTGTCCCTAGATCAGCTAAGGCCTTATACTGGCTGCCTGTATGGATTCACAGGAGACCAGGTTGAGGTACGGGGATATATAGAGCTGAGGACCACTTTCACTGATGGGTTGGCTTCCCGCATCGAGAACATCAAGTATTTGGTTGTGAATGCCCCATCAGCTTACAACATGCTGTTGGGCAGGCCAGCTTTGAACAGACTGGGAGCAGTGGCATCGACGAGGAATATGAAGATGAAGTTGCCCTCGATGGAAGGTGTAGTAATCACCATTAGATCAGATCAAAAGGAGGCTAAGATGTGTTATGAAAACAGCCTCAAAACGAGAAGAGGAGTGTGCACAGTTACCACCCAACCACCAGGGGAAGAGTGCATTGATGTTGACCTGCCCCGAGGAGAAGTCGGGGTCGCACGAGCAGAGGTCGCCCGCGAGAGACGACCTGAACCAATAGAGGAGGTAGTCGAGAGGGAGATCGGGGGCAAAATGTTCAAGCTTGGCAAATCCTTATGTCGAGATACACAGGACCAGGTAGCAGGGGTCATAGAGCGGCATTTGGATGCTTTTGCTTGGTCTGCATCAGATATGCTGGGCATTGACCCCGATTTCTTGTGTCATCGCCTTGCATTAAATCCCCAAGTTAGACCTGTCTGCCAGAGGAGGAGAAAGTTCAATGAAGAAAGGAGACAGGTGATCAAGCAAGAGACGCAAAAGCTACTCAAAGCAGGCCATATACGAGAAATCCAATATCCCGAGTGGCTAGCAAACGTGGTATTGGTAAAGAAGGCCAATGGGAAGTGGAGGATGTGTGTGGACTTCATTGACCTCAATAAAGCATGTCCAAAGGACTCTTATCCTTTGCCAAGTATTGATGCGCTACTAGACAATGCCTCAGGCTGCAAGCTACTCAGTTTCTTGGACGCTTTTTCTGGTTATAACCAAATCAAGATGCACCCAATGGACGAGAGCAAGACAGCGTTTATGATTGAGCTGTCTTGCTACTGCTACACAGTCATACCATTTGGGCTAAAGAATGCAGGAGCCACCTACCAAAGGCTGATGGACAAGGTCCTTGCACCCATGATAGGACGCAACGTGCAGGCCTACGTAGATGTTATGGTGGTGACATCCCAGGTGAGAGATCAGCACGTCCCTGATTTGGAGGAGCTATTCACTACCATAGCTAAATACGGGTTGAAGCTTAAAACATTTGAAAACCTTTCACTATAGCCTTGATTAAGACTCCAATAGCAGAAGAAACACAATGAACCCACTCTCCTCAAGTCATCCTAAGGACGAACTGCTCTGATACCATTAATGTAACGCCCCTCAAAATATTGGTCATTTTTATATGATAAAATAAAGGTGAAACAAAAATATCAAAATTTAACATAGATATATATACGTAATATAATTCATCCATTAATACAAATGTGCCTCAAAATAATATCCCTTCTCGAGGAAGTTTTAATACATCTCCATACAGGAGTTTTCAAAATAAAACCAAACAACAGCATTCAAAAACCGGCGATCTCCTCCTCCAGAAATGCTCACTGAGGAGCTCTACTACCTGCAACTTCATCTGCTCCCGTGCAAATATACACGATCATCACAGGTTTAAGAAAAACAACCACGATACAAAACAAAAGGGTAAGCTAGATATTTTTAAAACGTTAAATATGAAACTTTAAAATCAACATAATCAGCTTTTAAACACCCACATAAATCCACCACTTTCTCATTCATATCACACAACCATCAAGTGTCTATCACATTTTCAATATTCATCTTTCTCACGTCAGACTTCCACTGACTCATCACACATAGACACTTGACACTACTTCCGAAAGACTCGTGCATTGACTAGACTCAGAGATCTGCACCTTTCATACTACATTGCTGTAAAGTTCCCACAGCTATGCGCATAAACATAATCTCAATCTCAATCTCATCACTCTCCTAGTATGACAGGGTTAATCCATACAACAGGTCAAGTAGTTATCTTTCAAACAACTTACCCATACATATGAACCTCCATCGACTCTCAACGCCTGAATAACTTCATCTATATGATTCCATTATATCAGGAGAGTCAGGATATCTCATTATAGAAATCACCGATCAATGCACATCCTACACGATCTTACACGGTATTTTCTTTCCTGATAATACTATGCCTTGATCCCACATTCACAACATTCAACACATCATATAACACTTAAATGAACGATTCCAATCACAGCAACAATCATTCCAAGGTTCAGATTTTCGAATATCACATGCATTTCACATTTCAACTCAAACAGTTTCAAACGACACTAAAACAGGGGAGTTCGAAATCAACATTAAAACCGGCGATCACGTCGCCCCACACATAAAAACAGAACATCGTGAAAAAGAATATGAAAACCGGCGACCACGTCGCCCTCACTTCAGAAACTACTCGCCTAACGTTTTTATAAACGAAAATGCTAGCTTCCCTTACCTGGACTAGCGCAAAAACACCAAGAGCTCCAAAACCCACCGAAGCTTAAAGATGCCTTAACCTGCACCATAGAGTCCCGATCACAAAACTAACGAGATTACTCATTTTCTGTGTTAACAGAGACGATTTCTGAAGCTAAAAGAGTCGTATGCACAACCTATGCAGAGATGACCCTCTCAAATTCAGACTCGACTCAAAGAACAGAGCAAAACGACTTACTTTGTTTTAGGGCTTTGAGTAGAAAACTTGCATCACAACGTCAGGAATCCAGGGGCAGTCGCCGATCTTCAACTGGTTCGCTAGGACGTCTGAACGCAGGGAGAAGGAGAGGAAAGAAACAGGGAACCAAAGTTAACTCACTCAATCACTCTCGAACCACAGCAACGTTCACTGCCTCTCAGGAGTGAGTTTTGAATCTAAGCCAACTTGCCCAGAAATGCCACTGCCCCCCGCCCACTCTGCAGGAAAGCTTGCGTGCACACTTCCTTGAACAGTATGACCATGTGGGTTTCTGCGCATACCAACTCTCTGATGCTAACTATTCTGAAACACCCTTTTTGTCTACGTGTCGCGCATGCAGGACGTCTCATGCTGGGAGCCTGGGTCCCACCTTATCTGTGTAAAACACGACATCGCGCGATAACCTTCCACCGATGACTGCTCGCGCGATGACTATCCACCGATGTCTCATCCTGGCAGACGACCGATGTCTCTCCCTGGAAGACGACCGATGTCTTTCCCTGGAAGACAACCGATGTGTCCCTCATCCTGGCGATGACCGTCTGTCTCTCGCCCTGGCAATCCCCGCGTGTCTCTCGCCCTGGCGATGCCTGTGTGTCTCTCACCCTGGCGATGCCCGCGTGTCTCTCGCCCTGGCGATGCCCGCGTCTCTCTCGCCCTGGCGATGCCCGCGTCTCTCTCGCCTGGCGATGCCCGCGTGTCCCTCGCCCTGGCGATGACTTATGACACATCGCCACGCCTTGCTGAAGGTTCTTCATCCCACTATGTTACGTCCAAGGTATCACCTCCACATGGCTTGGTGACGTTGGTAGCTTCACATTTCCAAGAATAGATCAGCACTACTCCTCGTGCGCCCATGCATGCAACACTAAGGACGATTTCTTATGCTCAAGCATAGAGCTTCGCATGCACAGCGTATCTAAGGCTTAACCCACACCTTGATACGCGTGGTTCTTGGAACTCACTATGGTCGATCCAGTATCTTGACCACATACTAAGTGTACTTTCGGCGATCATGTACACCATAGGCGATTGGCGATCATGTGCACCATAGGTGATTGGCGATCATGTGTACTCTAGGCGACAGGCGATTATGTACCAGAGAAGTCGGAGATCGCCTCCGTCTTCAACAATGACGATCTCGTAGACTTCTAAGCTACACTTTCCTTCCTTTATATTTTAAATAAAAACATACTTAGAATTTACTTAAAATATATCACTTTCATTCCAATAAAATTTTCTAGGTCCTTACATAGAGAAGTGTATCTTTGGGGTGGAAGCAGGCAAGTTCCTCGGTTTCTTGCTCACCGAACGAGGAATTAAGGCCAACCCAGACAAGTGCGTAGCGATCTTAGCCATGAGGAGCCTGACATCGGTCAAGGAAGTGCAACAACTGATAGGTCGGATGGCTGCTCTTTCCAGGTTTGTGTCAGCTGGGGGTGATAAGGGTCATCCTTATTTTCAGTGCTTGAGGAGGAACAACAGGTTCTTGTGGACCAGGGAGTGTGAAGAAGCGTTCCTCCAGCTGAAACAATATCTGGCCAGCCCGCCAGTGCTGTGCAAACCACAGGTCGGCACCCCGTTGCGTTTGTACTTCGCAGTCACTGAGAAAGCAGTGAGTTTGGTTTTGGTGCAAGAGCAATATCAGAGCTAAAGACCTATATATTTTGTCAGCAAGGTGCTGCAAGGGCCTGAGGTAAGATACCAGGCCATAGAAAAGGCGGCATTGGGCGTGGTGTTCTCTGCACGTAGGCTTTGCCATTACTTCTAGAGCTTTACAGTGGTGGTGATGACAGACCTACCCATCCAGAAGGTCTTGCAGAAGCCAGATGTAGCAGGGAGGATGGTACAATGGGCAGTGGAATTGTTTGAGTTCGACATACAGTATGAGCCCTGAGGCCTGATCAAAGGTCAAGTTTACGTTGACTTTGTAGCCGAGATGTCCTCGGCAGAAACCCAGCAGGATGGACCTGACTTCAGATGGGTGCTCTCGGTAGATAGGTCTTCCAATCAGCAAGGTAGTGGGGCTGGGGTGATCTTGGAAGGACCAAAGGGGCTGTTGATTGAGCAAGCCCTACGGTTTGCCTTCAAGTCCAACAACAACCAGGCCGAGTATGAGGCTCTCATCGCTGGAATGTTGTTGGCTAAGGAGAGGGGAGCACAGAGTCTTTTGGCAAAGAGTGACTCCCTATTGGTCACAGGTCAGGTGGCGGGAGAGTACCAGGCCAAAGATCCTTAGATGGCCTTCTAGCTAGAGTATGTCCAGGTGTTGAAGAGTTCTTTTGCAGCTTTTGAATTGGTGCACGTGCCCAGAGATCAGAATGCCTGAGCTGACTTGTTAGCGAAATTCGCAAGCTCGAGCAAGGGGGGCAGGCAGAGAACGGTCATCCAAGAGACCCTGAGGGCACCTCGCACCTACACAGCTAATAACTTAGTAGGAGTCCACCAAATCAGCTAGACAGATGGTGGGAAGAGGAGTCATCGGTCGTTGATCTAGGAAACTTTGAGAAGCCAAGGGTCAACGCATATGTGGTTTTGGAGGAGGTGTCGTCACAAGTCTGTCTATTGCAAAGTGGGGAGACGTGGATGACACCTTATAAGCGCTACTTAGCTGATGGGATGTTGCCAATGGAGCCAATGGAGGCAAGGAGAGTAAAGAAGAACTCAACCAAGTACACGCTCATCGATGGGGAGCTGTACAGGCACGGGTTCACACACCCTATTCTGGTGTGCGTGCATGGTGAGTAGTGCGTGTGTATAATGGCAGAGCTCCATGAAGGAATATGTGGGAGCCACATAGGAGGTCGTGCTTTGGCATCTAAAACCATTCGAGCAGGGTATTACTGGCCAACCATGAGGGAAGATTGCACGAAATATGCGTAGTAGTGCAAGCGGTGTTAGCTGCATGCAGATTGGCACAAGGCGCCTCCAAAGGAGCTCAGATCTATATACAGCCCTTGTCTATTCCACACCTGGGGAATTGATATCTTAGGGCCCTTTCCTTTGGTGGTGCGGCAGATGAAGTACCTTGTGGTCGCCATAGAATACTTCACGAAGTGGATCGAGGCTGAACCAGTAGCACAAATCACAGCCCACAAGATTCAGCACTTCGTGTGGAAGAACATAGTATGCCGCTTTGGTGTACCCAAGCACTTGGTGTCCGATAATGGCACCCAGTTTGCAAGCCAACAGTTGGGGAAGCTATGCACAGAGTTGGGAATCAAACAGGTGTTTGTATCAGTCGAACATCCTCAAACTAATTGGCAGGTCGAGTCAGCCAACCGAGTCCTACTCAGAGGACTGAAGAGAAGGCTGGAGAAGGCAAACAGGACTTGGGCTGAGGAGGTTCCCAGAATTGTGTGGGCCTACCATACCACTCCTCAGTCCACCACCAAGGAGACCCCTTTCAGCTTGGTGTACGGTTCAGATGCCATGATCCCTGTAGAAATCCAGGAGAGCTCAGCAAGTTTCCAGAACTTCGTGGTTGAGGAATCCAACGAAGAAAGGAAGGTGAAATTAGATCTCTTAGATGAAGTAAGGGAAGAGGCGGGAATCAAAGTCGAAGCATTGAAGAGAAGGATTGAGCTCAAGCACAGTTCCACGTTGAGAGCTCGACAATTCCAGGTCGCCAACCTGGTCATGCGGAAGGCATCTCCCTACTAGATAGAGAACAAGCTATCCCTCAAGTGGACTGGTCCCTTTAGAGTGATAGAGGCCCTGGGGAATGGAGCGTACAGGCTTGAGACTCTAGAAGGTGGTCCGATTCCTCGTACATGGAATGCGACACACCTAAAGTTTTATTTCAGTTAAGAGTATGCAACATTGTACACAGTTTAGGGGACACTCTTTTTTCCTTTCTTAGGGTTTTTAATGAGGTCACCCAATAAAATTTTCAATTAAGATATATTCTTGAATGTGTTTGTACAATGCAGTTCGAACCTTTCGTTTGGGGTTAGAGGTCTCGACAGTTGGAAGGTAGGTTCGTATAGAACACCTCCTCTTCGTGTGAGAACTCCCTAATTGAACAGAAAGGTTCACCCAGTTAAATCCTCCTTCGCTTATGAGCGATGAGAGGTCAGTTCGAACCTTTCGTTTAGGGATAGAGGTCTCAATAGTTGGAAGGTAGGTTCGTATAGAACACCTCCTCTTCGAGTGAGAACTCCCAATTCGAACAGAAGGTTCACCAGTTAAATCCTCCTTCGCCTATGAGCGATGAGAGGTCAATTCGAACCTTTCGTTTGGGGTTAGAGGTCTCGATAGTTGGAAGGTAGGTTCGTATAGAACACCTCCTCTTCGAGTGAGAACTCCCAATTTGAACAGAAGGTTCACAAATTAAATCCTCCTTCGTCTATGAGCGATGAGAGGTCAGTTTGAACCTTTCGTTTGGGGTTAGAGGTCTCGACAGTTGAAAGGTAGGTTCGTATAGAACACCTCCTCTTCAAGTGAGAACTCCCAATTCGAATAGAAGGTTCACCAGTTAAATCCTCCTTCGCCTATGAGCGATGAGAGGTCAGTTCGAACCTTTCGTTTGGGGTTAGAGGTCTCGACAGTTGGAAGGTAGGTTCGTGTAGAACACCTCCTCTTCGAGTGAGAACTCCCAAATTGAACAGAAGGTTCACTAGTTAAATCCTCCTTCGCCTACGAGCGATTAGAGGTCAGCTCGAACCTTTCGTTTGGGGTTAGAGGTCTCGATAGTTGGAAGGTAGGTTTGTATAGAACACCTCCTCTTCGAGTGAGAACTCCCAATTCGAACAGAAGGTTCACCAGTGAAGTCCACCCTCGCCTAAGGGTGATGAGTGGTCAGTTGAAACTTGTTAGCTTGGGGTAGAGGTCTCAGGGATGGAAAGGATGGCTCGCAGAGAACGCCTCCCCTTTCGAGTAAGAACGTCAAGGGTGACTTCTTCCAGTGAAATCCTCCATTGCCTTGAGCAAGGAGGGGTCAGGTGCATACAGATCGGTGCTGGAATCCTCACAGGGGTAAAGAGATATGGGTGATGATGAGATAGGTAAGGTGCCATTCTGTAGAGAAGTTCTTATGAAGTCTTGTCCATGGTATAATCTCCTATCCTAATGAAAAGCAAAGCTTATAACGACTTAGCAGAGTTAAGTGTGCTACCTATGGGTTGATTCTATGTTGAAGAGAGTGCTTAACCAAGTATGCCAATGCAGCCAGACAACAATAGAGATACCAATACAAGTAAGTTAATGCATAAAGTCAAACAAGTATGTAAGCCAAGTGAATGTATTAATTGGATTGGAAGAATAATTACATAAGATAATTACAAGAAGTCCAGCTACAGAATAAAGCTATCCAAGAGACCTATCTAGGCACTATTTGCCCGTCGACTACCTGCATAGACATTGAGAAGGGTGAGAGGTCTATCTCAGGATGCATGCAGGCAACCTGAGCAAGGGCATCGCCAAACCCCTCCCCGTAGGCTTCGGCGGCATCTTCAGTCAGTTCTGCCTCAGTCTTCTTGAACATCTCAGCTTGTTGGGCAAGCTCTTCCTCAACTTTACCCAGCTGAACTTCTTGATTGGTAGCCCTCTGCTCCAGCTTGGTCATTTTAGTTTGGGCCCCCTCCAATTGCTCTTTCAGGTCGATGACTTTGTTTTGGATGGGGAGAATCTTGGCCTTAAGCTGGAGGGCTTCCTGCCCCTTGGTGAAAAGAAGTTTCTTGGTTTCCTTCTCACGCTTGGCAGCCAGTTGCACTTGGAGCTCCACGTCTTTCTTTTGCTCCAACTCCTTCACCAATCTGGCTACTTTCTCTTGAAGCTCCACCTCGGCATCCCCTTTGACCAGCAAGACGCTGGAGGCAGCAAGGAACTCACCAAGGTCGTGGCTGATGAGGTCCCTTAGTGAATTCCTGTCCATGGCCTCCATCATTTCTTTAGCAGGCAAGTGGGCGAGGGTCCACTGGAGGAGAGGAGGGAGTTCAGGGGTAGAAGGTGCTTGGTTGGTTTGGGGGGCACTCTCTCCCCCACCCTCAAGCGCCAGAAGTGGCTTAGGTGGAGAAGAGGCGCTAGGAGGATGTTCTCTAAAGGAGGGAGCTTGCCCCTCTGTGGCAGATGAGGTCACCGCGGCAGCCTCCACCCCATTTCTCTTGAAGATGAGTCCAGAGCACGTATCCTCATCTTCAGAGATAACCACTGCGGCTGCCCTCTTCAGTTTGCTGTCGGAGGTGGGGCCTGGGGCAACTGCGGTGGGAGAAGAGGGCCCAGCGGGGCATGAGCCACCTGCTGTGCAGCGACCCAACAAGGCAACTAGCCTCTTCTTCTTCTCGATGTCTAAGACCATATCTGCAATAAACAACAAGTAGAGAGTGAGAAGTGGCACACAGAAAACATAAATGCTGACATGTATAAGATGAAGGCAGATATACCAATATAGACACTGAGAGTTTCAGTATCGTACTCATGCCTGATCAGCTGGCTGGTGTCGAACACCACTCCCCAGCTGGAGAGAAGTAGGCACAGGTCGCGGTCAAAGGGTGTCAGCTCCTCCGATCCTCGGGGTTTCTTGAGTTTGAGTTTCTCCACCCTGTACAGGGGAAACCCGTTGAGCATCGTAGAATTGTAGGAGCTGCAGCAGACTCCGAAGAACTTTCCCTTGAAGCCCTTGTAAGACTGCTGGAAGAGAGTTAGCAGAACTCTCCCGCCACCCCGTTCACGCTTACCCAAAGCCTCTTTCTAGGATTCTTTGCCTCGAAGAAATTGAGGAAGACATCCACGGTGGGTGGAAACCCCAAGTTGTTACACAAGATTGAGAAGGCCTTGATGAAGGCCCAGTTGTTGGGGTGCAGCTGGGCAGGCGCTACATTAAGCTCTGTAAGCAGAGCCCTCTCGAATCTGGTGAATTGTAGGTGGACCTTAACCCGTTTAAAGATGGTTGCGTACAGGAAGAAAGGACTCCCCGTCATTGCAGCGATCGTTAGAGTACATAGGTTCACCCTCCGTGCAGGGTCGAACCGAGATATATGCGTCACTTTCCCTGCCGAAGACGCGCCCTTTGATCTCGTGTTCATCGTCCTTGTGTTTTCTTAGGTCCTTAGAGGTCGTGAGCTTAGAGGTTTCGGCAAGGAGTTCCTCAGAAGCCCAGGAGTAGAGGGCCTTGTAGTCAATGGCAGGAGGAGGGTTGGAGGTGGTTTTGGTTCTGGCCATCTCGAATCTAAAACAAATGAGAGGCAGGGAGAAGGAGAAAAGGGTTTAGAAAAAAGTGATGGCGTGAACAAATGGCGGACAAAGACTCCCAGAAAAAGAATGAAAACGAGAAAGAAGAATAGAAACCCTAAAATGTAGAAATCATAAACAGACCCAGCGCAATTATGGCATGTAGAAGGTAGTGGAATCATAAAGCAAAGGCAAGAAGAAGATTAAAGATCATACCTTTTGAGTGAGCGAAGATGAGGGGTTGCGAGGGTTGGAGTAGAACAGAAGCGTACGAGAGAAGTTAGAAAGTATGGAGGCTTGAGGGAAAAGTGATGAAACAGTGTAGAGGCACGAGGTTTTGAAAGGGTTTAACATAGGCAAGGAAGAGCAAACGTTAAGAAACCCTAACCGTTGATCTAGCCACGTGTCCGCAGATTAAGAGGGGGTTGGTGAGATGTCCCTTCAGCGCGCTATTCATGTCCTTTCGCTCAGAGCCATGTAGGTCACCCGAGCCGATGACTTAGTCTCTTCGCTGAAACAAGTTAACAGTTTGAGACTGGGGGCTTGTGTACCGACCAGTCCTCGGACACCGAGAACAGATAGTAAAGGGTGAACCACGTCAGTTGGGTCCCACAGCATGGGCCAAAGCCACGTGGAGTGGACCTCGCAGGCAGCTTGGATTAGAGGGTGATCAGTCATCGGTGTGTCCCATCAGAGTAGGGTGATCAGTCATCGCTGTGTCCCCTTAGAGAAGGGTGATTAGTCATCGGTGTGTCCCCTCAGAGAAGGGTGATCAGTCATCAGCATGTCGCCCGAGCCGATGACTTAGTCTCTTCACTGAACAAGTTAACAGCTCGAGACTGGGGGGCTTGTGTACCGATCAGTCCTCGGACACCGAGAACAGCTAGTAAAGGTGAGCCACGTGAGTTGGGTCCCACAGCATGGGCCAAAACCACGTGGGATGGATCCTACAAGTAGTATGGACTAGCGGGATGATTAGTCATCAGCGTGTCGATCACCAGAGTGGACTGATGTGTCCCTGTCACTCAGCAGGATGATGAGTCCTCGGCATCAGAGTGGGACGATGTGACATCGGTCTTGGGTGTTTTAAACAATAGGATTAGAGCATTTGATGTGGATCCTGAAAGAAGACTAAGTCACGAAGCGCCCATGCATGTGGCAGGGAAAGCACAGTTAGGTGCAGAGTCCTGAAGGGTCGAGTACTCATCAGGATTAGGGTTTCCCAGTGAAGTTACATGCATGACACGTGAACAGTGAAGGCGCTCCCAGGACAGGTGGCCCCAGAGACTAGGTGCACGAGGGGGTACCCAGGTGGACATCTTGTTAGAATTTGCACTCCAGTTAAGGAAACCTTACGTGCTAGATTACCCTAAGTTTGGGTGATAGCGGTGCGAGGGTATTCCAATAAACCCTAAATATGGGTAGCGGCATAGAGGAAACCCTAGACTATATAAAGGGTAGTAAAATTCTTCACAAAGGTACGCAGTTTCTAGACCTAACACAGATATTGAATACACTTGGTGTGCTTGCCCTAGTGTTTGACTTGAGCGTCGGAGTGCAAATGGCCTCTAGGGCGCCCCTTTCTGTCTTGCAGGTGCAGGTTGTTTCGAGACAGCGAAGCATAATTCAAGGTGAGGAAAGGACGCGTGTGAGTGTCGTAGAGTCAACCGGCAGGAGGGTCAACCGGCAAGAACAAGTATGTACAAAATCTCTGACCCTTCCAAAACCTTTTGCCAAAACATTGTTCTCATCAATCATCTTGGTAAGATCTTCAATCAACGATTTATTAAACTTCAACTGTTTCAGTTTTGTAACATCCCGCCAAATTCCTTTTCATATTTATGTAATAAAATAAAGGTGGAACAAATATGTCGAAGTGAACATAATTATATATATGTAATGAAGTTTTCTCCTCACAGGGAGTTTAATACATAATCGGTCAGTTTTCCAAAACTTAAACAAAATACAGCAAAATAGAAAAAAACAGGCGATCTCCTAATAGAAAAAGGCGATCTCCTATCAGACAACAGAAAAAGGGTGATCGCCTAACAGAAACAGAAACAGGCGATCTCCTTCCGGTGACCACTCACTGAGGAGCTAGCCTTCCTGCAACATCATCTGCTCCCGTGTAAATTATACACGATCATCACAGTTTTAAGAAAACAGCCACAGAACCAAATACGCAGGGTAAGCTAGATATTTTAAAGAGAATTTGGATATGAAACTTTAAAATCAAGATAAAACAATTTTAACACACTCACGTAAAATCCATCAATTTTCCCATTCATTTCACACACTTCACAATTTCATCAAGTGTTATTTGTTTCACATAAAACATCAAGTGTCTATTAATTTCAAAGTTTCTCATTTCTCACGTCAGACTTCCATTTATTCAACACACATAGACACATACCGCACCACTGTAAAGTCCACACAGGACAGCTAGTAAAGTCCACACAGGACAGCTAATGAAGTCCACACAGGACAGCAAGTAAAGTCCACACAGGACAGCAAGTAAAGTCCACACAGGACAGCAAGTAAAGTCCACACAGGACAACAAGTAAAGTCCACACAGGACAGCAAGTAAAGTCCACACAGGACAGCTAAAGATCATCAATTCTGCCAATGCACCATACAACACTTAAATGAACGATTCCGACCACAACAACAATCGTATCAAGGTTCAGATTTTCGAATATCACATTTAAATCTCAAATAGTTTCAAACAACACAAAAACATGGGAGTTCGAAAAACAACGCCAAAATCGGCGATCTCGTCCAAAAACAGGGGATTATGCAATAACAGTTGAAAACCGGCGACCACGTCCCCCATCATCTCAATCATCTAATATAAGGTTTTCGTTGGAAATAAGGCTAGCTTCCCTTACCTGGACTTGTGCAAAACACCAAGAGCTCCAAAACCCATTGAAGCTTAAAGATGCCTTAGCTCTGTTTTTTTTTGCGTCTGGTTTGTAGAACTTGCAGAGAACCTCCCAGGTGCTCTAAGGGCAGTCGTCGCTCGTCGTACTGGTGCTTGAGGATGCCTGAATCGCAGCGCGAAGGAGAGAAAAGAGAAGGATGAAGGTAAACTCACTCTTTCACTCTTGAACCACTGCAACGTTCTTTGCCTCTTAGAAGTGGGTTTTTGAATCTAACCCAACTTGTCCACAAAAGCCGCTGCCACCACCCACTCTGCAGGGAAGTTTGCGTGTACGCTTCCCTGAACAGTACGACTACGCGTGCCTCTGCGCAGGCCAACACTCTGATGTCACTATTCTGAACCACCCTTTTTGTCTACGTGTCGCGCGTGCAGGACGTCTCATGCTGGGAGCCTGGGTCCCACCTTATCTGTGTGAAACTCGACATCGCGCGATAACCTTCAACCGATGACTGCTCCTGGCAGACGACCGATGTCTCTCCCTGGAAGACGACCGATGTGTCTCTCATACCGGCGATGACTGATGTGCCTCATCCCGGTGATGACTGATTCCTCTTCCTGACAGACGACTGATTCCTCATCCTGGCAGACAACCGATGTCTCACCCTGGAGGACCACCGATGTCTCACCCTGGCAGACAACCGATGTCTCACCCTGGCAGACCACCGATGTCTCACCCTGGAGGACCACCGATGTCTCACCCTGGCAGACCACCGATGTGTCTCCCATCCTGGTTGATGACCGATGTTCCTCTCATCCTGTTGGCGATCTCTTATCGCCCTTGTGGGTGACGAGAACACATCGCCTTACTCTGGTCACCGATGTCACATCGTCACACCTTGCTGAAGGTTCTTCATCCCACTATGTTACGTCCAAGGTATCATCTCCACATGACTTGGTGACGTCGGTAGCTTCACATTTCCAAGAATAGATCAGTAATACTCCTCCTGCGCCCATGCATGCAACACTAAGGACGATTTCTTATGCTCAAGCATAGAGCTTCGCATGCACAGCGTATCTGGGGCTTAACCCACACCTTGATACGCGTGGTTTTTGGAACCCACTATGGTTAATCCAGCATCTTGACCACATACTACGTGCACTCCCGTCGATCACGTACACCATAGGCGATTGGCGGTCATGTCTCCTCTAGGCGACAGGCGATTATGTGCCAGAGAAGTCGGAGATCGCCTCTGTCTTCAATAACGGCGATCTCGTAGAAGACTTCTAAGCTACACTTTTCTTCCTTTACTCTTCTTGATCCACATGTCTTCCTCGAGCACACCCACGTGATTACCTCACGATAAAGTCATCGCACCTGACTACTTGGTTAATACAATGGTCAGCCGACTGACCTCTACCAGCTGACCCCAGATCTTGGGCGACGTCCGAGGTCCGACTACTACGAAACTTCATTTACCAACTCTTTGTATTTTAAATAATAACATCTTCTGAAATTATTTAAATATAACACTTTTATTCCAATTAAAGTTTCTAGGTCCTTACATTCTCCCCAACAAGAAAAATTTTCGTCCTCGAAAATTGAATTACAAGGAAAAGAGGTAGGGATAGGCTCCTCTCATGGTTTCTTTTAATTCCCAAGTTGTATCACCCGATCTGCACATCGTCTACTTCCAACACGTGACTAGGGTCTGCAAGGTACTTCCTTAGCTGTGATACGTGAAAGACATTATGCAGATTTGCTAATTGGGGAGGTAGGGCGATTTCATAAGCCACTGGACCGATCCTCCTTAAGATCTGATATGGCCCGACTAACTTAGGAGACAGTTCCTTTGATCTGATAGCTCGTCCTACACCCTTGGTCGGTGTCACTTTCATAAATGCATGATCTCCAACTACAACTCCAAAGGTCTTCTCCTCATTGTCAACATCATCACTGCCTCTACAAGAGTTATTATCCTTGTTTTCATTTAAGGCCAGAAGTGTCTTCACAGCCTTGTCAACTTCGTCCTCATAGCCACCACTAGAGTTGTTACCCTTGTCCTCATGAGCGACATAGAGTGGCTCCCTCAAAGTTATTCCCTTCATATTTTCCAGATCCACAAGGGTTTCCCAACCAAACGATTCTTGCTCACCTTCTTAGCAACTTCAACTTTGGGGATGGATGATGATTCACTTTCTAAGGTAGAGCAATCCGACGAAGATCCATCTACCACTGACATTAGCTGCAGTTACAACACCTTCCCACCACTCATCATACCACCAGGCATCCACTGCTGATTCAAACTCAAGTGGGCAACCTGAATGGCGTTTAGGAGAGCATGGCTTGACTGTTAAACGGCCCGAACATCGCATACCCAAATAAATCAGTAGCAGTCCCTCTAGATGAAGGGACCCATTCCTCTAGTTTCTGTGGTCCCTCTTTATCAAGCAACTCATCGTACTGGACCTTCAGCAGCGTTGGAGACACACTCCAGATTTTTCATCTAAACCAGCATTCTCTAACGCCACTATCTTGCCAAAGTACCTCTATTCTAGCACCGTTTCTTGTCGAACCGATCTTGTAGCAGCAAAAGACTGAAAGAGAATGGCTTCTTTCCTTCAGGCACCCCTCTGGTTCATCTTTTCTTTGATTACTAATAGCAGATTATGAAAAACCCACCTCTTTAGCAGCTGGTTGAGATTTTAGAGTTGCTCACTCAGGAATTCCACTGGATACATTCATATTAGCATTGCATGGGATCTCAGGGTGCTCAATATTCAATACACAGATCATAAGTCCCTCACTGTGTTCAGGGTGAGGACTTGTTGCTACGGCTGACGATGCAGCATTGTTTCTAAGATCAGAAACGAAACGCTGACCACCACAACTGCCCATTTAAAGGATTAGCTGCGAATCCCATCCCATTAGAAACACAAGGCACGGAAAGTTTTGCTTCCACATCCAACTTTTTGCAATTCACTAACATCGCTAGAAGAACTCAACATCATCATAACACGACTTACCCTTATTCTATCCATAGCCATTACCTCCTTCCCTTCTACGTTCACAGGTAGAACTGCATCCTCATTTACCAAGTTCAGGGGCCTTTAACTTCAACCCACCGTTCCCACACTCATGTTTCAAATCCCAATCACAAAACAACCCCATTCTGCGTGAAACCTTCCCTCTTAGGTGGTAGTCCAGGTATTTCTTCTGGAATTACATCCATGAAATCTTTCACCACATGTATCCTGCTTACGTCCTCTTCACTCTTCACTCCCCCCTTTAGCTAGGACCACCAAAACACGTCGCCCCTTCTTTCAAATCCGATCTCACATGCTGAGCAGATATCACACCTGACTCTTGGAGATCGGGGAACACCACCTTCTGGCTACTGCAATCTGTGAGAACGTGATTGGCAGATAGCCAATCCATTCCTAGGATAACATCCAGATCCTGAAGAGGTAGACAGATCAAATTCACTTTGAACCTGCGTCCCTCTACTATCACTGGACATTCAGAGCAAACTGGGGAGAGAACCTGTCCTGATGCAGGTGTAGAGACCAACCGTTCAAACGGCAGCTCCTTCACTAGAAGGCCCAGTTCGGTTGCACACCGATTTGACACAAAAGAGTGTGTCGCTCCAGAATCAAACAAAACTTTAACGTATCTGCCAGCTATAAATAAGCACCTTGTACTAGGTTACCTGACTGAGATGCCTCCGCTCCAGACATGGCAAACACTCTCCCTGCTGCCTGAGGTCTGCTGCCTTCGTTCCTCAACTGCTGGGAATAACTGGGTTGAGTCGCCCTATTCCCGTTAGGACACCTTCTAGCAAGGTGTCCCGTCTTTCGGCAGATGTAGCATCTTCTCTCTGAATTTCTCTTGGGGCACACATTGGATGTGTGTGGTCCACCACAATGGAAACATCTGAGTTTCCAGGGCTGTTGCTGCTGAAACTGGGGCGGTGCTGCTTCTGCCCCATGCTGTGGAGGTCTCGCATAAGGCTTATTCTGCTGTTGCTGCACCTTGGCCTTCCCACTGGAAGAACCCCCTGGGTGTGACCTGATCACCCGAGAGTCACTCTTCTCCAGTGTCTCCACCATCATCGCCTTCTCCACTAAGGCATGAAATTCTCTTATGCACATAGGTGCTATGGTCCTCTTCAGCTCATGCTTCAGTCCTTCTTCAAATTTCCTACACCTCCAAGCCTCAGAGGTCGCCTGGGTATAGAATCGGGCGAGATACTCAAACCGAGCAGCATAAGCATTCACTGACATCTCCCCCTGCTCCAATCTGAGGAATTCTGCTTCCCTCGCAAATCTTGCACTATCTGGGAAGTATTTTTCCAGAAATCTCACCCTGAAACTCTCCCAGTCTAACACTTCAGCTCTGGCTTCCATCATCTGCTGAGCTCCCATCCACCAGAACTCGGCTTCTCCAGATAGCAGATAGGTGGCGAACACCAATTTCTTCCCTTCAGGGCAGGAGGTCGCCCTAAAGATTTTCTCCAACTCCCTGACCTACTAATCTGCTTGATCAGGGGTAGCATTCCCACTGAACTTGGGTGGGTTGTGCCTCATGAACTCGGTCAGTCCCATCTGATCCTGAGGCTGACCGACGTGGGAAGCTGTTTCAGCCGACCGAGCAGTTTCCCAATGGTGCATTGCAGCCTGATGATTCTGAGCCATTGCTGCATTCTGTTGTTGGATGGCAGTTGCCAGCATCTCAATAGCCTTGGCAATTTGGCTCATTTCCGAAGAAGGTTGGGGAGGGGTAGGAGGTCTACGTGCCATCTTTCTTCGTTTCAGATTTTGAAACTATGGGTTTCTATATTCCCTACAACTACAAGAATGAGATCGATAAGAAATCAATTCATTCAGGAGGTAAAATCTAGACCTTACAAAGGTCAACATCTCAAAGTCATTTAGAATTTGAGTTTATCAACAGAATCATGATACTTATAACCTCAAGCAAAACACCAGAACAGCTACTGGTATACAACCATCAATCCAAACAACCACTTTCAATCAATACAAAAACACTAAAAAAAAACTGAAATAAAACACACCAGAATTCAATATATGCTAAACATCAAACCTTCAGAATTTAAGATTGAGAATCATCTCGATCCAGTTATGAGTGTGCACCCTCACTACTTTATCAAGATCCTCTCATTCTTAATACTAAGATTTTCAGTTAGGGCATATATTCACTAAAGCACACACAAAATTTCAATACAAAAACGTTTGAAAACCTTTCACTATAGTTGTTATTTAAAACTCAAACAGATTTTATGAGAAGAAGAAACACAATGGATCCACAGCCCTCATGTCATCCTAAGGACGAACTGCTCTGATACCATTAATGTAACATCCCGCCAAATTCCTTTTCATATTTATGTAATAAAATAAAGGTGGAACAAATATGTCGAAGTGAACATAATTATATATATGTAATGAAGTTTTCTCCTCACAGGGAGTTTATTACATAATCGGTCAGTTTTCCAAAACTTAAACAAAATACAACAAAATAGAAAAAAACAGGCGATCTCCTAACAGAAAAAGGCGATCTCCTATCAGACAACAGAAAAAGGGTGATCGCCTAAAAGAAACAGAAACAAGCGATCTCCTTCCGGCGACCACTCACTGAGGAGCTCTCCTTCCTGCAACATCATCTGCTCCCGTGTAAATTATACACGATCATCACAGTTTTAAGAAAACAGCCACAGAACCAAACACGCAGGGTAAGCTAGATATTTTAAAGAGAATTTGGATATGAAACTTTAAAATCAAGATAAAAAATTTTTAACACACTCACGTAAAATCCATCAATTTTCCCATTCATTTTATACACTTCACAATTTCATCAAGTGTTATTTGTTTCACATAAAACATCAAGTTTCTATTAATTTCAAAGTTTCTCATTTCTCACGTCAGACTTCCACTGACTCAACACACATAGACACATACCGCACCACTGTAAAGTCCACACAGGACAGCTAGTAAAGTCCACACAGGACAGCTAATGCAGTCCACACAGGACAGCAAGTAAAGTCCACACAGGACAGCTAGTAAAGTCCACACAGGACAGCAAGTAAAGTCCACACAGGACAGCAAGTAAAGTCCACACAGGACAGCAAGTAAAGTCCACACAGGACAACAAGTAAAGTCCACACAGGACAGCTAAAGATCATCAATTCTCCCAATGCACCATACAACACTTAAATGAACGATTCCGACCACAGCAACAATCGTATCAAGGTTCAGATTTTCGAATATCACATTTAAATCTCAAATAGTTTCAAACAACACAAAAACAGGGGAGTTCGAAAAACAACGCCAAAACCGGCGATCTCGTCCAAAAACAGGGGATTATGCAATAACAGTTGAAAACCGGCGACCACGTCGCCCCATCATCTCAATCATCTAATATAAGGTTTTCGTTGGGAATAAGGCTAGCTTCCCTTACCTGGACTTGCGCAAAACACCAAGAGCTCCAAAACCCACCGAAGCTTAAAGATGCCTTAGCTCTGTTTTTTTTTGCATCTGGTTTGTAGAACTTGCAGAGAACCTCCCAGGTGCTCTAAGGGCAGTCGTCGCTCGTCGTACTGGTGCTTGAGGATGCCTGAATCGCAGCGCGAAGGAGAGAAAAGAGAAGGATGAAGGTAAACTCACTCTTTCACTCTTGAACCACTACAACGTTCTTTGCCTCTTAGAAGTGGGTTTTTGAATCTAACCCAACTTGTCCACAAAAGCCGCTGCCACCACCCACTCTGCAGGGAAGTTTGCGTGTACGCTTCCCTCAACAGTACGACTACGCGTGCCTCTGCGCAGGCCAACACTCTGATGTCACTATTCTGAACCACCCTTTTTGTCTACGTGTCGCGCGTGCAGGACGTCTCATGCTGGGAGCCTAGGTCCCACCTTATCTGTGTGAAACTCGACATCGCGCGATAACCTTCAACCGATGACTGCTCCTGGCGGACGACCGATGTCTCTCCCTGGAAGACGACCGATGTGTCTCTCATACCGGTGATGACTGATGTGCCTCATCCCGGTGATGACTGATTCCTCTTCCTGACGGACGACTGATTCCTCATCCTGGCAGACAACCGATGTCTCACCCTGGAGGACCACCGATGTCTCACCCTGGCAGACAACCGATGTCTCACCCTGGCAGACCACCGATGTCTCACCCTGGAGGATCACCGATGTCTCACCCTGGCAGACCACCGATGTGTCTCCCATCCTGGTTGATGACCGATGTTCATCTCATCCTGTTGGCGATCTCTTATCGCCCTTGTGGGTGACGAGAACACATCGCCTTACTCTGGTCACCGATGTCACATCGTCACACCTTGCTGAAGGTTCTTCATCCCACTATGTTACGTCCAAGGTATCATCTCCACATGACTTGGTGACGTTGGTAGCTTCACATTTCCAAGAATAGATCAATAATACTCCTCCTGCGCCCATGCATGCAACACTAAGGACGATTTCTTATGCTCAAGCATAGAGCTTCGCATGCACAGCGTATCTGGGGCTTAACCCACACCTTGATACGCGTGGTTTTTGGAACCCACTATGGTTAATCCAGCATCTTGACCACATACTACGTGCACTCCCGTTGATCACGTACACCATAGGCGATTGGCGGTCATGTCTCCTCTAGGCGACAGGCGATTATGTGCCAGAGAAGTCGGAGATCGCCTCCGTCTTCAATAACGGTGATCTCGTAGAAGACTTCTAAGCTACACTTTTCTTCCTTTACTCTTCTTGATCCACATGTCTTTCTCGAGCACACCCACGTGATTACCTCACGATAAAGTCATCGCACCTGACTACTTGGTTAATACAATGGTCAGCCGACCGACCTCTACCAGCTGACCCCAGATCTTGGGCGACGTCCGAGGTCCGACTACTACGAAACTTCATTTACCAACTCTTTGTATTTTAAATAATAACATCTTTTGAAATTATTTAAATATAACACTTTTATTCCAATTAAAGTTTCTAGGTCCTTACAAGTTTGGACCTATATACAATTTTTAAAAATATTTAATTAAAATTGATTTTATGAATCAATTCAGTTAATATAAACTAACTGAATATAACACATACCCAAAGTGAGATACTCTGTTTGAGACTTCATTTTAAGTGTCATATATGTAAAACTTAGGAGTTGATCCACCATCAGGGAGCGAGCTTCCAATCCTATTATAGTTTTGTCCATGCAGAATAAATTGAGGAGGTCCAAATCCATCATTTTATCGAAGACTGAACCTTCCCTCCAATTGAAGTAAATGAAAACATACTATTGTAACTTCTAGTATTTTGTAAATAGTGTCTGCTTCATCTATCTTGGCCATTTAATAACTCTAACAACAATTTAGGAGGTTCTTGTAGGAAAGGTAGTTTTACTTTTCCCTCTTGGCAACAAATAGAAAAATCAATGTTAACGTAAGTCTTTTTTTTTTCAAAGATTTTTCTTCATACCACACCTGTAAGGACCTGTAAAATTAAATTGGAATAAAAGGAATATATTTTAAATGAATTCTAAGTATGTTTTTATTTAAAATAAAAAGGAAGGAAAGTGTAGCTTAGAAGTCTACGAGATCGCCGTTGTTGAAGACGGAGGCGACCTCCGACTTCTTTGGTACATAATTGCCTGTCGCCTAGAGTACATATGATCGCCAATCACCTATGGTGTACATGATCACTGAAAGTGCACTTAGTATGTGGTCAAGATGCTGGATCAACCATAGTGGGTTCCAAAAATCACGCGTGTCAAGGCGTGGGTTAAGCCTTAGATACGCTGTGCATGTGAAGCTCTATGCTTGAGCATAAGAAATCGTCCTTAGTGTTGCATGCATGGGCGCGCGAGGAGTAGTGCTGATCTATTCTTGGAAATGTGAAGCTACCGACGTCACCAAGTCAGGTGGAGGTGATACCTTGGACGTAACATAGCGGGATGAAGAACCTTCAGCAAGGCGTGGCGATGTGTCATCAGTCATCGCCGGGGCGCGAGACATGCGGGCATCGCCAGGGTGCGAGACATGCGGGCATCGCCAGGGCGCGAGACATGCGGGCATCGCCAGGGCGAGAGACATGCGGGCATCGCCAGGGCGAGAGACATGCGGGGTCGCCAGGGATAGACATCGGTCGTCTTCCAAAGAGAGACATTGGTCGTCTTCCAGAGAGACATCGGTCGTCTTCCAGAGACAGACATCGGTCGTCTTCCAGAGAGAGACATCGTTCGTCTTCCAGAGAGACATCGGTCGTCTTTCAGGGAGAGACATCGGTCGTCCGCCAGGATGAGTCATCGGTGGAAGGTTATCGCGCGATGTCATGTTTCACACAGATAAGGTGGGACCCAGGCTCCCAGCATGAGACGTCCTGCACGCGCGACACGTAGACAAAAGGGGTGTTTCAGAATAGTTTGCATCAGAGAGTTGGTATGCGCAGAGACACACGTGGTCATACTGTTCAAGGAAGTGTGCACGCAAGCTTTCCTGCAGAGTGGGTAGTGGCAGCGGCAATTGTGGACAAGTTGGTTTAGATTCAAAAACTCACTTCTGAGAGGCAAAGAACGTTGCTGTGGTTCAAGAGTGACTGAGTGAGTTTACCTTCATCCTTCTCTTTTCTCTCCTTCGCGCTGCGATTCAGGCATCCTCAAGCACCAGTACGACGAGCGACGAATGCCCTTGGACTCTTGGGAAGTTCTCTGCGAGTTTTCCGATCAGGACGCTAAAACAGAGTTTGGGTATCTTTAAGTTCGGTGGGTTAGAGCTCGTAGTGATATTTTACGCAAGTCCAGGTAAGGGAAGCTAGCATTTTCGTTTATAAAAACTTTAGGCGAGTAGGTTCTGAAGTGAGGGCGACGTGGTCGCCGGTTTCATATTCTTTTTCCCGATGCTGTTTTTATGTGTGGGGCGACGTGATCGCCGGTTTTAAATGTTGATTTCGAACTCCCCTGTTTTAGTGTCGTTTGAAACTGTTTGAGATTGAAATGTGATATTCAAAAATCTGAATCTTGGAATGATGGTTGCTGTGATTGGAATCGTTCATTTAAGTGTATGGATTAACCCTGTCATGCTAGGATAGTGATGATATTGAGATTCATTTATACGCTTGTGAATGTGTGTGATTTCACAGCGACCCTGTGAATGTGTGTGATTTCACAGTGGTGCAGTATGACAGGTACAGATCTTTGAGTCTAGTCAATGCACGTGTCTTCCGGAAGTAGTGTCAAGTGTCTGTGTGTGATGAGTCAGTGGAAGTCTGACGTGAGAAATGAGAAACATTGAAATTGATAGACACTTGATGGAGTATGTAAATTGAACGACTCTTGAGGAAATTGTGAAATATGTGATTACTTGATGGTCATGTGAAGGGAATGAGAAAGTTGATGGTTTTTACGTGGGTGTCTTAAATTTGTTTTATCTTGATTTTAAAGTTTCATATCTAAATTCTCTTTAAAATATCTAGCTTACCCTGCATTATTGTTTTGTGGATGTTTTCGTAAACTTGTGATGATCGTGTATAATTTACATGGGAGCAGATGATGTTGCAGGAAGTAGAGCTCCTCAGTGAGTGGTCGCCGGAAGGAGATCGGCTGTTTTCTGTTTCTGTTAGGAGATCGCCTATTTTCTGTTTCTGTCAGGAGATCGCTTGTTTTCTGTTTCTGATAGGAGATCTCCTGTTTTCTATTTTGCTGTATTTTGTTTAAGTTTTGGAAACTGACTGAATATGTATTAAACTCCCTGTGAGGAGAAATTTCATTACATATATATATATTTATGTTCACTTCGATATTATTATTTTACCTTTATTTTATTATATAAATATGAAAAGGTTTTGGTGGGATGTTACAACACCTTGACCAAACAATATTCACATTGAATAGTAGGTTGTCCCAATACAACAATATCTATTTTCAAAAAATTAAGAAAGGTTCTATATTACCTTGCTGAGATAAATGCATTTAGTTTGCATACAAAAGTTAGAGTTAAAGAGATGCACCTTCATTTTCAGCTTTTGAATACAATTCAGAACTATAAACATTTGTGTTGTCATCTGAAACAAAACATAGTAAAAGAAAATGGTTGTGAAAAAAATTAAATAAATTAACAATTAACAATATTTTTATTACCATTATTTGCTTCATTTTGCACATCTTCGTCAAAATTCAAGCTCTTAGTCACTAATTAAAGGATTTGAACACAGTATGTACTGGACCTGTTATGTAAGTTCATTGTGTTACTAACTACATAATCTAGACGTGAATCTATATCAATGGTGTTTCCAACACCTACACTTCCTCCAATTGAATTACCTAGACAAAATATGTTCAAAAACAACAATTAAGTAGTAGTAAAACATTTGCTAAGTAATAAAAAACAATATGAATTTCAAATTTACTTCTTCTAATCTTGAATAAAAAAAATATTTATATATTAATTACGATAACAAACAAAAATAAATATGAAATTCACATATATCTTAACTCAATAAAATAGAATATATATATATATATATATATATATATATATATATATATATATATGTACCGACCAGTTCTCACCCATGACTTAGTCTCTTCGCTGAAACAAGTTAACAGCTTGAGACTGGGGGGCTTGTGTACCGACCAGTCCTCGGACACCGAGAACAGGTAGTAAAGGGCGAACCACGTTAGCTGGGTCCCACAGCATGGGCCAAAGCCACGTGGAGTGGACCCTGCAGGCAGCTTGGATTAGAGGGTGATCAGTCATTCCCCTCAGAGTAGGGTGATCAGTCATCGGTGTGTCCCCTGAAAGAAGGGTGATTAGTCATCAGCGTGACGATCACTAGGAAGGGTTGATGTGTCCTCGTCACTCCGCAGGGTGATCAGTCCTCGGCAACAGAGTGTGACGAGGTGACATCGGTCTTGGGTGATTTGAACAGCATAGACAGAACAGCTAAGATTGGTTCCCAGTGTGGGCCAATGACCAGTTAAATACCCAGAGGTAGGGAGAGGCCTGAATCATGAAGAGCCTATGCGGGTAGCAGGGAGAGCACAGTTAGGTGTAGAGTCCTAAGGGGACGAGTACTCACCAGAACTAGGGTTTTCCCAGTGAAGCTACATGCATGGCACGTGTACAGTGAAGGCACTCCCAGAACAGGTGGCCCCAGAGACTAGGTGCACAAGGAGGCATCCAGGTGGTCACCCTGTTAGAGTTTGCACTCCAAAGAAGGAAACCTTATGTGCTAGATTACCCTAAGATTGGGTGATAGCGGCGCAAGGGTATTCCAGTAAACCCTGAATATGGCTAGCAGCGCAGCGAACCCTAATTAGGGCTAGCGGCGCAGTAAACCCTAGACTATATAAGGGACAGTAAAATACTTCACAAAGGTACGCAGTTTCTAGACCTAAACACAGAGAGACTCAATACACTTGGTGTTACTTGCCCCCTATTGACTTGAGCGTCGGAGTGCAAACGGCCTCTAGGGCGCCCCTTTCTCTTTTGCAGGTGCAGATTGTTTCGAAAGAACCAAGCACGTATCAACGTGAGGAAGGAGGCATGTGAGTGTCGTGGAGTCAACTGACAGGCGAGTCAACCGGCAAGGACAATATATATATAATCTCTCTATTTGTAACATGCGATCTCTCAAATTTGTAACAAGTGATATGTATATGTAATAGGTTCTAATTGTATACTAAAATAAAGAAATATACAATAATATAAATAATATAAATGTAATAACTAAACTTCAATACTGTCCAAAGATGGAAAAAGGATTTAAAATGAATATAAAAGAATCAGGAAAAAGAATTTACATTTGTTTGTAAAACTTACCATGAAATTTAGGTGTAAGATATTCTTTTGCATTATGCACTACAAATTGTTTGTAAACTTGCTAATGATTGCAAACTTGTATACATCACATTCAAATGATTGTTAGGGGTCACTGATTGACAAATACAATGATTTAGTTTAACAAAATTACATGTTTCATTAAAACAATCCTCATTTGAGTGATGAATTATTTTATAACTCATTGTTGAAGGAATAAATGTATGAACATCAGTAATGGTTTCACTTTATATTTCTACTACCTCTTCCTTGGTCATCCTTTCTGCATCTTTGGCAACATGTGCATTAATACAAACAAAGAAAGAATGCATAAATAAAATTTCATATTTATTGTTAGGAAATAAAATTTCATAGTTTCCAAACAAAGAATACAAAAATAAAATTAAAATGTTTATTGATGTAGTTTCAGTATAAATTGTAATTGTAACATCCCGCCAAAACCTTTTCATATTTATATAATAAAATAAAGGTAAAACAATAATATCAAAGTGAACATAAATATATATATGTAATGAAATTTCTCCTCACAGGGAGTTTAATACATATCCAGTCAGTTTCCAAAACTTAAACAAAATACAGCAAAATAGAAAACAGGCGATCTCCTATCAGAAACAGAAAACAGGCGATCTCCTGACAGAAACAGAAAACAGGCGATCTCCTGACAGAAACAGAAAACAGGTGATCTCCTAACAGAAACAAAAAACAGGCGATCTCCTTCCAGCGACCACTCACTGAGGAGCTCTACTTCCTGCAACATCATCTGCTCCCGTGTAAATTATACACGATCATCACAGGTTTACGAAAACATCCACAAAACAATAATGCAGGGTAAGCTAGATATTTTAAAGAGAATTTAGATATGAAACTTTAAAATCAAGATAAAAACAAATTTAAGACACCCACGTAAAAACCATCAACTTTCTCATTCCCTTCACATGACCATCAAGTAATCACATATTTCACAATTTCCTCAAGAGTCGTTCAATTTACATACTCCATCAAGTGTCTATCAATTTCAATGTTTCTCATTTCTCACATCAGACTTCCACTGACTCATCACACACAGACACTTGACACTACTTCCGGAAGACACGTGCATTGACTAGACTCAGAGATCTGCACCTGTCATACTGCACCACTGTGAAATCACACACATTCACAGGGTCGCTGTGAAATCACACACATTCACAAGCGTATAAATGAATCTCAATATCATCACTATCCTAGCATGACAGGGTTAATCCTTACAGCGGGTCAAGCTCGTTCTCTTTCAAACAACTCACCCATACATATGAACCTCCTTCGACTCTCGACGCCTGAATAACTTCATCTATATGATTCCATTATATCAGGAGAGTCAGGATATCTCATAATAAACAAATCACCGGTCAATGCACACTCTGCACGATCTTACACGGTATTTTCTTTCCTGAAAATACTATGCCTTGATCCCACATTCACCACATTCAACACATCATATAACACTTAAATGAACGATTCCAATCACAGCAACCATCATTCCAAGATTCAGATTTTTGAATATCACATTTCAATCTCAAACAGTTTCAAACGACACTAAAACAGGGGAGTTCGAAATCAACATTTAAAACCGACGATCACGTCGCCCCACACATAAAAATAGAGCATCGTGAAAAAGAATATGAAACCGGCGACCACGTCGCCCTCACTTCAGAACCTGCTTGCCTAAAGTTTTTATAAACGAAAATGCTAGCTTCCCTTACCTGGACTAGCGTAAACTTCACTAAGAGCTCCAACCCAACGAGATTTAAGGATGCCTTAACTCTATTTTAGCGCTTTGAGCAGAAAACTTGCAGAGCACAACGTCAGGAATCCAGGGTAGTCGCCGATCCTCAACTAGTTCGCTAGGACGTATGAACGCAGGGAGAAGGAGAGGAAAGGAACAGGGAACCAACGCTAACTCTCTCAATCACTCTCGAACCACAGCAACGTCCACTGCCTCTCAGGAGTGAGTTTTGAATCTAAACCAACTTGCCCAGAAATGCCGCTGCCACCACCCACTCTGCAGGAAAGCTTGCGTGCACACTTCCTTGAACAGTATGACCACGTGTGTCTCTGCGCATACCAACTCTCTGATGCCAACTATTCTGAAACACCCTTTTTTGTCTACGTGTCGCGCGTGCAGGACGTCTCATGCTGGGAGCCTGGGTCCCACCTTATCTGTGTGAAACACGACATCGCGCGATAACCTTCCACCGATGACTCATCCTGGCGGACGACCGATGTCTCTCCCTAGAAGACGACCGATGTCTCTCTCTGGAAGATGACCGATGTCTCTCTGGAAGACGACCGATGTCTATCCCTGGCGACCCCGCATGTCTCTCGCCCTGGCGATGCCCGCATGTCTCGCGCCCTGGCGATGCCCGCATGTCTCTCGCCCTGGCGATGACTGATGACACATCGCCACACCTTGCTGAAGGTTCTTCATCCCGCTATGTTACGTCCAAGGTATCACCTCCACCTGACTTGGTGACGTCGGTAGCTTCACATTTCCAAGAATAGATCAGCACTACTCCTCATGCGCCCATGCATGCAACACTAAGGACGATTTCTTATGCTCAAGTATAGAGCTTCGCATGCACAGCGTATCTAAGGCTTAACCCACTCCTTGACACGCGTGGTTTTTGGAACCCACTATGGTTGATCCAGCATCTTGACCACATACTAAGTGCACTTTCGGCGATCATGTACACCATAGGCGATTGGCGATCATATGTACTCTAGGCAACAGGCGATTATGTACCAGAGAAGTCGGAGGTCGCCTTCATCTTCAACAACAGCGATCTCGTAGACTTCTAAGCTACACTTTACTTCCATTTTATTTTAAATAAAAACATACTTAGAATTCATTTAAAATATATTCCTTTTATTCCAATTTAATTTTACAGGTCCTTACAGTAATCAAATATAATGAATAATGGGTTCTTAACTAACCATGAAGTCGTTCTGTAAGGCTAATGTCTCCATTAGTAATTGTTTCCATTGATTAGAATACTTTGGTAGTTAAATGCATGATGTTTAATTCATTGTCAGGAGTAATGTTCTCAGAAAAAGAGAAATTTGTGCCCATAATTCCTGATGTTTGAGAACCAAAATCCTGACTTGAGTTATGAGTACTTTGACCTACAAAAAAAAGTTTAAAATGAGTGATAAGTTAAGGTAAACCAATTAACAATGACTATATAAAAACTTATAAATTATTTTGCATTAAAGTTAATCTTTGAACCATGTATTCAATAACTTTAAAAATTCATTGCCTTCCAAATATATATATATATATATATATATATATATATATATATATATATATATATATGTATGTATATCAGCAATAGTACTACGTAATGATTTCAGGTGCTTAAGGTACAATTGATTGTAGAACATAAGTTAGTACTATAATTAATAAATATAAAATATGTTTATCTCTGTACTAATAGTATGATTATAATCAAACTGCGTGAATGATCCATTAATAACTAACATAGTTAGTACTATAATTAACAATTATGTTCCTTCTATTAATATTTGGCTTGAGTTCCTCCATAACTATTGTAAGCTAAATGACTAAACTTCACAAAGTATTATAGTTAGAACAAATATTTTCAGTCATAAAAATATGTATTGTTTTGATTACTACGTGTGTAGAATATATTGTTCACACTATCTTTGTTTTGACGCCAATTTTTTGGGTACATGGTGAGGAACATTAGTTCCTTATATGTTATTACTTTGACATAATGCAGTTAATAATAAAAGTAAAATATTTGAAGAAAACAAAGAGTTGTACTTTTTGAGATTACTTACTGTGCACAATATATATGTTGGACAAAAATGGTACTTTTTTAATATTTGACTGTCTATTTTTTATATTGATAGTGATTAGCATTTTACTCCTTATACAATTTTGATTTTAAATACAAAATTTAATAACTTTGAAGGTATTGAAGTTAAAAAAAAATGCAGTAAAACATTTAATGACTAAAATTAATACAAAAATCTAAGTATAATATTTTTTTTTTCATGGAAATTTATAAAAAAAAACTACAAATGCAAATTCTTTTCATTTAAACAAATGTAGGACAATTTAAAGAGGTGTCATATTTTCATATAATTATATTTAATACTTCAATGTGTTAAACCAAATAATTTACCTTTCAACAGGGGTACCACTTGTAGTCTTATACATGACTTTGCCTAATAATCAAACGAACTTCGAAATGTAACCTAATTAAAAAACTTAAATAAAAACAACCATAAACTGAATTAGCAAATTTGGTAGTAACAGTGTCCAATCATGAGAGCTCATGCAATGCATGTATGAAAGTTGTTGTGAAAAGGGGGAACTTAACTTTTAAACTATGCAAACAAAATGGGAACTTTACATAGGTTTCTTTTGCACAATTGCAAAACAACCTTTCTGTTTAACAAAAAAAAGGAATCCTTGCGTTGGAAATATCAGAAATAATACACAGATTGCAAGAACACCTAATATCTGTATACGACCCACAAAAGTTACCCTTTTACTTACACTGTCCATTTTCAGAAATGGTCATTATGTAGTTCCTAATTTACGAAAACAGAAATGAAACAAATAAAAATCATAAATAAATAAAATGGTAAATAAAATGAGTATAACGATATTTTTTTCACGAAATGCTTAAGCCTTAAATATGTGAATTGAATACATTTAAAAATACAAAATTTAATTAATATTTGTGTGCAGAATGAACAAAGATCCAAAATTTACTTACCTTTCTGATTCTATGGATACCTCTACAATGCGTATGGTTACCAAGTTCCATATTGGCAAGTCAGAGTAGAAGAGAAAGAGTTTTTATGTAGTAGAGCTTAAGAATAAAGAAATAAGAATTAAAGTAAAAATGAAAAAAACAAAAACCACCTGTGATGACCACAAATGTCATAACAGAGTAAAGAACCTGGTATAATGGAGAAAAAGAAGTAACGCAATCTGAAAGAAATAATGGAAGAACAACCATTTGCAACTAAGGTTGTTTCTCCACTGTAAGAAATATGAGTTGGCTTTGAATATGAATTGTTGAAGAAGATGAATTAGCCACTAAGATTAGGACACCTAATTGTTTATTTGCTTTTTTCCAAAAACTTCCTCACTCATAACAAAGTTATTGTGATAATGATCTTATTAAGTTATTATGCTTATTTTACGTTAAATAAGTTTGAAATTAGTTGTATTTTAGTTTGTTATTTTTTGTGAAGGTTAATGATGACACGTTGAAAGTAGTGGAAATATTATTATATCTCAGTTATTTTTTTTGGAAAACAATACAAATGTCATTTCTTGAGCTATTTTCAAATTTTTTATGAATTTTTTTATCTATCACATTTTAAATTTAGTTTTATTTTTTTATTACAGTTTAAAAATTATAATTGTTGATAAGTATAAAAATTCTAAAATTGAAGAATTAAAATTAAATATAGTAGATAAAGAATTCAACATCAGATTACATAATTTTACAATGTTATTAGTCCACAAATTATAAGTAAAAATGAATGAACAAATTTTCTCCATAACTTGTACATTACAATAGATTACAATAATTTGAACTAATTTAAATTAAATAAACAGCAATCTAATATTATGTTCCCATAAAAATTATAGAGGAAAAATGAAGTATTGTCCACAAACTTCCTACTGTAAGTTCATATGCAAAAATATGTCACAATAATTACTGCAATTAAAAGTATAATTCATTACATTATACCAAGTACAATGAATGTAAAACTAATAAACAAAAATGTGTGTTTCTTCCAAAAACATATTGTTGGTGAAAGTCATATTAAATTATGCAGTCACCTTTTGTCATATACATTGAAGTCAAATATATTACAAAAATATGATAAAATATTAATACAATGAAATAGTACTCATAGAAGTAATGACAAATTTTAAAACCATACAACAAAAGTAAACATGTATGCATTAGCACGTTTTTGGAAAAAACATCAAACAACTTAATACATCAATGACTAATTAATAATAAACAATATATACACAGTAGAATGAATATGAGCATTCCATAATATTAAAACTAAATATATAACATACAAAAAATGATGAAAGAGTTTTATGATTTTAATATACTGGCAATTGTTATAACGTTGAGCATATTTAATAATGTCAACACATTATAAATATGCCAGATAATGAATGAAAATTTAAAAACAGTATGTATACCTATTTCAAGTAATGGCTACAATAAATACAAAGAAATAAAATGAGATAATTAAACATAATCGCAACAAGATAAAAATAAACATTAAGAGCAATAAACTGTTATGGTTTCCAACAAAGTGGTACCTTGATCCTTACCGGCAAAGGAAACAACTAATACTTGTAAAATAAACAACAACAAAAAGAGTGTTATCGTTTCAAAGCAATCAAAACGGTTATCCTAAAAGGTTAAGAAATATAATTATCCACTTTGTCTTTTGTAGTGACTTGTCATGAGTAATAGAACCCTGATATGAGAAGAGGACTTCATGGTATCACATTCAAATATAATTTTTTCATCTTCACGGAAAGAGTGAAGATGACAAAAATTTTTCCAACCGCTACCAAGTGTAACGCTTCTGGAAGGAAACCTAGGTTTGAAGACCTTGCATTCCACCTCCCTTTGCAGTCCATGTAGGGTAACCTTCTTGAATCTCCCTTTGCGAACATATTCCGCAAATGGAGAAGGCAGATCTTTCAACAAAATCCAAATAATTAGTGAATAAAAGAAATACAAAATAAAAAAAACCATTTAAAAAGAAAGGGTCGTTAAATTGACCACATAACTTCCATTGATACGTAAAAAAGACAACTTTATGTAAAAATGTTGAAAGGGACCATTGTTCAGCGGTTCCCTCCCTTGAACAACCTTCAAAAAACGATTAACACCACTTTTTCCATTATAAACAATTATATGAAAAGAGTTTTGACCCATGTAATGAAATAGTATACGGTGGTGGCCTTTAAAGCCATAAAAATCACTCAAAGTCGACCATCCATGCACAATTTGGGGAGAAAGTAAATCCTTGTTATAACATACTATATGAATGTTCCCTGCACTATCTGTAAGGGTCCATTCCTCACCCAGTTCTATTTGAAACTCAATGGCGAATGCACGATCAACATGCCCATTCTATCTGTAACATCCCGCTAAAATACTATTCATGTTTATATAATGAAAATAAAGGTAACAAATAGATTGAGGTGAACAAAATTATATATATGAAATGTAGTTTCTCCTCACAGGGAGTTTAATACAAATTCGGTCACTTTTCCAGAAAACATAAACAAAGTACAGTAAAAAAAACAAAGCAGGCGATCTCCTATCAGAAGACAGCAAAAGGGTGATCGCCAACAGAAGTAGAGACAGGTGATCTCCTTCCGGCGACCACTCACTGAGGAGCTCTGCTTCCTGCAACATCATCTGCTCCCGTGTAAATTATACACGATCATCACAGGTTTAAGAAAGAGCCAAACACAACACCAAAAGAAACACCACAGGGTAAGCTAGACGTTTGAAAAAGAGTTTAGATATTATACTTTAAAAATCAAGATGAACAAATTAAAGACACCCACGTAAACCATCAACTAAAACACATATTGCACAATATTCTCAAGAGTCATTCTATTTCACATAATGCATCAAGTGTCTAACAAATTCAATGTTCCTCATTTCTCACGTCAGACTTCCACTGCCTCATCACACAAGACACTTGACACTACTTCCGGAAGACTCGTGCATTGACTAGACTCAGAGATCTGCACCTGTCATACTACACTGCTGTAATGTTTCCACAGCTATGCGCATCAACACAATCTCGATCTCAATTTCATCACTCTCACAGTATGACAGGGTTAATCCATATAACAGGCCGAGCTCGTTCTTTTTCACACGACTCACCCATTCATATGAACCTCCTTCGACTCTCACCAACTGAATAACTTCCTCTATGTGATTCCATTATCTCAGCAGAGTCAGGATATCTCATTATGGAAATCACCGATCAATGCACATCCTATACGATCTTACACGGTATTTTCTTTCCTGAAAATACTATGCCTTGATCCCACATCCACAACATTCAAAACATCATACCACTCAAATGAATGATTCAAATCACAGCAATAGTCATTTCAAAGGTTCAGATTTTCGAATAGCACATGTATTTCACATTTAAATCTCAAACAGCTTCAAACAACACCAAAAACAGGGGAGTTTGAAAAACAACGCCAAAACCGGCGATCTCGTTCAAAAACAGAGGATTATACAATAACAGTTGAAAAACCGGCGATCACGTCGCCCCCATCATCTCAATCATGAATGTAAGGATTTTCGTTGGAAATAAGGCTAGCTTCCCTTACCTGGACTTGCGCAAAACACTAAGAGCTCCAAAACTCGCAGAGCTTAAAGGATGCCTTAGCTCTGTTTTCAGCGTCTGGTTTGTAGAACTTGCAGAGAACCTCCCAGGTGCTCCAAGGGTAGTCGTCGCACGTCGCACTGGTGCTGGACGTTGCCTGAGTCGTAGCGCGGAGGAGAGAAAAGAGAGGGATGAAGATGCACTCACTCTTTCACTCTCGAGTCTCTGTAACGTTCTTTGCCTTCCCGCAGTGGGCTTTTGAATCCAAGCCTACCTGTCCACGTATGCTGCTGCTGCCACCCCTTCTGCAGGAAAGCCTGAGTGTACTATTTCACTTAACAGTATGGCTATGGTTGTCTCTTGCGCCTGCCAACCACTGCCCTGAACAGTACGACCACTGTTGTCTCTTGTGCATGCCAACCACTGCCCCGAACAGTACGACCACTGTTGTCTCTTGCGCATGCCAACATTCTGATGTCACTATTCTGAACCACCCTTTTTGTCTACGTGGCGCGCGTGCAGGACGTTTCATGCTGGGGGTCTGGGTCCCACTTTCTCTGTGTGAAGCTCGACATCGCGCGATAACCTTCCACCGATGACCGCTTGCGCGATGACTATCCACTGAGGTCTCATACTGGCAAACGACCGATGTCTCTCCCTGGAAGACGACCGATGCCTCTCCCTGGGAGACGACCGATGTCTATCCCTGGCGACGCCCGCATGCCTCTCGCGACCCGGCGATGCCTGCATGCCTCGCACCCCGACGACGCCCACATGCCTCTTGCGCCCCAGCGTTGCCCGCATGCCTCGCGCCCCGGCGTTTCCCGCATGCCTCGCGCGCCCTGGTGACGTCCACATGCCTCGCGCCCTGGCGATGCCCGCATGCCTCGCGCCCTGGCGACGTCCACATGCCTCGCGCCCTGGCGATCATGTGTAGTAGACGACCGGCGATTAAGTACTAACTAGGCGATCTCATAGTCTTCTAAGCTACACTTTCCTTCCTTTTTATTTTAAATAAAAACATACTTAGAATTCATTTAAAATATATCCCTTTTTATTCCAATTCAATTTTACAGGTCCTTACATTCTCCCCAACAAGAAAAATTTTCGTCCTCGAAAATTGAATTACAAAGAAAAGAGGTATGGATAGGCTTCTCTTATGGGTTCTTCTAACTCCCAAGTTGAATCACCCGATCTCTCATCCCACACCACTTTCACCATGCTGATGGTCTTGCCTCTGAGCTGTTTACTTTGCCTATCGTCAATCCTGACTGGTTTCGCTTCAAAGGACAAGTCATCCCTGATCTGCACATCGTCCACTTCTAGCACATGACTGGGGTCTGCCATGTACTTCCTCAGCTATGATACGTGAAAGACATTGTGCAGATTCGCTAAATGGGGAGGCAGGGCGATCTCGTAAGCCACTGGACCAATCCTCCTTAAGATCTGATATGGTCCCACGAACTTAGGGGACAATTTCTTTGGTCTGATTGCTCGTCCTACACCCTTGGTTGGTGTTACTCTCATGAACACATGGTCTCCAGCAGCAAACTCCAAAGGCTTTCTCCTCTGATCTGCATAGGATTTCTGCCTACTTTGAGAAGCTCTCATTCTGCCTTGTATATGTTTCACCTTCTCGGTCGTCTGCTGAATCATCTCTGGTCCAACCAATACTGTTTCGCCTTCCTGGTACCAGCACAATGGAGTTCTGCATTTCCTTCCATACAAGGCTTCGTATGGCGCTATCCCTATGCTAGCGTGATAACTGTTATTATAGGTAAACTCCACCAGCGGCAACACCTCATCCCAACTTCCCAATTGATCCAAGACACACGTCCTCAGCAGATCTTCCAAGGACTGGATCATTCTCTCTGACTGTCCATCTGTTTGGGGATGATATGCAGAGCTCATTCTCAACTTAGTCCCCAAGCAATCTTGTAAAGTCTGCCAAAACCGTTGGCAGACTTCACTATTTCTTTGATGTACAACTGTGCCAACTTGGTCATAGGCATCCTCATATTCACTGGGAGAAAGTGGGCACTCTTCGTCAGCCGATCAGTGATGACCCATATTGCATCATGATCCTTTACCGATCTGGGTAAATGGGTAACAAAATCCATGGCAATGCTGTCCCATTTCCACTCAGGGATATCCAATGGCTGTAACAACCCGCCAGGTCTTTGATGTTCTACCTTTGCCTTCTGACACGTCAAACAGGTAGTGACATACTGGGCGATGTCTCTCTTCATGCCCGACCACCAAAAAGACTCCTTCAAGTCATGGTACATCTTGTTCATGCCTGGATGTAGGCTAAGGCGACTCTTGTGACCTTCCTCTAGGATCATCTTCTTCAACTCTTCATTTGCAGGTACGCAAATTCTGCCATTAAATCTCAAGATCCCATCATCGCCCATCACAAGGTCTTTAGCCTGGTTGGTCCCTAGTGACTCCACAGTACGCTTCAGACTAGGGTCCTCCAGCTGCTTATCCTTTATCATTCCAAGGAAGTCATTAGTTATAGCCAGCTTACTACAACTAATGTGATTTACGTGGAATTCTACCCTAAGGTTTAAGTCTCTGAACTGCTCGATCAGTTTCTGCTCTTCCATCATCATGGTGGCTACTTGTACTGATTTTCTACTCAAGGCATCTGCCACTACATTGGCCTTCCCTGGATGATACATGAGTTGAAAATCGTAGTCCTTTAGAAACTCCATCCACCTTCTTTGTCTCATGTTTAATTCCTTCTGATCGAACAGGTATTTCAGGCTCTTATGGTCACTGAACACCTGGAACCGAGCTCCATATAGATAGTGCCTCCAAATCTTTAAGGCAAACACCACCGCCGCCAACTCCAAATCATGCGTAGGGTAGTTCCTCTCATGAACCTTAAGTTGCCTTGAAGCATCTGCAACCACTCTTTTCTCTTGCATCAAAACACATCCTAAACCCTGGTGTGAAGCATCACAATAGACATCAAAAGGTCTTCCTACCTCTGGGATCACCAGCACTGGAGCACTAGTCAACCTTTCCTTTAGTTCCATGAAGCTCTGCTCACATCGGTCGGTCCAAGCAAAAGGTTGATCCTTGCGGGTCAGTTGTGTTAAAGGAGCCACTACCTTGGAAAAGTCTTCAATAAACCTCCGATAATAGCCAGCTAAACCCACAAAGCTCCTTATCTCAGTAACTGTCTTAGGACGTTCCCATTGAAGCACTGCCTCCACTTTGGCTGAGTCCACCGAGATCCCCTGGGCAGATATCACGTGTCCTAAGAAGTTGACTTCCTTCAGCCAGAACTCACACTTAGAGAACTTGGCATAGAGTTGCTTCTCCCTCAGGATCTCCAATACTGTCTTCAGATGTTCTTCATGCTCTTCCTCGGTCCTTGAATAGATGAGTATGTCGTCTATGAAGACTACCACAAACTTATCCAAGAAAGGGCGAAAAATCCTATTCATGTAGTCCATGAACAGAGCTGGAGCATTTGTGACTCCAAACGGCATCACCACATACTCATAGTGCCCATACCGAGACCTAAAAGCTGTCTTTTGAACATCTTCAGCTTTTACCAAAATTTGGTGGTACCCCGATCTCAGGTCAATCTTGGAGAACACCGAGGCCCCATGTATTTGATCCATCAAATCATCAATCCTAGGTAGGGGGTACTTGTTCTTGATGGTCAACTTGTTCAACTGCCTGTAATCTATACACAGCCGAGACCCTCCATCCTTCTTCTTAACTAGGAGCACTGGAGCCCCCCATGGAGATACACTGGGTCTGATGAATTGTTTCTCCAACAATTCTTCCACTTGCTTCTTTAATTCCACCAACTCGGCTGATGCCATCCTGTAAGGTGCCATTGACACTGGTCCAGCTCCAGGTACCAAATCAATGGAGAATTCCACTTCTCTCTTAGGGGGTAACCCAGGTACTTCTTCTGGAAATACATCCATGAATTCTTTCACCACATGTATTCTGCTTACGTCCCCTTCATTCTTCACTTCCAACCGGGCTAGGATCACGAAGCACCTCGCCCCTTCTTCCAATACCGACCGCCCTCGCTGAGCAGATATCACGTCTGACTCTTGGAGGTCTGGAAACGCTATTTTCTGACTACCGCAGTCTATGAGAACGTGATTGGCAGCTAGCCAATCCATTCCTAGGATAACATCCAGGTCCTGAAGAGGTAGGCAGATCAAGTTCACTTTGAATCTGCGTCCCTCTACTATCACTGGACATTCGGGGCAAACTGTAGAGGTCAACACCTGTCCTGACACAGGTGTAGAAACCAACAGTTCGAAAGGTAACTCCTTCACTAGAAGGCCCAACTCGGCTACACACAGGCTTGACACAAAGGAGTGTGTCGCTCCAGAATCAAACAAAGCTTTTACACCTCTACCAGCTATAAAACAAACACCTTGCACGAGGTTACCTGACTGAGATGCTTCTGCTCCTGACATGGCAAACACTCTCCCTGTTGCCTGAGGTCTGCTGCCTTCGTTCCTCAACTGCTGAGAACCACTGGGTTGAGTCGCCCCATTCCTGTTAGGGCACTCTCTAGCAACGTGTCCCGTCCTTTGGCAAGCAAAACACCTTCTCTCCGAAGTCTTCTTGGGGCACGTATTGGGCGTGTGTGGTCCACCACAATGGAAACACTTGGGTTTCCAAGGCTGTTGCTGCTGAAACTGGGATGGCGTTGTTCCCGCCCGATATGGTGGAGGTCTCGCATAGGGCTTGCTTTGTGGGTGCTGCACCTTAGCCTTCCCACTGAAAGAACTCCCTGGGTGTGACCTGATCACCCGAGAATCACCCTTTTCCAGGGTCTCCACCATCTTCGCCTTCTCTACCAAGGCGTGAAATTCCCTGATGCACATCGGGGCTATGGTCCTCTTTAGCCCATGCTTCAGTCCCTCTTCAAACTTCCTACACCTCCAAGCCTCAGAGGTCGCCTGGGTGTAGAATCGGGCGAGATACTCAAACCGAGCAGCATAAGCATTTACTGACATCTCCCCCTGCTCCAATCTGAGGAATTCTGCCTCCTTCGCAAACTTTGCACTATCTGGGAAATATTTTTCCAAAAACCTCACCCTGAAGCTCTCCCAGTCTAACACTTCAGCCCTGGCCTCCATCATCTGCTGAGCTCCCATCCACCAGAACTCAGCTTCCCCAGACAGCAGATATGTGGCGAACACCAACTTCTTCTCTTCAGGGCAGGAGGTCGCCCTAAAGATTTTCTCCAACTCCCTGACCCACTGGTCTGCCTGATCAGGGGTAGCATTCCCACTAAACTTGGGTGGGTTGTGCCTCATGAACTCGGTCAGTCCCATCTGTTCTTGAGGCTGACCGACGTGGGAATTTGTTTCAGCAGACCGAGCAGTTTCCCAGTGGTGCATTGTAGCTTGATGGTTCTGAGCCATCGTCGCATTCTGTTGTTGGATGGCAGTTGCCATCATCTCGATAGCCTTGGCAATCTGGCTCATCTCCGAAGAAGGTTGGGGAGGGGTAGAAGGTCTACGTGCCATCTTCTTCGTTTCAGATTTTGAAACTATGGGTTTCTATATTCCCTACAACTACAAGAATGAGATCCCTAAGAAATCAATTCATTCAGGAGGTAACATCTTGACCTTACAAAGGTCAGCATCTCAAAGTCATCAAGAATTTGAGCTCATCAACAGAATCATAATGCTTATAAACTTAAGCAAAACACCAGAACAGCTACTGGTATACAACCATCAATCCAAACAACCACTTTCAATCAATACGAAAACACTCAATAAAACGAAATAATCACACCAGAATTCAATGTATGCTAAACATCAAACCTTTGGAATTAAGCTTGAGAATCATCTCGATCCAGTTATGAGTGTGCACCCTCACTACTTTGTCAAGATCCTCTCATTCTTAATACCAAGATTTTCAGTTAGAGCATATATTCACTAAAGCACACACAAAATTTCAATACAAAATCGTTTGAAAACTCTTCACTATAGTTGTTATTTTAAACTCAAATAAATTTCATGAGCAGAAGAAACACAATGGATCCACAGCCCTCAGGTCATCCTAAGGACGAACTGCTCTGATACCATTAATGTAACATCCCGCCAAAATACTATTCATGTTGATATAATGAAAATAAAGGTAACAAATAGATTGAGTTGAACAAAATTATATATATGAAACGTAGTTTCTCCTCACAGGGAGTTTAATACAAATTCGGTCACTTTTCCAGAAAACATAAACAAAATACAGTAAAAAAAAACAAAGCAGGCGATCTCCTATCAGAAGAGGGCGATCTCCTATCAGAAGACAGCAAAAGGGTGATCGCCAACAGAAGTAGAGACAGGCGATCTCCTTCCGGCGACCACTCACTGAGGAGCTCTGCTTCCTGCAACATCATCTGCTCCCGTGTAAATTATACACGATCATCACAGGTTTAAGAAAGAGCCAAACACAACACCAAAAGAAACACCACAGGGTAAGCTAGACGTTTGAAAAAGAGTTTAGATATTATACTTTAAAAATCAAGATGAACAAATTAAAGACACCCACGTAAACCATCAACTAAAACACATATTGCACAATATTCTCAAGAGTCATTCTATTTCACATAATGCATCAAGTGTCTAACAAATTCAATGTTCCTCATTTCTCACGTCAGACTTCCACTGCCTCATCACACAAGACACTTGACACTACTTCCGGAAGACTCGTGCATTGACTAGACTCAGAGATCTGCACCTGTCATACTACACTGCTGTAATGTTTCCACAGCTATGCGCATCAACACAATCTCGATCTCAATTTCATCACTCTCACAGTATGACAGGGTTAATCCATATAACAGGCCGAGCTCATTTTTTTTCACACGACTCACCCATTCATATGAACCTCCTTTGACTCTCACCAACTGAATAACTTCCTCTATGTTATTCCATTATCTCAGCAGAGTCAGGATATCTCATTATAGAAATCACCGATCAATGCACATCCTATACGATCTTACACAGTATTTTCTTTCCTGAAAATACTATGCCTTGATCCCACATCCACAACATTCAAAACATCATACCACTCAAATGAATGATTCAAATCACAGCAATAGTCATTTCAAAGGTTCAGATTTTCGAATAGCACATGTATTTCACATTTAAATCTCAAACAGCTTCAAACAACACCAAAAACAGGGGAGTTCGAAAAACAACGCCAAAACCGGCGATCTCGTTCAAAAACAGAGGATTATACAATAACAGTTGAAAAACCGGCGATCACGTCGCCCCCATCATCTCCATCATGAATGTAAGGATTTTCGTTGGAAATAAGGCTAGCTTCCCTTACCTGGACTTGCGCAAAACACTAAGAGCTCCAAAACTCGCCGAGCTTAAAGGATGCCTTAGCTCTGTTTTCAGCGTCTGGTTTGTAGAACTTGCAGAGAACCTCCCAGGTGCTCCAAGGGCAGTCGTCGCACGTCGCACTGGTGCTGGACGTTGCCTGAGTCGTAGCGCGGAGGAGAGAAAAGAGAGGGATGAAGATGCACTCACTCTTTCACTCTCGAGTCTCTGTAACGTTCTTTGCCTTCCCGCAGTGGGCTTTTGAATCCAAGCCTACCTGTCCACGTATGCTGTTGCCGCCACCCCTTCTGCAGGAAAGCCTGAGTGTACTATTTCACTTAACAGTACGACTACGGTTGTCTCTTGCGCCTGCCAACCACTGCCCTGAACAGTACGACCACTGTTGTCTCTTGTGCATGCCAACCACTGCCCCGAACAGTACGACCACTGTTGTCTCTTGCGCATGCCAACATTCTGATGTCACTATTCTGAACCACCCTTTTTGTCTACGTGGCGCGCGTGCAGGACGTTTCATGCTAGGGGTCTGGGTCCCACTTTCTCTGTGTGAAGCTCGACATCGCGCGATAACCTTCCACCTGTAAGGACCTGAAAAATTAAATTGGAATAAAAGGATATATTTTAAATGAATTCTAAGTATGTTTTTATTTAAAATAAAAAAGGAAGGAAAGTGTAGTTTAGAAGATTATAAGATTTCCTTGTTAGTACATAATCGCCGGTCGCCTAGACTACACGTCATCGCCAGGGCGCGAGGCATGCAGACGTCGCCAGGGCGCGATGCATGCAGGCATCATCAGGGCGCGAGGCATGCAGGCATCTTCCAGGGGGAGACATCGGTCGTCCGCCAGGATGAGGCATCGGTGGATTGCCTTCGCGCGAGAGGTCATCGGTGGATTGTCTTCGCGCGAGAGGTCATCGGTGGATAGTCTTCGCGCGAGAGGTCATCGGTGGATAGTCTTCGCGCGAGAGGCCATCGGCGAAAGCTTATCGCGCGATGTCGAGTTGCACACAGAGAAGGTGGGACTCAGACTCCCAGCATGGAACGTCCTGCACGTACGCCACGTAGACAAAAAGGATGATTCAGAATAGTGACATCAGAATGTTGGCATGCGCAGGAGACACTCGCGGTCGTACTGTTCAGGAAGTGGTTGGCATGCGCAAGAGACAAACGTGGTCGTACTGTTCAGAGAAACGTACACTCAGACTTCTCTGCAGAGTGGGTGGTGGCAGCTGCTTTTGTGGACAAGCTGGTTTAAGATGCAAAAACCCACTTCTAAGAGGGGGGAACGTTGCAGTTGTTCAAGAGCGAAAGAGTGAGTTTACCTCCCTTCTCCTCCATTCTCTCCTTCGCACTGCGATTCTGGCACCTTCACACAAGAGTACGACGAGCGACGGCCACCATTAGAGCACCTGGGAGGTTCTCTGCAAGTCCTTCAAACCAGACGCAAAAACAAAGCCAAAGCATTCTTTAAGCTTCGTTGGATTTCGGAGCTCCTGGTGTTTGAGATCCCAAAATGTTTAGCAAAGTATATCTTCTAGAAAGTGCATCCGCCACAATGTTTACTTTGCCTTGCTTGTGCTTGATCACATAAGGAAATTGCTCAAGGAATTCTACCCATTTGGCGTGCCTCTTGTTGAGCTTGTTTTGGCTTTTCAAATATTTAAGAGATTCATGATCACTATGGATCACAAACTCTTTAGGAAAAAGATAATGTTGCCAAGTATGCAAAGCTCTAACAAGTGCATATAACTCTTTATCATAGGTAGAATAGTTGAGATGACTACCTTTCAATTTCTCACTAAAATAGGCTATGGGGTGGCCCTCTTGAAGGAGGACAGCCCCAATACCTATATTGGAAGCATCACACTCTATCTCAAATGTCTTAGTGAAATTAGGAAGGGCCAATATGGGAGCATTAGTCAATCTTTCTTTTAAAATCTCAAAAGCTTTTTGTTGTGCTTCTCCCCATTGAAAGACCACATCCTTTTTCACTATGTCATTGAGTGGTGCGGCAATTGTACCAAAGTTAGGTACAAAGCGTCTATAGAAAGACGCAAGTCCATGGAAACTTCGGACTTCATTGATGTTTGAAGGTGTAGGCCAATTTTGAATGGCCACCACCTTAGCTTGGTCCACATGGACCCCCTTACAACTCACAACAAACCCTAGGAATTCTATATGATCAAGAGCAAACATACATTTAGCAAGGTTAGCATACAAATGTTCCTTCCTAAGGGTTTCTAAAACTTTCCTAACATGCAACCTATGTTCATTCAAAGATAAGCTATAAATGAGAATATCATCAAAATAAACAACAACAAACTTACCAATGAAAGGTCTTAACACATGATGCATGAGGCGCATGAAAGTACTTGGTGCATTGGTCAAGCCAAAAGGCATAACCAACCATTCATAGAGACCAAAGTTGGTCTTAAAAGCCGTCTTCCATTCATCACCCAGTTTGATACGGATTTGATTGTAGCCGCTTTTAAGATTAATCTTTGAAAATATTTTAGAACCATGCAACTCATCCAACAAGTCATCAAGCCTAGGTATGGGATGCCTATACTTAATTGTTATGTTGTTTATGGCCCTACAATCTGAACACATCCTCCATGATCCATCTTTCTTAGGCACCAGGATGACAGGCATAGCACACGGGCTCATACTATCTTGGACCCACCCTTTCTCTATTAAGGCTTCTACTTGTTGGCGAATTTCCATGGTTTCACTTGGATTGGTCCTATAGGCTGGACGATTTGGTAAAGAAGAGCCCGGTATCAAATCAATTTGGTGCTCAATCCCTCGCAAAGGTGGAAGTCCTTTTGGAGGATCTTGAAACACATCTTGAAACTCTTCTACCAACTTTTCCAAACTATGAGGACTATCAACAAGTGGTTCTATCTTAAGAGTTCTAGGGATGGCTAAGAAAAGAGGATGGTGTGCCACTAATTCCCTATGAAGCTCATGCCTAGACACAAGGAGTGTAGGCTTGGAACTCTTATCCTTTTTATCTTTTTTAGCTTTTCCCTCTTTTTCACTCTCCCTCTTTTTCTTCATTAAGATTTGGTCCTCATGGACTTCTCTAGGAGAGAGAGATTTTAGAGTAATCTTGTGACCATGGAAATCAAAAGAAATTTTGTTGGAAAAACCATCATGTAAAATTTTTCGATCATATTGCCAAGGCCTTCCCAAAAGCACATGTGTGGCTTCCATGGGCACAACATCACACAAGACCTCATCTTTGTATTTTCCAATAGAGAAATGGATGAGGACTTGCCTATTCACAACTATTTCTCCTACTTCACTAAGCCATTGCAACTTATAGGGTTGGCTATGAGAGATGGTAGGCAAGCCAAGCTTATCTACAACTCTTGTACTAGCTACGTTTGCACAACTACCCCCCATCCACTATCAAGGAGCATATGTTGTTTTGAATAAGACATCTTGTATGAAAAATATTTGCCCTTTGACTTTCATCAAAGGGTTGTGAAACTTGACCAAGAAGTCTTCTCACAACCAACAAGTCTCCTTGTAAGGGACTCTCACTCTCATTCCCACTAGATGCACTTGAATGTGAAGAATGCCTAGGTGTATCCGAATCATGCTCACTCATAATAATGCCATTATGCATGTACATGTTCCTTTTAGAAGGACAATTTGAAGCAATATGACCATAACCCAAACACTTAAAGCATTTCTTACTAGACGTTTTGATTGGTGACTTAGGCCTAGAAGTAGATGGCTTAGATTCCTTGGGTTTGAAAGAGGAATCTTGGGAAGGAAATTTTGAAAAAGATTTTTTATTTCTCCAAGACTTGTTATAGTAGCCATCATTGGAAGAGTTTTTAAAAGAATTTTTCTTAGCAAGTTGGGCTTCCACCTTCATTGCTAAGTGAACTAAAGATCCCAATGATGAGTACTCTTGCAATTCCACAATGTCTTGAATATCCTTCCTAAGTCCACTAATAAACCTAGCAATCATGGCTTCCTCACTTTCTTCTAATTCAATTTTAAGCACAAGTGTTTCAAGCTCTTTGAAATATTCATCCACATTTAGCGTGCCTTGTTGAAACCGTTGGAGTTTCAACATAAGGTCTTTCCTAAAATGTGGAGGCACAAACCTAGCGCGCATTTGATATCTTAAAGTGTTCCAAGAGTCCACGGGAGGACTCTTGTGATATATAATGTCCTTTACAAGTCCATGCCACCATTTCATGGCATAATCACTAAATTCTAATGTAGCTAGCTTAATTTTGTGCTCCTCTTGAACCTCATGAATCTCAAAGATTTGCTCACACTTGGCTTCCCAATCTAAATATACATTTGGATCACTAGAGCCATTGAAACAAGGAAGCTTGACCGAAGGTAGCCTAGCCTTTGCATCTTGGTAGTAGCCATTGCCATGGTGAGGTCTCTCCCGTTGATTGTAATGTCTTTGGTCATGCATTTGGGATGGAGTCCTTCTTCTCCTATGATCCTCTTCACGGCCATTGTCATTGGATGAAGCTCTTGTGGAATGCCTTGGGGAATGGTGTCCATCATGAATAGAAGGGGATGGCCGAGATTGTTGCAACGCCATTGCTTGCAACCTTTCTTCCAAGCGTCTAATAGTTCTTTGTGCCTCATGTAATTCACCAATGAGTGAGGCCTTGGAAGGAGAGGGCTGTTTGTAGGATGCATCACTAGAAAATCCTGCCATTGTAATTAAAAAAAATAAAAACAGCAAAGGTACCAAAACAGCAAACAAGTTAAGAATTAAAATTGCAAAAACAGCAACTGTGGTAATGAATCTGCCAAAGAGAATGGAGGAAGAAAAATGTCACTCTCAAAGAAAATAAGGTCCTTTCACCAAGCTGATCTTGAAGCCTTGGAAACCTCAAATGAAAAATGTCACAGCAAGCACACCAATCTTTGAAGGCAACACCACAAAACCAAAGAAAGAAGAAAGACAATCAAGAAAAGGTATAAAGAAGGAAAGGCAATGCAAAAGGAATACAAGAGTGATGACAAACACAAAGAATAGAGAACAAAAGACAAGCAAGAAAATAAGGAACTCAATGAGAAAGTAGGCACACAAAAGAATACTTAAAGAAAGGCACTAGAGTAGATGAAGAAAACAAAAATTAGCTACTGGAAAAAAAATTTCTATGCAAACTGTGCGTGAGATTCATTGATTAATCTGGAAAGATATACAGCGAACTGGACTATCAAATTTTAACCACACAAACTTCAAGATGTTAACTCAAAAATGGCACTGGAATTATGTAAAAACAGTAAGCCAATTGAGAGAAATAAATTTTTCAAAATCGCTGCCCGATTACCGTATTTTTTTCGGCAGGAATGTACACTTTTCGTATTTTATTTATCATATTTTGTGTACGTTGAATTTTATTGTACTTCTTTTTTCTATTCTTTTCTAACACTTTGAGGATCACAAATCCAGAATTTCAGAAATTTCCAGTGAGTAAATCAATTGCAATAAGCAAAAACAGTAAGCACTTGTTTTCAGAAACAGAGGAATCCTAAGAGGAATGAAAAACAGAATTATGAACTAGCAAAGACATAATGGAAATTGTGTAATAGAACTTGTATAGGTCTAAACTACAAGTATGAACTCAATCTAAAACAGAAAATGCACAAAGGATCAAGCAATAAACTCAAAAACAGAATGTAAACCAAAGCAAGAAACAATCAAAGCAATAAAAGTACTACTAGAAGTAATGACAATTATGGAATAACATGACTTAAGACAAAACTTGACATGATTACAAAATTAAAAGACATATCACAAGATATAACAAGTGAAAGGAAGCTTAAGGTCAGCTCTAGGAAGGAGAATGCCATTCCAAAAGAGCAACCAAACTCATATGAACAATGAGTGCCATAAACCTTTTCACAAACACTTGGTGGAACAAAAGAAAAACAGCAAGAAAACTCAAAGCAAGCCTAAAAACAGAATTGAAAACACAAGATGATAGAGCTCTTGAATTAAAGTGCAACACAACTCAAAAATTAAACAAGAACACACCTAAACTCTAGATACCACATGATGTGAATTCAAGAACATAATATGAAAAGTTCTTGACATTCTTAGGAGACATCTTGAGTTGGTCATATGAGAGGCACTTTCTCTTAGAATTGGATCAATGTTCTAAGACAAGAACTCACCAAAACTAATGCCAAAACACAATCTCAATTAGACGTTCCATCTATTGTCAAATTGAACCGATTGAAATACAAGAAAAAGGAAAAGAAACAGAACATAGGTGCTGGAAAATGAAAAATGCTGGACAGATTTGAAATAGGAACAAAAAACACCGAATAGAATTGCAAGATAAGAACAAAATAGGAAATGGAATGGAGAATGGATTAGAAGACTTATGAAGATGAGACTTGGAGATGATCTCGCCACTTGAAGGTTGGATTGCTTCAAGATAAGAGTGTGATGCTGCCACTTGAGTTCCAAGAGCTCTCAAGATGAAGCAAGGAAGAAGAGACACACAAGTGCTCACAAATGCTCTCAAAAAATGAGTAGAGTTTTCTTACTAATAATTTCCAATCTCCATATACAAGGGGCAGCACCTCTATTTATATTTTTTAGGTGCTGAAATGCAAGCTAAAAGAAACCAAAATTCCCCCCAAATTCAAATGAAAAATGGCGCCTAACAAGACATGAGGAAGGTGTGATTTCTTTTCTCACTTTGGCACCTCCTATTTTAACTTCTACACCTATTTACTCACGCACCCCCCTCCTAATGCTCCTAACTAAAAACAAACCTAAAGATGCTTTCACACAAGAGGTTTCTCATGTTTTCCTCTAAGCACCTTCACATAATGAAATTGCAAAAAGGGAAAATAAACGTCCCCTAGCTCCTAATATTTTGAACATGCTTCTTGTGATCCTTTGAGGTTGACTTTGATCTCCATGAACGTCCTCAACCTCTTCTTCTTCATGATGTTTGGCCTCCATGTCCTCTTGAGCTTGATCTCCATCAGGAAGCTAGCCTCCATTTTCAATACAAGCCATAGATTAGCTGTTTCTGAAGTGAGGGCGACGTGGTCGCCGGTTTCGTTTTCATCTTCGTGAATGCTCTGTTCTATGTGTTTGGGCGACGTGGTCGCCGGTTTTATATACAGACTTCGAAATACCTTGTTTTTGAACCAGATCGCCGGTTTTGGCGTTGTTTGCGAACTCCCTGTTTTTGGTGTTGCTTTGAAACTGTTTGAGATTTAAATGAGATATTCGAAAATAAGAACCTTGGAGTGAGTTTTGCTGTGATTGAAATCATTCATTTAAGTGTTATACGATGCGTTGAATGTTGTGGATGTGGGATAAAGGCATAGTATTTTCAGGAAAGAAAATACCGTGTAAGATCGTGTAGGATGTGCATTGATCGGTGATGTCTATAATGAGATTATCCTGACTCTCCTGAGATAATGGATTCATATAGATGAAGTTATTCAGGCGTTGAGAGTCGAAGGAGGTTCATATGTATGGGTGAGTCGTGTGGAAAAGAACGAGCTCGGCCTGTTATATGGATTAACCCTGTCATACTGTGAGAATGGTGAACTTGAGATCGAGAATGTGTTGATGCGCATAGCTGTGAAAACATTACAGCAGTTTAGTATGACAGGTGCAGATCTCTGAGTCTAGTCAATGCACGAGTCTTCCGGAAGTAGTGTCAAGTGTCTTGTGTGCTGAGTCAGTGGTAGTCTGACGTGAGAAATGAGGAACATTGAATTGATAGACACTTGATGCATTTTGTGAAATAGAATGACTCTTGAAAATATTGTGAAATGTGTGATTTCTTGGCGATCAGGTGAAGGGAATGAGAAACTCTATAGTTTTACGTGGGTATCTTGATTTTAATGTTCATATTTAAACTCTCTTTAAAATATCTAGCTCACCCTGCGTGTTTTGGTTTTGTGGCTGTTTTCTTAAAACTGTGATGATCGTGTATAATTTACACGGGAGCAGATGATCTTCCAGGAAGTAGAGCTCCTTAGTGAGTGATCGCCGGGGAAGAGATCGCCTGTTTCTATCTCTTTGTGGTGATCGCCTGTTTTCTGCCCTGATAGCAGATCGCCTGTTTTGGGGCTTCTGTTAGGAGATCGCCGGTTTATGTATGGAGACCGCCGGTTTCGATGTATTTGACTGTATTTTGTTAAGTTTTGAGAAAATTTGACCAGTTATGTATTAAACTCCCTGTGAGGAGCAACTTCATTACTTATATATAATTATGTTCACTTAAATATTATTGTTTTACCTTTAATTCATTTTATATTTATGAAAAGAAATTTGGCGGGATGTTACACCACCGATGACCGCTCGCGCGATGACTATCCACTGAGGTCTCATACTGGCAAACGACCGATGTCTCTCCCTGGAAGACGACCGATGCCTCTCCCTGGGAGATGACCGATGTCTATCCCTAGCGACGCCCGCATGCCTCTCGCGACCCGGCGATGCCTGCATGCCTCGCGCCCCGACGACGCCCGCATGACTCTCGCGCCCCAGCGCTGCCCGCATGCCTCGCGCCCCGGCGTTGCCCGCATGCCTCGCGCGCCCTGGTGACGTCCACATGCCTCGCGCCCTGGCGATGCCCGCATGCCTCGCGCCTTGGCGACGTCCACATGCCTCGCGCCCTGGCGATCATGTGTAGTAGACGACCGGCGATTAAGTACTAACTAGGCGATCTCATAGTCTTCTAAGCTACACTTTCCTTCCTTTTTATTTTAAATAAAAACATACTTAGAATTCATTTAAAATATATCCCTTTTTATTCCAATTCAATTTTACAGGTCCTTACACTATCCATTTTAAAACAATAAAAATACTCAAACAACTAAATAAACTGTGTAAAAGAAGGAATTTCTGAAAATAAAGATAAAAATACATACTTCGCCAGGAATGTTCATTGATGAAAATAGATCTTGTGTATCAAGTTTAAGAATTTCTTCAGCAGTGGGAGCCATGAAAGTGAGAAAAAGAAAGTTGAGGAAGAAGCAAGTAGGAACTTTACGTAGGTTTGTTTTTGACATAGCATGATCTGAAAATCCTACTATGCAAAAAAATGGGAACTTTACATAGGTTTGTTTTTTACAATTGCAAACGAGCCTTTCTATTTTTAAAAAAAAAGGAACCCTTGCTTCGAAATTTCTGAAATAATACACAGATTGCAAGAATACACAGATTGCACAACATAGAGAGAAAAGTGATGAAGACCAAGTAAAGGAGTGATGTGAGTTGATTTTATGATTTAGCATTTTATGGTGACACTTTAATTAGGATTGAGATTTTAGGATGATTAAGGTGAGAACCTAAGGAAAATCCCCACTGGACATTAACTTAACCAAGTGGTTAAGTAGATGTGAAGGTTCATTTCACAAAGGCAAAAGGAAAACACAATTATGGTGAAGATGATGACAAGTAAAGGTGCTGAAATTAAAAAGAGGAAACTAAACATAATGAAGGAAACCAAATAGGAAGCAAAGCATTAAAACAAGAACAAGACATAGATTTCGGAATTGAAATTTGGAATGGAAATGGAATGGAAAAAGATGAGTGAAAGGAAACTTAGGAGAATGAAGCTAGAGAAGTGATCACGCCACTTGGATGGTGGTTTACTCCAAGATGAGTGAAGGATGCCGCCACTTGAGAGCTCTCTAAATCTCACAAGATAAGACAATGGTGTAAGGAGACAATGCTCACAAACTCTAACACAAATTGTGTATAGTAACTTTACTCTAATTTTCAACTTGTGAATACATGAGGTAGGCCTCCCTATTTATAGATTTAGGAGCCTTGGAAAGCAAGCTTAAAGGGTAGAATGGGAAAAAGGAAAAAAAGTGGGCAGCCATAGGGTTTGACTAAGTCAATCCCGTATTCTAGGCTTATCCTTCTAGAAATTAGGTCAAAATGCCTTCAAATGGGCTAGGCACAAGCAAGAATGCTACCCACACCCCGTACTATGCTAAAGGAACTTTATTCTACCTTATTTCTACTATTTGGACCCCTCATATGAGCCCAATTTATTTACAACATTTTTCTAAATATTAAAGAAGACTAATAGGAAGAACTTCAAATATTTTGGCCCCTGTCTGTAACATCCTGCCAAATTCTTTTCATATTTATAAAATGAAATAAAGGTGAAACAATAATATCAAAATTGAACATAGATATATACATAATATAATTCATCCATTAGTACAAATGTGCCTCAAAATAATATCCCTTTTTGAGGAAGTTTTAATACATCTCCATACAGGAGTTTTCAAAATAAAATAAAAACCACAGCATTCAAAACCGGCGATCTCCTAATAGAAAACAGAAAACGGGCGATCTCCTATCAGAACCAGAAAACAGGCGATCGCCTAACAGAAACAGAAACAGGCGATCTCCTTCCGGCGACCACTCACAGAGGAGCTCTACTACCTGCAACCTCGTCTGCTCCCGTGCAAATATACACGATCATCATAGGTTTAAGAAAAACAACCACGATACAAGACAAAAGGGTAAGCTAGATATTTAAAAGAGAATTTAGATATGAAACCTTAAAATCAAGATAAAACAAATTTAAGACACCCACGTAAAAACCATCAAATTTTCTCATTCCCTTCACATGACCATCAAGTAATCACATATTTCACAATTTCCTCAAGAGTTGTTCAATTCACATACTCCATCAAGTGTCTATCAATTTCAATGTTTCTCATTTCTCACGTCAGACTTACACTGACTCATCACACACAGACACTTGACACTACTTCCGGAAGACTCGTGCATTGACTAGACTCAGAGATCTGCACCTGTCATACTGCACCACTGTGAAATCACACACATTCACAGGGTCGCTGTGAAATCACACACATTCACAAGCCTATAAATGAATCTCAATATCATCACTATCCTAGCATGACAGGGTTAATCCATACAACGGGTCAAGCTCGTTCTCTTTCAAACAACTCACCCATAGGTATGAACCTCCATCGACTCTCAACGCCTGAATAACTTCATCTATATGATTCCATTATATCAGGAGAGTCAGGATATCTCATTATAGAAATCACCGATCAATGCACATCCTACACGATCTTACACGGTATTTTCTTTCCTGAAAATACAATGCCTTGATCCCACATTCACAACATTCAACACATCATATAACACTTAAATGAACGATTCCAGTCACAGCAACAATCATTCCAAGGTTCAAATTTTCGAATATCACATTTCAATCTTAAACAGTTTCAAACGACACTAAAACAGGGGAGTTCGAAATCAACATTAAAACCGGCGATCACGTCGCCCCACACATAAAAACAGAGCATTGTGAAAAGGAATATGAAAACGGGCGACCACGTCGCCCTCACTTCAGAATGTACTCGCCTAACGTTTTTATAAACGAAAATGCTAGCTTCCCTTACCTGGACTTGCGCAAAACACCAAGAGCTCCAAAGCCCACCAAAGCTTAAAGATGCCTTAACTCTGTTCTAGCGTACTGACGGAAAACTCGCAGAGAACTCCCCAGGTGACCAATGGCAGTCGTCGCTCGTCGTACTGGTGCTTGAGGATACCTGAATCGTAGCGCGAAGGAGAGAAAAGAGGAGGATGAAGGTAAACTCACTTTGTCACTCTTGAACCACAACAACGTTCTCTCCTCTCAGAAGTGAGTTTTTGAATCTAAACCAACTTGCCGGTCGCCTGCTACACATGAGCGCTAGGTGGACGTCGCCAGGGCGCGAGGCATGCAGGCATCGTGCGGGCGCGAGAGGCATGCAGGCATCGCGCGGGCGCGAGGCATGCGGGCATTGCCAGGGCGAGAGGCATGCAGGCATCGCGCGGGCGCGAGGCATGTGGGCATTGCCAGGGCGCGAGGCATGCGGGCATTGCCAAGGCGCGAGGCATGTGGACGTGGCCAAGGCGCGAGAGGCATGCGGGCATTGCCAGGGCGCGAGGCATGTGGACGTGGCCAAGGCGCGAGAGGCATGCGGGCATTGCCAGGGCGCGAGGCATGTGGACGTGGCCAAGGCGCGAGAGGCATGTGGGCATCGCCAGGGCGCGAGGCATGTGGACGTAGCCAGGGCGCGAGAGTTATGAGGGCGTCGCCAGGGGAGACATCGGTCGTCTCCCAGAGGAAGACATCGGTCGTCTTCCAGGGCGAAGGAGACATCGGTCGTCTTCCAGGGCGAAGGAGACATCGGTCGTTCGCCAGGATGAGTCAGCAGTGGAAAGTTATCGCGCGACGTCGAGTTTCACACAGAGTAAAGTGGGACCCAGACTCCCAGCATGAAACGTCCTGCACACGCGCCACGTAGACAAAAAGGGTGGTTTAGAGTGGTGACATCAGAATGTTGGCATGCGCAGGAGACACTCGCGGTCGTACTGTTCAGAGCAGTGGTTGGCATGAACAAGCGACAACAGCGGTAGTACTGTTCAGAGCAGTGGTTGGCATGCACCAAAGACAACAGTGGTCGTACTGTTCAGGGCAGTGGTTCTCAGGCTTTCTTGCAGAAGGGGGTGGCAGCAGCAGCATGCGTGGACAGGTAAGTTGGGATTCAAAAGCCACTGCGGGAAGGCAAAGAACGTTACAGACTCAAGAGTGTTAGAGTGAGTGCAAACTTCCTCCCTCCCTTCTTCTCTCCTTTGCGTTGTGACTCAGGCCACCTCAAGCATCAGTGCGACAAGCGACGTTTGCCCTTAGAGCACCTGGGAGGTCCTCTGCAAGTTCTACGAACCAAACGTTGAAAACAGAGCTAAGGCATCCTTCATGCTCGGTGGGTTTGAGCTCTCGGTGTTTTGCGCAAGTCCAGGTAAGGGAAGCTAGTCTTATTTTCAATAAAGGCCGTAGTTTAGCTGTTTCTGAAGTGAGGGCGACGTGGTCGCCGGTTTTCATTTTCATTTTCGTGATGCTCTGTGCTATGTGTGGGGCGACGTGGTCGCCGGTTTTAAATCCTTTTTCAGTGATGTTCAGTTCTCATGCGTTTGGGCGACGTGATCGCCGGTTTTAAATACAGATTTCGAAATCCCCTGTTTTTGTGTTATTTGAAAACTAATTGAGATTTAAATGTGATACTCGAAAATCTGAACCTTTGAAATGATTGTTGCTGGGATTTGAATCATTCATTTGAGTGGTATGATGTTTTGAATGTCGTGAATGTGGGATCAAGACATAGTATTTTCAGGAAAGGAAATACCGTGTTGAGATTTGGTTATGAAGTGTATTGATCTGTGAGTATCCTGTGAATGAGGCGATCCTGACTCTGCTGAGATAATGGAATCATATAGAGGAAGTTATTCAGTTGGTGAGAGTCGAAGGAGGTTCATACGTATGGGTGAGTTGTTCAAAAGGGAACGAGCTCGGCCTGTTATATGGATTAACCCTGTCATACTGTGAAAGTGATGATATTGAGATTATGGTTATGTGCACAGCTGTGGGAACTTTACAGCAATGAAGTATGACAGGTGCAGGTCTCTGGATGCTAAGTTCAACGCACGAGTCTTCCGGAAGTAGTGTCAAGTGTCTTGTGTGCTGAGTCAGTGGTAGTCTGACGTGAGAAATGAGAAACATTGAATTGATAGACTGTAACATCCCGCAAAATAAAACCATACATACATGTATAATGAAAATAATGGTAAACAAATAATATTGAAGAGTACATGATATTATATATATAAGAAATGAAGTTGCTCCTCTTAGGGAGTTAAATACATGACCAGGTCAAATGTTTTCAAAATTTAAAACGAAATTCAACCAAATACAACAAGACCGGCGATCTCCATTCATGAACCGGCGATCTGTAACAGAAGGCCCAAAACAGCCGATCTGCTATCAGGACAGAAAAACAGGCGATCACCCGATGGAGGCATAAACCGGCGATCACCCGATAGGGACGGAAATAGGCGATCTCCTTCCGGCGACCACTCACTGAGGAGCTCTACTCCCTGGAAGATCATCTGCTCCCGTGTAAAATACACGATCATCACAGTTTTTAAGAGGAAACAGCCACAGAGCAATACAAAATAAAGGGTAAGCTAGATATTTTTAAAGAGAATTTAGATATGAAACTTTAAAATCAAGATAAAACAAATTTCAGATACCCACGTAAAACTATCAATTCCCCATTCATATCACACGACCATCAAGAAGTCACATATTTCCCAATTTCCTCAAGAGTCGTTCAGTTCACATAATTCCATCAAGTGTCTATCAATTCAAAGATTCTCATTTCTCACGTCAGACTTCACTGACTCATCACACAAGACACTTGACTCCACTTCCGGAAGACTCGTGCGTTGAACCTAGCATCCAGAGACATGCACCTGTCATACTTCATTGGCTGGAATGTTTCCACAGCCATGCGCATCAACACAATCTCGATCTCAATTCATCACTCTCACAGTATGACAGGGTTAACCCATATGACAGGCCGAGCTCGTTCTTTTTCACACGACTCACCCATTCATATGAACCTCCTTCGACTCTCACCAACTGAGTAACTTCCTCTATATGATTTCATTACCTCAGCAGAGTCAGGATCGCCTCATTCACAGGATACTCACAGATCAATACACTTCACAACAAAATCTCAACACGGTATTTCCTTTCCTGAAAATACTATGTCTTGATCCACAATCACGACATTCCACACATCACTCAAAGAATGATTTCAACCACAGCAACAGTCATTTCAAAGGTTCATATTCTCGAATATCACATGTATTTAACATTTAAATCTCAAACAGCTTCAAACAATATCAAAAACAGGGAAGTTCGAAATCCGTATTTAAAACCGGCGACCACGTCGCCCAACCACATAGAACAGAGCATTGCGAAAAGAAACAGGAAACTGGCGACCACGTCGCCCTCACTTCAGAAACAGCTAATCTATGGCTTGTATTAAAAAAAGAAGTCTAGCTTCCCTTACCTGGACTTGCGCAAACACCTAGAGTTCCGAAACCCAACAAAGCTTGAAGAACGCCTTGGCTCTGTTTTTGCGTCTGGTTGAAGGACTTGCAGAGGACTGCCCAGGTGCTCTAATGGTGGCTGTCGCTCGTCGTACTCTCGTGTGAAGGTGCTAGAATCGCAGCGTGAAGGAGGCAACTGGAGGAGAAGGGAGGTAACTCACTCTTTCTCTCTTTGAAGGCTGCAACGTTTCTTCCTCTCAGCAGTGGGTTTTCTGCATCTTAAACCAACTTATCCACCAAAAGCAGCTGCCACCACCCACTCTGCAGAGAAGTCTGAGAACCACTGCCCTGAACAGTATGACCACTGTTGCCTCTGGTGCATGCCAACCACTGCTCTGAACAGTACTGCCACTGTTGTCGCTTGTGCATGCCAGCCACTGCTCTGAACAGTACGACCGCGAGTGTCTCCCGCGCATGCCAACATTCTGATGTCACTATTCTGAACCACCCTTTTTGTCTACGTGGCGTGCATGCACTACGCTTCATGCTGGGAGTCTGGGTCCCACTTTATCTGTGTGAGGCTCGCCCTCGCGACAACTTTTCCAACGCTGACTCATCCTGGCGAACGACCGATGTCCCCTTCGCCCTGGAAGACGACCGATGTCTTCCTCTGGGAGACAACCGATGTCTTCCCTGGCGACGCCCTCATAACTCTCGCGCCTTGGCCACGTCCACATGCCTCGCGCCCCGGACAATGCCCGCGTGCCTCGCGCCCGCGCGATGCCCGCATGCCTCTCGCGCCCGCGCGATGCCTGCATGCCTCTCGCGCCCGCGCGATGCCTGCATGCCTCTCGCGCCCGCGCGATGCCTGCATGCCTCTCGCGCCCGCGCGACGCCTGCATGCCTCTCACGCCCGCGCGATGTCCACCTGGCGCTCATGTATAGCAGGCGACCGGCGACCTCGTAGCCTTCTAAACTTAACTTTTTCCTCCCTTTCTATTCTAAATAAAAACATACTTAGAATTCATTTAAAATATAACTCTTTTATTCCAATTTAATTTTTCAGGTTCTTACATTCTCCCCAACAAGAAAAATTTTCGTCCTCGAAAATTGAATTACAAGGAAAAGAGGTATGGATAGGCTTCTCTCATGGGTTCTTCTAATTCCCAAGTTGAATCACCCGATCGCTCATCCCACACCACTTTCACCATGTTGATGGTCTTGCCTCTGAGCTGCTTACTTTGACGATCTTCAATCCTGACTGGTTTCGCTTCAAAGGACAAGTCATCCCTGATCTGCACCTTCTCGGTCGTTTGCTGAATCAACTCTGGTTCAACCAATACTGCTTCCTGGTACCAGTACAAAGGAGTTCTGCATTTCCTTCCATACAAAGCTTCATACGTTGCCATCCCAATGCCAGCATGATCACCGTTATTATAGGTAAACTCTTCCAACTCGGCTGGAGCCCTCCTGTAAGGTGCCATTGACACTGGTCCAGCCCCAGGTACCAAAATCAATAGAGAACTCCACTTCTCTCTTAGGAGGTAATCCGGATATTTCTTCTGAAATTACATCCATGAAATCTTTCACCACAGGTATTCAACTTACGTCCTCTTCATTCTTCACTCCCAACTGAGCTAGGATTCACGAAGCACCTCGTCCCTTCCTCCAACACCGACCACCCTCGCTGAGTAGATATCACGTCTGCCCCTTGGAGGTCTGGAAACGCTAATTTCCGGCCTACCGCGACCTATGAGAATGTGATTGGCAGCTAACCAATCCATTCCCAGGATAACATCTAGGTCCCGAAGAGGTAGGCAGATCAAGTTCACCTTGAATCTGCGTCCCTCTACTATCACTGGACATTCGGGGCAAACTGTAGAGGTCATCACCTGCCCTGACGCAGGTGTATAGACCAACAGTTTCAAACGGTAACTCCTTCACTAGAAGGCCCAACTCGGCTACACACAGGCTTGACACAAAGGAGTGTGTCGCTCCAAAATCAAACAAAATTCTAACGCATCTACCAGCTATAGAGCAACATTCTATACTAAGTTACCTGACTGAGATGCCTCCGCTCCAGTCATGGCAAACACTCTCCCTGCTGCCGGAGGTCGACTGCCTTCGTTCCTCAACTGCTGGGAACCCACGGGTTGAGTCATCCTTTTTCTGTTAGGACAATCTCTAGAAATGTGTCCCATCTCTTGGCATGTGAAACACCTGGGTCTCCATGTTTGTTGTTGCTGAAACTGGGGCGGCGCTGCTCCTGCCCTATGCTGGGGAGGTCTCGCATAAGGCTCATTCTGCTGCTGCTGAACCTTTACCTTTCCACTGGAGGAACCCCCTGGGTGAGACCTGATCACCCGCGAATCACCCTTTTCCAGAGTCTCTACCATCTTCGTCTTCTCCACTAAGGCGTGAAATTCCCTGATGCACATCGGGGCTATGGTCCTCTTCAGCCCATGCCTCAGTCCTTCTTCGAATTTCCTACACCTCCAAGCCTCGGAGGTAGCTTGGGTATAAAACCGGGCGAGGTACTCAAACCGAGCAGCATAAGCATTCACTAACATCTCTCCCTGCTCCAATCTGAGGAATTCAGCTTCCTTGGCAAACCTTGCACTATCTGGGAAGTACTTTTCCAGAAACTTCACCCTGAAGCTCTCCCAATCCACCACTTCCTCTCGATCTTCCATCATCTGCTGAGTTCCCATCCACCAGAACTCAGCTTCTCCAGACAGAAGATATGTGGCGAATACCAGCTTCTTATCTTCAGGGCAGGAGGTCGCCCTGAAGATTTTCTCTAACCCCCTGACCCACTGATCTGCTTGATCAGGGGTAGCGTTCCCACTGAACTTAGGTGGGTTGTGCCTGAGGAACTCGGTCAGTCCCATCTGTTCCTGAGGTTGACTAACGTGAGAGGCTGTCTCAGCCGACCGAGCAGTCTCCCAGTGGTGCATCGCAGCTTGGTGATTCTGAGCCATTGCTGCATTCTGTTGTTGGATGGCAGTTGCCATCATCTCAATGGCCTTGGCGATCTGGCCCATCTCTGAAGAAGATTGGGGAGGGGTAGAAGGTCTACGTGCCATCTCTCTTCGTTTTAGAGTTGAAACTACAGGATTCCTATATTCCCTACAACTACAAGAATGAGATCGATAAGAAATCAATTCATTCAAGGGGTAACAGCTAGACCTTACAAAGGTCAGCATCTCAAAATCATTAAGAAATTGAGCTCATCAACAGAATCATAATGCTTATAACATCAAGCATAACACCAGTACAACTACTGGTATGCAGTCATCAATCCAATCAACCATTTTCAATCCATTACAAAGACACTCAAGAAAATGAAATAGCTCACACCAGAATTCAATATATGCTAAACATCAAACCTTTGGAATTAAGGTTGAGACTCATCCCAATCCAGTTATGAGTGTGCACCCTCACTACTTTATCAAGACCTTCTCATTCTTAATACTAAGATTTTCAGTTATGACATATATTCACCAAAGCACACACAAAATCTCAATACAAAAACGTTTGAAAACTTTTCACTATAGTTGTTATTTTAAACTCAAATAATTTTCATGAGCAGAAGAAACACAATGGATCCACAGCCCTCAGGTCATCCTAAGGACGAACTGCTCTGATACCATTAATGTAACATCCCGCAAAATAAAACCATACATACATGTATAATGAAAATAAAGGTAAACAAATAATATTGAAGAGTACATGATATTATATATATAAGAAATGAAGTTGCTCCTCTTAGGGAGTTAAATACATGACCAGGTCAAATGTTTTCAAAATTTAAAACGAAATTCAACCAAATACAACAAGACCGGCGATCTCCATTCATGAACCGGCGATCTGTAACAGAAGGCCCAAAACAGCCGATCTGCTATCAGGACAGAAAAACAGGCGATCACCCGATGGAGGCATAAACCGGCGATCACCCGATAGGGACGGAAATAGGCGATCTCCTTCCGGCGACCACTCACTGAGGAGCTCTACTCCCTGGAAGATCATCTGCTCCCGTGTAAAATACACGATCATCACAGTTTTTCAGAGGAAACAGCCACAGAGCAATACAAAATAAAGGGTAAGCTAGATATTTTTAAAGAGAATTTAGATATGAAACTTTAAAATCAAGATAAAACAAATTTCAGATACCCATGTAAAACTATCAATTCCCCATTCATATCACACAGCCATCAAGAAATCACATATTTCCCAATTTCCTCAAGAGTCGTTCAGTTCACATAATTCCATCAAGTGTCTATCAATTCAAAGATTCTCATTTCTCACGTCAGACTTCACTGACTCATCACACAAGACACTTGACTCCACTTCCGGAAGACTCGTGCGTTGAACCTAGCATCCAGAGACATGCACCTGTCATACTTCATTGGCTGGAATGTTTCCACAGCCATGCGCATCAACACAATCTCGATCTCAATTCATCACTCTCACAGTATGACAGGGTTAACCCATATGACAGGCCGAGCTCGTTCTTTTTCACACGACTCACCCATTCATATGAACCTCCTTCGACTCTCACCAACTGAGTAACTTCCTCTATATGATTTCATTACCTCAGCAGAGTCAGGATCGCCTCATTCACAGGATACTCACAGATCAATACACTTCACAACAAAATCTCAACACGGTATTTCCTTTCCTGAAAATACTATGTCTTGATCCACAATCATGACATTCCACACATCACTCAAAGAATGATTTCAACCACAGCAAGAGTCATTTCAAAGGTTCATATTCTCGAATATCACATGTATTTAACATTTAAATCTCAAACAGCTTCAAACAATATCAAAAACAGGGAAGTTCGAAATCCGTATTTAAAACCGGCGACCACGTCGCCCAACCACATAGAACAGAGCATTGCGAAAAGAAACAGGAAACTGGCGACCACGTCGCCCTCACTTCAGAAACAGCTAATCTATGGCTTGTATTAAAAAAAGAAGTCTAGCTTCCCTTACCTGGACTTGCGCAAACACCTAGAGTTCCGAAACCCAACAAAGCTTGAAGAACGCCTTGGCTCTGTTTTTGCGTCTGGTTGAAGGACTTGCAGAGGACTGCCCAGGTGCTCTAATGGTGGCTGTCGCTCGTCGTACTCTCGTGTGAAGGTGCTAGAATCGCAGCGTGAAGGAGGCAACTGGAGGAGAAGGGAGGTAACTCACTCTTTCTCTCTTTGAAGGCTGCAACGTTTCTTCCTCTCAGCAGTGGGTTTTCTGCATCTTAAACCAACTTATCCACCAAAAGCAGCTGCCACCACCCACTCTGCAGAGAAGTCTGAGAACCACTGCCCTGAACAGTATGACCACTGTTGCCTCTGGTGCATGCCAACCACTGCTCTGAACAGTACTGCCACTGTTGTCGCTTGTGCATGCCAGCCACTGCTCTGAACAGTACGACCGCGAGTGTCTCCCGCGCATGCCAACATTCTGATGTCACTATTCTGAACCACCCTTTTTGTCTACGTGGCGTGCGTGCACTACGCTTCATGCTGGGAGTCTGGGTCCCACTTTATCTGTGTGAGGCTCGCCCTCGCGACAACTTTTCCAACGCTGACTCATCCTGGCGAACGACCGATGTCCCCTTCGCCCTGGAAGACGACCGATGTCTTCCTCTGGGAGACAACCGATGTCTTCCCTGGCGACGCCCTCATAACTCTCGCGCCTTGGCCACGTCCACATGCCTCGCGCCCCGGACAATGCCCGCGTGCCTCGCGCCCGCGCGATGCCCGCATGCCTCTCGCGCCCGCGCGATGCCTGCATGCCTCTCGCGCCCGCGCGATGCCTGCATGCCTCTCGCGCCCGCGCGATGCCTGCATGCCTCTCGTGCCCGCGCGACGCCTGCATGCCTCTCACGCCCGCGCGATGTCCACCTGGCGCTCATGTATAGCAGGCGACCGGCGACCTCGTAGCCTTCTAAACTTAACTTTTTCCTCCCTTTCTATTCTAAATAAAAACATACTTAGAATTCATTTAAAATATAACTCTTTTATTCCAATTTAATTTTTCAGGTTCTTACATAGACACTTGGTGCATTATGTGAATAGAACGACTCTTGAAAATATTGTGAAACATGTGATTTCTTGATGGCTGTGTGATATGAATGAGAAAGTCATGAACTCTTGCGAATGTTTAAAAAGGCTGATCTACGTAGGTTGTCCAGTTTAAAATTTAAAGTTTAAAAATATCTAGCTTACCCTTTGTATTGTTCTTTGGCTGTTTTCCCTTAAAACTGTGATGATCGTGTATTTTACACGGGAGCAGATGATTTTTCCAGGAAGTAGAGCTCCTTAGTGAGTGGTCGCCGGAAGGAGATCGCCGGATTTCTGTTCTGGTAGCAGATCGGCTGTTTTGGGTCCTCTGATAAGAGATCGGCCTCGTCCGATAGGAGATCGGTCTCTTCTGATAGGAGATCGCCTGCTTTGTTTTTTTTACTGTATTTTGTTCATGTTTCTGGAAAATTTGATCGTATTTGTATTAAACTCCCTGGGAGGAGAAACTTTATTTACATATATATAATTTTATTCACTTCAATCTATTTGTTACTTTAATTTTCATTATATAAATATGAATAGTATTTTGGCGGGATGTTACATCACCATCTACCTCAGAGTCAACGACAACCGAGTCAACCGACAAGAACATTTGGCGCCCACCGTGGGGCCCAATAAAACTAGGTCCCATCCACAGTCGTGATCAGTAGAATCAAGCAACATGAGGGGTACGAGGCAAGGTGGCACTGGAAGGGATGAAGGTGATCAAGCCGCAACCATCCAAGAACTCATGCAGACAATCCATAACCTTCAGCAGGCGTTTGCAGCATCTACTGCCAACCAAGATTAGTTTAGGACAGACTTAAACGCATCGTTGGCGGCAAACGAAGAATTACACAGGGCCAACGAGGAGTTGAGGTGAGGGATAGGAGAACGTGTGGTGGCGGATCCAAGGGTGCCACCTCTAGCTAGGGTTCGCCCCATGCCTTTCTCTCAAAAGATCATGGAGATAGTCATACCAGCGTCCTTTGTGATCCCAAAGATCACCTTCACAAGGGTCAAGGATCCAGAGGCCCACATAATGGCTTTCCACAATCAGATTATGATCTCTGGAGGAATGGACGCTATGCACTGTAAGCTATTTTTGGGTACTTTTGTAGGCACGGCCTTGAACTGGTTCATCGGGCTCCCAGATGGACACATCACGTCTTTTGGCCAGTTCACGGAGTTGTTCAAGAAATAGTTCATTGTCAGCCGCGCGTACCCACCTGTCGCGTTTGATCTCTTTGACGTAAGGCAGTCCTAGGAAGAACCACTGAAAGACTTCCTGAACCAGTTTGGGGCACTTGTGGTCAGATTGCAGACAAAAGATGAGGCCATGATTGTGCATGCGTTTGAAAGGTGTAAGGACCTGTAAAATTAAATTGGAATAAAAGGGTATATTTTAAATGAATTCTAAGTATGTTTTTATTTAAAATAAAAAGGAAAGAAAGTGTAGCTTAGAAGACTATAAGATTTCCTTGTTAGTACAAAATCGCCGGTCGCCTAGACTACACGTGATTGCCAGGGCGCGAGGCATGCGGGCATCGCCAGGGCGAGAGGTCATCGGTGGATAGCCTTCGCGCGAGAGGTCATCGGTGGATAGTCTTCGCGCGAGAGGTCATCGGTGGATATCCTTCGCGCGAGAGGTCATCGGTGGATAGTCTTCGCGCGAGAGGTCATCGGTGGATAGTCTTCGCGCGAGAGGTCATCGGTGGATAGTCTTCGCGCAAGAGGTCATCGGTGGATAGTTTTCGCGCGAGTGGTCATCGGTGGATAACCTTCGCGCAAGTGGTCATCGGTGAAAGGTTATCGCGCGATGTCGAGTTGCACACAGAGAAGGTGGGACCCAGACTCCCAGCATGAAACGTCCTGCACGCACGCTACGTAGACAAAAAGGGTGGTTCAGAATAGTGACCTCAGAGTGTTAGCCTGCGCAGAGGCACGCTTAGTCGTACTGTTCAGTGCAGCGTACACGTAAACTTCCCTGCAGAGTGGGTGGTGGCAGCGGCTTTTGTGGACAAGTTAGTTTAAGATGCAAAAACCCACTTCTGAGAGAAAGGAACGTTGCAGTGGTTCAAGAGCGAAAGAGTGTGTTTGCCTCCCTTCTTCTCCTTTTCTCTCCTTCGCACTGCGATTCAGGCACCGTCACCCAAAAGTACGACGAGCGACGGTTACCATTAGAGCACCTGGGAAGTTCTCTACAAGTCCTACAAACCAGACGCAAAAACAGAGTGAAAGCATCTTTTAAGCTTCGTTGGGTTTTGGAGTTCTTGGTGTTTTGCGCAAGTCCAGGTAAGGGAAGTTAGCCTTCATTTTCAATACAAGCCATAGATTAGCTGTTTCTGAAGTGAGGGCGACGTGGTCGCCGGTTTCGTTTTCATCTTCGTGAATACTCTGTTCTATGTGTTTGGGCGACGTGGTCGCCGGTTTTAAATACAGACTTCGAAATATCTTGTTTTTGAACCAGATCGCCGGTTTTGGCGTTGTTTGCGAACTCCCTGTTTTTGGTGTTGCTTTGAAACTGTTTGAGATTTAAAGGTGGAATGCATGTAATACTCGAAAGTCTGAACCTTTGAAATGATTGTTGCTGTGATTTGAATCATTCCTTTGAGTGGTATGATGTTTTGAATGTTGTGAATGTGGGATCAAGGCATAGTATTTTCAGGAAAGGAAATACCGTGTAAGATCGTGTGTAGGTGTATTGACTAGGGGCTTGTCTAGAAGGAGATATCCTGACTCTGCTGATATAATGGAATCACGTAGATGAAGTTATTCAGTTGTGGAGAGTCGGAGGAGGTTCATATGAATGGGCGAGTAGTGTGAAAAAGAACGAGCTCGGCCTGTTATATGAATTAACCCTGTCATACCGGGAGAATTATTGACATTGAGATTATATATGCGCATGGCTGTGTGGATTTCACAGCGACCCTGTGTGGATTTCATAGTGGTATGGTATGACAGGTGCAGATCTCTGAGCCTGAGTCAACGCACGAGTCAATCCGGAAGTAGTGTCATGTGTCTATGCATTGTGAGTCAGTGGCAAGTCTGACGTGTGAATCTTGAATACTGAAAATAGCAAATGGACACTTGACGAGTATGTGGAATATGGAAATGTTGATTGTTGTAATTGATATGGATCATGAATGGTGTGAAGTTTTATGTTTACTATGGATTTAAAAGCTTTTAAAACATCTAGCTTACCCCTTTCTTTTGTATTGCTCTGTGGTTGTTTTCTCTTAAACTGTGATGATCGTGTATTTTGCACGGGAACAGACGAGGTTGCAGGTGGTAGAGCTCCTCAGTGAGTGGTCGCCGGAAGGAGATCGCCCATATATATTTCTGTTAGGCGATCACCCTTTTTATGTTGTCTGATAGGAGATCGCCCTTTTCTGATAGGAGATCGCCCTTTCCTGATGGGAGATCGCCTATCCTGTTGGGAAATCGCCTGTTTTTATGTATTTTGTTGTATTTAGTTTACGTTTTTGGAAACCGGCAGATTATGTATTAAACTCCCTACGAGGAGAAAACTTCATTACATATATATATAATTATGTTCACTTCAACATTATTATTTTATCTCTACTTCATTTTATAATTATGCAATGAAATTGGCGGGATGTTACAAAAGGGGGATTCTTCTAGGACCCTTTAGTGATGCACTAATACTATGTCCACCAAGGACATTTGACGAGATCCATTGTCGTGCTGTGACACACATTACTGCAGAGGAGCGCGTAGCGGAGAAGTGTGCCAGGGTGGAACCACCCAAAGCCCGTCCACCAGGGCGCTCTCAGCCCTTGAGGGTACATGAGACCACCACGGGGAAGAAGGCCAAAGCAGCACCGTATGAGCCAAGGAAGCCTAAGCCCGCGAGGCACAGTTTCTGAATAGAGCTCAAGGAGTTGATAGCCATCCCCGAGGTGGCGAAGAGGTTAAAATTTCCCCTGAAATCTGACAAGAAGCTGGGTCCACACAAAAACAAGTAGTGTGACTTCCACCAAGTGCATGGTCACACCCTGAGCAATTGTCTCTCTTTGGGGTATCAGATAGATGACCTGGTAAGGAGCGGGTTTCTAGCGGCTTATTTGCAAGAACCTCAGGGAAACTTTGTGTTGATGGCTCCTGCGGCGGACTAGGGGCATGAGGTACCCATCCATGGAGAAATCAACACTATCTCCAGGGGTTTCTCAGGCGGAGGGTGCACCGCTTCCCAGCGAAGGAAGTACACCAGAAAGGTAATGGTTGTTGGGAAGGTAGAACTTGACCAATTCCCAGAGCCTGATCTCACCTTTACAAAGGCAGATAGAGCAAATGTGGTCCCACATGACAATGACCCCATAGTAATCTCAGTTGTGACCGTGGGAAGGAGGGTGCACCGAGTCCTGGTCGATAAGGGAAGCTCGGCAGATGTGATGTTTTGGCCGACCTTCAACAAACTACAGTTATCCCTCGACCAGCTGAGACCCTATGACAAATGTTTGTACGGATTTGCAGGAGATCAGGTGGAGGTCAGGGGATACATCGAATTAAGAACCACGTTAACGGATGATAAGGCGTCTCGCACGGTTAATATCAGGTACCTTGTAGTTAATGCACCTTCCGCTTTTAACATTCTTTTGGGTAGGCCTGCTTTGAATAGGTTAGGAGCAATACCTTCGTCGAGGCACATGAAGTTAAAGCTTCCCTCTTTTGATGGTGCGGTAATAACTATGAAGTCAGACCAGAAGACGGCTAGAAAGTGCTACGAAGACAGCCTCAAGACAAAGAGAGGCGTTTGTGCTGTGACCACCGGGCCGCCTAGGGACGAGGAAGACATCCGCATAGAGGTCGCCCCAGACAGACGTGCCGAGCCCGTGGAGGAGGTCGTGGAACGAGAGGTCGGGGGTAAACACTTCAAGCTTGGGAAATCGTTGAGCCAGGAAGCGCAAGACCAAGTCGCCAAGGTTTTGGCCCGACATCTGGATGCCTTTGCGTGGACTGCCTCAGACATGCCAGGGATAGACCCTGATTTTTTGTGCCACCGTCTCACCATGAACCCCCAGGTCAAACCTTTTTGTCAGAGATGGCGGAAGTTTAATGAGGAGAGGCGATAGGTCATCAGGCTGGAGACCCATAAGCTATTGGAGGCCGGTCACATAAGGGAGATCCAGTACCCTAAGTGGCTGGCCAACGTGGTGTTGGTAAAGAAGGCTAATGGCAAGTGGAGAATGTGCGTCGACTTCACTAATTTGAACAAGGCCTGCCCCAAGGATTCATACCCACTTTCCAGCATCGACGCCTTGGTAGACAGTGCCTCAGGATGTAAACTCCTTAGTTTTTTGGATGCATTTTTTGGGTACAACCTGATACGAATGCACCCAAAGGACGAATGCAAGACTACATTCATGACAGAGCATTCCAATTACTGCTACAAGGTGATGCCCTTTGGTTTGAAAAATGCAGGAGCCACGTAGCAGAGGCTGATGGACAGGATACTCACCCCTATGGTTGGGCGAAACATACAGGCATATGTAAACGACATGGTCATCACCTCTCAGGAAAAAAACCAACATGTGGCTGACCTTGAGGAACTCTTGAGTACCATTTCTAGGTATAATCTCAAGTTGAACCATGAAAAATAGGTATTTGGGGTCGAAGCAGGAAAATTCTTGGGATTCTTGCTGACTCACCGCGAGATAGAAGGACCCACCATTTACCTCAGAGTCAATGACAACCGAGTCAACCGGTGAGAACAATTTTTAAATCCTGTGATTGGAGAACATTGAACAAGTGATTACGGTAAGGAGATTTGAACTATCGAGATTGGAATTTGCTTGAGATTTGGTGCGTTGCTGGAAGAATCAGTAACAGAGGAGTTTCAATTTTTCGGCGAAACTGGTTAACGGAGAAGACGACCAGAACTGAATTTGAAACGATTTGCTGAAGAATTTTAGATTGAGCGAGTACGAACCAAAAAGGAAGTGTAGTGTTTCGTATGAATTGATTCATGTAAGTTTCTTCTTCCATTTTCATTTTCAATTTAGAAATCTCCGTTTCTGTGTTTTCTATTGTGATTGTTCATCACAAATTTTTTCTTCCGAACGAGTCTATTTGTAGAAAAAGATTGATTGAAATTGAAATCAGCGCATGAAATTGATTAGAGAAAGGAAAAATAGTTTCGCGGTTATGTTTGAAATTCTGCACTGATGTTTCTGGAAATTTTTGGTGAGTTGCATTTTCGTTGAGATGTGTTGGTGGAACTATCAATTTTGAGTTTGTAATCCATGCATTTTGCTTTGGTTTGGAGGAAACTTCAAAAAGATGGTTGAATTATTTCAAATCAGTGTTGTTCGGTTCAGAGTATTGAAACTTATTGAAGAAGTTTGGTTTTTGTTCCGGCCGCTTGACTCGAACGTGGAGGATTGCCTCGTCACTCCTTCGTCTAGCCCTCTGTTCTGCAGGAACGCTCCAAGAACCACCACCGGAACTCCAAACGCTGCCTGCAAAACATACAGGTAGCACCTCTAGCGGTCGTTGTAGCTCCGACGCTCAAGTCAGGCAACAGGAACACCAAAACTATATCTGAATCTCTCTGTCAGACTCGTGTGTAACTGTAAAATCTCAAATGTGTAAGCTCTGAGAATCTGAAAAAACCCTCCTCAATTTCGTTAAGAGTTTGTATATATACCTGAGTCTTTCTCTCTCCTGACGGTTATTCCTCTTGATACGTGGATAACATCTGGTCATACACATGTCATCATCTGGAGTATCTGCAGCTGAAACGTTACTTCCACTGTGCCCCTGCGGCTAAGTTATCCACACAGGGAGTAGCTTAGTACGCAGGCTACTCTGGGCGCAACCTTAACATGGCGAGCTGGTTAACCCTGGGCATTGCAGCTCACACTACACATGGTGGCAGATATGCCACTTATCCTCTGTACTTAGACCATACAACAAGTGCTTGCCAAGTCTTCTCAAACACCCGGCGATGTGCTCTTTCGGCGACTTGCTGACCACCTGATCTCCTAACCATAACACACGGCGATCATGTGCAATCTAGGCGATTACTGATCCATACCGGTGATGAGCGATTACTCATCCTCAAGCCGATAGGCGATTACTCACCTCAAGGCGATAGGCGGTTACTCACCTCAAGGCGATAGGCAATTACTCATCCTCAAGGTGATAGGCGATTACTCAACATCACAGGCGATAGGCGATTACGATTCTAAGTGATCGCCTCCCTGATTCGCCTGCTATCCTCTACCACGTGTTACTTTGTGAATGGTCCACGTGGTCAACTGCTGCTGATGTCATCGACTACCGATGACCGATCGGATCACAAGCCCCCCAGTCTCGAGCTGTGAACTTGTTCTCAGCGAAGAGACTAAGAAATCGTCTTCTGATGGTCTACAGGAGCGCACACTCTGGTTCTAACACTGTTTCATTCCTTCTTCTTCGCCTTCAGACATTCAAAGCATCTCTCTGGATCATCTAGAGATTCACCTTCTCTGTTTTCTTCTTCTCAAACGCGCTGGGGTTCGCTGCGTTTCTTCTCTTTAACTCTCTGCATGTGACTAACTGTTAACTAGCTTAGGCTTTAGCGCGATCTAACTGCAACCCCTCAAACTTGGCCTCTGACTTGATCGCGGCTAACTGTTGCCTTAGCATTGCCTTCAACATAACTTTGTGCTGGATGACTGAATTAACGGGCCTAAACGCTTCGGCTTCACGCAGCAGAACTTGCTTCTACCACCGACCACCGACTAGCATGTTAGTGCACCACTGATCAGTCATCGCGCTTCTGGCTTCGCTGTAAAAAGCAAAGGGTAGGGACTAGGTTCTCTTGCCTCAACCTTGTTGTAAGAAGCAGAGGAAGAGGACTTTTCTCTCGCCTCAACCTTGCTTTAAGAAGCAGAGGAAGAGGACTTGGTTCTCTTGCCTCAACCTTGCTGTAAAAAGCAGAGGAAGAGGACTTTCTCTCTTGCTTCAGCCTCGCTGTACAAAGTCGAGGTGAGGACTTTCACTCGCCTGCACCTCGCTGTACAAAGTCGAGGGAGGACTTTCTTCTTTCTCGCCTGCACTCGCTTAAAGGCAAGGAGGTCTTCCTCTGTTGCCTACACTTGCTCAAAGGCAAGGAGGACTTGCTCTTTCTCGCATGCACTTGCTCAAAGGCAAGGAGGACTTCCTCTGTTGCCTGCACTTGCTCAAGGGCAAGGAGGACTTCCTCTGCTGCCTGCACTTGCTCAAAGGCAAGGAGGACTTCCTCTAGTGCCTGCACTTGCTCAAAGGCAAGGAGGACTTCCTCTGGTGCCTGCACTTGCTCAAAGGCAAGGAGGACTTCCTCTGTTCTCGCCTGCACTTGCTCAAAGGCAAGGAGGGATTCCTCTGGTGCCTGCACTTGCTCAAAGGCAAGGAGGACTTCCTCTGGTGCCTGCACTTGCTCAAAGGCAAGGAGGACTTCCTCTGGTGCCTGCACTTGCTCAAAGGCAAGGAGGACTTCCTCTGGTGCCTGCACTTGCTCAAAGGCAAGGAGGACTTCCTCTGGCCTCAACCTTGCTGTATAAAGCAGAGGAAGAGGACTTTCTCTTGCCTCAACCTTGTTGTATAAAGCAGAGGAAGAAGACTTTCTCTCGCCTCAACCTTGCTGTATAAAGCAGAGGTAAGGACTTTCTCTCTTGCCTCAGTCTCGCTGTACAAAGTCGAGGTGAGGACTTTCACTCGCCTCAACCTTGCTGTATAAAGCAGAGGTGAGGACTTTCTCTGTTGCCTCCACCTTGATGTAAAAAGCAAAGGAAGAGGACTTTCTCTTGCCTCAACCTTGCTGTATAAAGCAGAGGAAGAGGACTTTCTCTCGCCTCAACCTTGCTGTATAAAGCAGAGGTGAGGACTTTCTCTCTTGCCTCAGTCTCGCTGTACAAAGTCGAGGTGAGGACTTTCACTCGCCTCAACCTTGCTGTATAAAGCAGAGGTGAGGACTTTCTCTGTTTCCTCCACCTTGCTGTAAAAAGCAAAGGAAGAGGACTTTCTCTCGCCTGCACCTCGCTGTACAAAGTCGAGGGAGGACTTTCTCGTGGGTGCACGCTCCCAGGGGGGCGCCAGGCGTGGCTATCTAAGCGCACACACTGGGCGCGCCCTACCTGCATTGCCTCATCGCGCGTTCACCGACATCACGACCGGCGAGGACCTCTTCTTCTGGAATCATACGAGGTGCATGCTTAACGCTCTCGCTGGGAACTTGGGTCCCAGCTTAACACGTGTTAGCAAGACCCCGATGACCGTGCACCGATCGAGTACTCACTCTTTACATGCACCGACGGCTGATCGTGGTCTGCATGCACTGACGGCTGATCGCACTCTACATCCCAGCGCTTACCTAGGGACTGATCTGCGTGTGGTGGCCACTTGGTAACTCACCACCGATCACCTGGTCTTGCACCTGGGGCAAGGAGAACTTTAAACTGGGAACACTCGCACACTTTACGTACTGAAAATCTTTTATTGGGTGGCATCGTTAAAAAGAGTGCCCCTGATCTGCTCAACTGTTTAATACACTAAGTGTGTGTACAGCGCGATAGCGCATCTACATTACAACTTAACGAAAGTAAGAAAGAAGCATGTAGCGTCCTGGGTTCTGGGAATAGTCGTTACGTCCAGAGTCACCAGCCGACAAGCTCCATTCTCCAACGTCTCAACCACTCTGGATGGGGTCTCCTTTAACCGGCGATGACCGCCCTGGCGATGCACACATGTGGGGCGATCATGCCTTCCGCTTCAGCTCTGGGAGCCCCCCAGTGTAGCCTCTTCCATCACCTCACCTCCCCAAACACAGGGAGTTCATGCTGTTGGTCGCCTTCCTGGGACCCCGAAGTGCGATCACCTTGTGTCTTCTGCAGGTAATCGGTCAGGAACCCTGTCTCCACCAAATCAGCAAGCTGACGCCCCAACGCCAGGAAGTTACGGAGTGTATGTCCATAAGCTTGATGGAATTCATACCACTCATCCTTCCTCCCTCCAAGTACCCTGTCGGTTTTCTTTGGCACATGGAGTCTTGCTGCCACAGCAGGGATGGCGATCAGCTCCGCCAAACTTATCATGAAATCATACCTGGGGGGTGCGTTGCTTGCACGCCCCCTGGTCTGGTCCTTCCTTGGTACATAAGGGCGAGACCTTCTCTGCTCCTTCCTCCCTTCCTTGACCTCATGCACCCGCGTCTGTTGCTGCTGATTCCCCTGACCTCCACGTGGCTTCGACGGTGCAGCACTTCCTCTCTTCTCAGAGACCTCTGTCTCTGCTACTATGTGTGCCACCGCACGTCGCCGTATCTCGGTGAAGGTGGCAGGGTGGCTCCTGATGAGCGATTCACTAAAAGGACCAGGGAGGACACCTCTCTTGAACGCATGCACCAGCATGTCCTCGTCCTTGTTGGGCAATCTCACCACCTGCGCCCCAAAGCGATTGAGGTAGTCCCTCAACGGCTCCCCCTGATACTGGCGCACGTCAAACAGGTCGTAGGACATTACTGGCGCAGGTCGGTTAATGATGTACTGCTCCGTGAACAGCTTCGCGAACTGATGGAAGGAAGTGACGTGGCCCTCTGGCAGGCTCACGAACCACTCCATAGCCACTCCGCTCAGCATGCTCATGAACATCTTGCAGTACACAACATCTGAACCTCCAGTCAGCATTATCTGAGTGTGGAAAGCTGTCAGGTGTGCTTCTGGATCTTCCGCCCCCGTGAACGACGCTTTAAGTCCCACCAGATTAGGAGGCACCACCGTGTTCATGATTTCGGGGGAGAAAGGCATAGGGAATGCTCTCGGAGGCGACGGTGGCGTCGATGTCCTCTCTTCAGCTGCGTGCTCCTTCTGCGCCTGCAATTCCCTACGCAGCTCTTCATTCATACAGTTCAACTCTTCGTTTCTTCTTTGCGATGCAGTCAGCTCTGCACGCATCCTCTCTTGCTCAACTCTCGATTCCGCGACGCTATCTTGCAGCGCGCGCATCATCTCCACTACCTGCGCCATGGTAACAGCTCCTTCTTCAGCAGATGACGCAGGTGAGGTTTGCCTGGTTCTTCTACTCATCTCCTCTGCACTTCAACGTAACTTCACTTCGACGAAATGATCAAGGAGCTCCAAGAAACCTCAAGAAACCTCAAGAAACTGCGACGTGGATGGGAACCAGATTTACACGGGCCCCACGGTGGGCGCCAAATGTTCCGGCCGCTTGACTCGAACGTGGAGGATTGCCTCGTCACTCCTTCGTCTAGCCCTCTGTTCTGCAGGAACGCTCCAAGAACCACCACCGGAACTCCAAACGCTGCCTGCAAAACACACAGACGGCGCCTCTAGCGGCCGTTGTAGCTCCGACGCTCAAGTCAGGCAACAGGAACACCAAAACTATATCTGAATCTCTCTGTCAGACTCGTGTGTAACTGTAAACTCTCAAATGTGTAAGCTCTGAGAATCTGAAAAAACCCTCCTCAATTTCGTTAAGAGTTTGTATATATACCTAAGTCTTTCTCTCTCCTGACGGTTATTCCTCTTGATACGTGGATAACATCTGGTCGTACACGTGTCATCATCTGGAGTATCTGCAGCTGAAACGTTACTTCCACTGTGCCCCTGCGGCTAAGTTATCCACACAGGGAGTAGCTTAGTACGCAGGCTACTCTGGGCGCAACCTTAACATGGCGAGCTGGTTAACCCTGGGCATTGCAGCTCACACTACACATGGTGGCAGATATGTCACTTATCCTCTGTACTTAGACCATACAACAAGTGCTTGCCAAGTCTTCTCAAACACCCGGCGATGTGCTCTTTCGGCGACTTGCTGACCACCTGATCTCCTAACCTTAACACACGACGATCATGTGCAATCTAGGCGATTACTGATCCATAACGGCGATGAGCGATTACTCATCCTCAAGCCGATAGGCGATTACTCACCTCAAGGCGATAGGCGGTTACTCACCTCAAGGCGATAGGCGATTACTCATCCTCAAGGCGATAGGCGATTACTCAACATCACAGGCGATAGGCGATTACGATTCTGAGTGATCGCCTCCCTGATTCACCTGCTATCCTCTACCACGTGTTACTCTGTGAATAGTCCACGTGGTCAACTGCTGCTGATGTCATCGACTACCGATGACCGACCGGATCAGTTTTCATCTCTGTGTTTCTTTTGGAGTTTGCTGCAATTTTCTGGTTTTTTGGGTGCAGATGTTGATTGCAACACTGACTTGTGTAATTGTTTTACATTGTTGAAATTGAAGATTTTCATTGATTTGGAGAATTCATTGACAAGCTGGTGCAGAATTTGGGTTTGCATTAAAAACCAGCAGGTGGTACAATGCTTTAACTGCATAATTTTGTGCATTGGAGCTGTTTGATTAAATTTATAGCATATTTTTTTGGGAATTAAACTTTGCTGGTTGATTGAGAAAAAAACATAATAACCAGGTGCAACTGTAACTTGATTTTCTTTTGAATTGGTGAGTGGTTGTGCGTGAATTACATGAACCATTGTTGAATTGGTGAGTGTGACATTAAAATTTTGATTGTGATGCATTGATGTTTCAGAATCAAACAGTTTGGAGAAAAAAAAATTGTGCAGATTTTTATTATGTGATTTCTAAGCATTGATTTAGTGGATTCATCATTCTGTTAGTTTGCAGAGAAATTAAATTGAAGTAACACAAAGTCATTCTGTGCTTGTATTGTTGGTGTAGTCCAGAAAATAATGCAAGTGTTCTAGTTTATTTGTCTCGGGTGGCACTATTTTTGTGGTTTTGATATTGCAATTAAATTGTTGCTGGTTGGCATATCTTGGTGCAGCTGGAATTGGTGGAAGTTGATTCTGTGAGCTACTGGAATTTGGCACTTACACGGTGGGATCCATTTAAAATTGTGGATTTGGAGTATTTCATTCATAAAATTGAAACAAGTGGAGTCCATGGTTTGCTGAATAGTGCTTTTGAAGAATTGAATCTTGGCACACAAGCAGAAATTGTGCAGTATTGAAGCGTGATTTTGGTGAAAGAATTCAGCAATTGAGGACTTTCTGTGGGGCCCACGAGATTGGTATTAGAAAAGTGGAAAACAAATTCTTCCCAATTTCATTTTGGGCAAAAAAAAAACATATTGGACCATCATTTGGTTTTTGGTCTTATGCTCCATTAAAAAAAAAAATTTATCATTTTTTTTTAATCCATTCTAGTGCCTATCTTTAGTGTTTTTGTTTGGGTGCCTACTTTCTTGAAAACCTTTAATTTCTTGCTTGTCTTGATTTTATGGACAATCTTTGTGTTTGTAATCTCTAATCTCATTTGAGTTTCACTCTTCAAATTGAGCTTTTATTGCTTTTATTATTGACCTCTTGAAGTGGAATATACGTTGAATTTGTTCTTTGTGAGAATTGAGCTAACTTCTAGGTAGCATCCTAAAAGAAGGCAAAGGACTTTGCAAGGGGTACTCACCTTTGGAGGACAAACAAGTAGAGGCTTGGAGAGAAACACTTATGAGAGAAGAAAACAGAACTTTGAAGATTTTTTTTTTTTTTTTGTGATTTCAATTTTTTGTAATTTGGTCATTATCTGTACTTTAGGTGTCTTGGAAGAGCCTTCGGTGTTCTTTCATCTCCTACAAGTTTTCTTTAATTTTCTTATTAGATACACGCTTTAGATGGTGAGTGTGTCTTGAAGATTCACAAGTGCCAACAAGCCTCACCATTAGGAGTGGTCTAGTTTACATTTTTGCAATTTAAATTCTTACTTTTTTTTAAAAGTTTCTCTTAGTTTCTTTCTTTGGAAAACTCTTTGTTTATGTTGAAGAAGCTTTCAGTGGAAGGAGATTTGTGAAGTGCATTGGGATAAGTTCTGGCTAGGAAAGACTTGGTACTTAAGAGTGTCTATTGTGACCCACCTCTCTTTCCTGGGAATTTACCTTGTGTGTTAAACTCACTTTCCTTTTTGTGAAAAATATTTTAAATACAAAGCTTAATATGTCTATGTATACTTCTCATCATAGTAGAAGTGACTCAAGTTCTTCATCAAAACAACTGAAAAATATTTCTCAAGAACTTAAGTCACTTCAATTATGGAGGCAACAAGATATTCGTCTTGCCATTCATGAGAAGGAACATAGAATTTTAAGGCAAAAAGAGGAGAGAAAAGTTAAAGAAAAACAAAGTATAGAACATCCAAAAGACCTGGAAAAAGAAAGAAAGAAAGGGTATAGATATGAAAAATTGGGGCAAAAAGGAAATAGTCATAGAGATGAGGAGCATAGTCAAAGAAGAAAGATTTATAATCCTCATTATCAAAAAAAGGAAGGGATGTGTTTTGAGCCTAGAAGTTTATATTATTCTGCCGAGCCTGAAGTATACATTCTTTACTTTGATGGAAATAAAAATGTTGAAGCATACTTAGAATGGGAGACAAAGGTTGATCAAATCTTTGAAAAGCACCAATTGGATGAATTTAGCATATTTTCCATGGCTACCCTAAGTTTTCAAGAATATGCTAGATCTTGGTGGACACAAAGGGAAACTGATGTTAAAATTGACAGAAAATCAGAAGTGCTGAATTAGGATGAATTGAAGATGTGTATGAGAAGAAAATTTGTTCCGTATTCATATGTGAAAAAGAAGAAGCTTAGAGAAGAAATGAAAGAGCTTGTAGAAAAAGGAAGAAACTTTATACAAGGAGAAAAAGAATATGCTAGAAGAGAAAAAGAGTTTAAAAAAAAATTTCAAGCTCTTGTCAGAAAGAAAGAAAAGAAGGAGAAAAGGGAAAGAGAGGAAAAAGAAAGGAAAGATAGAGAAGAGAAAGAAAAGAGAGAAAAAGTGATGATAGAAAAGGAAAGTACAAAAAACTCTTTTTCTGGAGTTGAATTAGATATCGATAACATTTTATCTTCTCTAGAAAACCCTTGTGAGGATGTACTTGAAGAAAAATCTATGTTTGGAGTTGAACCAGATATAGATATAAATGTTTCCTCCACAAAAAATACAGAAGAATGTTTGATTGAAAAGGTAGAAGAGGAAATCAACAAAGAAGAAGAGTCTTTTATGACACCCCTTGAAAGCATAGCTGAGAAACAATCCTTAAAGGGGGATTGCAATACTTTGAACTCTTCTTTTCAATTATATAATGCTCATTCTTCTTTACAAAAATCTCAAAAACCAAACTTTGTGATGTTGTTGCCTAGCTTGGGCAATAAACTACACAAAGTGATGTAAGTTTCTTATGAATCTTTCTTGGTTTGGGTTGAGTTGATATAGGTTTCATTGTATTCATGACACTTTCAAGAATTAGGATCAAAATTCTAAAGAACAATTAATAGAGTTTCTACTCAAGAAAACAAAGGTTCATACTAAAAACACATGAATAGGTAACTTGTAGTGTAAGATAACAATGGAATATGAATGGGTAATTCAAGAACAGTACCAAACTTCAAAGGAAACACAAGAACAACATAAGAACACCAAGAACGAGTGAAAATACTGATTGAAATTCAATAGGAATTAGAAAATCACAAAGAAATTCATCAAAGAACAAAAACCCATGGATGGAAAACAAGAACAACACATGTAAATGGAAACCCATGGTTTGGACGAAATTAAAACAGCAAGAAAACAAGGAAATAAACCAACAAAGTGCAGAACAATGGCAGCAAATGAAAGGAAACAACTCATGGAAAAGATTGAACCGATTAAAAATGGAAAAACTACAAGAAAACACAAATGGGTATTTTTTAGAAGATGAATAGAAATGACTTATGTGGTTGTAGCCTTTTGGAGATGTGATTCACGCCACTTGGAGGGTGGTTCTTCCAAGATGAGTGGGTGGTGCCGCCACTTGAGAGTCTCCAAAGCTCACAAGATAAGACATGAAGGAGAAGAAGAGACAAGTCTCACAAACTCACTCTCTCTCAATTTCAAGATAGTTTCTTTTCTTCTAACTTTCAACTTGTATTATTAAGAACCAAGCACTCCTATTTATAATAAGGAGGGCTGGACATGTTACAAGGGAGAAGGAGTGGGAAGAGTCACTCTTCTAGCTCCTTCTTAGCACCTAAGTCTAGAAGGAGTAGGAAAAGTCACTTCTTCCACTCTTTTACTCAAAACCGTCCCAAACAATGCCTTACACTAGAGGTTTCTTTGGTTTCCCTCTTTGGCATATTCCTAAAGCTAATTTTATATTTATTTACAAATATTTACAAATTTTTATACATGGGTAATTACAAAAAGAGAAAACAATTGATGTTCTTTACCCAAATCTCTAGCCTTGCTCCTTGTGATCCTTTGAGGTATGAAGGATTTTGAGCTAACTTGTCCTTGAGGTTCTTGGCTTTTATCCTCACTTTCCTCTTCTATTTGATCTCCATCACAAAGTGAACAAAAATATTTTTGAAAGGGGTCTTATGTTTTTCTTTAAAAAGAATTTTAAAGATAAAAGGCCTTATTTCTGTTCAGTTTTCTTTTGTTTTAATTTTCTTTTAAAAAAGAAATTTATCTCATGTTTGTTTGATGTTTATTGTAGATTGACATTTGACCGAGGAGGAAAACATCAAATAACAAAGGCTGCTGTCATTAAGCATCATTCAGATCTGAGGACAGATCCTTTTCAAGAGGAAGGGGATGATGGAAATCGTCCAGCCTCAAAACTTTTGACCAAGAAGATAGACGAAGATCGAATTTTAATGAAGAGTTTGTAGAGTCTTTTTCTTCTTCTTAGCCTTGTAAAAATTGTATAGAGTAATTAGGAAGTTTTGGGCCTTGTATTTTGGGCCAAAGTAGGGAAGGATGGAAATAGAAAATAAAGTAAAGTGTAAAATAGTAAAAGAGGGGTGCAAATAGAAATGTAGGCAAGGAAGGCATGAGGCTCCACATGTCTTCTCCTTAATGGAGAGGACTTGCACCAATAAGGTAGTAACACTTGTCACACTCTCATTTGAGAGTTTTTGAGAGGCTTTCTCCTATAAATAGAAGTCTCTTATACATGTATTTTTTTAACTTGGAATTAGTAATGAAATGCTGCCTAATGTAGGCCATTCTACTTATTCTTAAGTTCTCCCTAGGTTAGTCTCCTTCAAGACTTAGCCTAAACTTTTTCCTAATGAGTTGGCCTCACCTCTCACTCTCACAAATTCCTAACTCCACTTCAATCCATGGAAACTCCTCTTGAGTTTCTATAATGCTTCTGCTCCTCAAATCTCATCATCCATCCAAAGAAGAAATTACAAAGATCGTTATTAGAAGAAGAGCATTTTTCCATTAGGGTCACTCTTAGGTCACCTTGCTTCTGATAAAACAGATGGAGGGGAGGATGATTTTGCATGTCTCCTCTCGAGGATGCCTTGGATCATGATAGGTCCTCACCCAGGCAGGGGTTGTTCACTCCCACTTCTAATAGAGTTAGGGTTTCAGAACCGGGGTTGGTAAGGAATTCACCGGCTATTATGCAAGCCAAGGGCTCAGAGTCACAACTTCTAGTAGATTTAGTTACGACTCCTATAGATGGCCATGATGTGGAGGTCTCTGCTCCTGTGGCTGTACCATCTCCGATTAGAATTAGAGGCCTTAACTTAGAGAGACTAGACAAAGAGTAGAAACTAGCAAAAATTTACTAGAATTTACTCATTAAAATTGATCTTACAAAGCATGAGCCAAACACCCTTATTTATAGGTGCAAGTGCCTAGGAGGATAAGAGAGAGGATGGTAGGAAATCCTAAAGAGAGGGGTGGCTAGGGCATTGACTAAGGTCAATGAAGCCCCTAGCATGCTTCTAGAAGGTAGGGCTACATCCCTACCCTAAAAGGCCTAGGTACAAGCTAAATTGTTAAATACACCCCATATTGTGCTAAATGAACCCTACTCTACTGAAATTACAAATAAACTTAAATTAATTGATGTTCAGCTTCCATGGCTTAGGCAATCATTAGGAGCACCAAATATGATATCATCAACATAGATTTGAACCAAAATGATAGCAGATTTTGACTTTTTAATAGAAAGAGTCTTATCAATTTTGCCTCTCTCATATCATGAGATAAGAGAAAATTGATAAGCCTCTCATACCACTGTCTTGGGGCTTGCTTGAGTCCATATAAGGCCTTTTCAAGCTTGTACACATGACTAGGATGTTGGTGATCTTCAAAACCGGGTTCATTGATGAATCCATTGAGAAATGCACTCTTCACATCCATCTAAAATAGTTTAAAACCACTCATACAAGCAAATGCAAGAAGTAATCTCACAACTTCCAATCTAGCCACAGGTGTAAAGGTTTCATCATAGTCAATGCCTTATTCTTGATTATATTCGTTAGCAACCAAACTAGCTTTGTTTCTTGTTATCACACCAGATTCATCCAATTTATTTCTAAACACCCACTTAGTTCCAATGATATTCATGAAATTATTTTTAGGAACAATAAACCACACATCATTTCTAGAGAATTGATTCAGCTCATCATGCATGGTAGCAACCCAGTTTTCATCTTTAACTGCATCACCAATAGATTTAGGTTCAATTTGAGATACAAAAGCCATGTGTTTGCAGTAATTTGAGATAGAGTTTCGAGTAGACACTCCCTTATCAATCTGTCCAATAATGTTGTTCACAAAAAAGGTCTCTAGGAATCCTCCATTCTTTGGGAAGTTCATCTTATTGCAGAATTTCAACAGGTTGTTTCACAGAATCAACCGGTTGTTTTTCTGGACAGGATTCCAGCTTCTGCAGAATGGTGTTCTACCCATCTTCTTCTGCATAATTCTTCATAGATTCCTATTTTGCATGGTTAGTCTCATCAAAGACAACATGAATAGACTCTTCCACAGTCATAAGCCTTTTATTATACACTCTATAAGTATGGCTAATTAAGGAATAACCAAGGAAGACCACTATCCGTTTTTTCATCAAACTTGCCAACGTTTTCCTTTCCATTATTTAAAATGTAACACTTCCAACCAAACACTTTTAGATTACCAATGTTGGGTTTTCTTCAAAATTGGTCTAATGAGGACCTTCTTCATCACATAGCAAGTTGTGCTAACAGCATCAACCCAAAAATATTTTGGCAATGAAGACTCACTCAAAATGGTTCTAGCAAGTTCCTTCCTATAATGAGGAGGAACAAAACGTGCGCACATGCATAACTTTAAATCATCCCAAGAGACCGTGGTTGGCCTCTTGTTGAGTTCAATGTCCATTACAGTGTGATGCCACCACTACATGGCATAATCTAAAAACTCAAGGGAAGCTAACCTAACTTTTTGGTCTTCTTCGACCTCATACACATTAAATATTTGTTCTACTTTAGCTTCCCATCCTAAATACACATTGGGATCACTTTCCCCACTAAAACTAGGTAATTTAATAAAAGAAAAAGAAGTCTTTGGTGGTGGGTGTTGATGGCGCCTCTCCTCAAAGTTATGCACTCTCCAATCTTAGTCTTCTTTTTTACTCCCATAATGCATGTAGTGCCTAGTAGCTCTTCTTGGCTCCCATCTCCTTTCTCTAGTTTGTCTCTCTTGAGCCTCTTCAAGTCTTTGCAACCTTTCCACTAATTGTCACATTTCCTCATCTTTTTGGGTCAAAATCCTTTTGGCATCCGGAAGCTCTCCCAAAAGATGTGCCTTTTAAGGAGATTGTGGCTTGGAAGATTCTCTTGAAGACAAATGGGCCATAATTTGCACAAAAGGAAACAAATAATTAGTGAAAAAAATAACAATGTTATCCACTCACTCACTTGTATCACTCGGTTATTTTGTAAAAGAGTGATAAATTGTAAAGCACTTAAGAAAGATTTGCACTCAAAACAAGGTCTACACTTGGTAGTAAACACCTCAAGTGAAAGATGAAAAAGCTCTTACACTTGCTCACCAAAGATCCCCACAACAAAACTTAAGAAAATTTGAAAGACGAGCAAGAAAAGCTAAAAAGAAAGAAAGCTAAACCAAATGGGAAAAAGATAGTGACAAAACTTTAAGAAGACAAACAAGAAAAGCACTTAAAAAGACTCAAAGAAACTTACTTAAACTTTAATTATGAAGGTTTGAATGTATGTGAAAGCAAGAAGGATTAAACTCCACAAGTATGAACACAATTTGCCATATACTTAAGAATCCTCTTTAGAAATTTGAACTTTGAAAGTTGAAAAGTGAACGCTCTCAATTTCTTTTTATCTTTGTTTTTATGGATTCAAAAGTTCCATATCTTTTCTTTTTTATTTCATGCATGTTTTTAATTCACTCTTCAATTTTTGAAAAAAGAGATTGGATTGGGATTCAATTCATATGAACACTTGCATTCTATGTTTGGAATTAAATCAACCACTTAAACAATTTCTAATTTGATTTTAGCTCTTCACAATTAAAATCAAAATAAGTAGAATAGATTTAAGACTCCTGGAATATTAAGAACATATGACTCAAAGTAAAAGATGTAAGGGAAAAAAATTGAAAAAAAATAGAAATCAAAAGCAGAATTTAAAGTGCTTAATGAATAAAAAGCGGAATTGTAAATGACAAGAATGTAAAGGCGGAATTTAAATTGCTTGAAGGTAAAAGCAAGAATTTAAAATGTGCTAGAATTTAAAGGGCAGAAATCAACTCAAAAGCATTTAAGCACAAAATAACCATGCTTTGAATACCACATGATGTGAGTTGATTTTAGATAACACATTTTAAAGGTTTCACTTTTGTTATGATTTTTTAGATTAGCAATTTAAGGTGAGAACCCTTAGAAGATCCCCAGTGAACACGAACTTAACCAAGTGGTTAAGTAAGTGTGAAGGTTCACTTCATAAGGGCAAAGAGAAAAACAAAAGTATAAGGTATGGATGATGCAAGGTGCAGAAATTAAAGAACAAATAAATCAAGGAAAGGATGAAGATGATTGAAAATAAAAGACATAAACAAGAATATAAAGGAGGAATGTAAATGGCGTAATGAAAGGAATGAAAGGAGTAAAAGTGAAGGAAGCTTATGGAGAATGGAGGGAATGGACACGCCATTTGGAGGGTGGGAATCCCCAAGATAAGTGAAGGAAGAGCTGTCACTTGAAGTTGTAACATCCCGCCAAATTCTTTTCATATTTATATAATGAAATAAAGGTAAAACAATAATATCGAAGTGAAAATATATATATATATATATATATATATATATATATATATATATATGTATAATGAAATTTCTCCTCACAGGGAGTTTAATACATATCCAGTCAGTTTTCCAAACTTAAACAAAAATACAGCAAAATAGAAAAACAGGCGATCTCCTAACAGAAAACAGAAAACGGGTGATCTCCTATCAGAAACAGAAAACAGGCGATAATCCCTACCCTTATAATATATAACACCATCTTTTGCCAATATTCTTCTACACTCAAATTTTTTTGATGAAGTCTTTGGAGCTTATCCATCAACTTCCTATTGTAGTTTGAGGGATTATGGCGACATCTCAAGGCTCCCCTAAGATCATTCCAACACGTAGTGGGAGAGTCCTTGTGGAGATGTCTCTCTCTTTTTAGGGAAATCCACCAATTCATAGCATTACCTTGAAAGCTTAGGATGGCTAAGGGTACTTTTCTTTCCTCACCTACTCGATGACAAGCAAAAAATTGTTCTACCTTCATTTCCCAATCTAGGTAGGTTTCTACGTTTTCTTTCCCATAGAAATAAGGTAGATCTACCCTAACCTCCTTAGTACTTTCTTTTCTCTCTTTTCTAGCTGTTCTAGGGGGTGGTTGGTAGTACTCATTAATCCTAAGGCTTTGTTCACCAAGAGAATCACTACCCCTAGAACTAGATGCATGTGAGTTTCTTTTTGTTTTATGGGTGTATTCATCTTTTTATTTAACCATCCTCAACTCGTTCTCCAACAAAGCAACATGAGCATCCCTCTCTTTGAGTTGGGTCTCATGTTGGAGTTGTCTATATGAAAGTGATTGAAATTCTTGTGCTAATTGTTTTAAAAAAGATTTGATTGACTTTCTATCATCTTCACTAGAGTTAGGAGAATGAGTACATATGATTAAAGCTATGTGTTAAAAGCAATTTACCACAAGAAAGATAGGTGGAGTTGTAACATCCCGCCAAAAACTATTTATATTTATATAATGAAAATAAAGGTAAACAAATAATGTTGAAGAGAACATAATTATATATATAAGTAATGAAGTTGCTCCTCACAGGGAGTTTAATACATAACCAGTCAAATGTTTTTTTCAAAACTTAACGAAATCAATCAAATACAACGAAAACGGCGATCTCCATACATAAACCGGCGATCTCCTAACAGAAGACCCCAAAACAGGCGATCTGCTATCAGGACATAAATCCGGCGATCACCACCAAGAGATAGAAACAGGCGATCTCTTCCCCGGCGACCACTCACTAAGGAACTCTACTTCCTGGAAGATCATCTGCTCCCGTGTAAAAATTACACGATCATCACAGTTTTAAGAGAAAAACAGCCATAGAGCAGAACACGCAGGGTAAGCTATATATTTTAAAGAGAGTTTAAATATGAACATAAAAATTAGAATAAAACAAATTCAAGATACCCACGTAAAACTATAGAGTTTCTCATTCCCTTCACCTGATCGCCAAGAAATCACACATTTCACAATATTTTCAAGAGTCGTTCTATTTCACATAATGCATCAAGTGTCTATCAATTCAAAGTTCCTCATTTCTTACGTCAGACTTCCACTGATTTAACACACATAGACACACACCACACCACTGTAAAGTCCACACAGGACAGCAAGTAAAGTCCACACAGGACAGCAAGGAAAGTCCACACAGGACAGCAAGCAAAGTCCACACAGGACAACAAGGAAAGTCCACACAGGACAGCAAGCAAAGTCCACACAGGACAACAAGGAAAGTCCACACAGGACAGCAAGCAAAGTCCACATAGGACAACAAGGAAAGTCCACACAGGACAGCAAGGAAAGTCCATACAGGACAGCAAGCAAAGTCCACACAGGACAACAAGGAAAGTCCACACAGGACAGCAAGCAAAGTCCACATAGGACAACAAGGAAAGTCCACACAGGACAGCAAGGAAAGTCCACACAGGACAGCAAGGAAAGTCCACACAGGACAGCAAGGAAAGTCCACACAGGACAGCAAGCAAAGTCCACACAGGACAACAAGGAAAGTCCACACAGGACAGCAAGGAAAGTCCACACAGGACAGCAAGGAAAGTCCACACAGGACAGTAAAAGATCATCAATTCACCCAATACACCATGCAACACTTAAATGAACGATCTCTACCACAGCAACAAATGTATCCAGGTTCAGATCTTTCCAATAACACATGTATTTCACATATCAACCTCGAACAAGTGCAAAGCGACACTAAAACAGGGGATTTTAGAAGACAACATTTAAAACCGGCGATTACGTCGCCCTACACGTAAAAACAGAGCATTCACGAAGATGAAAACGAAACCGGCGACCACGTCGCCCTCACTTAAGAAACAGCTAATCTACGGCTTTTATTGAAGATAAAGCTAGCTTCCCTTACCTGGACTTGCGCAAAACACCAAGAGCTCCGAAACCCAACGAAGCTTAAAGAATGCCTTGGCTCTGTTTTAGTGTCTGGTTTGTAGAACTTGCAGAGAATCTTCCAGGTGCTCTAATGATAGTCGTCGCTCGTCGTAATGGTGCTTGAGGTTGCCTGAATCGCAGCGCGAAGGAGAGAAAAGAGAGGGATGAAGATGCACTCACTCTTTCACTCTTGAGCCACTGTAACCTCCTTTGCCTTCCCGCAGTGGGCTTTTGAATCCAAGCCTACCTGTCCACGCATGCTGCTGCTGCCACCCCTTCTGTAGGAAAGCCTGAGTGTACGTTCTCACTGAACAGTACGGCCACGGTTGTCTCTTGTGCCTGCCAACCACTGCCCTGAACAGTACGACCACTGTTGTCTCTTGTGCATGCCAACCACTGCCCTGAACAGCACGACCACTGTTGTCTCTTGTGCATGCCAACATTCTGATGTCACTATTCTGAACCACCCTTTTTGTCCACGTGGCGCGCGTGCAGGACGCGTCATGCTGGGAGTCTGGGTCCCACTTTATCTGTGTGAAACTCGACATCGCGCGATAACCTTCCACCGATGACCGCTCGCTCGATGACTATCCACTGAGGTCTCAAACTGGCAAACGACCGATGTCTCTCCCTGGAAGACGACCGATGTATCTCCCTGGGAGACGACCGATGTCTCCCCCTGGCGACGCCCGCATGCCTCTCGCGACCCGGCTATGCCTGCATGCCTCGCGCCCCGGCGTTGCCCGCATGCCTCGCGCGCCCTGGTGACGTCCACATGCCTCGCGCCCCGGCGTTGCCCGCATGCCTCGCGCGCCCTGGTGACGTCCACATGCCTCGCGCCCTGGCGATCATGTGTAGTAGGCGACCGGCGATCATGTGCTAACTAGGCGATCTCATAGTCTTCTAAACTACACTTTCCTTCCTTTTTATTTTAAATAGAAACATACTTAGAATTTATTTAAAATAAATCCCTTTTTATTCCAATTCAATTTTACAGGTCCTTACAGGAGTAATGTAGGTAGATTCCCAGGAAAGGGAGGCGGATCACTTGGATCACTTAAGTACCAAGCCTTTCCTAGCCAGATTCTATCCTCCAAAACTTTCACAAACCTTTCTCTAAGTAATTCACTTAGAGCAAAATCAAGAATGAAAACACAATTTTTATATAAGAAACAAATATGCTAAAGTGATTAAACACAAATGAATTAATTCTAACTAGAAAGCTTTAAACTAGTCGGATTCCTAATGATGAGGCTTGTTGGCACTTGTGAACCTTCAAGACACACTCATCGACTAATTACGTGATTAATCCACTAATTGTTCAAGGTTTAACAAATTACAAATCAAGAAAATACAATGGAAATTGGATTAACAAAAATTGTAAATTCTAATCTATGCACTTCTTCCTTTTGGCACTCCTTCTTTTGTTTTGCACCTTTTCTATTTGCACTCCCCCTCTTTGTGTATATTTGTGTATAACCTTGTTGCTGCACTCTTGCTATACCTCTTTTAGGATAGTCACTTGAAGTAATCAATTCAGCACCTACTAAGTGATAATAGCACTCACCACAAAGGTTAGCTCCAAACTTAACAAACACTTTTTGAAAACTTCCACCACATAAGAGGTCAACAAAAATTAAAGCAACAAAAGCTCAATTTAAATTTGGACAACAGCAAAGGGATTTAAATGTGACAAAACTAGAAGGAATATTGAAGAAAACTTGACAATCAAGCAAAATAAGGTAATCAACAAAGCTAGCACACAAAATGAACCTAGGGAAAGGTACTAGAATTGGATTATAAAAACCAAAATTGAACTACTGGAATTTAAATGTCAAAAAGAGTGACTTACACGATTTATGCTGAGCTGTATTTTTCAAATTTGAATTTGAATTTTTAAACACAGATACTTCAAGATGTTAACCAAATTTTGGCGCTGAAATCACTCAAAACACATGCACCAATCAATTACAATAAAATTTTCAAATCTGGTGCCAGATTACCGTTTTTTTTCGCGCCAGTTTTGAACACTGATTTTGTTTGATTTATCATTTTTTTTTCATTTCGAATTTTGATTCAATTTTTTTTTCCTTTTTTTCTAAGACATCAAAATTCTCAGATCCAGATTTCTAGAATTTTTCTCCAACGGGAATTAATTTTCACAATGAAAAACAGCTAACACAGTCTAGAAATCCTAATATGGAATTAAAAACAGAGTTGAAAACTTGCAAAGACACAATAGAATGATTGTATAAGAATTTGTGTGGATCTATCACACAAATATGAACTCAAATCTAAAAGAGAAATGCACCAAAGTATCAAACAATTCAGATTAAAAACTGGACTCAAGAGCAAATCAAGAAACAAAATCAATCAAGAAAAGTACTACTAGGATTTGATGACATTTCTTGGAGAAACATGACATGAAAAAACATGTATTGATTTCAAAATCAAAATGACTCAAATTAAAACAGATTGAACCAATTAAAATGTGCAAGAAAGACTCAAAATCCTAATAAAATCAAGCAGCACACCAAAACACACAAGAATCCTACACAAAATTGAAATTAGAAGCTCAAAAACAAGTTGAACACATTCTACCAATTGGTTCATCCAAACAGCATTCAAATCAAAATTAAATTGCAAAAAACAGTAAGACATTCAAGGATCTAATGAAGAACAACACAGAAATATGAAGAACAACACAAAATCACAAAAATTAGAAGAAGACACTTAGCTCTTGAAGAACCATGGCTCTGATACCACTTGATGTAGCCTAGCTTGAGTGCTTTCTTCCATGAGCTGAAAATGAATTTGAAGGTGGTGGAAGCTATGGTTGAAGACGTGCAAGGAGCTCCTACGAGTTGTGGTTTCCTTGAAGGTGAAGTGTTAGGTGTGGAGAGTGAGTGGTGAGGCCACCTCACTTGACTAGATGAAGAATAAAGACTAAAGGTGTCTATCCTAGAGGTAGGAAACAAGAGTGATAATTGGCACAAAGTTGGCAGCAATTTCACTCAAATTAATCTTCCAATTTACATGAGCCAATCACCTCATTATATAGGAGAGAGGGCTGGACATTTTGGAGCCAAAATTTGAAAATTCAAAATAAAGCTCTCCAATGAGAAGGTGCCATGTGGAGTCATGCTTTCCATGTTTTAGCTCACACCTTCCATGCTAAATCCTCTCCACTCCTAGGTTGCCATGTGGACGTCCATGTGCTCCATGCCAAGGTGATTTTCGTCCTCCAAAAAGACCCTAGACGTTTTACGGTTACATTGGGCTCAAAGAAGCCCAATTGTTACCCTAACTAGTCATATTTTACTATTGGCCCAAATACAAGCCCAAAAACCTATGCTACTTGGCCCAAATATTTGGTCCAATTATTATATGCTACTAGGCCCAATACATGGCCCATGAAATCCTAAACAACTTTATACAATTTATTTAAGCTAAAGCTTGGCCCAAAAATAATGTTGACTAGTCAGCAGGAACTCAGTCTTCTTGTGTTCTTCTGACCAAAGCTTTAGTTTATATTTTGATGACTTGGAGGTCTTCTTGGATATGTTTGTACATTCCTTCACCCTAGAGTTCTCCTCTTGATTGGGCCTACAAAAAGAAACAAAAACCCAATTAGACCCATATTTACAAGTAAATCCCAAAATAACCTCTAGGTCTTTATCCTCCTTATTATGTGGTTGTGTATGGCTGGAGGCTCTGCCATCAGGTATGATATGACCACAAAATGCGAGGGACTTCTTTTGCCCATTCTCTTTTGGCTTTCTGGAGTCTTCTTCTTAATCCCCTCAGTAACACTCTATTAGCCAATTCAGCTTGACCGTTGGTCAGGGGTGTTCTACTGAGGCAAATATTTGCTTAATACCTAATTCTTAACACAAAGTTACCCAGGTATGGGAAGGCCAAGGGGTGGAGATTGAATGTAACTCCTTTGGGGTGAGTGACTCCAATCGGCGTATTTCTGGAATTGTTCACATCTTCTCACATAAGTAATCTTCCTTTACTATTGGCCAATAATAACCTGCTTAGAGCACCTTCAGGGATAGAGCTCATCCTTCTACGTGGCTTCTGCAAAGTCCCTTATGGAGCTCAGTCATTACTCAAATGCACTACTTCCTGTTTATGCATGTGAGTAGTGGGTGTGTAAAACCATACCGGAGGAGGTGACCATCCACCATTGTGTACCTACTTGCATTCTTTTTTATGATCTTGGCTTATATAGGGTCTGACAGGAGTAAACCATCTGCTAGGTATCAAATCTATGGTGTCTCCAATTATCAACTGGGGTGACTTGCACGACCTTGAAACTGCTTTCTTCGGGTATTTCCCATACACTTACTCTTGGCACTTTTAAGGTCTCTTGGATAACAAATCGGTGCCTCCCCACTTTCCCCAAGCTTGGGAGTTTGGATAGTAAATCCGTGCGAGATTTTTGCTCTCTTTGCCATGGATGAGCTTAAATGAGGAAAAAAATTCTTTTAAAATTTTGACGTACCCGAGGTAGGATGCTAGGTGCAGGTCCTTAGCTTGATATTCTTCTGTCACTTGCCCTGTTACGAGTAATGAATCACCCTTTGCCAACAGTCGGCGAGTTCCCCGTTCCTTTGCCAACAACATGCCTACTATGAGGGCTTCGTACTCGGCCTGATTGTTACTTGCTTTGAATGCAAACTTGAGGGACTGTTCGATGAGAACTCCATTTGGTACTTCTAAGATGATGCCAACCCCGCTTCCTTGTAAGTTTGAGGATCCATCAACGGAGAGGACCCATAAATAGTGGTCGAGATCGGGTTCAGACCCTTTGGGGGTGATATCATTAAGGAAGTCTGCATATACCTGTCCCTTGATCGGCCCACATGGCTCATAATTTATGTCGAACTCATATAGTTCAATAGCCCACCTGACCATTCTCCCTGCAATATCTGGTTTCTAAAGCACCTTTCGGATAATGTGGTCGGTCATCACTATGATTGTGAAGCTTTGAAAATAATGTCCCAGTCGTCGGGCTGTGAAGACCATCGCGAAAGCTGCTTTCTCAATGGCTTGATAACATATCTTTGTGCCTTGTAATACCTTACTAACAAAGTACACTGGCCTCTAAGCCTATCCGTCTTCTTGCAAAATGACCGAGCTTAAAGCTCGGTCAGTGATGAAGAAGTAAAATCAAAGAGGAAGTCTTAGGGTGGGCTTACTAAGTATGGGCGGCTTAGCCAAATATTCTTTTAATTTAGCAAAAGCCTCTTCGCATTCCTCCGACAAGATGAAACGATCATTCTTTTTCAGGCATTGAAAATATGGATATCCCTTGTCACCAATAGCCGAGAGGAAAACGAGAAAGAGTGGCCATGCATCCAATTAATCTTTGGACTTCCTTCACATTGGTTGGAAACCTCATTTCCATGACAGAGGAACATTTTTCAAGGTTGGCCTCAATTCCCCTTTCAGTTAGCAAAAACCCAAGAAACTTCTCTGCCCGTACTCCAAAAAAGCACTTTTTTGGATTGAGCTTTAAGTTGTGTACTCTGATTGTGGTGAATAATTCCTCCAAGTCGAATATGTCATCATTTGACCTTATTGACGTAACCACTATGTCATCTACATAGGCTTGGACATTCTGCTCGAGCATTGGTAGCAGAATTCGGTCCATGAGCCTTTGGTAGGTCGCCCCAGCGTTTTTTAAACCGAAGGGCATGACCGTGTACCAGTAGCTGGCTGTATAAGTCATGAAGGTCGTTTTCCTCTCATCAATTGGATCCATCCGATTTTGGTTATACCCGGAAAAAGAGTCCAAGAAACTCAACAAGCCACATCTCGAGGCACTATCCATCAAGGAGTCTATATTGGGTAGTAAGTAGGAGTCTTTGGGGCAAGCTTTGTTAAGAATAGTGAAATCCACACACATTCTCCACTTTCCACTTGCCTTTTTTACCAAGACCACGTTGGCCAACCACTCAAGGTACTGGAGAAATGCTTTTAAGACCAAATTTGGACTATATGAGTGGTTAATGATGCCTTTTGGACTCACTAATGCACGTAGCACTTTCATGAGGCTTATGAATCATGTCCTTAGGAATTGCATAGGTAAATATGTAGTAGTTTATTTTAATGATATATTAGTATATAGTCAAAGCCTAGAGTCCCACCTAAGTCACCTTTTAGTGCTTAGGAAAAATAGTTTGTTTGCTAATGTAGATAAGTGCACTTTTTGTGTAGATAGTGTGGTTTTCTTAGGATTTATAGTAAACAAAAATGGGGTACATGTTGACCTCGAGAAAATCAAAGCCATCCAAGAGTGGCCAACCCCACAAAATGTAGGAGGCGTTAGGAGCTTCTACGACTTAGCCAGTTTGTATAGGAGATTTGTTCCTAACTTCTCAAGTTTAGCTTCACCACTCAATGAGTTAGTCAAGAAAGACACTCCATTTTGTTGGACGGAGAAGTATGAGCAAGCCTTTCAAAGGTTGAAAGCTCAACTCACTAATGCACCTATTCTAGCTGTACTGACCAGTCCTCGGATGTCAGCTGGGTGCCACAACATGGGCCAAAGCCACGTGGAGTGGACCCCACAGGGGGTATTGAACAGGGAAGGGCGATGAGTCATCAGCCTACAGAGAAGGGCGATGAGTCATCAGCCTATAGGAAGGGGTGATTAGTCATCAGCCTACAGAGAAGGGCGATGGGTCATCAGCCTACAGAGAAGGGCGATGAGTCATCAGCCTACAGGAAGGGGTGATTAGTCCTCAGCCTACAGAGAAGGGTGATGAGTCATCAGCATGTTCTCACAAAGAAGGGTGAGTAGTCATCAGCGTGATGGTCACTAGAAAGGGCTGATGTGTCCTCGTCACTTCGCAGGGTGATCAGTCCTCGACAACAGAGTGTGGCGAGGTGACATCGGTCCTGGGTGATTTGAACAACGTAACCAGAACAGTTAAGGTTGGTTCCCAGTGTGGGCCAATGACCAGTTAAATACCTAGAGGTAGGGAGAGGCCTGGATCACGAAGTGCCCATGCGGGTAGCAGGGAAAGCACAGTTAGGTGCAGAGTCCTGAGGGGTCGAGTACTCATCAGAACTAGGGTTTCCCAGTGAAGCTACATGCATGGCACATGAACAGTGAAGGCACTCCCAGAACAGGTGGCCCCAGAGACTAGGTGCACAAGGAGGCATCCAGGTGGTCACCCTGTTAAAGTTTGCACTCCAGAGAAGGAAACCTTATGTGCTAGATTACCCTAAGATTGGGTGATAGCGGCGCAAGGGTATTCCAGTAAACCCTGCATATGGCTAGCAGCGCAGCGAACCCTAATTAGGGCTAGCGGCGCAGTAAACCCTAGAATATATAAGGGACAGTAAAATACTTCACAAAGGTACGCAGTTTCTAGACCTAAACACAGAGAAACTCAATACACTTGGTGTTTCTTGCCCTACACTGACTTGAGCGTCGGAGTGCAAACGGCCTCTAGGGCGCCCCTTTCTCTTTTGCAGGTGCAGATTGTTTCGCAAAGAACCAAGCACATATCAACGTGAGGAAGGTGGTGAATGAGTGTCGTGGAGTCAACGGACAGGCGAGTCAACCGGCAAGAACATTTGGCGCCCACCGTGGGGCCGGAATAAAACAAGGTCCCATACACGAGAGTGAGAGAAAAAAACCACAGAAGATGAGGAATACGAGACACGGGTCCGTTCCACCAAATGGAGGCGACAACGTTACCATGCAACAACTTATGGAAACGATGCGCGCCCTCCAGGAGACGGTGGCGGAGTCCAGAGCGCACCAGGCGCGTATGCAGGAAGACCTGGCCACCTCACAGGCCAGGAATGAAGAGTTGCACCGAGCGAATGAGGAGCTACGCTTGAATTTGCAACACATACAACAAGCTGGAGATCGTGGGGAAGATGATCGAGCCCCACCAGTGCCCCCAAGGGCCTTTCCCATGCCTTTCTCCCAGGCGATTATGAACACGGTGGTCCCAGCCACCTTCGTAGGGCCTAAGACCGTGTTCACCGGGAAAGAGGATCCTGAAACGCATCTCACTGCTTTCCATACGCAGATGATGTTGTCAGGAGGGTCCGACGTAGTGCACTGTAAGCTCTTTATGGCCACACTGACAGGAACTGTGCTAGAATGGTTCGTGAGTTTGCCTGAAGGACATATCACGTCTTTCGCGCAATTCACCGCGCTGTTCAGGGAGCAATATCTTGTCAACAGGCCCCCTCCACCAGTGTCTTACGATCTTTTCGATGTAAGGCAGCACCAAGGGAGTCCCTTAAAGATTACCTCAATAGGTTTGGGGTGATGGTGGTAAGGTTGCACACCAAGGATGAAGATATGGTGGTGCACGCCTTCAGGAAGGGTGTATTGCCAGGGCCTTTCAGGGAATCTCTGATACGCAGCCGCCCCAAGACTTTCGGCGACATAAAACGACGTGTTGTGGCCCACATTGTCGCCGAGGGAGAGCTCAGCGAGAAGCGAGAAAACGCAGTCTCGTTAAAGCCCCGAGCGCCTAGTCGGCCTCAACCGCTGCGGGTGCACGAGGCAACCACAAAGAAGAAGGCTCAAGGGAAACAGAAGCCCTATGAGCCCCGAAAACCACAACCTAGGGCGCAAGGCAAGGATGACATGCCCCCTAGGCATGAATTTGTGGTGGAGTTGAAGGAACTAATTGCCATTCCTAATGTGGCAGAAAGGTTAAAGATGCCCCCAAAGAGTGACAAGAGGTTGGGGCCCAACAAAAATGCATGGTGCGAATTCCATCAGGCCTTTGGTCACCCCATTCGAAATTGCCTGGCCCTGGGCCACCAATTGGACGAGTTGGTGAAGAGTGGGTTCTTGAATGACTACCTAAAGGAGGCATCAGAGGGTGAGACGGTCGTTGCACCAAGGACAGACCAGGGGCATGAAGTGCCCATACATGGTGAGATCCACACTATATCAGGTGGGTTCTCAGGAGGAGGGTGCACTTCTTCGCAACGTAAGAAGTATGCACGTTCGGTGATGGCAGTGGAGACCTGCGATGAAGATCACTTCCCGGACATCGACCTCGTCTTCACAAAGGCTGATCGCCGAGATTGTAACATCCCGCCAAATTCTTTTCATATTTATAAAATGAAATAAAGGTAAAACAATAATATCGAAGTGAACATATGTATATATATATGTATAATGAAATTTCTCCTCACAGGGAGTTTAATACATAACCAGTCAGTTTTCCAAACTTAAACAAAATACAGCAAAATAGAAAAACAGGCGATCTCCTAACAGAAAACAGGCGATCTCCTATCAGAATTAGAAAACAGGCGATCGCCTAACAGAAACAGAAACAGGCGATCTCCTTCCGGCGACCACTCACTGAGGAGCTCTACTTCCTGCAACATCATCTGCTCCCGTGTAAATTATACACGATCATCACAGGTTTAAGAAAACATCCACAAAACAAAAACGCAGGGTAAGCTAGGTATTTGAAAGAGAATTTAGATATGAAACTTTAAAATCAAGATAAAACAAATTTAAGACACCCACGTAAAAACCATCAACTTTCTCATTCCCTTCACATGACCATCAAGTAATCACATATTTCACAATTTCCTCAAGAGTCGTTCAATTCACATAATCCATCAAGTGTCTATCAATTTCAATGTTTCTCATTTCTCACGTCAGACTTCCACTGACTCATCACACACAGACACTTGACACTACTTCCGGAAGACACGTGCATTGACTAGACTCAGAGATCTGCACCTGTCATACTACACTGCTGTAAAGTTCCCACAGCTATGCGCATCAACATAATCTCAATCTCAATCTCATCACTCTCCTAGTATGACAGGGTGAATCCACACAACAGGTCAAGTAGTTATCTTTCAAACAACTTACCCATAGGTATGAACCTCCATCGACTCTCAACGCCTGAATAACTTCATCTATATGATTCCATTATATCAGGAGAGTCAGGATATCTCATTATAGAAATCACCGATCAATGCACATCCTACACGATCTTACACGGTATTTTCTTTCCTAAAAATACTATGCCTTGATCCCACATTCACAACATTCAACACATCATATAACACTTAAATGAACGATTCCAATCACAACAACAATCATTCCAAGGTTCAGATTTTCGAATATCACATTTCAATCTCAAACAGTTTCAAACGACACTAAAAGAGGAGAGTTTGAAATCAACATTAAAACCGGCGATCACGTCGCCCCACACATAAAAACAGAGCATTGTGAAAAGGAATATGAAAACCGGCGACCACGTCGCCCTTACTTCAAAACCTACTCGCCTAACGTTTTTATAAATGAAAATGCTAGCTTCCCTTACCTGAACTTGCGCAAAACACCAAGAGCTCCAAAACCACCGAAGCTTAAAGATGCCTTAACTCTGTTTTAGCGTCCGGTTTGGAGAACTTGCAGAGAACCTCCCAGGTGTCCAAGTGCAGTCGTCGCTCGTCGTACTGGTGCTTGAGGATGCCTGAATCGCAACGCGAAGGAGAGAAAAGAGAAGGATGAAGGTAAACTCACTCTGTCACTCTTGAACCACTGCAACGTTCTTTTCCTCTCAGAAGTGAGTTTTTGAATCTAAACCAACTTGTCCACAATTGCCGCTGCCACCACCCACTCTGCAGGAAAGCTTGCGTGCACGCTTCCCTGAACAGTACGGCCACGTGTGTCTCTGCGCATGCCAACTCTCTGATGTCACTATTCTGAACCACCCTTTTTGTCTACGTGTCGCGCGTGCAGGACGTCTCATGCTGGAAGCCTGGGTCCCACCTTATCTGTGTGAAACTCGACATCGCACGATAATCTTCCACCGATGACTCATCCTGGCGGACGACCGATGTCTTTCTCTGGAAGACGACCGATGTCTTTCTCTGGAAGACGACCGATGTCACGCCCTGGCGATGCCCGCATGCCTCGCGCCCTGGTGATGCCCGCCGACACATCGCCACGCCTTGTTGAAGGTTCTTCATCCCACTATGTTACGTCCAAGGTATCATCTCCACATGACTTGGTGACATCGATAGCTTCACATTTCCAAGAGTAGATCAGCACTACTCCTCGTGCGCCCATGCATGCAACACTAAGGACGATTTCTTATGCTCAAGCATAGAGCTTCGCATGCACAGCGTATCTAAGGCTTAACCCACACCTTGATACGCGTGGTTTTTGGAACCCACTATGGTTGATCCAGTATCCTGACCACATACTGAGTGCACTTTCGGCGATCATGTGCACCATAGGCGATTGGCGATCCTGTATACTACAGGTGATTGGTGATCATGTGTAGTCTAGGCGACAGGCGATTATGTACTAACCAGGCGATCTCATAGTCTTCTAAGCTACACTTTCCTTCCTTTTTATTTTAATTAAAAACATACGTAGAATTCATTTAAAATATACTCCCGTTATTCCAATTTAATTTTACAGGTCCTTACATTCTCCCCAACAAGAAAAATTTTCGTCCTCGAAAATTGAATTACAAGGAAAAGAGGTATGGATAGGCTTTTCTCATGGGTTCTTCTAACTCCCAAGTTGAATCACCCGATCTCTCATCCCACACCACTTTCACCATGTTGATGGTCTTGCCTCTGAGCTGTTTACTTTGCCGATCGTCAATCCTGACTGGTTTCGCTTCAAAGGACAAGTCATCCTTGATCTGCACATCGTCCACTTCCAGCACATGACTAGGGTCTGCCATGTACTTCCTCAGCTGTGATACGTGAAAGACATTATGCAGATTCGCTAAATGGGGAGGTAGGGTGATGTCATAAGCCACTGGACCAATCCTCCTTAAGATCTGATATGGTCCCACGAACTTAGGGGACAACTTCTTTGATCTGATCGCCCGTTCTACACCCTTGGTTGGTGTCACTCTCATGAACACATGGTCTCCAGCAGCAAACTCCAAAGGTTTTCTCCTCTGATCTGCATAGGATTTCTGCTGGCTTTGAGAAGCTTTCATTCTGCCTTGTATCTGTTTCACCTTCTCGGTTGTCTGCTGAATCAACTCTGGCCCAACCAAGACTGCTTCGCCCTCCTGGTACCAACATAAGGGAGTTCTGCATTTCCTCCCATACAGGGCTTCATATGGTGCCATCCCAATACTGGCGTGGTAACTGTTATTATAAGTAAACTCCACCAGCGGCAACACCTCATCCCAACTTCCCAATTGATCCAAGACACACGTCCTCAGCAGATCTTCCAAGGACTGGATCGTTCTCTCTGACTGTCCATCTGTTTGAGGATGATATGCCGAGCTCATTCTCAACTTGGTTCCCAAGCAATCTTGTAAGGTCTGCCAAAACCGTGAAGTGAACCTGGGATCTCTATCCGAAACAATGCTGGAAGGCACTCCATGCAACCTCACAATTTCTCTGATGTACAGCTGTGCCAATTTGGCCATAGGCATCCTCATATTCACCGGAAGAAAGTGAGCACTCTTCGTTAGCCGATCAATGATGACCCAGATTGCATCATGACCCTTTATCGATCTGGGTAAATGGGTAACAAAATCCATGGCGATGCTGTCCCATTTCCATTCAGGGATATCCAATTGCTGTAACAAACCGCCAGGTCTTTGATGCTCTACCTTTGCCTTCTGGCACGTCAAGCAGGTAGTCATATACTGGGCGATGTCCCTCTTCATGCCCGACCACCAAAATGACTCCTTCAAGTCATGGTACATCTTGTTCATGCTTGGATGTAGGCTAAGGCGACTCCGGTGACCTTCCTCTAGGATCATCGTCTTCAACTCTTCATTTGCAGGTATGCAAATTCTGCCATTAAATCTCAAGATCCCATCATCACCCATCACAAAGTCTTTAGCCTGGTCGCTCCCTAGTGACTCCACAGTACGCTTCAGACTAGGGTCCTCCAACTGCTTATCCTTTATCACTCCAAGGAAGTCATTAGTTATAGCCAGCTTACTACAACTAATGTGATTTACATGAAATTCTACCCCAAGGTTTAAGTCTCTGAATTTCTCGATCAGTTTCTGCTCTTCCATCATCATGGTGGCTACTTGTATTGATTTTCTACTCAAAGCATCTGCCACTACATTGGCCTTCCCTGGATGATATATCAGTTGGAAGTCATAGTCTTTTAGGAACTCCATCCATCTTCTTTGTCTCATATTTAACTCCTTCTGATCAAACAGATATTTCAGGCTTTTGTGGTCACTAAACACCTAAAACCGAGCTCCATACAAACAGTGCCTCCAAATCTTCAAGGCAAACACCACAGCCGCCAACTCCAAATCATGAGTAGGATAGTTCCTCTCATGAACCTTGAGTTGCCTTGAAGCATATGCAACCACTCTTTTCTCTTGCATCAAAACACATCCCAAACCCTGATGTGAAGCATCACAGTAGACATCAAAAGGTCTTCCTGCATCTGGGATCACCAGCACTGGAGCACTAGTCAACCTTTCCTTTAGTTCCATGAAGCTCTGCTCACATCGGTCGGTCCAAGCAAAAGGTTGATCCTTGCGGGTCAACTGTGTTAAAGGAGCCACTACCTTGGAAAAGTCCTCAATGAACCTCCGATAATAGCCTGCTAAACCCACAAAACTCCTTATCTCAGTAACTGTCTTAGGACGTTCCCACTGAAGCACTGCCTCCACTTTGGCTGGATCCACCGAGATCCCCTGGGCAGATATTACATGTCCTAAGAAGTTGACTTCCTTCAACCAGAACTCACACTTAGAGAATTTGGCATATAATTGCTTCTCCCTCAGGATCTCCAATACTGTCTTCAGATGTTCTTCATGTTCTTCCTCGGTCCTTGAATAAATGAGTATGTCGTCTATGAAGACTACCACAAACTTATCCAAGAAAGGGCGAAAAATTCTATTCATGAAATCCATGAACAGAGCTGGAGCGTTTGTTACTCCAAACGGCATCACCACATACTCATAGTGCCCATAACGAGACCTAAATGCTGTCTTTTGAACATCTTCAGCTTTTACCAAAATTTGGTGGTACCCCGATCTCAGATCAATCTTTGAGAACACCGAGGCCCCATGTAATTGATCCATCAAATCATCAATTCTAGGTAGGGGGTACTTGTTCTTGATGGTCAACTTGTTCAACTGCCTGTAATCTATACACAGCCGAGACCCTCCATCCTTTTTCTTAACTAGGAGCACTGGAGCCCCCCATGGAGATACACTGGGTCTAATGAATTGTTTCTCCAACAACTCTTCCACTTGTTTCTTTAATTCTACCAACTCGGCTGGAGCCATCCTGTAAGGTGCCATTGACACTGGTCCAGCTCCAGGTACCAAATCAATAGAGAATTCCACTTCTCTCTTAGGAGGTAATCCATGTACTTCTTCTGGAAATACATCCATGAAATCTTTCACCACATGTATCCTGCTTATGTCCCCTTCATTCTTCACTTCCAACCGAGCTAGGATCACGAAGCACCTCGCCCCTTTTTCCAACTCCGACCACCCATGCTGAGCAGATATCACATCTGACTCTTGGAGGTCTGGAAACGCTATTTTCTGACTACCGCAGTCTATGAGAACGTGATTGGCAGATAGCCAATCCATTCCCAGGATAACATCCAGGTCCTGAAGAGGTAGGCAGATCAAGTTTACTTTGAACCTGCGTCCCTCTACTATCACTGGACATTCAGGGCAAACTGTAGAGGTCAACACCTGTCCTGACGCAGGTGTAGAGACCAACAGTTCAAACGGTAACTCCTTCACTAGAAGGCCCAACTCGGCTACACACAGGCTTGACACAAAGGAGTGTGTCGCTCCAGAATCAAACAAGGCTTTTACACCTCTACCAGCTATAAAACAAACACCTTGCACTAGGTTACCTGACTGAGACGCCTCTGCTCCTGTCATGGCAAACACCCTCCCTGCTGCTTGAGGTCTACTGCCTCCATTCCTCAACTGCTGAGGACTAACGGGTTGAGTCATCCTATTCTGGGTAGGACAATCTCTAGCAATGTGTCCCGTCTTTTGACATGCAAAACACCTTCTCTCCGAAGCCTTCTTGGGGCACGCATTGGGCGTGTGTGGTCCACCACAATGGAAACATTTGGGTTTCCAAGGTTGTTGCTGCTGAAACTGGGATGACGCTGCTCCTGCCCGATGTGGTGGAGGTCTCGCATAGGGCTTGCTTTGTGGGTGCTGCACCTTGGCCTTCCCACTGGAAGAACCCCCTGGGTGTGACCTGATCACCCGGGAATCACCCTTTTCCAGAGTCTCCACCATCTTCGCCTTCTCTACTAAGGCGTGAAATTCCCTGATGCACATAGGGGCTATGGTCCTCTTCAGCCCATGCTTCAGTCCCTCTTCAAACTTCCTACACCTCCAAGCCTCAGAGGTCGCCTGGGTATAGACTCGGGCGAGATACTCAAACCGAGCAGCATAAGCATTCACTGACATCTCCCCCTGCTCCAATCTGAGGAATTCTGCTTCCCTCGCAAATCTTGCACTATCTGGGAAGTATTTTTCCAGAAATCTCACCCTGAAGCTCTCCCAGTCTAACACTTCAGCTCTGGCTTCCATCATCTGCTGAGCTCCCATCCACCAGAACTCGGCTTCTCCAGATAGCAGATAGGTGGCGAACACCAATTTCTTCTCTTTAGGGCAGGAGGTCGCCCTAAAGATTTTCTCCAACTCCCTGACCCACTGATCTGCTTGATCAGGGGTAGCATTCCCCCTGAACTTGGGTGGGTTGTGCCTCATGAACTCGGTCAGTCCCATCTGTTCCTGAGGCTGACCGACGTGGGAATTTGTTTCAGCCGACCGAGCAGTTTCCCAATGGTGCATTGCAGCTTGATGATTCTGAGCCATTGCTGCATTCTGTTGTTGGATGGCAGTTGCCATCATCTCAATAGCCTTGGCAATCTGGCTCATTTCCGAAGAAGGTTGGGGAGGGGTAGGAGGTCTACGTGCCATCTTTCTTCGTTTCAGATTTTGAAACTATAGGGTTCTATATTCCCTACAACTACAAGAATGAGATTGATAAGAAATCAATTCATTCAGGAGGTAACATCTAGACCTTACAAAGGTCAGCATCTCAAAGTCATTAAGAATTTGAGTTCATCAACAGAATCATAATGCTCAAAAATAGAAAGCATAACACTGAACAGTCGTGGGTACAAACTACCAATCAAATATCACCACACTTAATAATTGGGATAAAACACACCAGAAGTGGATATATGCTCAACATCAAACTTTTGGAATTAAGATTGAGAACATCTCGATTCAGTTATGAGTGTGCACCCTCACTACTTTATCAAGATCCTTTCACTCTTAATACCAAAACTTTTCATTCAGAGCCTATATCTACTAAAGCACAAACAAGATTTCAATCAGAAAACATTTGAAAACCTTTCACTATAGCTTTGATTAAGACTCCACTAGCAGAAGAAACACAATGAACCCACTCTCCTCAGGTCATCCTAAGGACGAACTGCTCTGATACCATTAATGTAACATCCCGCCAAATTCTTTTCATATTTATAAAATGAAATAAAGGTAAAACAATAATATCGAAGTGAACATATGTATATATATATGTATAATGAAATTTCTCCTCACAGGGAGTTTAATACATAACCAGTCAGTTTTCCAAACTTAAACAAAATACAGCAAAATAGAAAAACAGGCGATCTCCTAACAGAAAACAGGCGATCTCCTATCAGAATTAGAAAACAGGCGATCGCCTAACAGAAACAGAAACAGGCGATCTCCTTCCGGCGACCACTCACTGAGGAGCTCTACTTCCTGCAACATCATCTGCTCCCGTGTAAATTATACACGATCATCACAGGTTTAAGAAAACATCCACAAAACAAAAACACAGGGTAAGCTAGGTATTTGAAAGAGAATTTAGATATGAAACTTTAAAATCAAGATAAAACAAATTTAAGACACCCACGTAAAAACCATCAACTTTCTCATTCCCTTCACATGACCATCAAGTAATCACATATTTCACAATTTCCTCAAGAGTCGTTCAATTCACATAATCCATCAAGTGTCTATCAATTTCAATGTTTCTCATTTCTCACGTCAGACTTCCACTGACTCATCACACACAGACACTTGACACTACTTCCAGAAGACACGTGCATTGACTAGACTCAGAGATCTGCACCTGTCATACTACACTGCTGTAAAGTTCCCACAGCTATGCGCATCAATATAATCTCAATCTCAATCTCATCACTCTCCTAGTATGACAGGGTGAATCCACACAACAGGTCAAGTAGTTATCTTTCAAACAACTTACCCATAGGTATGAACCTCCATCGACTCTCAACGCCTGAATAACTTCATCTATGGTTGATCCAGTATCCTGACCACATACTGAGTGCACTTTCAGCGATCATGTGCACCATAGGCGATTGGCGATCCTGTACACTACAGGCGATTGGCGATCCTGTACACTACAGGCGATTGGCGATCCTGTACACTACAGGCGATTGGCGATCATGTGTAGTCTAGGCGACAGGCGATTATGTACTAACCAGGCGATCTCATAGTCTTCTAAGCTACACTTTCCTTCCTTTTTATTTTAATTAAAAACATACGTAGAATTGATTTAAAATATACTCCCTTTATTCCAATTTAATTTTACAGGTCCTTACAGAGATGTTGTCCCCCATGATAACGATCCGGTGGTCATTTCAGTTGTCACTGCTGCACGCAAGGTGCACCGGGTATTGGTAGACCAGGGAAGCTCGGCCGATGTGATGTTCTGATCGACTTTCAACAAGTTACAGTTGTCTCCTGATCAGCTGCAACCCTACATCGGCTGTGTGTATGGGTTCGCAGGAGACCAAGTAGAAGTGCGGGGGTACATAGAGTTGAGGACCACATTCATTGATGGAGTAGCATCCCGCACAGAGAACATCAGGTATCTCGTGGTGAACGCCCCCTCTGCCTACAACATACTACTGGGCAGACCAGCCCTAAACAGGCTAGGGGCTGTGGTGTCCACGAGGCACATGAAGATGAAGGTGCCATCTATAGAGGGGATGGTGGTAACCATCAAGTCAGATCAAAAAGAGGCTAAAAGGTGCTATGAGAATAGCCTCAAGACAAAGAGGGGAGTCTGCATGGTGACCACCTCACCACCGGGAGGAGGTGTCAATGAAGCAGATATGCCCCGAGGTGACGTCGGGGTCACCCGAGCAGAGGTCGCTCGGGCGAGGCGATCCGAACCGGCAGAGGAGGTCGTGGAGAAGGAGATCAGGGGGAAGATTTTCAGGCTGGGTAAATCCCTGTCTCGGGAGACCCAAGACCAGGTGGCGGGAGTTATAGGAAAGCATCTGGACGCTTTCGCTTGGTCCCCTTGCTACAGAGTGGAGAGACATGGATGACGCCCTATAAGCGTTACATAGCAGATGGAATGCTCCCAGTAGAGCCGACAGAGGCAAAGAGGATAAAGAAGAACTCGTCCAAGTACACGCTCATTGAAGGTGAGTTGTACAAACATGGGTTTACCCACCCCATCTTAGTCTGCGTGCATGGCGAGCAGTGTGTGAGGATAATGGCAGAGCTCCATGAAGGCATCTGTGGTAGCCATATCGGAGGTCGAGCTTTGGCTTCTAAGGCCATTCGAGCAGGGTACTACTGGCCAACGATGAGGGAAGATTGCACTAGGTATACGCAGCAGTGCAAGCAATGCCAGTTGCATGCTGATTGGCCTAAGGCGCCACCAGAAGAGCTCAGGTCGATATACACGTTTCACACATGGGAATAGAAATCTTGGGGCCCTTCCCTTTGGCAGTACGGCAGATGAAGTACCTCGTGGTCGCCATAGAATATTTCACGAAGTGGATTGAAGCTGAGCCAGTAGCACAGATTACAGCACAAAAGATCCAGCACTTCGTGTGGAAGAATATAGTCTGCCGCTTCGGGGTACCCAAACGATTGGTGTCTGACAATGGCACGCAGTTTGCAAGCCAGCAGTTAGGGAAGCTATGTACAGAGCTGGGTATCAAGCAAGTGTTTGCATCAGTCGAGCACCCACAGACCAATGGGCAGGTCGAGTCGGCCAACCGAGTCCTCCTCAGAGGACTGAAGAGAAGGCTGGAGAAAGCAAAGGGAAGGTGGGCTAAGGAGGTTCCCAGAATAGTATAGGCCTACCATACTACTCCCCAGTCCACTACCAAGGAGACTCCCTTTAGTTTGGTGTATGGTTCAGATGCCATGATCCCTGTGGAGATCCAGGAGAACTCGCCACGTTTCCAGAACTTTGTGGCTGAGGAGTCCAATGAAGAGAGGAAGGTGAATCTTGATCTCTTGGATGAAGCTAGGGAAGAAGCAGGAATCAAAGCTGAGGCGCTGAAGAGGAGAGTCGAGCTCAAACACAGTTCAAAGTTGAGAGCTCGGCAGTTCCAGGCGGCAGACCTCGTCATGTGCAAGGCGTCTCCATACCAGATAGAGAACAAGCTATCCCCTAAGTGGACTGGTCCTTTCAGAGTGACAGAGGCCCTAGGGAATGGAGCATATAGACTTGAGACTTTAGAAGGAGGTTCGATTCCTTGAACATGGAATGCGACCCACCTGAAGTTTTATTTCAGTTAAAGCCATGTAATCTTGTACACTACACCATACAGGGGACACTCTTTTTTCCCTTTCTAAGGGTTTTTAATGAGGTCACCCAATAAAATTCAGTTAAAGTTATATATTTTTAATGTGTTTGTACAATGTTATTAGAACCTGTTACTTGGAGTTAGAGGTCTCGTAAGTGGAGAGGTAGGTTCGTAGAGAACACCTCCACTTCGAGTGAGAACTTCCAATGTGAAAGAAGGGTTCGCCCAGAGAAATCCTCCTCGCCTGTGAGCGATGTGAGGTCAGTTAGAACCTGTCACCTGGAGTTAGAGGTCTCATAAGTGGAGAGGTAGGTTCGTAGAGAACACCTCCACTTCGAGTGAGAACTTCCAATGTGAAAGGGTTCGCCCGGTTAAATCCTCCCTCGCCCATGGGTGATGAGAGGTCAGTCAGAACCTATTAGTTGGGGTTAGAGGTCTCGTGAGTGGAAAGGGGAGTTCGCAAGGAACACCTTCCCCCTCCGAGTGAGAACTCCCAGATTAAAATAAAGGTTCACTAGTGAAATTAGTAGAAAAACGTGCCACTTAAGATTCATTTTTACAGGTGCATTATTTGTGATCATGAGTCCACCAAATATCAAGCACGTCAAACAGATGAACAAGCAGCAGAAATTCAAAGGCAAGCAAAGTGCTGCATAAAACAAAGTATTTATATTACAAAGGAGGGTGATTACAAGATGTTCAGCTACTAAATACAATCACTTAGAAGACCTATCTGGGCACTATTTGCCCGTCGACCACCTGCATGGTTGCAGAGTATGGCGAGAGGTCCATCTCAGGATGCACGCAGGCAACCTGAGCAAGGGCATCACCAAAACCTTCCCCATAGGCGTCGGCGATGGCGTTAATAAGCTCAGTTTCAGTATTCTTCAGCAATTCAATTTGTTGGGCAAGTTCCTCCTCAACCTTGCCCAGTTGAACTTCTCGGTCGGTAGCCCTCTCCTCCAGCTTGGTCATTTTGGCTTGAGCCCCCTCCGCTTGCTCTTCTAGTTCGATGATCTTGTTGCGGAGGGGGAGTATTTTAGCTTCAAGCTGGAGGGCCTCCTGCCCCTTGGAGAAGAGAAGCTTCTTGGTCTCCTTCTCAGATTGACGGAGACTACCCAGTTCTTGATTAAGGGCAGTCTCGCGCTTAGCCGCTTGGCGGAGTTGGAGATCCTTCTACTCCAGCTCTTTCTCCAATTGGGCGGTCTTCTCAAGCAGCTCCGCCTCAACGTTGCCCTTGACCAGCAAGGAGTTTGAAGCGGCCAGGAACTCCCCGAGACCATGACTGAGGAGGTTCTCGAGGGAATTTCTGTCCATGGCCTCCAAAGCAGCTCGGCCAGGCATCTGCACAAGGGACCTTTGGAGCAGAGAAGGCAGTTCTGGGGCAGAAGGCATCTGGCCAGAAGGAGGAGCACTCTCCCCACCCCCCTCAAGCGTTAAGATTGGCTCAGGAGGGGATGAAGCGCTGGGAGGGTGCTCCCTAAAGGATGAGGGGTGCCCTTCTGTGGCTGAAGAGACCTCCGTGGCTGTCCCCACCCTTTTCCTTTTGAAGACAAGGCCGGAACAGGTGTCCTCGTCATCAGAAATGTCCACAGGGGCTGCCCTCTTTGACTTTTCAGCAATGGGTTCCAGGGCAGCACCCGCGGGTGATGAAGGACCTGCAGGAGCTGAACCGCTAGCATTGCGGCGATTCAGCACATCCGCCAGCCTTTTCTTCTTGTCAGCGCTGAGCACCATGCCTGCAGTGAACAATAAGAAAGGATGAGAAAGACAAGGCATTAGGTATGTGGACAGTTAAATGCAAGATGAAGTTGATGTACCAATGTATACGCTGAGAGTCTCAGTGTCGTATTCATGCCTAATCAGCTGGGTGGAGTCAAACACCACGCCCCAGCTGGAAATGGTCTGGCAGAGTTCTTGGTCAGGGACAGTCAGCTCCTCGAGCCTGCGTGGTTTCTTGAACTTCAACTCCCCCACCCAATATAATGGGAACCCATCGAGCATGGTGGGGTCGTAGGAGCTGCAGCAGACTCGAAAGAACCTTCCCTTGAAGTTCTTGTACGACTGCGAGAAGAGAGTGAGTAGGACTCTCCCTGCCACCCCATTCAGGCTCACCCAAAGCCTCTTGCCGGGGCTCTTCGCCTCGAAGAAGTAGAGAAAGACGTCGACAGAGGGGGTGAACCCTAGATTATTGCAAAGGACGGAGAACGCCCTGATAAAGGCCCAACTGTTGGGGTGCAGTTGGGCAGGCGCCACATTTAGTTCTATGAGCAAAGCCCTCTCGAACCCGGTGAAAGGAAGGCGGACTTGACTCGTTTGAAGATGGTGGCGTAGAAGAGGAAGAACGGTTCCCTGTTGTTGCAGCGATCATCGGCGCACACGGGTTTGTTTTCGGTACAGGGTTGCACAGAGACGTACGCGTCAGTCTCCCTGTCAAAGACGCGTCCTTTGATCTCATTTTCATCATCCCTGTGCTTGCGAAGGTCCTCGCAGGATGTGAGTTTGGAGGTCTCAGCAAGGAGATCCTCAGAAGGCCATGGGTAGAGGGCCCTGTAATCGACCGTTACGGTTGGAGGAGGGTTGGAGGTAGTTTTGGTTCTGGCCATCTCGAATCTAAACAAATGAGAGGCAGGAAAAGAAAAAGGCTCAGAAGAAAACAATGGTGGACGAAGACTCGAAGGTAGAACGAACCCAGAAAAGAAGAACAAAACCCTAGAATGCATAAACCACACACAGGCCCAAAACAGCAGCATGCAATATGGAGAACAGAGATTATGTCATGAAGGTGGAGAAGACATAAAAATCATACCTTTGGTTGAGCAAGGGCGGAGAAGTTCGAAAAGCTTGGTGAGAGGAGGAGAGCGTGCGCTGGAAGATACAGTTTACAGAAAGTGGGAATGCAAAGTGATGAAACAGTGAAGTGGCGCGGGGTTTTGAAGAAGTTTAACGTAGCCCTAGGGAGCGCAAACGTTATGAATCTCGGACCGTTGATGCAGCCACGTCTTAGCGAATGAAAGGGGGGTTGGTGAAGTGTCCTTTCAGCGCACTGTTCACGTACTTATGCACAGAGCCACGTAGGTCGCCCGAGTCAATGACTTAGTCTCTTCGCTGAAACAAGTTAACAGCTCGAGACTAGGGGGGCTTGTGTACCGACCAGTCCTCGCCCATCACTTAGTCTCTTCGCTGAAACAAGTTAACAGCTTGAGACTGGGGGGCTTGTGTACTGACCAGTCCTCGGACGTCAGCTGGGTCCCACAGCATGGGCCAAAGCCACGTGGAGTGGACCCCACAGGGGGTATTGAACAGGGAAGGGCGATGAGTCATCAGCCTACAGAGAAGGGCGATGAGTCATCAGCCTACAGGAAGGGGTGATTAGTCATCAGCCTACAGAGAAGGGCGATGGGTCATCAGCCTACAGAGAAGGGCGATGAGTCATCAGCCTACAGGAAGGGGTGATTAGTCCTCAGCCTACAGAGAAGGGTGATGAGTCATCAGCATGTTCTCACAAAGAAGGGTGAGTAGTCATCAGCGTGATGGTCACTAGAAAGGGCTGATGTGTCCTCGTCACTTCGCAGGGTGATCAGTCCTCGGCAACAGAGTGTGGCGAGGTGACATCGGTCCTGGGTGATTTGAACAACGTAACCAGAACAGTTAAGGTTGGTTCCTAGTGTGGGCCAATGACCAGTTAAATACCCAGAGGTAGGGAGAGGCCTGGATCACGAAGTGCCCATGCGGGTAGCAGGGAGAGCACAGTTAGGTGCAGAGTCCTGAGGGGTCGAGTACTCATCAGAACTAGGGTTTCCCAGTGAAGCTACATGCATGGCACATGAACAGTGAAGGCACTCCCAGAACAGGTGGCCCCAGAGACTAGGTGCACAAGGAGGCATCCAGGTGGTCACCCTGTTAAAGTTTGCACTCCAGAGAAGGAAACCTTATGTGCTAGATTACCCTAAGATTGGGTGATAGCGGCGCAAGGGTATTCCAGTAAACCCTGAATATGGCTAGCAGCGCAGCGAACCCTAATTAGGGCTAGCGGCGCAGTAAACCCTAGACTATATAAGGGATAGTAAAATACTTCACAAAGGTACGCAGTTTCTAGACCTAAACACAGAGAAACTCAATACACTTGGTGTTTCTTGCCCTACACTGACTTGAGCGTCAGAGTGCAAACGGCCTCTAGGGCGCCCCTTTCTCTTTTGCAGGTGCAGATTGTTTCGCAAAGAACCAAGCACATATCAACGTGAGGAAGGTGGTGCGTGAGTGTCGTGGAGTCAACAGATAGGCGAGTCAACCGGCAAGAACACTAGCTTTGCCAAACTTTTCAAAAACTTTTGAGCTAGAGTGTGATGCATCAGGAGTAGGAATAAGTGCTATGTTGTTGCAAGGTGGGCACCTAATTGCATATTTTAGTGAAAAGTTTCATGGTGCTGCCCTCAACTACCCCACCTATGACAAAGAGCTTTATGCACTTGTGAGGGCCCTGCAAACTTGGGAACACTATCTAGTCTCAAAAGAATTTGTCATACATAGTGATCATGAGTCTTTGAACACAAGTTGAACAAAAGACATGCAAAGTGGATGGAATTTCTTGAGCAATTTCCATATGTTATCAAATACAAGAAGGACAGTACAAACATTGTGGACAGAACCAATGAGACATTCCCTCTTTTCTAAACTTGGAGCCCAAATTCTTGGATTTGAAAACATACAAGAACTTTATAAAGAAGATCAGGATTTTGCACCCATGTTTGATCAGTGCCAGTATAGACCACAAAGAGATTTTTATGTTTATGAGGGGTACTTATTTAAAGAAGGAAAACTTTGCATACCTCAAGGAACACATAGAAAAATCTTTGTAAAAGAATCACATGAAGGAGGACTCATGGGCCATTTTGGAGTTGATAAAACTCTTAAGCTTTTGAAAGGAAAATTCTATTTGCCACACATGAGGAAAGATGTCCAAAGACATTGTCATAGATGCATTTCATTTTTAAAAGCTAAATCTAAGACAATGCCTCATGGACTCTACACTCCTTTACCTTTTGCAAGTGCTCCTTGGGAAGATATAAGCATGGATTTCATATTAGGACTCCCTAGGACACAAAGAGGTTTTGATTCCATCTTTGTGGTAGTGGATAGGTTTAGCAAGATGGCTCATTTTATACCCTGCCATAAAGTGGATGATGCTAACAACATCTCTAAGCTCTTCTTTAGAGAAGTGGTAAGACTACATGGTTTACCTAAGACCATAGTGTCAGATAGAGATCCTAAATTTGTTGGTCATTTCTAGAGAACTCTTTGGGAAAGGCTAGGAACTAAGTTGAACTTCTCAACTTCTTGTCATCCTCAAACAGACGGACAAACTGAAGTTGTAAATAGACCTCTTTCCACTATGCTTAGGTCAATCATGAAGGGAAACCACAAATCTTGATTTGAGTACCTTCCTCATATTGAGTTTGCATATAATAGAGTAGTTCATAAAACTACTAACATTTCTCCATTTGAGGCTGTGTATGGGTTCAATCCTCTTACTCCTTTGGATTGGTACCTCTACCTAATCCAAAAGATTTTGTGCATAAGGAAGGAGTAATAAAAGCTGAATTTGTAAAGAAAATGCATGAGAAAATTAAGAACAAAATACAGCAACAAATAGAGAAATACATGAAACAAAGCAATAAGGGGAAGAGAGAGATGATTTTTGAGGAGGGAGATTGGGTTTGGCTTCACCTTAGGAAAGATAGATTCCCTAATCAGAGGAAGTCTAAACTTAGTCCCCAGGGTGATGGTCCCTTCCACGTTCTCAAAATAATCAACAATAATGCATATCAAATTGACCTACCTGAGGAATATGGAGTACATACTACCTTCAATGTTATGGATCTAACACCTTTTGCAGGTAGTGAAGATGAAGAGGCAGAAGCATGTGATTTGAGGAAAAATCCTCTTCAAGAGGAAGGGGATGATGGAAGAGGCCCAAGCTCAATCCCTAGTTCGGGCCCAACAACTAGGTCCATGGCAAAGAAGATTCAAGAAGTTTGGGACTTTGCTACTGATGGCAGAGAAACTTTTCTTTATATGTTCAAAGATTCCTTAGAGGATCAAGAGGAGTAGAGCCCAAGCCATGGGAGTTAGGCATCAATATGGTTCGTTTAACACAATAGAGGAGTGTATTTATCAATTTAGCTTGTGCCTAGGCCCTTTAGGGTAGGGATGTAGCCCTACCTTCTAGAAACATGCTAAGGGGTGGCATTGACCTTAGTTAATGCCCTTAGCCGCCCCTCCTTTTTAGGGTTTCCTCTCTTTGCTCTCCAAGGCACCATCTCCTATAAATAGGGTGCTTTGGCTCATGTTTTATAAGATCAATTTTATGAGTAAAATGCTGCCAAATTTTTGCAATCTTCTACTCCTTGTCTAGCCTCTCTAGGTTAGACACTTTGATCTTTACTTTCACCTTTCTCCAAGTGATTTGGCCCAACCAATCACTCTCCATACTTCTCATGCACCTACAAGGAATCCATAGCTCTATATGTGATGTGATTCCACTAGCCACAATAGCATGATTCTATGGAATCAACTTCAGTTGGCAAAGGTTAGGCACTTTTATAGAAGAGGATCAATGTTCTATATTTCAAGAACTCACCAAATCTTGCACCACAAACCAAACTCACATGGAAGCTCCATTTACTATCAATTGAACCGATTAAAATAGATGGAAACAGAATTTGAACTGAACAAAAATAGAGAAAAGGAAGAACAACTGCTAGAAAACATGAAAACAGAACTAAAAACTCAAAAACACAAGCTCAAACAAGAACAACTAAAGAGAATAAAGGAAGGAGAGTAGAAAACTTATGAAGATGGATGTGTGGTGATATGAACACTCCACTAAAAGTGATGGATGCTCCTAGATGAGTGTGTTGCCGCCACTTGAGGACACCATGGATCCTTCAAGATAAGACTAGAGAAGAAGGCTCAAAAGCTCTCCAATGTTCACTCAAAAATTGAGTAGAGTTTCTTTTCTATCAAATTCCAATCTGAAAAATACAAAGAGAGCACCTCTATTTATAGCCTAAGGTGCTGAAATGCAAGCTACACAAATTCAAAAAATCTGCCTCCTAAAAGGTTCTATAACTGGCGCCAAAAACAAAGCATGAGGAAGGTGTGATCCTTCTCTTACTTTGGCACCTCCTTATTTACTTCTACACCTATCTACTAATACACCCCCCCTAAGACTCCTAACTAAAGACTAAAAGATGCTATAACAATAGAGGTTTCTAATGTTTCCCTCTAAGCACCTTCAACCAAAGAAATTACAAAAAGAGAGAATAATTGTTCCCTAGCTCCTAAAGCTTTGAACATGCTTCTTGTAAGCCTTTGAGGTGGGCTTTGACCTCCATAGGAATCCTCTATTTGTGCCTCTACCTCTTCTTGATCTTGTTGATTGGCCTCCATGTCCACTAGAGCTTGATCTCCATCATACTCCCCGAGTTGGAGAGAATTCGACCACGAATTCTGGAGACCTACAGAAAAAGGAGTTAGATCGCTGACATTAAAAGTATGACTACCTAAGAATGTATCAGGCATATCTAACTCATAAGCATTGTTATTAATCTTTTTGAGATTTTGGAAAGGTCCATCCCATCGGGGCATTAGTTTGGACTTCCTTTGAGTAGGAAAATGATTCTTCCTTAAGTGAAGCCAAACCCAATCACCCTCATCAAACAACAATGCTTTTCTCCTTTTATTGGCAAGTTCAGTATACTTGCCAACCTTCTTCTCAATTCTCTGCTCGATGTCTTTATGCAAAGTTTTCACAAAAGAAGCCTTTTCATCCCCATCTTTGCAAAAGATATCTCCAAGAAGAGGAATAGGAAGAAGATCGAGGTTTTAGGGGATTAAACCCATAGACAACCTCAAAAGGAGAATGTGAGGTGGTAGAATTTACTACACGATTATATGCAAACTCAACATGGGGTAGTAAATTCTCCCACACTCTAGGATTCCCCGAAATAAAACATCTCAATAGTTGTCCCAAAGTTCTATTCACCACCTCGGTTTGACCATCAGTTTGTGGGTGGCAAGTGGTAGAAAATAAAAGCTTAGTCCCAAGCTTGCCCCACAAGGTCTTCCAAAAGTGACTCAAGAACTTGGGATCTCTATCGGACACTATAGATCTAGGGATCCCATGCAAGCGAACCACTTCTTGGAAGAAGAGGTTTGCAATGTGGCATGCATCATCCACTTTGTGGCAAGGAATAAAGTGAGCCATCTTTGAAAAACGATCCATGACCACAAAAATGGAGTCCTTTCCCTTTGATGTCTTGGGTAAGCCTAAGATGAAATCCATAGATATATCTACCCAAGGCATTGAAGGGATAGGAAGAGGAGTATATAGACCATGGGAATGCATCTTAGACTTAGCTTTGCGGCAAGCTATGCACTTATCACACAAACTATGAACATGTTTATGCATATGAGGCCAAAAGAAATGTTCATGCAACACACCCAAAGTTTTAGCAACCCCAAAATGTCCCATTAAACCCCCCTCATGAGCTTCTCTAACAAGAGATAATCTAATAGAGCATTGAGGAACACAAAGACGTTTTCCTTTAAAAAGAAAGCCATCTTGTATAAAAAAGTCTTTGTGTCCTCCTCTAAGACACTCTTGATAGATGAGAGAAAAATCAAGGTCATCATGGTAAAGGTCCTTAATGTGATCAAAACCAAGATATTGAGAGCTTAAAAGATTTAGCAAAGTATATCTTCTAGAAAGAGCATCCGCCACAATGTTTACTTTGCCTTGCTTGTGTTTGATCACATAAGGAAATTGCTCAATGAATTCCACCCACTTAGCATGCCTCTTGTTAAGCTTGTTTTGGCTTTTCAAATATTTAAGAGATTCATGATCACTATGTATCACAAACTCTTTGGGAAAAAGATAGTGTTGCCAAGTGAACAAAGCCCTAACAAGTGCATATAATTCTTTATCATAAGTGGAATAATTGAGATGACTTCCTTTCAATTTCTCACTAAAATAGGCTATGGGGTGGCCCTTTTGAAGGAGAACAGCCCCAATACCTATGCTAGAAGCATCACACTCAATCTCAAATGTCTTAGTGAAATTAGGAAGGGCCAAGATGGGAGCATCAATCAATTTTTCTTTCAAAGTGTCAAAAGCTTTTTGTTGTGCTTCTCCCCATTGAAAGACCACATCCTTTTTCACTATGTCATTGACTGGTGCAGCAATGGTACCAAAGTTTGGGACAAATCTTCTAATCTTCTATAGAAAGAAGCAAGTCCATGAAAACTTCGGACCTCATTCAAAGATTTCGGTGTAGGCCAATTTTGAATGGCCATCACCTTTGTTTTGTCCACATGGACCCCTTTGCAACTTACAACAAACCCTAGGAATTCTATATGATCAAGAGCAAACATACATTTAGCAATATTAGCATACAAATGTTCCTTCCTAAGGGTTTCTAAAACTTGCCTAACATGAAACCTATGTTCATCCAAAGACAAGCTATAAATGAGAATGTCATCAAAGTAAACAACAACAAACTTACCAATGAATGGTCTAAGAACATGATGCATGAGGCGCATGAAGGTACTTGGTGCATTAGTTAAACCAAAGGGCATAACTAACCACTCATATAGACCAAAGTTGGTCTTAAAAGCCGTCTTCCATTCATCACCCGGTTTGATACAGATTTGATTGTAGCCGCTTTTAAGATCAATCTTTCAAAAGATTTTTGAACCATACAATTCATCCAACAAATCATCAAGCCTAGGTATGGGATGCCTATACTTAATTGTAATGTTAATTATGGCCCTACAATCCGAACACATTCGCCATGTGCCATCCTTTTTAGGCACTAAGATGATAGGCATAGCACAAGGACTCATGCTATCTTGAACCCACCCTTTTTCAATCAAAGCCTCAACTTGTTGGCGAATTTCCTGGGTTTCTGTAACGCCCCTAAAATCCTATTCATATTTATATCATAAAATAAACATAAAACAATGATATCAAAAATTAGCATATGTATATATAATAAATTACATCCATCAATACATTGTATTTCAAAATAATATCCCTTCTCTAGGGAATTTTAATACATAACCGTCAAGTGTTTCAAAATAAAACAAAACACAGCATAAGAACAGGCGATCTCCTTGTCCATCCACTCACTGAGGAGCTCCACTGCCTGCAACATCATCTGCTCCCGTGTAAATTACACACGATCATCACAGTTTTAAGAAAACAACCACAAAATAAAACACAGGGGTAAGCTAGACATTTTTAAAACTTTAAAACATGAAACTTGATATTAACATATACCATCAAATATTCACACATTTCACAATTTCCTCAAGTATCAATCATTCCACAAAAATCCATCAAGTGTCTATCACATTTCAATATTTCTCTTTCTCATGTCAGGCTTCCATTGACCCATCACACATAGACACTTGACACTACTTCCGGAAGACTCGTGCGTTGAACTTAGCATCCAGAGACTTGCACCTGTCATACCACACCACTGTGAAATCCACATAGGGTCGCTGTGAAATCCACACAGCCATGCGCATACATAATCTCAATATCATCACTCTCCTGGTATGACAGGGTTAATTCATATAACAGGTCAAGTTAGTTATCTTTCAAACCACTTACCCACACATATGAACCTCCTTTGACTCTCAACAACTGAATAACTTCATCTCTGTGATTCCATTATATCAGCAGAGTCAGGATCGTCTCATTCACAGGATACTCACTGATCAATACACTCTAATACCAATCTTAACACGGTATTTCCTTTCCTGAAAATACTATGTCTTGATCACAATTTCACATTCATCCAGTACATCATACCACAAGTAAAAGCACAATTCCATCATATAATATTTTGAATCTTTTCTTAAACAATCCCAATCACAGAAACAATCATACCAAAGTTCAGATTTTTGAATATCATATGCATTTCACCCTTCAATCTCAAACAATTTCAAAATGACACTAAAACAGGGGATTTCGAAATTTTCATCAAAACCAGCGATCACGTCGCCCCACACATAAAAATAGAGCATCGTGCAAGAAAGTTTGAAACCGGCGACCACGTCGCCCCAACTTCAGAATCTTCTAGCCTAAGGTTTTTATTGAACAAATGCTAGCCTCCCTTACCTGGACTTGCGTAAAATCTCACTACGAGCTCTAACCCACCGAACTTAAGGATACCTTAACCTGCACCATGGAGCCTTAGTCATAAAACTAAAGACATTACCCATATTCTGCGTTAACAGAGGCTAATTCTGAAGCTAAAAGAGTTGAATGTAAAGCCCATGCAGAAGCAACTCTCTCACGTTCAGAAACAACTCCAAAAACAGAGCACGAAGAACTTACTCTGTTTCACGGCTTTGATCAGAAAACTTGCAGAGCACAACGTTAGGAATCCAGGGGCAGTCGCCGATCTTCAACTGGTTCGCTAGGACGTCTGAACGCAGGGAGAAGGAGAGGAAAGAAACAGGGAACCAAAGCTAACTCACTCAATCACTCTCGAACCACAACAACGTCCACTGCCTCTCAGGAGTGAGTTTTGAATCTAAACCAACTTGCCCAGAAATGCCGCTGCCACCACCCACTCTACAGGAAAGCTTGCGTGCACACTTCCTTGAACAGTATGACCACGTGGGTTTCTGCGCATACCAACTCTCTGATGCTAACTATTCTGAAACACCCTTTCTGTCTACGTGTCGCGCATGCAGAACGTTCATGCTGGGAGCCTGGGTCCCACCTTATCTGTGTGAAACACGACATCGCGCCATAACCATCCACCGATGACTGCTCACGCGATAACCATGCCTCTCATACCGGCGATGACCGATGCCTCTCATACTAGCGATGACTGATTCCTCTTCCTGACGGACGACTGATTCCTCACCCTGGCAGACCACCGATGTCTCACCCTGGCAGACAACCGATGTCTCACCCTGGCAGACCACCGATGTCTCACCCTGGCAGACCACCGATGTGTCTCCCATCCTGGTTGATGACCGATGCGTCTCTCACCCTGGCAGACGACCGATGCGTCTCTCATCGCCCTTGCGTGTGATGGGAACACATCGCCTCACTTTGGTCACCGATGTCACATCGTCACACCCAGCTGAGGGCTCGTCCTCCCATTCCTCTAAGTCTGTGGTATCACGGTTCACACTACTCATGGTGGCAGATATGCCTCCTATCTTCTATATCACTCATCTTCTGTATTTAGACCACATACTAAGTGCTTACCAAGTCTTCTCGAATACTCGGAAATGTGCTCTTTTCGGCGATCATGTGCACCATAGGCGATTGGCGATTTCATACGGGGGAAGTCGGAGGCCGCCGCCTTCTTCAGCAAACGGCGATCTCATCGACTTCTAAGCTACACCTTCCTTTCTCTTACCCTTCTTGATTCACGTGCCTCCTCCCTTCAAGCACGGCCACGTGATTACCTCCCGATAAAGTCATCGCACCTGACTACTTGGTTAGTACAATGGTCAACCGATCGCCCTCTACCAGCTGATCCCAGATCTTGGGCAACGTCCGAGGTCTGACCACTATGAGATTTTCTATTTATTTTTTTTTTGTCCTTTTTATTTTAAATAATAACATACTCAGAAATCATTTAAAATATAACACTTTTATTCCAAATAAATTTATAGGTCCTTACATTCTCCCCAACAAGAAAAATTTTCATCCTCGAAAATTGAACTAATAGGAAAAGAGGTAGGGATAGGCTTCTCTCATGGTTTCTTCTAATTCCCAAGTTGAATAACCCGATCTGTCATCCCACACCACTTTCACCGTGTTGATGGTCTTGCCTCTGAGCTGTTTACTCTGCCGATCGTCAATCCTAACTGGTTTTGCTTCAAAAGACAAGTCATCCTTGATCTGCACCTCATCCACTTCCAGCACGTGACTTGGGTCTGCCATGTACTTCCTCACCTGTGATACATGAAAGACATTATGCAGGTTCGCTAATTTGGGAGGTAGGGCGATCTCATAAGCCACTGGACCGATCCTCCTTAGGATCTGATATGGCCCAATAAACTTAGGGGACAGCTTCTTTGATCTGATAGCTCGTCCTACACCCTTGGTCGGTGTCACTCTCATAAATACATGATCTCCCACTGCAAACTCCAAAGGTTTTCTCCTCTGATCTGCATAAGATTTCTGCCGACTTTGAGAAGCTTTCATTCTGTCTTTTATCTGTTTCACCTTCTCTTTCGTCTGCTGAATCAACTCTGGCCCGACCAAGACTACTTCACCCTTCTGGTACCAACATAAAGGAGTTCTACATTTCCTCCCATACAAGGCTTCATATGGCACCATCCCAATACTGGCATGATAACTGTTATTATAAGTAAACTCCACTAGTGGCAACATCTCATCCCAGCTTCCCAATTGATCCAAGACACACGTCCTCAGCAGATCTTCCAAGGACTGGATCGTTCTCTCAGACTGTCCATTGGTTTGAGGATGATATGCAGAGCTCATCCTCAACTTAGTTCCCAAAGAATCCTGTAAGGTCTGCCAAAACCGTGAAGTGAACCTGGGATCTCTATCCGAAACAATGCTGGAAGGTACTCCATGCAGCCTCACAATTTCTCTGATGTACAACTGAGCCAACTTGGCCATGGATATCCTCAAATTCACTGGAAGAAAGTGGGCACTCTTCGTTAGCCGATCAACTATGACCCAGACTGCATCATGACCCCTTACCGATCTAGGTAAGTGGGTAACGAAATCCATTGCAATGCTGTCCCATTTCCATTCAGGAATATCCAATTGCTGCAACAACCCGCCAGGTCTTTGATGCTCTACCTTTGCCTTCTGACATGTCAAGCAGGTAGTAAAATACTGGGCGATGTCTTTCTTCATGCCCGACCACCAAAATGACCCCTTTAAGTCCTGGTACATCTTGTTCATGCCTGGATGTAGGCTAAGACGACTCTTATGACCTTCCTCTAGGATCATCTTCTTCAACTCTCCATTCGCAGGTATGCACATTCTGCCATTAAATCTTAAGATCCCATTATCTCCCATCACAAAGTCCTTAGCCTGATCGGTGCCTAGCAATTCCACAATACGTTTCAGACTAGGGTCCTCTAATTGCTTATCCTTTATCATTCCAATGAAATCATTAGTTATAGTTAACTTACTACAACTAATATGGTTAACATGAAATTCCACTCCCAAGTTTAAATCTCTGAACTGCTCGATCAGCTTCTGCTCTTCAATCATCATGATTAATACTTGCATTGATTTTCTACTCAAAGCATCCGCCACTACATTGGCCTTCCCTGGATGATACATAAGTTGGAAATCATAGTCCTTTAAAAACTCCATCCATCTTCTTTGCCTCATATTTAGTTCCTTCTGATCAAACAGATATTTCAGGCTTTTATGATCACTAAACACCTGAAACCGAGCTCCATACAAATAATGCCTCCAAATTTTCAAGGCAAACACCACAGCTGCTAACTCCAAGTCATGAGTAGGATAGTTTCTCTCATGAATTTTGAGTTGCCTTGAAGCATATGCAACTACTCTTTTCTCTTTCATCAAGACACATCCCAAGCCCTGATGTGAAGCATCACAGTAGACGTCCAAGGGCCTTCCTACATCCGGGATCACCAGCACCGGAGCACTAGTCAATCTTTCCTTTAGTTCCATGAAACTCTGCTCACATCGGTCGGTCCAAGCAAAAGGTTGGTCTTTGCGAGTTAACTGAGTCAAAGGAGCCACTACCTTGGAAAAATCCTCAATGAACCTCCGATAGTAGCTAGCTAGACCCACAAAACTCCTTATCTCTGTGACTGTCTTAGGACGTTCCCACTGGAGCACTGCCTCTACCTTGGTTGGATCCACTGAGATCCCCCGAGCAGATATCACATGTCCCAAGAAGTTAACTTCCTTCAGCCAGAACTCACACTTGGAGAACTTAGCATATAATTGCTTCTCCCTCAGGATCTCCAACACCGTCTTTAGATGTTTCTCATGTTCTTCCTCGGTCCTTGAGTAAATGAGTATGTCGTCTATGAAGACTACAACAAACTTATCCAAGAAAGGACGAAAAATCCTATTCATGTAGTCCATGAACAGAGCTGGAGCATTTGTCACTCCAAACGACATTACCACATACTCATAGTGTCCATAACGAGACCTAAATGTCGTCTTCTGAACATCTTCAGCTTTTACCAAAATTTGGTGGTATCCCATTCTCAGATCAATCTTTGAGAATACCGAGGCTCCATGCAATTGATCCATCAAATCATCAATTCTAGGCAGAGGATACTTGTTCTTGATGGTCAACTTGTTCAACTGGCGGTAATCTACACACAACCGAGACCCTCCATCCTTTTTCTTAACTAGAAGCACTGGAGCCCCCCATGGAGATACACTACGCCTGATGAAATGTTTCTCCAACAATTCTTCCACTTGCTTCTTCAATTCCGTCAACTCAGCTGGAGCCATTCTGTAGGGTGCCATTGACACTGGTCCAGCTCCAAGTACCAAATCAATAGAGAATTCCACTTCTCTCTTAGGAGGTAGTCCAGGTATTTCTTCTGGAAATACATCCATGAAATCCTTCACCACATGTATACTGCCCATATCTTCTTCATTCTTCACTCCCCCTTGAGCTAGGATTACAAATCACCTCGCCCCTTCTTTCAACTCAGACCACACATGCTGAGCAGACATCACCTCTGACACGTCGAGGTCTGGAAACACCACTTCCTGCCTACCGCAATCTATGAGAATGTGATTGGCAGATAGTCCATCCATTCCTAGGATAACATCCAGATCCTGAAGAGGTAGACAGATCAAATTTACTTTGAACCTGCATCCCTCTACTATCACTGGACATTCAGAGCAAACTGTGGAGGTCATAACCTGTCCTGATGCAGGTGTAGAGACCAACAGTTCAAACGGCAGCTCCTTCACTAGAAGGCCCAACTCGTCTACGCACAGACTTGACACAAAAGAGTGTGTCGCTCCTGAATCAAACAAGGCTTTTACACTTCTACCAACTATAAAACAAACACCTTGCACCAAGTTACATGACTGAGATGCCTCAGCTCCTGATATCGCAAACACTCTCCCTGCTGCTTGAGGTCTGCTGCCTTCGTTCCTCAACTGTTGAGAACCAGCAGATTGAGTCGCCCTATTCCTGTTAGGACACTCTCTAGAAACATGTCCTGTCTTTTGGCAGGTGAAGCATCTTCGCTCTGAATTCCCCTTGGGGCATACGTTGGACGTGTGTGGTCCACCACAATGGAAACATCTGGGCTTCCATGGTTGCTGCTGCTGAAACTGGGGCGGTGCTGCACCTACCCTATGCTGTGGAGGTCTCGCATAAGGCTTATTCTGCTGCTGCTGCACCTTTGCCTTCCCACTGGAGGAACCCCCTGGGTGTGACCTGATCACCCGAGAATCACCCTTTTCCAGAGTTTCCACCATCTTCGCCTTCTCTACTAAGGCATGAAATTCCCTGATGCACATAGGGGCTATGGTCCTCTTCAGCCCATGCTTCAGTCCTTCTTCAAACTTCCTACACCTCCAAGCCTCAGAGGTCGCCTGGGTATAGAATCGGGCGAGGTACTCAAACCGAGCAGCATAAGCATTCACTGACATCTCCCCCTGCTCCAATCTGAGGAATTCTGCTTCCTTCGCAAACCTTGCGCTATCCGGGAAGTATTTTTCTAGAAATCTCACCCTAAAGCTCTCCCAGTCTAATGCTTTCTCTCGGGCTTCCATCATTTGTTGAGTTCCCATCCACCAGAACTCGGCTTCTCCAGATAGCAGGTACGTAGCAAACACCAACTTCTTATCCTCAAGGCAAGAGGTTGCCTTGAAGATTTTCTCTAACCCCCTGATCCACTGATCTGCTTGGTCAGGAGTAGCATTCCCACTGAACTTAGGTGGGCTGTGCCTGAGGAACTCGGTCAGTCCCATCTGCTCCTGAGGCTGGCCGACATGGGGAGCTGTTGCAGCCGATCTAGCAGTCTCCCAATGCTGCAGCTTGATGATTCTGAGCCATCGCCGCATTCTACTGCTGGATAGCACTTGCCATCATCTCAATGGCTTTGGCGATCTGGCTCATTTCTGCAGAAGGTTGGGAAGGGGTAGGCGGTCTAGGAGCCATTTTCTGTGTAAGATTAGGAAACTATTATTCTCTAATCATATTCCTATAAAATGAACTTGATAAAGAATCAATTCATTTAGAAGACCACATCTAGGTCTTACAAAGGTCAGCATCTCAAAATCATCTAGAATTTTGAGTTTATCAACAAGATCATGATACTTATAACATTAAACATAACACCAGAACTGCTACTGGTATAAAACCATCAATCCAAACAACCACTTTCAATCAATTACAAAAACACTCAATAAAATGAAATAATTCACACCAGAATTCAATATATGCTAAACATCAAACCTTTTTGAATTAAGATTGAGAATCATCTCGATCCAGTTATGAGTGTGCACCCTCACTACTTTATCAAGATCCTTTCATTCTTAATACTAAAATTTTCAGTTAGGGCATATATTTACTAAAGCACACACAAAATTTCAATAAGAAAAACATTTAAAAACCTTTCAATATAGCTTTAATTCAAAACTCCAATAAATTTTTGTAAGCAGAAGAAACACAACGAACTCACTACCTTAGGTCATCCTAAGGACGAACTGCTCTGATACCATTAATGTAACGCCCCTAAAATCCTATTCATATTTATATCATAAAATAAACATAAAACAATGATATCAAAAATTAGCATATGTATATATAATAAATTACATCCATCAATACATTGTATTTCAAAATAATATCCCTTCTCTAGGGAATTTTAATACATAACCGTCAAGTGTTTCAAAATAAAACAAAACACAGCATAAGAACAGGCGATCTCCTTGTCCATCCACTCACTGAGGAGCTCCACTGCCTGCAACATCATCTGCTCCCGTGTAAATTACACACGATCATCACAGTTTTAAGAAAACAACCACAAAATAAAACACAGGGGTAAGCTAGACATTTTTAAAACTTTAAAACATGAAACTTGATATTAACATATACCATCAAATATTCACACATTTCACAATTTCCTCAAGTATCAATCATTCCACAAAAATCCATCAAGTGTCTATCACATTTCAATATTTCTCTTTCTCACGTCAGGCTTCCACTGACCCATCACACATAGACACTTGACACTACTTCCGGAAGACTCGTGCGTTGAACTTAGCATCCAGAGACCTGCACCTGTCATACCACACCACTGTGAAATCCACACAGCTATGCGCATACATAATCTCAATATCATCACTCTCCCGGTATGACAGGGTTAATTCATATAATAGGTCAAGTTAGTTATCTTTCAAACCACTTACCCATACATATGAACCTCCTTTGACTCTCAACAACTGAATAACTTCATCTATGTGATTCCATTATATCAGCAGAGTCAGGATCGTCTCATTCACAGGATACTCACTGATCAATACACTCTAATACCAATCTCAACACGGTATTTCCTTTCCTGAAAATACTATGTCTTGATCACAATTTCACATTGATCCAGTACATCAATTTTAAATGATTTCTGAGTATGTTATTATTTAAAATAAAAAGGACAAAAAAAAATAAATAGAAAATCTCATAGTGGTCAGACCTCGGACGTCGCCCAAGATCTGGGATCAGCTGGTAGAGGGCGATCGGTTGACCATTGTACTTACCAAGTAGTCAGTTGTGATGACTTTATCGGGAGGTAATCACGTGGGCGTGCTTGAAGGGAGGAGGCACGTGAATCAAGAAGGGTAAGAGAAAGGAAGGTGTAGCTTAGAAGTTGATGAGATCGCCGTTTGTTGAAGAAGGCGGCGGCCTCCGACTTCCCCCGTATGAAATCGCCAATCGCCTATGGTGCACATGATCGCCGAAAAGATCACATTTCCGAGTATTCGAGAAGACTTGGTAAGCACTTAGTATGTGGTCTAAATACAGAAGATGAGTGATATAGAAGATAGGAGGCATATCTGCCACCATGAGTAGTGTGAACCGTGATACCACAGACTTAGAGGAATGGGAGGATGAGCCCTCAGCTGGGTGTGACGATGTGACATCGGTGACCAGAGTGAGGCGATGTGTCCCCATCACACGCAAGGGCGATGAGAGACGCATCGGTCGTCTGCCAGGGTGAGAGACGCATCGGTCATCAACCAGGATGGGAGACACATCGGTGGTCTGCCAGGGTGAGACATCGGTGGTCTGCCAGGGTGAGACATCGGTTGTCTGCCAGGGTGAGACATCGGTGGTCTGCCAGGGTGAGGAATCAGTCGTCCGTCAGGAAGAGGAATCAGTCATCGCCAGTATGAGAGGCATCGATCATCGTCGGTATGAGAGGCATGGTTATCGCGCGAGCAGTCATCGGTGGATGGTTATCGCGCGATGTCGTGTTTCACACAGATAAGGTGGGACCCAAGCTCCCAGCATGAACGTTCTGCATGCGCGACACGTAGATAGAAAGGGTGTTTCAGAATAGTTAGCATCAGAGAGTTGGTATGCGCAGAAACCCACGTGGTCATACTGTTCAAGGAAGTGTGCACGCAAGCTTTCCTGCAGAGTGGGTGGTGGCAGCGGCATTTCTGGGCAAGTTGGTTTAGATTCAAAACTCACTCCTGAGAGGCAGTGGACGTTGCTGTGGTTCGAGAGTGATTGAGTGAGTTAGCTTTGGTTCCCTGTTTCTTTCCTCTCCTTCTCCCTGCGTTCAGACGTCCTAGCGAACCAGTTGAAGATCGGCGACTGCCCCTGGATTCCTGACGTTGTGCTCTGCAAGTTTTCTGATCAAAGTCGTGAAACAGAGTAAGTTCTTTGTGCTCTGTTTTTGGAGTTGTTTCTGAACGTGAGAGAGTTGCTTCTGCATGGGCTTTGCATTCAACTCTTTTAGCTTCAGAATTAGCCTCTGTTAACGCAGAATATGGGTAATGTCGTTAGTTTTATGACTAAGGCTCCATTATGCAGGTTAAGGTATCCTTAAGTTCAGTGGGTTAGAGCTCGTAGTGAGATTTTACGCAAGTCCAGGTAAGGGAAGCTAGCATTCGTTCAATAAAAACCTTAGGCTAGAAGATTCTGAAGTTGGGGCGACGTGGTCGTCGGTTTCAAACTTTCTTGTACGATGCTCTGTTTTTATGTGTGGGGCGACGTGATCGCCGGTTTTGATACAAATTTCGAAATCCCCTATTTTAGTGTCGTTTTGAAATTCTTTGAGATTGAAGGGTGAAATGCATATGATATTCGAAAATCTGAACTTTGGTATGATTGTTTCTGTGATTGGGATTGTTTAAGAAAAGATTCAAAATATTATATGATGGAATTGTGCTTTTACGTGTGGTATGATGTACTGGATGAATGTGAAATTGTGATCAAGACATAGTATTTTCAGGAAAGGAAATACCGTGTTGAGATTGGTATTAGAGTGTATTGATCAGTGAGTATCCTGTGAATGAGACGATCCTGACTCTGCTGATATAATGGAATCACATAGATGAAGTTATTCAGTTGTTAAGAGTCGAAGGAAGTTCATATGTATGGGTAAGTGGTTTGAAAGATAACTAACTTGACCTGTTATATGAATTAACCCTGTCATACCGGGAGAGTGATGATATTGAGATTATGTATGCGCATGGCTGTGTGGATTTCACAGCGACCCTGTGTGGATTTCACAGTGGTGTGGTATGACAGGTGCAGGTCTCTGGATGCTAAGTTCAACGCATGAGTCTTCCGGAAGTAGTGTCAAGTGTTTATGTGTGATGGGTCAGTGAAAGCCTGACATGAGAAAGAGAAATATTGAAATGTGATAGACACTTGATGGATTTTTGTGGAATGATTGATACTTGAGGAAATTGTGAAATGTGTGAATATTTGATGATATACGTTAATATCAAGTTTCATGTTTTAAAGTTTTAAAAATGTCTAGCTTACCCCTGTGTTTTATTTTGTGGTTGTTTTCTTAAAACTGTGATGATCGTGTGTAATTTACACGGGAGCAGATGATGTTGCAGGCAGTGGAGCTCCTCAGTGAGTGGATGGACAAGGAGATCACCTGTTCTTATGCTGTGTTTTGTTTTATTTTGAAACACTTGACGATTATGTATTAAAATTCCCTAGAGAAGGGATATTATTTTGAAATACAATGTATTGATGGATGTAATTTATTATATATACATATGCTAATTTTTGATATCATTGTTTTATGTTTATTTTATGATATAAATATGAATAGGATTTTAGGGGCGTTACAGTTTCACTTGGATTGGTTCTATATGCTGGACGGTTTGGTAAAGAAGAGCCCGGTATCAAATCAATTTGGTGCTCAATCCCTCTCAAAGGTGGAAGTCCTTTTGGAGGATCTTGAAACACATCTTGAAACTCTTCTACCAAATGTTCCAAGCAATGAGAACTATCAACAAGTGGTTCTAACTTAAGAGTTCTAGGGATGGCTAAGAAAAGAGGATGATGAGCCACTATTTCCCTTTGAATCTCATGCCTAGACATAAGGAGTGTAGGCTTAGAACTCTTATCGTTTTTATCTTTTTTATCTTTTTCACTCTCCCTTTTTTTCGTCATAATAACTTGGTCCTCATGGACTTCTCTTGGAAAGAGAGATTTTAAAGTAACCTTCTGACCATGGAATTCAAAAGAGAGTTTGTTGGTAAAGCCATCATGTAAAACTTTTCTATCAAATTGCCAAGGTCTTCTCAGAAGAACATGAGTGGCTTCCATGGGCACAACATCACATTATACCTCATCTTTGTATTTTCCAATGGAGAAATGGATGAGGACTTGTTTATTTACAACTATTTCTCCTACTTCACTAAGCCATTGTAATTTATAGGGCTTTTTATGAGAGATGGTAGGTAAAGCAAGTTTCTCTACCACTCTTGTACTTGCCACATTTGCACAACTACCCCCATCCACTATCAAAGAACAAATGTTGTTTTGAATAAGACATCTTGTGTGGAAAATATTTTCCCTTTGACTTTCATCAAAAGGTTATGAAACTTGCCCAAGAAGTCTTCTCACTGTTAGGAAAGATGGCTTTAAACTAGAGGGGGGGTGAATTGTTTAAAGAGGTTTTCGCAAACTTTTCCAAGCTAGAATAAATATCTTTCAAAAATCAAATGATTAAGCAATTCAGTTTGCCAAAACAGCAAGCAATACAGCACTGCCAGGAAAACAATCGGTTGTTTCTTCGAAACAATCGGTTGTTTATACCAGCAAACAAATAAACTGAAATTAAAGAGTTAGGGATAGAGAGAATGTACACAGATGTTTATACTGGTTCACTCCAACCCAGAGCTACATCCAGTCTTCTCAGAAACCCTGAGGAAATCCACTAAGCAATCAAACCCAGATTACTTACACAACAACCAAGAGAATGACCTTGAACCCTTCAAGACACACACTCTCCTTGGTCAACACTGAGATCTCTGATCTTGAATACCTCAAGGTCACACAGACAATCTCAGCAACGTATACAGAAAAGATTCAACAGTTTACAGAAGTACACTTGTTACAGATAAGATCTGAAATCAATACAAGTGAAAAACCTATCCCAATACTTCAATCAATCTCTCAAGCACTTCAGCAATCTCTTTTTCAGTTCTTAGTACTTTTGATATCATCCTTCTTTTTCAAAACCAAAAAAGCTTTATATAATACAGATCTTCTGATTATAAAAGGAAAGATTGTTTTATCCATAATTGCTCTCAAAAAGATTGGTCAAAGCATTTAATGACTGGAGCGTATATAGTTTCAAATCATTTAAAGCTCAGTCAAAGAAAACAGTTTTTCTGTTATGGTTCCAAAACAAACAATCGATTGTTTCCTCGAATCAATCGGTTGTTTTGTCACTTAACAGTTTTCTCCAAAAAAACAGTTTTCAAAACTTTCTCAAAACATCTAAGTATAAACAATCGGTTGTCTCGACAGAACAATCGGTTGTTTCAACTTAGTTTGAAAAACACTTTGTTTCATAAAAGATTGAGATGCTTTTTGCTTTGAGATTAAATCTAATATTGGTTTACACTTTGAACTACCCCAGAACAAAACTATAAAGCAGCACAGCAGCATCACACAAGCAGAGGCTTCATCATCCTTCAAAGGATTTGGATTCTTCAAAACCTTGAACACCACTTGGTTCAACACTCACAACTAACAAATCTCCTTCAAGTGGACACTCACTTTCTTCCTCAATAGATGCATGAGAATGCAATGAATGTGTAGGAGAATCCGAATCATGCTCACTAACTACAATGCCCTCATGTATACTTCGTTTAGAAGGACAATTTGCAGCAATATGACCATAACCCAAACATTTAAAGCATTTAGTATTAGATGTTCTAGTGGGAGATTTAGGCCTAGAAATAGATGGCTTAGTTTCCTTGGGTTTGAAAGAAGAATCTTTGGAAGGAGGTTTAGAAAAAGAATTTTTGTTTCTCCAAGACTTGGAGTAGTATCCATCATTGGAAATGTTTTTGAAAGAGTTTTTCTTAGCAAGTTGGGCTTCCACCTTCATTGCAAGATGAACTAAAGATCCCAATGATGAATACTCTTGTAACTCAACAATGTTTTGAATATCCTTCCTAAGACCACTTACAAACCTAGCAATCATAGCTTCCTCACTTTCTTCTAATTCAAGTTTAAGCACAAGCGTTTCTAACTCTTTGTAATATTCATCCACATTTAGCGTGCCTTGTTGAAACCTTTGGAGTTTCAACATGAGGTCTTTCCTAAAATGTGGGGGCACAAACCTAGCGTGCATTTGATATCTCAAAGAGTTCCAGGAGTCCACGGGAGGACCCTTGTGAAACATAAAGTCCTTTACAACACCATGCCACCATTTCATGGCATAATCTACAAATTCTAAGGTGGCTAGCTTATACTTGTGTTGTTCATCTTTGATCTCATGGAGCTCAAATATTTGTTCACACTTAGCCTCCCAATCCAAATACACATTAGGATCACTAGATCCATTGAAAGTAGGAAGTTTGACCGAAGGTAGCCTAGGCTTTGCATCTTGATAGGAGCCATTGCCATAGTGAGGTCTCTCCCCTTGGTTAGGATGTCTACGTCCAAGGAATTGGTGTGGAGTTCTCCTTCTTCTATGCGCATCTCCACTGCCAAAATCATTTGAAGAGGCTCTTGTTGAATGTCTATGTGAATGATGCTCATCATGGATTGAAGGAGATGGTCTATCTTGTTGCACCTCTAGCTGTTGCAATTTTTCTTCCAAACGTCTAATGGTTCTTTGTGCTTCATGTAATTCACCAAGGATTGAAGCGTTGGAAGGAGAATTCTGCTTGTATGAGGCATCACTTGAAAATCCAGCCAATTGTAATTAAAAACAGCAACACACAAAAACAGCAAACAAAGCAAGAAACAAAAATTAGCAAAACAGTGAGTGTTTTAAGTAAAAAATAAAGCCGAATTGAATTTAGGCAGAAAGATTGGGGTCACTCTCAAAGAAATAATGTCCTTGCACTAATCTGATCTTGAGGCCTTGGAGTCCTCAAATGAAAGATGTCAAAGCAAGTACACCAATCTCAAAGTCAACCACCACAAAACCAATGAACAATAAAGACAAACAAGAAAAGGTATAAGCAAAGAAAGGTAATTGCAAAAGGAAAACTATATGTAATACAAACTCAAAGAGTAAAGAATGAAAGACAAGCAAGAAAATAAAGAACTCAATGAAGAAAGAAGGCACACCAAAAGAGTCCTAGAGAAAAGTACTAGAGTAGATTTAAGAAACCAAAAACAGAACTACAAGAAAATTGTTGTATGCAAACTGTGCTATTTTTACAGAGTTAACTGGAATGATTGGAAGCGAACTGAAATGTGAAAAAAATTACCACAGAAACTTCAATGTCTCAACTCAATAATGGCACTGGAATGAGGTAAAAACAGTAAGCCAATTGAGAGAAATAAAGTTTTCAAAATTGCTGCCCAATTACCGTCTTTTTTTCGGCAGGAATGTACACTTTTCGTATTTTATTTATCATATTTTGTGTACTTGGAATTTTTTAGTAATTTTTTTTGCTATGCTTTTGTAACACTTTGAAGAATGTAAATCTAAATTTTCACAAATTTCCAGTGAGCCAATTAATTGCAGTAAATTGAAAACAGTAGCACGTTTGTAAGAAAACAGAGTATCCTATTTAAGAATGAAAAAACAGTATGATGAACTAGCAAAGACATAATGGAAATTGTGTAAAGGAACTTGTATAGGTCTATAATACAAGCATGAACTCAAATCTAAAAATGAAAATGCACAAAGAATCAAGCAATAAACTCAAAAACAGAATGTAAACCAAAGCAAGAAACAATCAAAGCAATAAAAGTACTACTAGAAGTAATGACAATTATGGAATAACATGACTAAGACAAAACTTGACATGATTACAAAATTAAAAGACATATCATAAGATATAACAAGTGAAAGGAAGCTTAAGGTCAGCTCTAGAAAGGAGAATGCCATTCCAAAAGAGCAACCATACTCATATGAATAATGAATGCCATAAACCTTTTCACAAACACTTGGTGTAACAAAAGAAAAACAGCAAGAAAACTCAATTAAGCCTAAAACAGAAACTTAAATTGCAAGAAAATTTAAAGAGCTCTTGAAATAAAGTGCACACAACTCAACAATTAAACAAGAATGAACCTAAGACTCATGATACCACATGATGTGATTCCACTAGCCACAATAGCATGATTCTTTGATATTCTATGGAATCAACTTGAGTTGGCAAAGGTTAGGCACTTTTATAGAAGAGGATCAATGTTCTATATTTCAAGAACTCACCAAATCTTGCACCACAAACCAAACTCACATGGAAGCTCCATTTACTATCAATTGAACCGATTAAAATAGATGGAAATAGAATTTGAATCGAACAAAAATAGAGAAAAGGAAGAACAGCTGCTGGAAAACATGAAAACTGAACTAAAAACTCAAAAACACAAGCTCAAACAAGAACAACTAAAGAGAATAAAGGAAGGAGAGTAGAAAACTTATGAAGATGGATGTGTGGTGATGGAGATCAAGCTCTAGTAGACATGGAGGCCAATCAACAAGATCAAGAAGAGGTAGAGGTGCAAATAGAGGACGCCCATGAAGATCAAAGCCCACCTCAAAGGCTTACAAGAAGCATGTTCAAAGTTTTAGGAGCTAGGGAACAATTATTCTCTCTTTTTGTAATTTCTTTGGTTGATGGTGCTTAGAGGGAAACATTAGAAACCTCTATTGTTATAGCATCTTTTAGTCTTTAGTTAGGAGTCTTAGGGGGGGTGTATTAGTAGATAGGTGTAGAAGTAAATAAGGAGGTGAAGTTATAAGTTTAGGCTTATGAAGTCCATTAGGGAAGGAAGGAAACCCTACCTTCTAGAAATGAGTGAAATGGTGTGGCATTGACCAAAGTCAATGACCTAGGCTGCACCATATTGTGTCTTCCCTTACTACCCTCACAACTTGTTCTCCAAGGCTCCTCATGCTATAAATAGGAGGCCTCCCTCATTGTATTTTCTAGATTGAAATTGATAGTAAAGAAACTCTACTCAAATTTTGAGAGAACATTAGAGAGCTTTGAGCCTTCTTCTCTAGTCTTATCTTGAAGGATCCATGGTGTCCTCAAGTGGCGGCAGCACACTCATCTAGGAGCATCCATCACTTCTAGTGGCGTGTTCATACCAATCTACATCCATTTTCATAAGTTTTCTATTCTCCTTCCTTTTTTCTCTTTAGTTGTTCATGTTTTGAGTTGGTTTTCTTGAGTTTTTGGTTCTGTTTTCAGTTTTCCAGCAACTATTCTTCCTTTTCTTTGATTTTGAACGGTTCATTTTCTGTTTTCCTTCTTTCTTGTTCGGTTCAAACTTGTTTTCCAGCTTTTTAATCGGTTCAATTCATAGTAAATGGAGTTTCCATGTGAGTTTGCTTTTTGGTGCAAGATTTGGTGAGTTCTTGAAATATAGAACATTGATCCTCTTCTATAAAAGTGCCTAATCTTTGCCAACTCAAGTTGATTCCATAGAATATCAAAGAATCATGTTATTGTGGCTAGTGGAATCACATCATGTGGTATCATGAGTCTTAGGTTCATTCTTGTTTAATTGTTGAGTTGTGTGCACTTTACTTCTTGAGCTCTTTTAATTTTCTTGCACTTTATGTTTCTGTTTTAGGCTTACTTTGAGTTTTCTTGCTGTTTTTCTTTTGTTCCACCAAGTGTTTGTGAAAAGGTTTATGGCACACATTGTTCATATGAGTTTGGTTGCTCTTTTGGAATGGCATTCTCCTTCCTAGAGCTGACCTTAAGCTTCCTTTCACTTGTTATATCTTGTGATATGTCTTTTAATTTTGTAATCATGTCAAGTTTTGTCTTAAGTCATGTTATTCCATAATTGTCATTTCTTCTAGTAGTACTTTTATTGCTTTGATTGTTTCTTGCTTTGGTTTACATTCTGTTTTTGAGTTTATTGCTTGATCCTTTGTGCATTTTCATTTTTAGATTTGAGTTCATGCTTGTATTCTAGACCTATACAAGTTCCTTTACACAATTTCCATTATGTCTTTGCTAGTTCATCATACTGTTTTTTCATTCTTAAATAGGATACTCTGTTTTCTTACAAACGTGCTACTGTTTTCAATTTACTGCAATTAATTGGCTCACTGGAAATTTGTGAAAATTTAGATTTACATTCTTCAAAGTGTTAAAAAAGCATAGCAAAAAAAAGTACTAAAAAATTCCAAGTACACAAAATATGATAAATAAAATACGAAAAGTGTACATTCCTGCCGAAAAAAAGACGGTAATTGGGCAGCAATTTTGAAAAATTTATTTCTCTCAATTGGCTTACTGTTTTTACCTCATTCCAGTGCCATTATTGAGTTGAGACATTGAATTTTCTGTGGCAAATTTTTCACATTCCAGTTAACTCTGTAAAAATAGCACCGTTTGCATACAACAATTTTCTTGTAGTTCTGTTTTTGGTTTCTTAAATCTACTCTAGTACTTTTCTCTAGGACTCTTTTGATGTGCCTTCTTTCTTCATTGAGTTCTTTATTTTCTTGCTTGTCTTTCATTCTTTACTCTTTGAGTTTGTCTTACATATAGTATTCCTTTTGCAATTACCTTTCTTTGCTTATACCTTTTCTTGTTTGTCTTTATTGATTCATTGGTTTTGTGGTGGTTGCTTTTGAGATTGGTGTGCTTGCTTTGACATCTTTCATTTGAGGACTCCATGGCCTCAAGATCAGATTAGTGAAAGGAAATTTTCTTTGGAGTGCCCCATTCTTTCTGCCTCTATTCAATTCGGTTTTAATTTTACTTGACACACTCACTGTTTTTGCTAATTTTTGTGTCTTCCTTTGTTTGCTGTTTTTGTGTGTTGCTGTTTTTAATTACCAATGGCAGGATTTTCAAGTGATGCCTCATACAAGCAGAATTCTCCTTCCAAAGCTTCAATCCTTGGTGAATTAAATGAAGCACAACGAACCATTAGACGTTTGGAAGAGCAATTGCAAAAGCTAGAGGTGCAACAAGATAGACCATCTCCTTCAATCCATGATGAGCATCATTCACATAGACATTCTACAAGAGCCTCTTCAAATGATTTTGGCAGTGGAGATGCGCATAGGAGAAGGAGACCTCCACCCCAATTCCTTGGACGTAGACATCCCAACCAAGGGGAGAGACCTCACTATGGCAATGGCTACTATCAAGATGCAAAGGCTAGGCTACCTTCGGTCAAACTTCCTACTTTCAATGGCTCTAGTGATCCTAATGTGTATTTGGATTGGGAGGCTAAGTGTGAACAAATATTTGAGCTCCATGAGATCAAAGATGAACAACACAAGTATAAGCTAGCCACCTTAGAATTTGTAGATTATGCCATGAAATGGTGGCATGGTATTGTAAAGGACTCTATGTTTCACAAGGGTCCTCCCGTGGACTCTTGGAACTCTTTGAGATATCAAATGCGCGCTAGGTTTGTGCCCCCACATTTTAGGAAAGACCTCATGTTGAAACTCCAACGGTTTCAACAAGGCACGCTAAATGTGGATGAATATTATAAAGAGTTAGAAACGCTTGTGCTTAAACTTGAATTAGAAGAAAGTGAGGAGGCTTTGATTGCTAGGTTTGTAAGTGGTCTTAGGAAGGATATTCAACACATTGTTGAGTTACAAGAGTATTCATCATTGGGATCTTTAGTTCGTCTTGCAATGAAGGTGGAAACCCAACTTGCTAAGAAAAACTCTTTTAAAAACATTTCCAATGATGGATACTACTCCAAGTCTTGGAGAAACAAAAATTCTTTTTCTAAACCTCCTTCCAAAGATTCTTCTTTCAAACCCAAGGAAACTAAGCCATCTACTTCTAGGCCTAAATCTCCCACTAGAACATCTAATACTAAATGCTTTAAATGTTTGGGTTATGGTCATATTGCAGCAAATTGTCCTTCTGACCGAAGTATGTACATACATGAGGGCATTGTAGTTAGTGAGCATGATTAGGATTCTCCTAAGCATTCATTTCATTCTCATGCATCTAGTGAGGAAGAAAGTGAGTGTCCACTTGAAGGAGATTTGTTAGTTGTGAGAAGACTTCTTGGGCAAGTTTCACAACCTTTTGATGAAAGTCAAAGGGAAAATATTTTCCACACAAGATGTCTTATTCAAAACAACATTTGTTCTTTGATAGTGGATGGGGGGGAGTTGTGCAAATGTGGCAAGTACAAGATTGGTAGAGAAACTTGCTTTACCTACCATCTCTTATACAAAGCCCTATAAATTACAATGGCTTAGTGAAGTAGGAGAAATTATTGTAAATAAACAAGTCCTCATTACTTTTTCAATTGGCAAATATAAAGATGAGGTCTTATGTGATGTTGTCCCTATGGAAGCAACTCATCTTCTTTTAGGTAGGCCATGGCAATTTGATAGGAAAACTTTACATGATGGCCTTACCAACAACATTTCTTTTACCTTCCATGGGCATAAGATCACTTTAAAATCTCTTTCTCCAAGTGAGGTCCATAAAGACCAATTCAAAATGAAAACCAAAAGAGAAAATGAAAAAGGGAATGAAAGAAAAGAGAAACCGAGTCTCCAAGTCTCATCCTATGCCACTAAATCAATCATGTTGACTCGGGCTATGCTACAATTTACACCTCCAAGGTGTTATTCTTCCTTATCTTTTTCATTACCCAAGGTTTCTACCTATTTTCTTTCTTTGTTACAGAATGTTAGGAATGACTTTCTGTAACATCCCGCCAAAATAAAGCCATACATACATGTATAATGAAAATAAAGGTGAACAAATAATATTGAAGAATGATAATATATATATAAGTAATGAAGTTGCTCCTCTTAGGGAGTTTAATACATAACCAGTCAAATGTTTTCAAAATTTAACGAAATTCAATCAAATACAACAAGACCGGCGGTCTCCACACATGAACCGGCGATCTGGTAACAGAAGGCCCAAACAGGCGATCTGCTAGCAGGACATAAATCCGGCGATCACCACCAAGAGATAGAAAACCGGCGATCTCTTCCTCGGCGACCACTCACTAAGGAGCTCTACATCCTGGAAGATCATCTGCTCCCGTGTAAGTTATACACGATCATCACAGTTTAAAGAGAAAGACAGCCAACGAGCAAAACACGCAGGGTAAGCTAGATATTTTAAAGAAGTTTAAATAAGAACATTAAAATCAGGGTAAGCAATTTTCAAGATATTCATGTAAAGCTATAGATTTTCTCAATACCCTTCACCTGATCGCCCAGAAATCACACATTTCACAATATTCTCGAGAGTCATTCTATTTCACAAAACTGCATCAAGTGTCTATAAATTTCAAGTTCCTCATTTCACATGTCAGACCACCACTGACCCAGCACACAAGACACTTGACACTACTTCCGGAAGACTCGTGCATTGACTAGACTCAGAGATTCCGCACCTGTCATACTAAACAGCTGTAATGTTTACCAGCTATGCGCATCAACACAATCTCAATCTCAAGTTCATCATTCTCACAGTATGACAGGGTTAATCCATATAACAGGCCGAGCTCGTTCTTTTTCACACGACTCACCCATACATATGGACCTCCTTCGACTCTCAACGCTTGAATAACTTCATCTATGTGAATTCATTATCTCAGGAGAGTCAGGATAATCTCATTATAGACATCACCGATCAATGCATGTCCTACACGATCTTACACGGTATTTTCTTTCCTGAAAATACTATGCCTTGATCCCACATTCACATCATGTAACACATCTCATAACACTTAAAGGAAAGATTTCAATCACAGCAAAACTCACTCCAAGGTTCTTATTTTCAAATATCTCATTTAAATCTCATACCGTTTCAAAGCGACATCAAAAACAGGGAGTTCGTAAACAACGCCAAAACCGGCGATCTAGTTCAAAAACAGGGTATTTCGAAGTCTGCATTTAAAACCGGCGACCACGTCGCCCAAACACATAGCACAGAGCATTTTACAAAGATGAAAACGAAAACCGGCGACCACGTCGCCCTCACTTCAGAAATAGCTAAACTATGGCTTGTATTGAAAATGAAGTCTAGCTTCCCTTACCTGGACTTGCGCAAAACACCGAGAGCTCAAAACCCAACGAAGCTTGAACAACGCCTTGGCTCTGTTTTTGCGTCTGGTTGAAGGACTTGCAGAGAACCTCCCAGGTGCTCTAATGGTGCTGCCTCTCGTCGTACTCTTGTGTGAAGATGCTAGAATCGCAGCGTGAAGGAGATATCTGGAGGAGAAGGGAGGTAACTCACTCTTTCTCTCTTTGAATGCTGCAACGTTTTTTTCTCTCAGCAGTGGGTCTCTGCATCTTAAACCAACTTATCCACCAAAAGCAGCTGCCACACCCACTCTGCAGAGAAGTCTGAGTGTACGTTTCCCTGAATAGTACGACTACAGTTGTCTCTTGCGCAGGCCAACCACTCCCTGAACAGTACTACTGAGCGTGCCTCTGCGCAGGCTAACACTCTGAGGTCACTATTCTGAACCATTCTTTTTGTCTACGTGGCGCGCGTGCAGGACGTTCCATGCTGGAAGTCTAGGTCCCACCTTCTCTGTGTGTAACTCGACGTCGCGCGAAGACAATCCACCGATGACCTCTCGCGCGAAGACTATCCACCGATGACCTCTCCCTTGCGAACGACCGATGTCTCCCCCTGGCAAAGCCCGCATGCCTCTCGCGCCCTGGCAATGCCCGCATGCCTCGCGCCCTGGCGATGCCCGCATGCCTCTCGCGCCCTGGCAATGCCCGCATGCCTCTCGCCCGCGTGATGCCTGCATGCCTCGCGCCCTGGCGACGTCCACATGCCTCGCGCCCGCGCGATGCCTGCATGCCTCGCGCCCTGGCGCTCATGTGTAGCAGGCAACCGGCGATCATGTACTACTAGGCGATCTCATAGTCTTCCAAACTACACTTTCCTTCCTTTTCATTTTAAATAAAGACATACTTAGAATTCATTTAAAATATATCTCTTTTATTCCAATTTAATTTTACAGGTCCTTACATTCTCCCCATCAAGAAAAATTTTCGTCCCCAAAAATTGAATTACAAGGAAAAGAGGTATGGATAAGCCTCCCTCATGGGTTCTTCTAACTCCCAAGTTGAATCCCCCGATCTCTCATCCCACACCACTTTCACCATGTTGATGGTCTTGCCTCTGAGCTGTTTACTTTGCCGATCGTCAATCCTGACTGGTTTTGCTTCAAAGGACAAGTCATCCCTGATCTGCACATCGTCTACATCCAGCACATGACTAGGGTCTGCCATGTATTTCCTCAGTTGTGACACGTGAAAGACATTGTGCAGATTCGCTAAATGGGGAGGTAGGGCGATCTCATAAGCCACTGGACCAACCTTTCTTAAGATCTGATATGGTCCCACGAACCTAGGGGACAACTTCTTTGACCTGATCGCCCGTCCTACACCCTTGGTTGGTGTCACTTTCATGAACACGTGGTCTCCAGCAGCAAACTCCAAAGGCTTTCTCCTCTGATCTGCATAGGACTTCTGCCTACTCTGGGAAGCTTTCATTCTGCTTTGTATCTGTTTCACCTTCTCGGTCGTCTGCTGAATCAACTCTGGCCCAACCAAGACTGCCTCGCCCTCCTGGTACCAACATAAGGGAGTTCTGCATTTCCTCCCATACAGGGCTTCATATGGTGCCATCCCAATACTGGCGTGGTAGCTATAACATCCCGCCAAAATAAAACCATACATACATGTATAATGAAAATAAAGGTAAACAAATAATATTGAAGAGTACATGATAATATATATATAAGTAATGAAGTTGCTCCTCTTAGGGAGTTAAATACATAACCAGGTCAAATGTTTTCAAAATTTAAACGAAATTCAACCAAATACAACAAGACCAGCGGTCTCCATACATGAACCGGCGATCTGGTAACAGAAGGCCCAAAACAGGCGATCTGCAGCAGGACATAAATCCGGCGATCACCACCAAGAGATAGAAAACCGGCGATCTCTTCCTCGGCGACCACTCCCTAAGGAGCTCTACATCCTGGAAGATCATCTGCTCCCGTGTAACAATTACACGATCATCACAGTTTTAAGAGAACAGCCACGACACCAAAACACGCAGGGTAAGCTAGATATTTTAAAGAGAGTTTAAATAAGGATAATTAAAATAAAATCAAGGTAAACAATTTCAAGATATTCACGTAAAGTTATCAAGTTTCTCATACTCTTCACCTGATCGCCCAGAAATCACACATTTCGCAATATTTTCCAGAGTCATTCTATTTCACAACTGTATCAAGTGTCTATCAATTTCAAGTTCCTCATTTCACATGTCAGACCACCACTGACTCAGCACACAAGACACTTGACACTACTTCCGGAAGACTCATGCATTGATTAGACTCAGAGATCTGCACCTGTCATACCATACCACTGTGAAATCCACACAGGGTCGCTGTGAATCCACACAGCATGCGCATATATAATCTCAATGTCAATAGTTCTCCCGGTATGACAGGGTTAATCCATAGAACAGGCGGAGCTCGTTCTTTTTCACACGAGACGCCCATTCATATGAACCTCCTTCGACTCTCACCAACTGAGTAACTTCCTCTATGTGATTCCATTATCTCAGCAGAGTCAGGATATCCCCTTAGGAATCACCGATCAATGCACATCCTACACGATCTTACACGGTATTTTCTTTCCTGAAAATACTATGCCTCGATCCACATTCACAACATTCAACACATCATACCGCCCTTAAATAAATGATTCAAGTCACAGCAACGATCGTTTCAAAGATTCAGATTTTCGAAGATCACATTTAAGCTTCAACAGTTCAAAGTAACACCAAAAACAGGGAGTTCGCAAACATCGCCCAAACCGGCGACCTGGTTCAAAAATAGGGTATTTCGAAGTCTGTATTTAAAAACCGGCGACCACGTCGCCCAAACACATGGAACAGAGCATTCACGCAGATGAAAACGAAACCGGCGACCACGTCGCCCTCATTTCAGAAATAACTAAACTATAGCTTGTAATGAAAATGAAGTGTAGCTTCCCTTACCTGGACTTGCGCAAACACCTAGAGTTCCGAAACCCAACGAAGCTTGAAGAACGCCTTGGCTCTGTTTTTGCGTCTGGTTGAAGGACTTGCAGAGAACTGCCCAGGTGCTCTAATGGTGGCTGTCGCTCGTCGTACTCTCGTGTGAAGGTGCTAGAATCGCAGCGCGAAGGAGATATCTGGAGGAGAAGGGAGGTAACTCACTCTTTCTCTCTTTGAATGCTGCAACATCTTTTTTTCTCTCAGCAGTGGGTCTCTGCATCTTAAACCAACTTATCCACCAAAAGCAGCTGCCACACCCACTCTGCAGAGAAGTCTGAGTGTACGTTTCCCTGAACAGTACGACTACAGTTGTCTCTTGCGCAGGCCAACCACTCCCTGAACAGTACTACTGAGCGTGCCTCTGTGCAGGCTAACACTCTGAGGTCACTATTCTGAACCACTCTTTTTGTCTACGTGGCGCGCGTGCAGGACGTTCCATGCTGGAAGTCTGGGTCCCACCTTCTCTGTGTGTAACTCGACGTCGCGCGATGACCTTTCACCGATGACCACAGGCGCGAAGTCTATCCACCGATGACCTCTCCCGCGAAGGCTATCCACCGATGACCTCTCGCGCGAAGACAATCCACCGATGACCTCTCGCGCGAAGACTATCCACCGATGACCTCTCGCGCGAAGACAATCCACCGATGACCTCTCGCGCGAAGACTATCCACTGAGGACCTCTCGCGCGAAGACTATCCACTGAGGACCTCTCGCGCGAAGGCTATCCACCGATGACCTCTCGCGCGAAGACAATCCACCGATGACCTCTCCCTGGCGAACGACCGATGTCTCCCCCTGACGATGCCCGCATGTCCCGCGCCTGGCGACGCCCGCATGCCTTGCGCCCTGGCGATGACCGCATGCCTCGCGCCCCGGCGATCATGTGTAGTAGACGACCGGCGATCATGTATTAACAAAGAACTCTTATAGTTTTCTAGACTGCACTTTCCTTCCTTTTTAACTTAAATAAAAACATACTTAGAATTTATTTAAAATAATCCTTTTTATTCCAACTTAATTTTTCAAGGTCCTTACATTCTCCCCATCAAGAAAATTTTCGTCCTCGAAAATTGAATTACAAGGAAAAGAGGTATGGATAAGCCTCCCTCATGGGTTCTTCTAACTCCCAAGTTGAATCCCCCGATCTCTCATCCCACACCACTTTCACCATGTCGATGGTCTTGCCTCTGAGCTGTTTACTTTGCCGATCGTCAATCCTGACTGGTTTTGCTTCAAAGGACAAGTCATCCCTGATCTGCACATCGTCTACATCCAGCACATGACTAGGGTCTGCCATGTACTTCCTCAGCTGTGACACGTGAAAGACATTGTGTAGATTCGCCAGATGGGGAGGTAGGGCGATCTCATAAGCCACTGGACCAATCCTTCTTAAGATCTGATATGGTCCCACGAATTTAGGAGACAACTTCTTTGACCTGATCGCCCGTCCTACACCCTTGGTTGGTGTAACTTTCATGAACACGTGGTCTCCAGCAGCAAACTCCAAAGGCTTTCTCCTCTGATCTGCATAGGACTTCTGCCTACTTTGAGAAGCTTTCATCCTGCTTTGTATCTGTTGCACTTTCTCGGTCGTCTGCTGAATCAACTCTGGCCCAACCAAGATTGCCTCGCCCTCCTGGTACCAACATAAGGGGGTTCTGCATTTCCTCCCATACAGGGCTTCATAAGGTGCCATCCCAATACTGGCGTGGTAGCTATTATTATAGGTAAACTCCACTAGTGGCAACACCTCGTCCCAACTTCCCAATTGATCCAAGACGCACGTCCTCAGCAGATCTTCCAAGGATTGTATCGTTCTCTCTGACTGACCATCTGTTTGGGGATGGTATGCAGAGCTCATCCTCAACTTAGTTCCCAAGCACTCTTGTAAGGTCTGCCAAAACCGTGAAGTGAACCTGGGATCTCTATCTGAAACGATGCTGGAAGGCACTCCATGCAACCTCACTATTCCTTGGATGTATAACTGTGCCAGCTTGGCCATAGGCATCTTCATATTCACTGGAAGGAAGTGGGCACTCTTCGTCAGCCTATCAATGATAACCCAGATTGCATCATGACCCTTTACCGATCTGGGTAAATGGGTGACAAAATCCATGGCGATGCTGTCCCATTTCCATTCAGGGATATCCAGTTGCTGCAACAACCCGCCAGGTCTTTGGTGTTCTACCTTTGCCTTCTGACACGTTAAGCAGGTTGCAACATACTGGGCGATGTCTCTCTTCATGCCCGACCACCAAAATGACTCCTTCAAGTCATGGTACATCTTGTTCATGCCTGGGTGAAGGTTAAGGCGACTCTTGTAAGGACCTGTAAAATTGAATTGGAATAAAAGTGGTATATTTAAATAATTTCAGAAGATGTTATTATTTAAAATACAAAGAGCTGGTAAATGAAGTTTCGTAGTAGTCGGGCCTCGGACGTCGCCCAAGATCTGGGGTCAGCTGGTAGAGGTCGGTCGGCTGACATGTAGATCAAGAAGAGTAAAGGAGGAAATGTGTAGCTAAGAAGTCTCCTACGAGATCGCCGTTATTGAAGATGGAGGCGATCTCCGACTCCTCTGGCACATAATCGCCTGTCGCCTAGAGGAGACATGAGCGCCAATCGCCTAGAGTGTACGTGATCGGCGGGAATGCACGTAGTATGTGGTCAAGATACTGAATCAACCAGAGTGGGTTCCAACAACCACGCGTATCAAGGTGTGGGTTAAGCCTTAGATACGCTGTGCATGCGAAGCTCTACGCTTGAGCAAAAGAGATCACCCTTAGTGTTGCATGCAGGGCGCGAGAGGCATGCAGGCATCGCGCGGGCGCGAGAGGCATGCAGGCATCGCGCGGGCGCGAGAGGCATGCAGGCATCGCGCGGGCGTGAGAGGCATGCAGGCATCGCGCGGGCGTGAGAGGCATGCAAGCATCGCGCGGGCGCGAGAGGCATGCAGGCATCGCGCGGGCGCGAGGGGCATGCGGGCATCGCGCGGGCGCGAGGCACGCGAGCATTGCCAGGGCGCGATGCATGTGGACGTGGCCAAGGCGCGAGAGTTATGAGGGCGTCGCCAGGGAAGACATCGGTTGTCTCCCAGAGGAAGACATCGGTCGTTCGCCAGGAAGAGGTCATCGGTGGTGGTCTTCGCGCGGGGTCATCGGTGGTAGTCTTCGCGCGAGGTCATCGGTGGTAGTCTTCGCGCGAGGTCATCGGTGGTAGTCTTCGCGCGAGGTCATCGGTGGTAGTCTTCGCGCGAGGTCATCGGTGGATCGTCTTCGCGCGAGAGGTCATCAGTGGTTTCTCTTCAAGCTGGTAGTCATCGGCGAAAGGTCATCGCGCGACGTTGAGTTACACCCAGAGAACGTGGGCCCCAGACTCCCAGCAAGAGACGTTCTGCACGCGCGCCACGTAGACAAAAGAGTGGTTCAGAATAGTGACCTCAGAGCGTAGCCTGCGCAGAGGCACGCTCAGTAGTACTGTGCAGGGAAGCGTACACGCAAACTTCCCTGCAGAGTGGGTGGTGGCAGCTGCTTTTGGAGGGATAAATTGGTTTAAGTCACAGAAATCCACTGCTGAGAGAAAAGGAAGACATTGTTGTAGTCGAAGAGAGAAAGAGTGAGTTCCCTCCTCCGCGTTGCGATTTCAGCATCTCCACGCAAGAGTACGACGAGAAGCAACACCATTGGAGCACCTGGGAAAGTTCTCTGCAACTCCTTCAAAACCAGACTCAAGAACAGAGCCAAGGCATTCTTCAAGCTCTGTTGGATTTCGAAGCTCCTGGTGGTTGCGCAAGTCCAGGTAAGGGAAGCTAGCCTTCATTTTTAATACAAGCCATAGATTAGCTGTTTCTGAAGTGAGGGCGACGTGGTCGCCAGTTTCCTGTTTCTTTTCGCAATGCTCTGTTCTATGTGGTTGGGCGACGTGGTCGCCGGTTTTAAATACGGATTTCGAACTTTCCTGTTTTTGATATTGTTTGAAGCTGTTTGAGATTTAAATGTTAAATACATGTGATATTCGAGAATATGAACCTTTGAAATGACTGTTGCTGTGGTTGAAATCATTCTTTGAGTGATGTGTGGAATGTCGTGATTGTGGATCAAGACATAGTATTTTCAGGAAAGGAAATACCGTGTTGAGATTTGGTTGTGAAGTGTATTGATCTGTGAGTATCCTGTGAATGAGGCGATCCTGACTCTGCTGAGATAATGGATTCATATAGAGGAAGTTATTCAGTTGGTGAGAGTCGAAGGAGGTCTATATGATGGGCGTCTCGTGTGAAAAAGAACGAGCTCCGTCTGTCCTATGGATTAACCCTGTCATACCAGGAGAACTATGGTAACATTGAGATGATATATGCGCATGCTGTGTGGATTCACAGCGACCCTATGTGGATTTCACAGTGGTGTGGTATGACAGGTGCAGGTCTCTGGATGCTAAGTTCAATGCATGAGTCTTTCGGAAGTAGTGTCAAGTGTCTTGTATGGTGAGTCAGTGGAAGTCTGACGTGAGAAATGAGAAACATTGAAAATTGATAGACACTTGATGGAATTATGTGAACTGAACGACTGTTGAGGAAATTGGGAAATATGTGATTTCTTGATGGCTGTGTGATATGAATGAGAAATTGATAGTCTTACGTGGGTATCTGAAATTTGTTTTATCTTGATTTTAAAATTTCATATCTAAATTCTCTTTAAAAATATCTAGCTTACCCTTTATTTTGTATTGCTCTGTGGCTGTTTTCTCTTAAAAAAAACTGTGATGATCGTGTATTTTACACGGGAGCAGATGATCTTCCAGGGAGTAGAGCTCCTCAGTGAGTGGTCGCCGGAAGGAGATCACCTATTTCCGTCTCTATCGGGTGATCGCCGGTTTATGCCTCCATCGGGTGATCGCCTGTTTTTCTGTCCTGATAGCAGATCGGCTGTTTTGGGCCTTCTGTTACAGATCGCCAGTTCATGAATGGAGATCGCCGGTCTTGTTGTATTTGGTTGAATTTCGTTTTAAATTTTGAAAACATTTGACCTGGTCATGTATTTAACTCCCTAAGAGGAGCAACTTCATTTCTTATATATATAATATCATGTACTCTTCAATATTATTTGTTTACCTTTATTTTCATTATACATGTATGTATGGTTTTTATTTTGCGGGATGTTACAACTCTTATGACCTTCCTCTAGGATCATTTTCTTCAACTCTTCATTTGCAGGTATGCAAATTCTGCCATTAAATCTCAAGATCCCATCATCGCCCATCTCAAAGTCTCTCGCCTGATCTGTCCCTAGTGACTGTACATTACGCTTTAGGCTAGGGTCCTCCAACTGCTTATCCCTTAACATCCCAAGGAAGTCATTAGTTATAGCCAGCTTACTACAACTAATGTGATTCACGTGAAATTCTATTCCAAGGTTTAAGTCTCTGAACTGCTCGATCAGTTTCTGCTCTTCCATCATCATGGTGGCGACTTGTATTGATTTCCTACTCAAAGCATCAGCCACTACATTGGCCTTCCCTGGATGATACATGAGTTGAAAATCGTAGTCCTTTAGAAACTCCATCCACCTTCTTTGTCTCATGTTTAGTTCCTTCTGATTGAACAGATATTTCAGGCTCTTATGGTCACTGAACACCTGGAACCGAGCTCCATATAAATAGTGCCTCCAGATTTTCAAGGCAAATACCACAGCCGCCAACTCCAAATCATGCGTGGGGTAGTTTCTCTCATGAATCTTGAGTTGCCTTGAAGCATATGCAACCACTCTCTTCTCTTGCATTAAAACACATCCCAAGCCTTGATGTGAAGCGTCACAGAAGACATCAAAAGGTCTTCCTACCTCGGGGATCACCAGCACTGGAGCACTGGTCAACCTCTCCTTTAGTTCCATGAAGCTCTGCTCACATCGGTCGGTCCAAGCAAAAGGTTGATCCTTGCGGGTCAGTTGTGTTAAAGGAGCCACTACCTTGGAAAAATCCTCAATAAACCTCCGATAGTAGCCCGCCAACCCCACAAAGCTCCTTATCTCGGTGACTGTCTTAGGACGTTCCCACTGCAGCACTGCCTCTACCTTGGCTGGATCCACCGAGATCCCCTGGGCAAATATCACGTGTCCTAAGAAGTTGACTTCCCTCAGCCAGAACTCACACTTAGAGAACTTGGCATAGAGTTGCTTCTCCCTCAGGATCTCCAATACTGTCCTCAGGTGTTCCTCATGCTCTTCCTCGGTCCTTGAATAAATGAGGATGTCGTCTATGAAGACCACCACAAACTTATCCAAGAAAGGGCAAAAAATCCTATTCATGTAGTCCATGAACAGGGCTGGAGCATTGGTGACTCCAAACGGCATCACTACATACTCATAGTGCCCATACCGAGACCTAAAAGCTGTCTTTTGAACATCCTCAGCTTTTACCAAAATTTGGTGGTACCCCGATCTCAGATCAATCTTGGAGAACACCGAGGCCCCATGTATTTGATCCATCAAATCATCAATCCTAGGCAGGGGGTACTTGTTCTTGATGGTCAACTTGTTCAACTGCCTGTAATCTATACACAGCCGAGACCCTCCATCCTTCTTCTTGACTAGGAGCACTGGAGCTCCCCATGGAGATACACTGGGTCTGATGAATTGCTTCTCCAGCAACTCTTCCACTTGCTTCTTTAACTCCACTAACTCGGCTGGTGCCATCCTGTAAGGTGCCATTGACACTGGTCCAGCTCCAGGTACCAAGTCAATAGAGAATTCCACTTCTCTCTTAGGGGGTAACCCAGGTACTTCTTCTGGGAATACATCCGTGAAATCTTTCACCACAGGTATTCTGTTTACGTCCCCTTTATTCTCCACCTCCGACCGAGCGAGTATCACGAAGCACCTTCCACCAAGTTACCTGACTGAGGCACCTCTGCTCCTGTCATGGCAACCATTCTCCCTGCTGCCTGAGGTTTGCTGCCTTCATTCCTCATCTGTTGGGAACCACTGGATTGAGTCATCCTATTTCTGCTAGGATAATCTCTAGATATGTGCCCCATCTTTTGGCATCTAGGTTTCCATCTTTGTTGCTGCTGGAACTGGGGCGAAACTGCCCCTGCCCGATGTGGTGGAGGTCTCGCATAAGGTTTGTTTTGTGGGTGCTGCACCTTGGCCTTCCCATTGAAAGAACCCCCTGGGTGTGACCTGATCACCCGAGAGTCACTCTTCTCCCGTGCCTCCACCATCATCGCCTTCCCCACTAAGGTGTGAAATTCTCTTATGCACATCGGGGATATGGTCTTCTTCAGCTCATGCTTCAGTTCCTCTTCAAACTCCCTACACCTCCAGGCCTCGGAGGTCGCCTGGGTATAGAACCGGGCGAGGTACTCAAAACGAGCAGCATAGGCGTTCACTGACATATCCCCTTGCTCCAACTTCAGGAACTCAGCTTTCCTCGCAAACTTGGCGCAGTCAGGGAAGTATTTCTCCAAGAACTTCACCCTAAAGCTCTCCCAATCCAATACATCCCCTCGGGCCTCCATCATCTGATGAGCTCCCATCCACCAGAACTCAGCTTCTCCTGATAGCAGATAAGTGGCGAACAGCAATTTCTTCTCTTCAGGGCAGGAGGTCGCCCTAAAGATTTTCTCCAACTCTCTAACCCACTGATCTGCTTGATCAGGGGTAGCATTCCCACTGAACTTGGGTGGGTTGCGCCTCATGAACTCGGTCAGTCCCATCTGCTCCTGAGGCTGACCGACGTTGGGGTTGCAGCCGATCTGGCGGTCTCCTCATACTGCAGCGTAGCTTGGTGATTCTGAGACATCGCCGTACTCTGCTGTTGGATGGTACTCGCCATCATCCCAATGGCCCTGGCGATCTGGCCCATTTCAGCAGAAGGTTTGGGAGGGGTAGGCTGTCTAGGAGCCATTCTTCTCTGTAGAAGATTAGGAAACTATTGGTTTCTATATCCCCCCCCCCCCCCACAACTATAAGAATGAGATCGATAAGAAATCGATTCATTCAGGAGGTAACATCTAGACCTTACAAAGGTCAACATCTCAAAGTCATTTAGAATTTGAGTTCATCAACAGGATCATAATGCTTATAACATCAAGCATAACACCAGAACAACTACTGGTATGCAGTCATTAATCCAATCAACCACTCTCAGTCAATTACAAGATCACTAAATAAATCACACCAGAATTCAATGTAGGCTAAACATCAAACCTTTGGAATTAAGATTAAGAATCATCTCGATCCAGTTATGAGTGTGCACCCTCATTACTTTATCAGGATCTTCTCATTCTTAATACCAAGATTTTCAATTAGAGCATACATTCACTAAAGCACACACAAAATTTCAATACCAAAAACGTTTTGAAAACCTTTCACTATAGTTGTTATTAAAAACTCAAATAGATTTTATGAGCAGAAGAAACACAATGGATCCACAGCCCTCAGGTCATCCTAAGGACGAACTGCTCTGATACCATTAATGTAACATCCCGCCAAAATAAAACCATACATACATGTATAATGAAAATAAAGGTAAACAAATAATATTGAGGAGTACATGATAATATATATATAAGTAATGAAGTTGCTCCTCTTAGGGAGTTAAATACATAACCAGGTCAAATGTTTTCAAAATTTAAACGAAATTCAACCAAATACAACAAGACCGGCGGTCTCCATACATGAACCGGCGATCTGGTAACAGAAGGCCCAAAACAGGCGATCTGCAGCAGGACATAAATCCGGCGATCACCACCAAGAGATAGAAAACCGGCAATCTCTTCCTCGGCGACCACTCCCTAAGGAGCTCTACATCCTGGAAGATCATCTGCTCCCGTGTAACAATTACACGATCATCACAGTTTTAAGAGAACAGCCACGGCACCAAAACACGCAGGGTAAGCTAGATATTTTAAAGAGAGTTTAAATAAGGATAATTAAAATAAAATCAAGGTAAACAATTTCAAGATATTCACGTAAAGTTATCAAGTTTCTCATACTCTTCACCTGATCGCCCAGAAATCACACATTTCGCAATATTTTCCAGAGTCATTCTATTTCACAACTGTATCAAGTGTCTATCAATTTCAAGTTCCTCATTTCACATGTTAGACCACCACTGACTCAGCACACAAGACACTTGACACTACTTCCGGAAGACTCATGCATTGATTAGACTCAGAGATCTGCACCTGTCATACCATACCACTGTGAAATCCACACAGGGTCGCTGTGAATCCACACAGCATGCGCATATATAATCTCAATGTCAATAGTTCTCCCGGTATGACAGGGTTAATCCATAGAACAGGCGGAGCTCGTTCTTTTTCACACGAGACGCCCATTCATATGAACCTCCTTCGACTCTCACCAACTGAGTAACTTCCTCTATGTGATTCCATTATCTCAGCAGAGTCAGGATATCCCCTTAGGAATCACCGATCAATGCACATCCTACACGATCTTACACGGTATTTTCTTTCCTGAAAATACTATGCCTCGATCCACATTCACAACATTCAACACATCATACCGCCCTTAAATAAATGATTCAAGTCACAGCAACGATCGTTTCAAAGATTCAGATTTTCGAAGATCACATTTAAGCTTCAACAGTTCAAAGTAACACCAAAAACAGGGAGTTCGCAAACATCGCCCAAACCGGCGACCTGGTTCAAAAACAGGGTATTTCGAAGTCTGTATTTAAAAACCGGCGACCACGTCGCCCAAACATATGGAACAGAGCATTCACGCAGATGAAAACGAAACCGACGACCACGTCGCCCTCATTTCAGAAATAACTAAACTATAGCTTGTAATGAAAATGAAGTGTAGCTTCCCTTACCTGGACTTGCGCAAACACCTAGAGTTCCGAAACCCAACGAAGCTTGAAGAACGCCTTGGCTCTGTTTTTGCGTCTGGTTGAAGGACTTGCAGAGAACTGCCCAGGTGCTCTAATGGTGGCTGTCGCTCGTCGTACTCTCGTGTGAAGGTGCTAGAATCGCAGCGCGAAGGAGATATCTGGAGGAGAAGGGAGGTAACTCACTCTTTCTCTCTTTGAATGCTGCAACGTCTTTTTTTCTCTCAGCAGTGGGTCTCTGCATCTTAAACCAACTTATCCACCAAAAGCAGCTGCCACACCCACTCTGCAGAGAAGTCTGAGTGTACGTTTCCCTGAACAGTACGACTACAGTTGTCTCTTGCGCAGGCCAACCACTCCCTGAACAGTACTACTGAGCGTGCCTCTGTGCAGGCTAACACTCTGAGGTCACTATTCTGAACCACTCTTTTTGTCTACGTGGCGCGCGTGCAGGACGTTCCATGCTGGAAGTCTGGGTCCCACCTTCTCTGTGTGTAACTCGACGTCGCGCGATGACCTTTCACCGATGACCACAGGCGCGAAGTCTATCCACCGATGACCTCTCCCGCGAAGGCTATCCACCGATGACCTCTCGTGCGAAGACAATCCACCGATGACCTCTCGCGCGAAGACTATCCACCGATGACCTCTCGCGCGAAGACAATCCACCGATGACCTCTCGCGCGAAGACTATCCACTGAGGACCTCTCGCGCGAAGACTATCCACTGAGGACCTCTCGCGCGAAGGCTATCCACCGATGACCTCTCGCGCGAAGACAATCCACCGATGACCTCTCCCTGGCGAACGACCGATGTGTCCCCCTGACGATGCCCGCATGTCCCGTGCCTGGCGACGCCCGCATGCCTTGCGCCCTGGCCATGACCGCATGCCTCGCGCCCCGGCGATCATGTGTAGTAGACGACCGGCGATCATGTATTAACAAAGAACTCTTATAGTTTTCTAGACTGCACTTTCCTTCCTTTTTAACTTAAATAAAAACATACTTAGAATTTATTTAAAATAATCCTTTTTATTCCAACTTAATTTTTCAAGGTCCTTACAGTAGCTATTATTATAGGTAAACTCCACCAGTGGCAACACCTCGTCCCAACTTCCCAATTGATCCAAGACGCACGTCCTCAGCAGATCTTCCAGGGATTGGATCGTTCTCTCTGACTGACCATCTGTTTGGGGATGATATGCAGAGTGTAAGGACCTGTAAAATTAAATTGGAATAAAAGAGATATATTTTAAATGAATTCTAAGTATGTCTTTATTTAAAATGAAAAGGAAGGAAAGTGTAGTTTGGAAGGCTATGAGATCGCCTAGTAGTACATGATCGCCGGTCGCCTGCTACACATGAGCGCCAGGGCGCGAGGTATGCAGGCATCGCGCGGGCGCGAGGCATGCAGGCATCGCGCGGGCGCGAGGCAAGCAGGCATCGCGCGGGCGAGAGGCATGCGGGCATTGCCAAGGCGCGAGAGGCATGCGGGCATCGCCAGGGCGCGAGGCATGCGGGCATTGCCAGGGCGCGAGAGGCATGCGGGCTTTGCCAGGGGGAGACATCGGTCGTTCGCCAGCGAGAGGTCATCGGTGGATGGCCTTCGCACGAGAGGTCATCGGTGGATAGCCTTCGCGGGAGAGGTCATCGGTGGATAGACTTCGCGCCTGTGGTCATCGGTGAAAGGTCATCGCGCGACGTCGAGTTACACACAGAGAAGGTGGGACCCAGACTTCCAGCATGGAACGTCCTGCACGCGCGCCACGTAGACAAAAAGAGTGGTTCAGAATAGTGACCTCAGAGTGTTAGCCTGCGCAGAGGCACGCTCAGTAGTACTGTTCAGGGAGTTGTTGGCCTGCGCAAGAGACAACTGTAGTCGTACTGTTCAGGGAAACGTACACTCAGACTTCTCTGCAGAGTGGGTGGTGGCAGCTGCTTTTGGTGGATAAGTTGGTTTAAGATGCAGAAAACCCACGGCTGAGAGAAAGAAACGTTGCAGCCTTCAAAGAGAGAAAGAGTGAGTTACCTCCCTTCTCCTCCAGATATCTCCTTCGCGCTGCGATTCTAGCATCTTCACACAAGAGTACGACGAGAGGCAGCACCATTAGAGCACCTGGGAGGTTCTCTGCAAGTCCTTCAACCAGACGCAAAAACAGAGCCAAGGCGTGGTTCAAGCTTCGTTGGGTTTCGGAGCTCCTGGTGTTTTGCGCAAGTCCAGGTAAGGGAAGCTAGCCTTCATTTTCAATACAAGCCATAGTTTAGCTATTTCTGAAATGAGGGCGACGTGGCCGCCGGTTTCGTTTGCATCTGCGTGAATGCTCTGTTCCATGTGTTTGGGCGACGTGGTCGCCGGTTTTTAAATATAGACTTCGAAATACCCTGTTTTTGAACCAGGTCACCGGTTTGGGCGATGTTTGCGAACTCCCTGTGTTTTGGTGTTACTTTGAACTGTTGAAGCTTAAATGTGATCTTCGAAAATCTGAATCTTTGAAATGATCGTTGCTGTGACTTGAATCATTTATTTAAGGGCGGTATGATGTGTTGAATGTTGTGAATGTGGATCGAGGCATAGTATTTTCAGGAAAGGAAATACCGTGTAAGATCGTGTAGGATGTGCATTGATCGGTGATGTCTATAATGAGATTATCCTGACTCTCCTGAGATAATGGATTCATATAGATGAAGTTATTCAGGCGTTGAGAGTCGAAGGAGGTTCATATGTATGGGTGAGTCGTGTGAAACAGAACGAGCTCGGCCTGTTATATGGATTAACCCTGTCATACTGTGAGAATGATGAACTTGAGACCGAGAATGTGTTGATGCGCATAGCTGTGGAAACATTACAACAGCTTTGTATGACAGGTGCAGAATCTCTGAGTCTAGTCAATGCACGAGTCTTCCGGAAGTAGTGTCAAGTGTCTTGTGTGCTGAGTCAGTGGTGGTCTGACATGTGAAATGAGGAACTTGAAATTGATAGACACTTGATGCAGTTTTGTGAAATAGAATGACTCTTGAGAATATTGTGAAATGTGTGAATTCTGGGCGATCAGGTGAAGAGTATGAGAAACTTGATAACTTTACGTGAATATCTTGAAATTGTTTACCTTGATTTTATTTTAAGTATCCTTATTTAAACTCTCTTTAAAATATCTAGCTTACCCTGCATGTTTTGTTCGTTGGCTGTTTTTCTCTTTAAACTGTGATGATCGTGTATAACTTACACGGGAGCAGATGATCTTCCAGGAAGTAGAGCTCCTTAGTGAGTGGTCGCCGAGGAAGAGATCGCCTGTTTGTGGTGATCGCCGGTTTTCTATCTCTTGGTGGTGATCGCCGGATTTATGTCCTGCTGCAGATCGCCTGTTTTTGGGCCTTCTGTTACCAGATCGCCGGTTCATGTATGGAGATCGCCGGTCTTGTTGTATTTGGTTGAATTTCGTTTTAAATTTTGAAAACATTTGACCTGGTTATGTATTTAACTCCCTAAGAGGAGCAACTTCATTTCTTATATATATAATATCATGTACTCTTCAATATTATTTGTTTACCTTTATTTTCATTATACATGTATGTATGGTTTTATTTTGCGGGATGTTACACAGAGCTCATCCTCAACTTAGTTCCCAAGCACTCTTGCAAGGTCTGCCAAAACCGTGAAGTGAACCTGGGATCTCTATCTGAAACGATGCTGGAAGGCACTCCATGCAACCTCACTATTTCTTGGATGTATAACTGTGCCAGCTTGGCCATAGGCATCTTCATATTCACTGAAAGGAAGTGGGCACTCTTCGTCAGCCTATCAATGATAACCCAGATTGCATCATGACCCTTTACCGATCTGGGTAAATGGGTGACAAAATCCATGGCGATGCTGTCCCATTTCCACTCAGGGATATCCAGTTGCTGCAACAGCCCGCCAGGTCTTTGATGCTCTACCTTCGCCTTCTGACACGTTAAGCAGGTTGCAACATACTGGGCGATGTCTCTCTTCATGCCCGACCACCAAAATGACTCCTTCAAGTCATGGTACATCTTGTTCATGCCTGGATGAAGGTTAAGGCGACTCATATGACCTTCTTCTAGGATCATCTTCTTCAACTCTTCATTTGCAGGGATGCAAATTCTACCATTAAATCTCAAGATCCCATCATCGCCCATCACAAAGTCTCTCGCCTGATCTGTCCCTAGTGACTCCACAGTACGCTTTAGACTAGGGTCCTCCAACTGCTTATCCCTTAACATCCCAAGGAAGTCATTAGTTATAGCCAGCTTACTACAACTAATGTGATTCACGTGAAATTCTATTCCAAGGTTTAAGTCTCTGAACTGCTCGATCAGTTTCTGCTCTTCCATCATCATGGTGGCGACTTGTATTGATTTCCTACTCAAAGCATCAGCCACTACATTGGCCTTCCCTGGATGATACATGAGTTGAAAATCGTAGTCCTTTAGAAACTCCATCCACCTTCTTTGTCTCATGTTTAGTTCCTTCTGATCGAACAGATATTTCAGGCTCTTATGGTCACTGAACACCTGGAACCGAGCTCCATATAAATAGTGCCTCCAGATCTTCAAGGCAAATACCACAGCCGCCAACTCCAAATCATGCGTGGGGTAGTTTCTCTCATGAATCTTGAGTTGCCTTGAAGCATATGCAACCACTCTCTTCTCTTGCATCAAAACACATCCCAAGCCCTGATGTGAAGCGTCACAGAAGACATCAAAAGGTCTTCCTACCTCGGGGATCACCAGCACTGGAGCACTAGTCAACCTCTCCTTTAATTACATGAAGCTCTGCTCACATCGGTCGGTCCAAGCAAAAGGTTGATCCTTGCGGGTCAGCTGTGTTAAGGGAGCCACTACCTTGGAAAAGTCCTCAATAAACCTCCGATAGTAGCCCGTCAACCCCACAAAGCTCCTTATCTCGGTGACTGTCTTTGGACGTTCCCACTGCAGCACTGCCTCTACCTTGGCTGGATCCACCGAGATCCCCTGGGCAGATATCACGTGTCCTAAGAAGTTGACTTCCTTCAGCCAGAACTCGCACTTAGAGAACTTGGCATAGAGTTGCTTCTCCCTCAGTATCTCCAATACTGTCTTCAGGTGTTCCTCATGCTCTTCCTCGGTCCTTGAATAAATGAGGATGTCGTCTATGAAGACCACCACAAACTTATCCAAGAAAGGGCGAAAAATCCTATTCATGTAGTCCATGAACAGGGCTGGAGCATTGGTGACTCCAAACGGCATCACTACATACTCATAGTGCCCATACCGAGACCTAAAAGCTGTCTTTTGAACATCTTCAGCTTTTACCAAAATTTGGTGGTACCCCGATCTCAGATCAATCTTGGAGAACACCGAGGCCCCATGTATTTGATCCATCAAAACATCAATCCTAGGCAGGGGGTACTTGTTCTTGATGGTCAACTTGTTCAACTGCCTGTAATCTATACACAGCCGAGACCCTCCATCCTTCTTCTTGACTAGGAGCACTGGAGCTCCCCATGGAGATACACTGGGTCTGATGAATTGTTTCTCCAGCAACTCTTCCACTTGCTTCTTTAACTCCACTAACTCGGCTGGTGCCATCCTGTAAGGTGCCATTGACACTGGTCCAGCTCCAGGTACCAAGTCAATAGAGAATTCCACTTCTCTCTTAGGGGGTAACCCAGGTACTTCTTCTGGGAATACATCCGTGAAATCTTTCACCACGGGTATTCTGCTTACGTCCCCTTTATTCTCCACCTCCGACCGAGCGAGTATCACGAAGCACCTCGCCCCTTCTTCCAACTCTGACTGCCCTTGCTGAGCAGATATTACATCTGATCCTTGGAGGTCTGGAAACGCAATCCTCTGACTACCGCAGTCAATGAGAACGTGATTGGCAGCTAACCAATCCATTCCCAGGATAACATCTAGGTCCTGAAGAGGTAGGCAGATCAAGTTCACCTTGAATCTGCGTCCCTCTACAATCACTGGACATTCGGGGCACACTGTAGAGGTCATCACCTGTCCTGACGCAGGTGTAGAGACCAACAGTTCGAAAGGTAACCCCTTCACTAGAAGGCCCAACTCGGCTACACACAAGCTTGGCACAAAGGAGTGTGTCGCTCCAGAATCAAACAAAGCTTTTACACCTCTACCAGCTATAAAACAAACACCTTGTACGAGGTTACCTGACTGAGATGCTTCTGCTCCAGACATGGCAAACACTCTCCCTGTCGCCTGAGGTCTGCTGCCTTCGTTTCTCATCTGCTGGGAGCCACTGGGTTGGGTCGCCCCATTCCTGCTAGGGCATTCTCTAGCAACGTGCCCTGTCTTTTGGCAGGCAAAACACCTTCTCTCTGAAACCTTCTTGGGGCACACGTTGGGCGTGTGTGGTTCACCACAATGGAAACACTTGGGTTTCCAAGGTTGCCGCTGCTGAAACTGGGATGACGTTGTTCCCACCCGATGTGGTGGAGGTCTCGCATAAGGCTTGCTTTGTGGGTGTTGCACCTTAGCCTTCCCACTGGAAGAACTTCCTGGGTGTGACCTGATCACCCGAGAATCACCCTTTTCCAGGGTCTTAACCATCTTTGCCTTCTCTACTAAGGCGTGAAATTCCCTGATGCACATCGGGGCTATGGTCCTCTTCAGCCCATGCTTCAGTCCCTCCTCAAACTTCCTACACCTCCAAGCCTCAGAGGTCGCCTGGGTGTAGAACCGGGCGAGGTACTCAAAACGAGCAGCATAGGCGTTCACTGACATATCCCCCTGCTCCAACTTTAGGAACTCAGCTTCCCTCGCAAACTTGGCGCTGTCAGGGAAGTATTTCTCCAAGAACTTCACCCTGAAGCTCTCCCAATCCAATACATCCCCTCGGGCCTCCATCATCTGCTGAGCTCCCATCCACCAGAACTCAGCTTCTCCTGATAGCAGATAAGTGGCGAACAGCAATTTCTTCTCTTCAGGGCAGGAGGTCGCCCTAAAGATTTTCTCCAACTCTCTGACCCACTGATCTGCCTGGTCAGGGGTAGCATTCCCACTGAACTTGGGTGGGTTGTGCCGCATGAACTCGGTCAGTCCCATCTGTTCTTGAGGCTGACCGACGTGGGAGTTTGTCTCCGCAGATCGAGCAGTTTCCCAGTGTTGCATTGTAGCTTGATGGTTCTGAGCCATCGCTGCATTCTGCTGCTGAATGGCAGTTGCCATCATCTCGATGGCCTTGGCAATCTGGCTCATCTCTGAGGAAGGTTGGGGTGGGGTAGAAGGTCTACGTGCCATCTTCTTCGTTTTTGATTCTGAATCTATTGGTTTCTATATTCCCTACAACTACAAGAATGAGATCGATCGGAAATCAATTCATTCAGGATGTACCATCTAGACCTTACAAAGGTCAGCATCTCAAAGTCATTAAGAATTTGAGTTCATCAACAGGATTATCACACTTATAACTTCAAACAAAACACCAGAACAGTTACCGGTGTGTAAACATCAATCCAAACGACCACTCTCAGTCAATTACAAGAACACTAAATAAATCACACCAGAATTCAATGTAGGCTAAACATCAAACCTTTGGAATTAAGATTAAGAATCATCTCGATCCAGTTATGAGTGTGCACCCTCATTACTTTATCAAGATCCTCTCATTCTTAATACCAAGATTTTCAATTATGGCATACATTCACTAAAGCACACACAAAATTTCAATACCAAAAACGTTTTGAAAACCTTTCACTATAGTTGTTATTTAAAACTCAAATAGATTTTATGAGCAGAAGAAACACAATGGATCCACAGCCCTCAGGTCATCCTAAGGACGAACTGCTCTGATACCATTAATGTAACATCCCGTCAAAATAAAGCCATACATACATGTATTATGAAAATAAAGGTGAACAAATAATATTGAAGAATGATAATATATATATAAGTAATGAAGTTGCTCCTCTTAGGGAGTTTAATACATAACCAGTCAAATGTTTTCAAAATTTAACGAAATTCAATCAAATACAACAAGACCGGCGGTCTCCACACATGAACCGGCGATCTGGTAACAGAAGGCCCAAACAGGCGATCTGCTAGCAGGACATAAATCCGGCGATCACCACCAAGAGATAGAAAACCGGCGATCTCTTCCTCGGCGACCACTCACTAAGGAGCTCTACATCCTGGAAGATCATCTGCTCCCGTGTAAGTTATACACGATCATCACAGTTTAAAGAGAAAGACAGCCAACGAGCAAAACACGCAGGGTAAGCTAGATATTTTAAAGAGAGTTTAAATAAGAACATTAAAATCAGGGTAAGCAATTTTCAAGATATTCACGTAAAGCTATAGATTTTCTCAATACCCTTCACCTGATCGCCCAGAAATCACACATTTCACAATATTCTCGAGAGTCATTCTATTTCACAAAACTGCATCAAGTGTCTATAAATTTCAAGTTCCTCATTTCACATGTCAGACCACCATTGACCCAGCACACAAGACACTTGACACTACTTCCGGAAGACTCGTGTATTGACTAGACTCAGAGATTCCGCACCTGTCATACTAAACAGCTGTAATGTTTACCAGCTATGCGCATCAACACAATCTCAATCTCAAGTTCATCATTCTCACAGTATGACAGGGTTAATCCATATAACAGGCCGAGCTCGTTCTTTTTCACACGACTCACCCATACATATGGACCTCCTTCGACTCTCAACGCCTGAATAACTTCATCTATGTGAATTCATTATCTCAGGAGAGTCAGGATAATCTCATTATAGACATCACCGATCAATGCACGTCCTACACGATCTTACACGGTATTTTCTTTCCTGAAAATACTATGCCTTGATCCCACATTCACATCATGTAACACATCTCATAACACTTAAAGGAAAGATTTCAATCACAGCAAAACTCACTCCAAGGTTCTTATTTTCGAATATCTCATTTAAATCTCATACCGTTTCAAAGCGACATCAAAAACAGGGAGTTCGTAAACAATGCCAAAACCGGCGATCTAGTTCAAAAACAGGGTATTTCGAAGTCTGCATTTAAAACCGGCGACCACGTCGCCCAAACACATAGCACAGAGCATTTTACAAAGATGAAAACGAAAACCGGCGACCACGTCGCCCTCACTTCAGAAATAGCTAAACTATGGCTTGTATATAAAATGAAGTCTAGCTTCCCTTACCTGGACTTGCGCAAAACACCGAGAGCTCAAAACCCAACGAAGCTTGAACAACGCCTTGGCTCTGTTTTTGCGTCTGGTTGAAGGACTTGCAGAGAACCTCCCAGGTGCTCTAATGGTGCTGCCTCTCGTCGTACTCTTGTGTGAAGATGCTAGAATCGCAGCGCGAAGGAGATATCTGGAGGAGAAGGGAGGTAACTCACTCTTTCTCTCTTTGAATGCTGCAACGTTTTTTTCTCTCAGCAGTGGGTCTCTGCATCTTAAACCAACTTATCCACCAAAAGCAGCTGCCACACCCACTCTGCAGAGAAGTCTGAGTGTACGTTTCCCTGAACAGTACGACTACAGTTGTCTCTTGCGCAGGCCAACCACTCCCTGAACAATACTACTGAGCGTGCCTCTACGCAGGCTAACACTCTGAGGTCACTATTCTGAACCACTCTTTTTGTCTACGTGGCGCGCGTGCAGGACGTTCCATGCTGGAAGTCTGGGTCCCACCTTCTCTGTGTGTAACTCGACGTCGCGCGAAGACAATCCACCGATGACCTCTCGCGCGAAGACTATCCACCGATGACCTCTCCCTTGCGAACGACCGATGTCTCCCCCTGGCAAAGCCCGCATGCCTCTCGCGCCCTGGCAATGCCCGCATGCCTCGCGCCCTGGCGATGCCCGCATGCCTCTCGCGCCCTGGCAATGCCCGCATGCCTCTCGCCCACGCGATGCCTGCATGCCTCGCGCCCTGGCGACGTCCACATGCCTCGCGCCCGCGCGATGCCTGCATGCCTCGCGCCCGCGCGATGCCTGCATGCCTCGCGCCCTGGCGCTCATGTGTAGCAGGCGACCGGCGATCATGTACTACTAGGCGATCTCATAGTCTTCCAAACTACACTTTCCTTCCTTTTCATTTTAAATAAAGATATACTTAGAATTCATTTAAAATATATCTCTTTTATTCCAATTTAATTTTACAGGTCCTTACATTCTCCTAAAGGTTTACCCCTTCTAAGAGGTTTTTCTTCACAAAGTTTTGTCATTCCTAAACATTCTTTCCAAAGTTGGTATATAGATAATAAACCTTCCTATAAACTTCCCGCGCTTCAACATTACAAGTCAACTTCTAATATCACTTCTTATCCTTTTTTATCTATGAGTAAGTTGACTTTGTTATATGCAGGAGTTCTGCATTCGTGGTCGAATTCTCTCCAACTTGGGGGGTATGATGCAAGTCAAGACCACTTAAGGATGACCAAAAATGTTATATATAAAGGGTCATCTCTACAATCAAAAGAAGACTTCACAAAAAGAAGACAGGGCCATATTCCAAAGCACTTGAAGTTCTTCTTACTAGTCTTCTTAAAGAGTAGAACATTTTTTTTGTAAATAATTGGGTTCTCTTGAAGAATCCAAATAGTCTCCAGAATTCGTGGTCGAATTCTCTCCAACTCGGGGAGTATGATGGAGATCAAGCTCTAGTGGACATGGAGGCCAATCAACAAGATCAAGAAGAGGTAGAGGTGCAAATAGAGGACGCCCATGAAGATCAAAGCCCACCTCAAAGGCTTACAAGAAGCATGTTCAAAGTTTTAGGAGCTAGGGAACAATTATTCTCTCTTTTTGTAATTTCTTTGGTTGATGGTGCTTAGAGGGAAACATTAGAAACCTCTATTGTTATAGCATCTTTTAGTCTTTAGTTAGGAGTCTTAGGGGGGGTGTATTTGTAAGGACCTAGAAAATTTTATTGGAATGAAAGTGATATATTTTAAGTGAATTCTAAGTATGTTTTTATTTAAAATATAAAGGAAGGAAAGTGTAGCTTAGAAGTCTACGAGATCGCCTTTGTTGAAGACGGAGGCGATCTCCGACTTCTCTGGTACATAATCACCTGTCGCCTAGAGTACACATGATCGCCAATCGCCTATGGTGTACATGATCGCCGAAAGTGCACTTAGTATGTGGTCAAGATGCTGGATCAACCATAGTGGGTTCCAAAAACCACGCGTATCAAGGTGTGGGTTGAGCCTTAGATACGCTGTGCATGCGAAGCTCTATGCTTGAGCATAAGAAATCGTCCTTAGTGTTGCATGCATGGGCGCACGAGGAGTAGTGCTGATCTATTCTTGGAAATGTGAAGCTACCGACGTCACCAAGCCATGTGGAGGTGATACCTTGGACGTAACATAGTGGGATGAAGAACCTTCAGCAAGGCGTGGCGATGTGTCATCAGTCATCGCCGGGATGAGAGGCACATCAGTCATCACACGACCAGGCATCGGTGGATGGTGGATGGTCATCGCGCGACCAGGCATCGGTGGATGGTGGAGGGTCATCGCGCGACCAGGCATCGGTGGATGGTGGATGGTCATCGCGCGACCAGGCATCGGTGGATCTTGTTTCACACAGATAAGGTAGGACCCAGGCTCCCAGCATGAGCGTCTTGCATGCACGACACGTAGTTAGGGAGAGTGCTTCAGAACAGTGGCTCCAGAGAGTTGGTATGGAAAGTGACCCAGAGTTGGTGTACGCGGAGACCCACGTGGCATTACTGTTAGAGGAAATGTACACGCAAGCTTCCCTGCAGAGTGGGTGGTGGCAGCGGCATTCCTGGGAAGGGTGGCTTAAGTTCAAACTGCAGTCTGGATAGGCAAGGTTGGAACGCTGCTTGAGTAGAGAGAAATTGAGTGAGTTGGCTTTAGCTTCCTGTTTCTTCCCTCTCCTTCTCCATACGTTCAGACATCCTAGCGCACCAGTTGGCTATCGGCGACTACCATAGAGCACCTGGGAGGTTCTCTGCAAGTTCTCCAAACCGGACGCTAAAACAGAGTAAGTCGTTTCGCTCTGTTCTTCGAGTCGATCCTGCACTTGAGAGGGTTGCCTCTGCATAGGCGTTGCATGCAGCTCTCTTGGCTTCAGGAATCGTCTCTGTTAACATAGAAATGAGTGGTATAGCTAGTTTTGTGACTAAGGCTCCATGGTGCAGGTTAAGGCATCCTTGAATCTCGTTGGGTTGGAGCTCTTAGTGAAGTTTACGCTAGTCCAGGTAAGGGAAGCTAGCTTTATTTTCAAGAAAACCTTAAGCTAAAAGATTTTGATGTTGGGCGACGTGGTCGCCGGTTTCAAATGTTATTGCATAATCCCCTGTTTTTGGACGTGATCGCCGGTTTTAATGTTGATTTCGAACTCCCCTGTTTTAGTGTCGTTTGAAACTGTTTGAGATTGAAATGTGAAATGCATGTGATATTCGAAAATCTGAACCTTGGAATGATTGTTGCTGTGATTGGAATCGTTCATTTAAGTGTTATATGATGTGTTGAATGTTATGAATGTGGGATCAAGGCATAGTATTTTTAGGAAAGAAAATACCGTGTAAGATTGTGTAGAATGTGCATTGATCGGTGATTTCTATAATGAGATATCCTGACTCTCCTGATATAATGGAATCATATAGATGAAGTTATTCAGGCGTTGAGAGTCGATGGAGGTTCATATGTATGGATAAGTGGTTTGAAAGATAACCACTTGACCTGTTGTATGGATTAACCCTGTCATACTAGGAGAGTGATGAGATTGAGATTGAGATTATGTTTATGCGCATAGCTGTGGGAACTTTACAGCAATGTAGTATGACAGGTGCAGATCTCTGAGTCTAATCAATGCACGAGTCTTCCGGAAGTAGTGTCAAGTGTCTATGTGTGATGAGTCAGTGGAAGTCTGACGTGAGAAATGAGAAATATTGAAATTTGATAGACACTTGAGGAGAGTGTAAAATGTGTGATTTCTTGAGGGATTTTATGTGGGTGTTTTAAATCTGTTTTTTTTTTTTTGTTTAAAATATCTAGCTTACCCTGTGTCTTTGTTCTGTGGCTGTTTTCTTAAACCTGTGATGATCGTGTATAATTTACACGGGAGCAGATGATGTTGCAGGAAGTAGAGCTCCTCAGTGAGTGGCCGCTAGAAAGAGATCGCCTGTTTTTCTTTTTATGCTGTACTTAGGATTTATTTTGAAACACTTGATGGAGATGTATTAAAGCCCCTATAAGAGGGATGTTTCTCTTTGAAGATACAATGTATGGGATGATGTATTTTCATTATATATACATATGTTAATTTTATAAATTAATGTTTTACGCTTATTCTAGTATATCAATATGAAAAGGAATTGAGGGGCGTTACAGTATTAGTAGATAGGTATAGAAGTAAATAAGGAGGTGAAGTTATAAGTTTAGGCTTATGAAGTCCATTAGGGAAGGAAGGAAACCCTACCTTCTAGAAATGAGTGAAATGGTGTGGCATTGACCAAAGTCAATGACCTAGGCTGCACCATATTGTGTCTTCCCTTACTACCCTCACAACTTGTTCTCCAAGGCTCCTCATGCTATAAATAGGAGGCCTCCCTCATTGTATTTTCTAGATTGAAATTGATAGTAAAGAAACTCTACTCAAATTTTGAGAGAACATTGGAGAGCTTTGAGCCTTCTTCTCTAGTCTTATCTTGAAGGATCCATGGTGTCCTCAAGTGGCGGCAGCACACTCATCTAGGAGCATCCATCACTTCTAGTGGCGTGTTCATACCAATCTACATCCATTTTCATAAGTTTTCTATTCTCCTTCCTTTTTTCTCTTTAGTTGTTCATCTTTTGAGTTGGTTTTCTTGAGTTTTTGGTTCTGTTTTCAGTTTTCCAGCAACTATTCTTCCTTTTCTTTGATTTTGAACGGTTCATTTTCTGTTTTCCTTCTTTCTTGTTCGGTTCAAACTTGTTTTCCAACTTTTTAATCGGTTCAATTCATAGTAAATGGAGCTTCCATGTGAGTTTGGTTTTTGGTACAAGATTTGGTGAGTTCTTGAAATATAGAACATTGATCCTCTTCTATAAAAGTGCCTAATCTTTGCCAACTCAAGTTGATTCCATAGAATATCAAAGAATCATGTTATTGTGGCTAGTGGAATCACATCATGTGGTGATATGAACACGCCACTAGAAGTGATGGATGCTCCTAGATGAGTGTGCTACCGCCACTTGAGGACACCATGGATCCTTCAAGATAAGACTAGAGAAGAAGGCTCAAAAGCTCTCCAATGTTCACTCAAAAATTGAGTAGAGTTTCTTTTCTATCAAATTCCAATCTGAAAAATACAAAGAGAGCACCTCTATTTATAGCCTAAGGTGCTGAAATGCAAGCTGCACAAATTCAAAAAATCTGCCTCCTAAAAGGTTCTGTAATTGGCGCCAAAAACAAAGCATGAGGAAGGTGTGATCCTTCTCTTACTTTGGCACCTCCTTATTTACTTCTACACCTATCTACTAATACACCCCCCCTAAGACTCCTAACTAAAGACTAAAAGATGCTATAACGATAGAGGTTTCTAATGTTTCCCTCTAAGCACCTTCAACCAAAGAAATTACAAAAAGAGAGAATAATTGTTCCCTAGCTCCTAAAGCTTTGAACATGCTTCTTGTAAGCCTTTGAGGTGGGCTTTGACCTCCATGGGCGTCCTCTATTTGCGCCTCTACCTCTTCTTGATCTTGTTGATTGGCCTCCATGTCCACTAGAGCTTGATCTCCATCAATATGAGCCATCCTATATCCATCACTTCCATAAGCTTTCGCCCATTTTCACTTCCATTTTACAAGAAGAACATTTGGTCATGAAGAACAACCCATCAACATAAGTGCCTATTACGTTTCTTAGGATATTTTCGTAGCATCTCCAAGCTATCTTCTGATCCACCTTCAATGTGATTGCATTTCCTTCCGGGGAGGGTAGCTTTACTTTCATATGATAGGAGGAGGGTATTTGTTTCAACCTGTTCAGAGATGGATGACCTATAAGCAAGTTGTAACAAGAGGGTGCATTAACTACCATGTACTTTACCGTGATGGTTGTGGCTGCATGCTCATCTGAGAAGGTGGTCCTAAGGTCGATGTAACCTCTGACTTCAACTTGATCCTTCGTAAACCCCACCAGGCAACCTTCATAAGGTCGTAACTGGTCCATCGGGACTTGCAATCCCAGAAATGTCTCCCAATACATCACATCAGTCAAGATTCCCTGATCTACGAGGACTCTATGCACAGTTCGTCCCATAGTGATGACTGATATGACTATAGGGTCATCCTCATGGGGGAACACGTCCTCAGAATCTGAATTTGTAAAACATAACAAGGGGACTGTGCTAGATTCGATCTTCTTAGCTCCAAGGGTCATTAAAGCTCAGCAATAACGCTTGCGACTAGAGGCTGAGGTTCCCCCTCCAGAGAATGCCCAGACAATAGTGTTGAAATCTCCCAAGATCAACGTTTCGTGGTTCTTATCCTAACCTTCTGGGTCTCCTTTCTTTTCTTTTGTTCCTCCTCATTATAGGAAGGAACTCTTGTTGAAGCTCCAACGGCGTCAACAAGGAACTAAGAGTGTAGATGAATATTTTAAAGAGCTTGAAACTACGCTAACTAAAATTGATATGCATGAAAGTGAAGAGTCCAAAATGGCTAGATTTGTAAGTGGATTGAGGAGAGAAATCCAAGATGTGGTAGAACTCTATGAGTATCCCTTTTTAGAAAAAGTGGTTCACCTTGCCATCAAGGTTGAATCTTAACTTTCAAAGAAAACTCATTTCAAAAATTCTCATAATGATGGCTACTACCAATCATCTTGGAAAAACAAAAGCAACACTTCTTCAAAAACTTTTCCCTTAAATTTTGTGAAGACTTCTACTTACAATCCTAGAAATTCTAGACCTTCCACTTCTACACCTAAGTCACTTACCAAAACCTCACATCAAAAGTGTTTTAAATGTTTAGGTTTTGGGCACATTACTGCAAACTGTCCAACAAAAAGAACCATGACAGTTAAGGGGGGGATAGTCATAAGTGACCATAGTGATCAATCTTCTAGGTCTAACTCCCCTTCCCCTTCAAAATTCCCTGGTGAAAATGAATATGAAATACCTTGTGAAGGTGACTTATTGGTGATAAGGCGAATGCTGGGAATAATTCCAAAACATTTGGATGTCACCCAAAGAGAAAATATTTTCCACACCCGTTGCCTTATCAACAAAAAGTTATGTTCCATGATAATAGATGGGGGTAGTTGTGCTAATGTGGTAGGTACGAGAGTAGTGTAGAAGCTTGGACTACCTACTACCTCTCATACAAAGCCCTATAAACTTCAATGGCTTAGTGCCAAAGGAGAAATCATGGTTAATAAACAAGTCCTCATAACTTTTGCAATTGGTAGGTATCAAGATGAGGTTTTATGTGATGTTGTGCCAATGGAAGCAACACATGTTCTTTTGGGAAGGCCTTGGCAATACGATAGACGAGTTCTAAATGATGGCCAGACCAACAAAATGTCTTTTAACTTCCAACGGCATAAGGTTATCTTAAAACCCCTCTCCCCTAAAGAAGTTCATTAGGACCAAATAAAAATGAAAAGCAAAAGAGAAAATGAAAAAGATAACGAAAAAACAAATAAACCGGGTCACAATATATCACCTTGCATTGCAAAAACAATCATGTTGACCCGTGCCGGACTGCAAACTGCACCTTCAAGGTGTTCTTCATCCTTGTCTTTTTCATTACCCAATAAAATTAAATACTTGACATCTTGGAGAAAAAAGTTTTGGGATGAAATTCAAACACCTCTTAAAGATTCTCACCTTCTAAGAGGATTTTTATTAAAAGCTTCTTTCATTCCCAAATATTCTTTCCCAACATGGCTTGTATGTAGAGCTTCTTCTTTTGAACTCCTCAAACTTAAAGAACATAAGTTTGTTTCACTTCCCACACCTTTCACTCTTTTATATGTGGACAAACTAACTATGTTATCTCTAGGAGTTCTAAATTTGAGGTCGAATTCTCTCAAACTTGGGGGCATGATACAAGACAAGTTAGTAAGGAGATGACCAAGGACCCAAGAGACCATTCATAGTCATCTCAACAAACAAGTCAAGACCCCACCAAAAATCTAGCGGACCTCATCAGAAGAAGAAGTAGGCATAGACCAGAACACCAATTGTTCTTTCTTCTAGCCTACTTAAGAATAAAACATGCTGTAAATAATTTTGGCTCACTTTAGGGGTCCAAATAGCAAAGATAGGCTAGAATAAGGTGCCTTTAGCATAATGGGGGTGTGGGTATCATTTTAGCTTGTTCCTAGCCCTTTTGGAAGGTATTTTGACCTAGTTTCTAGAACGACAAGCCTAGGATGCGGGTTTGACTTAGTCAAACCCTAAGGCTGCCCATTTTTTCCCTTTTCCCATCCTACCCCTTTAGCTTGTTCTCCAAGGCTCCCTATAAATAGGAGGCCTACCTAGTGTATTTTTCATGTTGAAATTTATAGAAGGAAAACTCTACACATTTTATGTGAGAATTGTCAGCTTTTAGCTTAGGTCTTATCTTGTGAGAGTGTGAGATCTTCAAGTGGCGGCCAACTTTCACTTATCTTGGAGGACCTCCATACTCCAAGTGGCGTGTTTCTTCCATTGCCATCACCATAAGCTTTCTCTCCTTCATCTTGTTTCCATTTCCATTTATGCTTCTCTTTCCTAGAGTTTATGTTCTTATTCTTCTCTACTCTTCCATTCGGTTATCTTGTCTTTAGTTTGTTTCCTTTCATGTTCTTCAATTTTTGCACCATCATCATGCTCACCATATCATGTGTTTTCCTTTCGCCTTTGTAAAGTGAACCTTCACACTTACTTAACCACTTGGTTAAGTTTGTGTCTAGTGGGAATCTTCCTTAGGTTTCACCTTCTAAAAGTGCTAAAATCTCAATCTAAGTGAAGTGTCACCTCTTAAAATGAACAATCCTAAAATCAACTCACATCACCGTGCCTCTTGGCTAAGCCGATCATTTCAGCTCAAGCTTCCTCACATAGACGCTCTTGCTCAATTCAAGCTTCTTCGCAAAGGCGATCTTGCTCCCTACGATGATCATGCTGGAGAACCCTCATCATCCCCATAATTTGTTACAACATGGGGGCTTTGTCTCTGTCGAGCACCTGGGCTCCTTACCTTGTATTTCTCATCTCGCTTGTTGATCCTGATGTTCTTGTGCTGGCATGCTAGTGGGATTAGTTTTACCAGCCCCACGGTGGGCGCCAAATGTTCTCGCCGGTTGACCTACGTCGAACACTGGTGGTGGATGTTGACTTACTCAGTCTTTACCGCAATTATGGCTTCGATATTCCTGAAGTTTTCCAACAAAGGGTGCTCCACCTATAGATAAGACCCTGACGATCAAGTCAGTGAGAGCATTAAGTATTAGTATGCAATGTCTATTGCGTAGCATAAAACTTACTTGGTGGCTAGGATCTCAAGGACCTTTTAAAGCATTAGTTAGAAGTTACTAATTGCATAGTTATTCTGTTAATATTTTTCCCTTGTATTTTGGGATTATATTTTTGCAGAGCATCGTCTCTGACTGGGTCTTCACTTGTCTCAAACAACTAACTGAATCAGTTATAATACATATTTGCTATTTGGGCCATGTTTAATTTTACTAAAGATGAACGTTCATTTAGAGATATTGGGCCTTCTCGTATTTAGGTCGATTTCAAGAATTACGACGCGCTCAAAATGTGTTGTTCTAACTAATGGGCCGAAAATGCCATTATCGGACTTATGGGTCAAGCATGTCGAATAGTACAGTAATCTCTCTTTCTTAGCCAATTCAAAAAAATGTTCAACAGCTTTTCTATAACCTCAATCAAGTGTTCAAATCTGTTAAATAAAAAGCCAGAAGTAGTTACAAGCATTTAAAGCAGTTCAAAACACTTAACAAAATTTTGTTATGAAAACAACAGGTTGTTTTCTAAAACAATCGATTGAAATAAGTTTCCTGTTAAGGTTTTCATAAAATCAACCAGTTGTTTTATCGAAACAACTGATTGTTTCTGTTTGACAGCAAAGGCAAAACAAAGCAAAACTCTTCCAGATCATTTTAAAAACTACTAAGTGTCAAACAACAAGTTGTTTCGACATTTCAACAGGTTGAAATTTCACAACCTTTAGAAAAACCTATCTTTTCAAAAAAGATAAAGTTTCAAATAAGCTTGGATCATCTTAAGGAGTAAATTAATAAGTTAAAAACTACTAGAAAACACACACACCCAGTAGAGCGGTCTTCAAGCTTTCCACATAGATTTGGAGGCATCAAAGCATCTTGTTCAACACATTTGGGCTTACAAACAAATGCTTCGTCCTTGGAATGATGGAAAGACACCGCATAACCTTCATTGGGCATCCATGTTTTTCTATCTCTTCAATAGTATCATCATCTTTTTGTTTCAACTTATAACATGATAACCCACACCTCAGACAACTTTTCAACTATTCAAAATCTTTCCTGTATAATATACAATCATTAGGACATGCATGTATCTTTTTATACTCCATACCCATTGGACAAAGAATCTTTTTGACCTTTTCATTATGATTAGGTAGAGTATTTTCATCTGGAAGCATATTCTTCAACAACTGAAGCAATTTCGTGAAGCTTTTATCAGTCCTTCCATTTATTGCCTTCAAATTCATCAATCTTGATAAGGACCTTAGAGAGAGCGCACCCACTGACCAAGCCCAGCCTTCCAAAAGGATGACTAGGAGCATAACCCATGATTCAAGGCTAAGTCAGAACCCCCACTAGCTGGTGCTTCAGAACCCATGATTCCTCAGAGGATCATAAGGAGTACAGCCCAAGCCATGGGAGCTAAGCATCAACTAGTTTCTTTATTTTTAATTTCAGTAGAGTAGGGTCCATTTAGCATAATAGGGGGTGTATTTATCATTTTATCTTATACCTAGGCCCTTTAGGGTAGAATGTAGCCCTAGCTTCTAGAAGCTAGGACTAAGGGGCAGCATTAACTTAGTCAATGACCTAGGCTGCCCCTTTCTTCATGACTTTTATGCCCCTCCCTTTTCTTGTCTTCCAAGGCACCCATTCCTATAAATAGGGTGCCATAGTCCATGTATTTTCATGTTAAATTTGAATAGTAAAGAAACTTTGCACAATTTGTGTAAGGCTTGTATCCTCTTAGCATTAGGTCTTATCTTGAGTGAGTTGAGAGCTATCAAGTTGCGGCCCTCTCCACTCATCTTGGAGAAACCACACTCCAAGTGGCGTATCCAACTCTCATCCTTTCATTCGTAAGCTTCCTTTTCCTTCACTCTTTTCCATTCTTCCATCACGCCCTTTTCCTCTCCATATTATGTTATTGTTTATGTCTTTTTGCTTAGGTTATCTTCATTCATCTTTTGGTTCCATTGTCATTTAATTTTCGCCCTTCATCATCATTCACCATATACTTGTGTTTTCCTTTTGCCTTTGGAAGTGAACCTTCACACTTACTTAACCACTTGATTAAGTTCGTGTCTAGTGAGAATCTTCCCTAGGTCTCACCATATAATTGCTAAAATCTCAATCATAAGTAAAGTATCACCCCTAAAATCGATAAATCTAATCAACTCACATCAAATCTTAACACCACTGACAACCGTGTGAAGTTAGTTGATCTAGGATACAATGGAGTCTCTGCATCGCTTGACATACTTCCATATCCATGCCCTTCTACAAAAGACTTGGCTCTAACATTACGAATCATGTCCTCCAATCGATTATCATGTACTTCACCATGTACTACATCATCCACTATAGACTCCACATATTCTTCGGATACAGAAACACGTGGTAAATTTAATAGTTCACCATGCCATGTCCAAGTTGTATACGATCGAAGAAACCCATCACATAGAAGGTGCTCCCTGATTTTGTTAACATCTAGTTTCCTTTCGTTCAAACAATTAACGCACGGACACCTAAACTTTACTCCATCATGACCCCTATTATTGGTGTTACGTTGCGCAAATTATATAAATTCTTCTACTCCTCTTTCGTACTCATCACTTATGCAAACAGAGTTAATCCAATTTCGATCCATTATGTTTTGTAATGGTCATTCTGGTGTTTACTAATGAGTACGAAATCTCATGTTTGTCGAGGGTCGAACACCCTCGCAGTCAATACCAACACATATCAATTGTCGAAATACCAAAATGATAATTCTATTCTAACCTAACAACTAACATAATATAAACTAATAAGAAATACAAATTATAATAAATACTAAATATAAAAATTAAAAATTATTAAATTAATTATAAATAATAAATAATATAAATCTATTTTCAATCGAACAATTTAATAATTCTATTCTAACATAACAACTGATCCTGCCGCTTTACTCGAACGTGGAGGATTGCCTCGTCACTCCTTCGTCTAGCCCTCTGTTCTGCAGGAACGCTCCAAGAACCACCACCGGAACTCCAAACGCTGCCTGCAAAACACACAGACGGCGCCTCTGGCGGCTGTTGTAGCTCCGACGCCCAAGTCAGGCAACAGGAACACCAAAACTATCACTGAATCTCTCTGTGAGACTCGTGTGTAACTGTAAACTCTCAAATGTGTAAGCTGTAAGAATCTGTAAAAACCTCCCCTCAATTTCGTTAAGAGTTTCGTATATATACCTGAGTCTTTCTCTCTCCTGACGGTTATTCCTCTTGACACGTGGATAACATGTGGTCATACACGTGTCACCATCTGGAGTATCTGCAGCTGAAACGTTACTTCCACTGTGCCCCTGCGACTAAGTTATCCACACAGGGAGTAGCTTAGTACACAGGCTACTCTGGGCGCAACCTTAACATGGCGAGCTGGTTAACTCTGGGCATCACAGCTCACACTACACATGGTGGCAGATATGCCACTTATCCTCTGTACTTAGACCATACAACAAGTGCTTGCCAAGTCTTCTCAAACACCCGGCGATGTGCTCTTTCAGCGACTTGCTGACCACCTGATCTCCTAACCTTAACACATGGCGATCATGTCCAATCTAGGCAATTACTAATCCATACCGGCGATGAGCGATTACTCATCCTCAAGGCGATAGGCGATTACTCGTCCTCAAGGCGATAGGCGATTACTCATCCTCAAGGCGATAGGCGATTGCTCATCCTCAAGGCGATAGGCGATTACCATTCTGAGTGATCGCCTCCCTGATTCGCCTGCTATCCTCTACCACGTGTTACCCTGTGAATGGTCCACGTGGTCAACTGCTACTGATGTCATCGACTACCGATGACCGACCGGATCACAAGCCCCCCAGTCTCGAGCTGTGAACTTGTTCTCAGCGGAGAGACTAAGAAATCGTCTTCTGGCGGTCTACAGGAGCGCACACTCTGGTACTAATACTGTTTCATTCCTTCTTCTTCGCCTTCAAACATTCAAAGCATTTCTCTATGAGACCCTTCGACTTCTTCAATCTCCAACCTTTGTGACGCTTCTCTGATCATCCAAAGGTAACCTTTTTACCTCTTCTACTGATGACTGATCACCCCTCCCCAAGGAGGCACACCGATGACCGATCACTCGCTAATCCAAGCTGCCTAGGAGGTCCAGTCCACGTGGCTCTGGTCCATGCTGTGGGACCCAGCTGACATGGTTCACCTTTTACTATCTGTTCCTCGGCGTCACGACTTCCATTCTTTATCTCTCGACACATGGACGCATTAATAGCCCCCACTGAGTGTCGCTACCGTTTCCTTCATTCAACAGAAGCATGCACATCCCTCTAGATCATCTAGAGATTAACCTTTTCTGATTTCTTCTTCTCAACCGCGCTAGGGTTCACTGCGTTTCTTCTCTTTAACTCTCTGCATGTGACTAACTGTTAACTAGCTTAGGCTTTAGCGCGATCTCACTGCAACCCCTCAAACTTGGCTTCTGACTTGATCGCGGCTAACTATTACCTTAGCATTGCCTTCAACATAACTTCGTGCTGGATGACTGACTTAACGGGGCCTAAACGCTTCGGCTTCACGCAGCAGAACTTGCTTCTACCACTGACCACCGACTAGCATGTTAGTGCACAACCGATCAGTCATCGCGCTTCTGGCTTCGCTACACTTCTCTGCCACACCAGCGCTGAGTGCGTAGAAGGCCTGAACACCAACTATGACGCCTGTGTTTTGGGGAAGAGAAGTGCTTCTCGGTGACCCCTCTTGTCTCAACCTCGCTATAAGAACTCGTGGGTGAGGTCTTGCTTCTCTCACCTCAGCCTCGCTGTACAAAGTCGAGGTGAGGACTTGGTTCTCTTTCCTCAACCTTGCTGTAAGAAGCAGAGGGAAAGGACTTGGTTCTCTTGCCTCAACCTTGCGTAAGAAGCAGAGGAAGAGGACTTTTCTCTCGCCTCAACCTTGCTTTGAAAAGCAGAGGAGAAGGACTTTCTCTCTTGCCTCAGCCTCGCTGTACAAATTCGAGGTGAGGACTTTCACTCGCCTGCACCTCGCTGTACAAAGTCGAGGGAGGACTTTATTCTTTCTCACTTGCACTCGCTCAAAGGCAAGGAGGTCTTCCTCTGTTGCCTACACTTGCTCAAAGGCAAGGAGGACTTCCTCTTTCTCGCTTGCACTTGCTCAAAGGCAAGGAGGACTTCCTCTGTTGCCTACACTTGCTCAAAGGCAAGGAGGACTTCCTCTGGTGCCTGCACTTGCTCAAAGGCAAGGAGGACTTCCTCTGGTGCCTGCACTTGCTCAAAGGCAAGGAGGACTTCCTCTGTTGCCTGCACTTGCTCAAAGGCAAGGAGGACTTCCTCTGTTGCCTGCACTTGCTCAAAGGCAAGGAGGACTTCCTCTGGTGCCTGCACTTGCTCAAAGGCAAGGAGGACTTCCTTTGGTGCCTACACTTGCTCAAAGGCAAGGAGGACTTCCTCTGTTGCCTGCACTTGCTCAAAGGCAAGGAGGACTTCCTCTGTTGCCTACACTTGCTCAAAGGCAAGGAGGACTTCCTCTGGTGCCTGCACTTGCTCAAAGGCAAGGAGGACTTCCTCTGTTGCCTACACTTGCTTAGAGGCAAGGAGGTCTTCCTCTTTCTCGCCTGCACTTGCTCAAAGGCAAGGAGGACTTCCTCTGTTGCCTGCACTTGCTCAAAGGCAAGGAGGTCTTCCTCTGTTACCTCAACCTTGCTGTAAAAAGCGGAGGAAGAGGACTTTCGCTCTTGCCCCAACCTTGCTGTATAAAGCAGAGGAAGAGGACTTTCTCTTGCCTGCACCTCGCTGTACAAAGTCGAGGGAGGACTTTCTTCTCTTGCCCCAACCTTGCTGTATAAAGCAGAGGAAGAGCACTTTCTCTGTTGCCTCAACCTTGCTGTAAAAAGAAAAGGAAGAGGACTTTCTCTTGCCTCAACCTTGCTGTATAAAGCAGAGGTGAGGACTTTCACTGTTGCCTCAACCTTGCTGTAAAAAGCAAAGGAAGAGGGCTTTCTCTTGCCTCAACCTTGCTGTATAAAGCAGAGGTGAGGACTTTCTCTGTTGCCTCAACCTTGCTGTAAAAAGCAAAGGAAGAGGGCTTTCTCTTGCCTCAACCTTGCTGTATAAAGCAGAGGTGAGGACTTTCTCTCGCCTGCACCTCGCTGCACAAAGTCGAGGGAGGACTTTCTCGTGGGTGCACGCTCCCAGGGGGCGGCAGGCGTGGCTGTCTAAGCGCACACACCGGGCGCGCCCTGCCTGCATTGCCTCATCGCGCGTTCTCCGCACGTCCCGACCGGCGAGGAGCTCTTCTTCTGGAATCATGCGAGGTGCATGCTTAACGCTCTCGCTGGGAACTTGGGTCCCAGCTTAACACGTGTTAGCAAGACCCCGATGACCATGCACCGACCGAGTGCTCACTCCCTACATGCACCGCCGGCTGATCGTGGTCTGCATGCACTGATGGCTGATCGCGCTTTACATCCAAGCGCTTATCTAGGGGCTGATCTGCAGGTGGTGGCCACTCGGCAACTGACCACCGATCACCTGGACTTGCACCTGGGGCAAGGAGAACTTTAAACTGGGAACACTCGCACACTTTATGTATTGAAAATCTTTTATTGGGTGGCATCGTTAAAAAGAGTGCCCCCTGATCTGCTCAACTGTTTAATACACTAAGTGTGTGTACAGCGCGATAGCGCATCTACTTTACAGCTTAACCAAAGTAAGAAACAGGCGTGTAGCGTTCTACATCCTGGGAATAGCTGCTCCATCCAGAGTCTCCAGCCGACAAGCTCCATTCTCCAACGTCTCAACCACTCTAGATGGGTCTCCTTTACCCGGCGATGACCGCCCTGGCGATGCACACACGTGGGGCGATCAGGCCTTCCGCTCCAGCTCTGGGAGCCCCCCCAGTGTAGCCTCTTCCATCACCTCACCTCCCCAAACACAGGGAGTTCATGCTGCTGGTCGCCTGCCTGGGACCCCGAAGCGTGATTACCTTGTGCCTTCTACAGGTAATCGGTCAGGAACCCTGTCTTCACCAACTCAGCAAGCTGATGCCCCAACGCTAGGCAGGTACAGAGTGTATGTCCATAAGCTTGATGGAATTCACACCACTCATCCTTCCTCCCTCCAAGTGTAAGGACCTAGAAACTTTAATTGGAATGAAAGTGTTATATTTAAATAATTTCAGAAGATGTTATTATTTAAAAATACAAAGAGCTGGTAAATGAAGTTTCGTAGTAGTCGGACCTCGGACGTCGCCCAAGGTCTGGGGTCAGCTGGTAGAGGTCGGTCGGCTGACCATTGTATTAACCAAGTAGTCAGGTGCAATGACTTTATCGTGAGGTAATCACGTGGGTATGCTCGAGGAAGACATGTGGATCAAGAAGAGTAAAGGAAGAAAAGTGTAGCTTAGAAGTCTACGAGATCGCCGTTGTTGAAGACGGAGGCGATCTCCGACTTCTCTGGCACATAATCGCCTGTCGCCTAGAGGAGACATGATCGCCAATCGCCTATGGTGCACATGATCGCCGAAAGTGCACTCAGTATGTGGTCAGGATACTGGATCAACCATAGTGGGTTCCAAAAACCACGCGTATCAAGGTGTGGGTTAAGCCTTAGATACGCTGTGCATGCGAAGCTCTATGCTTGAGCATAAGAAATCGTCCTTAGTGTTGCATGCATGGGCGCACGAGGAATAGTGTTGATCTACTCTTGGAAATATGAAGCTACCGACGTCACCAAGTCATGTGGAGGTGATACCTTGGACGTAACATAGTGGGATGAAGAACCTTCAGCAAGGCGTGGCGATGTGTCGTCAGGCATCGCTAGGGCGCGAGGCATGCGGGCATCGCCGGGCGCGAGGCATGCGGGAATCGCCAGGGCGCGAGGCATGCGGGCATCGCCAGGGCGCGAGGCATGCGGGCATCGCCAGGGCACGAGGCATTGCGGGCATCGCCAGGGCGCGAGGCATGCGGTCATCGCCAGGGCGAGACGTCGGTCGTCTCCCAGGGAGAGACATCGGTCGTCCGCCACGATGAGACATTGGTGGATAGTCATCGCGCGAGCAGTCATCGGTGGCAGGTTATCGTGCGATGTCGAGTTTCACACAGATGAGGTGGGACCCAGGCTCCCAGCATGAGACGTTCTGCACGCGCGACACGTAAACAAAAAGGGTGGTTCAGAATAGTGACATCAGAGTGTTGGCATGCGCAGAGGCACGCGTGGTCGTACTGTTCAGGGAAGCGTGCACGCAAGCTTCCCTGCAGGGTGGGTGGTGGCAGCGGCTTTTGTGGACAAGTTGGTTTAGATTCAAAAACTCACTTCTGAGAGGGAGAACGTTGCTGTGGTTCAAGAGTGACAGAGTGAGTTCACCTTCATCCTTCTCTTTTCTCTCCTTCGCGCTGCGATTCAGACATCCTCAAGCACCAGTGCGACGAGCGACGACTGCACTTGGATACCTGGGGAGTTCTCTGCGAGTTTTCCGTCAGGACGCTAGAACAGAGTTAAGGCATCTTTAAGCTTCGGTGGGTTTTGGAGCTCTTGGTGTTTTACGCAAGTCCAGGTAAGGGAAGCTAGCATCTTCGTTTATAAAAACGTTAGGCGTGTAGGTTCTGAAGTGAGGGCGACGTGGTCGCCGATTTTCATATGCTTTTCACGATACTCTGTTTTTATGTGTGGGGCGACGTGATTGCCGGTTTTAAATGTTGATTTCGAAATCCCCTGTTTTAGTGTCGTTTGAAACTGTTTGAGATTGAAATGTGATATTCGAAAATCTGAACCTTGGAATGAGTTTTGCTGTGATTGGAATCGTTCATTTAAGTGTTATATGATGTGTTGAATGTTGTGAATGTGGGATCAAGACATAGTATTTTCAGGAAAGGAAATACCGTGTTGAGATTGGTTATGAGGTGTATTGATCAGTGAGTATCCTGTGAATGAGACGATCCTGACTCTGCTGATATGATGGAGTCACATAGATGAAGTCATTCAGTTGGTGAGAGTCGAATGAGGTCCATATGTATGGGTAAGTCGTTTGAAAGATAACTGACTTGACCTGTTATATGGATTAACCCTGTCATACTGTGAGAGTGATGAGATTGAGATCGAGATTATGTTGATGCGCATGGCTGTGGGAACATTACAGCAATGAAGTATGACAGGTGCAGGTCTCTGGATGCTAAGTTCAACGCACGAGTCTTCCGGAAGTAGTGTCAAGTGTCTGTGTGTGATGAGTCAGTGGAAGTCTGACGTGAGAAATGAGAAACATTGAAATTGATAGACACTTGATGAATTATGTGAATTGAACGACTCTTGAGGAATTGTGAAATATGTGATTACTTGATGGTCATGTGAAGGGAATGAGAAAGTTGATGGTTTTTACGTGGGTGTCTTAAATCTGTTTTATCTTGATTTTAAAGTTTCATATCTAAATTCTCTTTCAAATATCTAGCTTACCCTGTGTTTTTTGTGTTGTGTTTGGCTTTTTCTTAAACCTGTGATGATCGTGTATAATTTACACGGGAGCAGATGATGTTGCAGGAAGTAGAGCTCCTCAGTGAGTGGTCGCCGGAAGGAGATCGCCTGTTTCTGTTTCTGTTAGGCGATCACCCTTTTTCTGTTTTCTGATAGGAGATCGCCTTTTTCTGTTAGGAGATCGCCTGTTTTTCTATTTTGCTGTATTTTGTTTAAGTTTTGGAAAACTGACCGGATATGTATTAAACTCCCTGTGAGGAGAAATTTCATTCTATATATATATACATATGTTCACTTCAATATTATTGTTTTACCTTTATTTCATTTTATAATTATGAAAAGGATTTGGCGGGATGTTACATTAATGGTATCAGAGCAGTTCGTCCTTAGGATGACCTGAGGGCTGTGGATCCATTGTGTTTCTTCTGCTCATAAAAATTATTTGAGTTTTAAATAAAAACTATAGTGAAAGGTTTTCAAACGTTTTTGTATTGAAATTTTGTGTGTGCTTTAGTGAATATATGCCCTAACTGAAAATCTTAGTATTAAGAATGAAAGGATCTTGATAAAGTAGTGAGGGTGCACACTCATAACTGGATCAAGATGATTCTCAATCTTAAATTCTGAAGGTTTGATGTTTAGCATATATTGAATTTTGGTGTGTTTTATTTCAGTTTATTGAGTGTTTTTGTATTGATTGAAAGTGGTTGTTTGGATTGATGGTTGTATACCAGTAGCTGTTCTGGTATTTTGCTTGAGGTTATAAGTATCATGATTCTGTTGATAAACTCAAATTCTAAATGACTTTGAGATGTTGACCTTTGTAAGGTCTAAATGTTACCTCCTGAATGAATCGATTTCTTTTGATCTCATTCTTATAGTTGTAGGGGATATAGAAACCAATAGTTTCCTAATCTTCTACAGAGAAAAATGGCTCCTAGACAGCCTACCCCTCCCCAACCTTCTGCTGAAATGGGCCAGATCGCCAGGGCCATTGAGATGATGGCGAGTGCCATCCAGCAGCAGAATACGGCGATGTCTCAGAATCACCAAGCTACAATGCAGCATTGGGAGACCGCCAGATCGGCTGCAACAGCTCCCAACGTCGGTCAGCCTCAGGAGCAGATGGGACTGACCGAGTTCCTCAGGCACAACCCACCTAAGTTCAGTGGGAATGCTACTCCTGACCAAGCAGATCGATGGGTCAGGGGTTTAGAGAAAATCTTCAGGGCGACCTCCTGCCCTGAAGATAAGAAGCTGGTATTCGCCACATATCTTCTGTCTGGAGAAGCTGAGCTCTGGTGGATGGGAACTCAGCAGATGATGGAGGCCCGAGAGGAAGTGTTGGATTGGGAGAGCTTCAGGGTGAGGTTCCTGGAGAAATACTTCCCAGACAGCGCAAGGTTTGTGAAGGAAGCTGAGTTCCTAAGGTTGGAGCAGGGGGATATGTCTGTGAACGCCTATGCTGCTCGGTTTGAGTACCTCGCCCGATTCTATACCCAGGTGACCTCTGAGGCTTGGAGGTGTAGGAAGTTTGAAGAAGGTTTAAAGCATGAGCTGAAGAAGACCATAGCACCCATGTGCATCAGAGAGTTTCATGTCTTAGTAGAGAAGGCAAAGATGGTGGAAACCTTGGAAAGGGGTAATTCTCGGGTGATCAGGTCACACCCAGGGGGGTTCTTTCAGTGGGAAGGCCAAGGTGCAGCACCCACAAAGCAAGCCTTATGCGGGACCTCCACCACATCAGGCAGGAGCAGTTTCGCCCCAGTTTCAGTAGCAACAAACATGGAAACCCAGATGTTTCACGTGCCAAAAGATGGGGCACATTTCTAGAGATTGTCCTAGCAGAAATAGGATGACTCAATCCGGTGGTTCCCAACAGATGAGGAATGAAGGCAGCAGACCTCAAGCAGCAGGGAGAGTGTTTGCCATGACAGGAGCAGAGGTGTCTCAGTCAGGTAACTTGGTGCAAGGTGCTTCGTGAATCCTAGCTCAATTGGGAGTGAAGAATGAAGAGGACGTAAGCAGGATACCTGTAGTGAAAGATTTCATGTATGTATTTCCAGAAGAAATACCTGGATTACCTCCTAAGGGAGAAGTGGAATTCTCTATTGATTTGGTACCTGGAGCTGGACCAGTGTCAATGGCTCCCTACAGAATGGCTCCAGCTGAGTTGATGGAATTAAAGAAGCAAGTGTAAGTTAGATTTAGTTGTACCAAGGTTTAGTTTCAGCTACATATAAGTTATGGAGAGTAAATAAGCAGTATGTTGAGGGTTTAAAGACTTAAGCATGTGTATCCATGGGAAGTACCAGAGTTAAGTTCCAAGAATGAAAGAATGAATTTTCTTTTATTTGAAGCTTGGAAGATGTTTATGTCGATGAAACAGCATGAGATGACTCTAGCTCAACCACAAGCTTAAAAGGAAAGATGAGATATTGTATTTATGTCTAAAGTTCAATTAGACAGAGAAATTTGCTGAAAAATACTAGGTAGAGAAGTTACTGGGATAAGAGAGAAAGCTTCACGCAGAATGGATGCTGTTTTGTTGATCGTGATTTGAAAGATGAGTATGGAAATGGTGGGTTGAGATTTAAGGCTCCTGATGCAGTAAGTCTCCTGAACTTGGCAAATGAGGATGCAGTTCTGCCTGTGAACGTAGAAGGGAAGGAGGTAATGGCTATGGATAGAATAAGGGTAAGCCGTGTTATGATGATGTTGAGTTCTTCTAGCGATGTTAGTAAATTGCAGAAAGTTGGAGGTGGAAGCAGAACTTTCCGTGCCTTGTGTTTCTAATGGGATGGGATTTGCAGCTAATCCTTTAAATGGGCAGTTGTGGTGGTCAGCGTTTCGTTTCTGATCTTAGAAACAATGCTGCATTGTCAGTTGTGGCAACAAGTCCTCACCCTGATCACAGTGAGGGATTTATGATCTGTGTGTTGAATACTGAGCACCCTGAGATCCCATGCAATGCTAATATGGATGTATCCATTGGAATTCCTGAGTGAGCAGCTCCGAAATCCCAACCAGTTGCTAAAGAGGTGGGTTTTTCATAATCTGCTATTAGTAATCAAAGAAAAGATGAACCAGATGGGCGCCTGAAGGAAAGAAGCCATTCTCTTTCAGTCTTTTGCTGCTTCAAGATCGGTTCGACAAGAAACGGTGCCTAATGTGAATTCGAGCTACAAACCTGTCGTTTTTGAACTGAAAAGTGAAAATCCTGGAAGGAACTTTATCTCTGCAGTTTCTAAACAGAATAACAATGTGGATGCCAACCCAAGTCATGGCAAATCAGTTCGTGCCAATGATGGACATCTGAAACAAGAGGAATTAGAAGTTTAAGGATCAAAATTTTGAGAGGGGTTTTCTGGTCTGCAAGTCTCTACTCCTACCAATGAAATGACAAAATGTGGACCAAAGCCTAATCTGTTCTTCCAGGTCGGTGCTAGTATAGAGGTACTCTGGCATGATAGTGGCGTTAGAGAATGCTAGTTTAGATGAAAAATCTGGAGTGTGTCTCCAAGGCTGCTGAAGGTCCAGTACGATGATTTGCTTGATAAAGAGGGACCACAGAAACTAGAGGAATGGGTCCCTTCGTCTAGAGTGGCAGCTACTAATTAATTGGGTATGCGATGTTCAGACCGCTTAACAGTCAAGCCATGCTCTCCTGAACGCCATTCAGGTCACCCTCTTGAGTTTGAATCAGCAGTGTATGCCTGGTGGTATGATGGGTGGTGGGAAGGTGTTGTAACTGCAGCTAATGTCAGTGGTAGAGGGATCTTCGTCAGATGGCTCTACCTTAGAAAGTGAATCATCATCCATCCCCAAAGTTAAAGTTGCTAAGAAGGTGAGCAAGAATCGTTTGGTTGGGAAACCCCTGTGGATTTGGAAAATATGAAGGGAATAACTTTGAAGGAGCCACTCTATGTCGCTCCTGAGGACAAGGGTAACAACTCTAGTGGTGGCTATGAGGACGAAGCTGACAAGGCTGTGAAGACACTTCTGGCCTCAAATGAACACAAGGATAATAACTCTTGTAGAGGCAGTGATGATGTTGACAATGAGGAGAAGACCTTTGGAGTTGTAGTTGGAGATCATGCATTTATGAAAGTGACACCGACCAAGGGTGTAGGACGAGCTATCAGATCAAAGGAGCTGTCTCCTAAGTTCGTCGGGCCATATCAGATCTTAAGGAGGATCGGTCCAGTGGCTTACGAAATCGCCCTGCCTCCCCAATTAGCAAATCTGCATAATGTCTTTCACGTGTCACAGCTAAGGAAGTATCTTGCAGACCCTAGTCACGTGTTGGAAGTAGACGATGTGCAGATCAGGGATGACTTGTTGTTTGGAGCGAAACCAGTCAGGATTGACGATCAGCAGAGTAAGCAGCTCAGAGGCAAGACCATCAACATGGTGAAGGTGGTGTGGGATGACAGATCGGGTGATACAACTTGGGAATTAGAAGAAACCATGAGAGAAGCCTATCCCTACCTCTTTTCCTTGTAATTCAATTTTCGAGGACGAAAATTTTTCTTGTTGGGGAGAATGTAAGGACCTAGAAACTTTAATTGCAATGAAAGTGTTATATTTAAATAATTTCAGAAGATGTTATTATTTAAAAATACAAAGAGCTGGTAAATGAAGTTTCGTAGTAGTCGGACCTCGGACGTCGCCCAAGGTCTGGGGTCAGCTGGTAGAGGTCGGTCGGATGACCATTGTATTAACCAAGTAGTCAGGTGCGATGACTTTATCGTGAGGTAATCACGTGGGTATGCTCGAGGAAGACATGTGGATCAAGAAGAGTAAAGGAAGAAAAGTGTAGCTTAGAAGTCTACGAGATCGCCGTTGTAGAAGACGGAGGCGATCTCCGACTTCTCTGGCACATAATCGCCTGTCGCCTAGAGGAGACATGATCGCCAATCGCCTATGGTGCACATGATCGCTGAAAGTGCACTCAGTATGTGGTCAGGATACTGGATCAACCATAGTGGGTTCCAAAAACCACGCGTATCAAGGTGTGGGTTAAGCCTTAGATACGCTGTGCATGCGAAGCTCTATGCTTGAGCATAAGAAATCGTCCTTAGTGTTGCATGCATGGGCGCACGAGGAATAGTGTTGATCTACTCTTGGAAATGTGAAGCTACCGACGTCACCAAGTCATGTGGAGGTGATACCTTGGATGTAACATAGTGGGATGAAGAACCTTCAGCAAGGCGTGGCGATGTGTCGTCGGGCATCGCCAGGGCGCGAGGCATGCGGGAATCGCCGGGCGCGAGGCATGCGGGAATCGCCAGGGCGCGAGGCATGCGGGCATCGCCAGGGCGCGAGGCATGCGGGCATCGCCAGGGCGCGAGGCATTGCGGGCATCGCCAGGGCGAGACGTCGGTCGTCTCCCAGGGAGAGACATCGGTCGTCCGCCACGATGAGACATTGGTGGATAGTCATCGCGCGAGCAGTCATCGGTGGCAGGTTATCGTGCGATGTCGAGTTTCACACAGATGAGGTGGGACCCAGGCTCCCAGCATGAGACGTTCTGCACGCGCGACACGTAAACAAAAAGGGTGGTTCAGAATAGTGACATCAGAGTGTTGGCATGCGCAGAGGCACGCGTGGTCGTACTGTTCAGGGAAGCGTGCACGCAAGCTTCCCTGCAGGGTGGGTGGTGGCAGCGGCTTTTGTGGACAAGTTGGTTTAGATTCAAAAACTCACTTCTGAGAGGGAGAACGTTGCTGTGGTTCAAGAGTGACAGAGTGAGTTCACCTTCATCCTTCTCTTTTCTCTCCTTCGCGCTGCGATTCAGACATCCTCAAGCACCAGTGCGACGAGCGACGACTGCACTTGGATACCTGGGGAGTTCTCTGCGAGTTTTCCGTCAGGACGCTAGAACAGAGTTAAGGCATCTTTAAGCTTCGGTGGGTTTTGGAGCTCTTGGTGTTTTACGCAAGTCCAGGTAAGGGAAGCTAGCATCTTCGTTTATAAAAACGTTAGGCGTGTAGGTTCTGAAGTGAGGGCGACGTGGTCGCCGATTTTCATATGCTTTTCACGATACTCTGTTTTTATGTGTGGGGCGACGTGATTGCCGGTTTTAAATGTTGATTTCGAAATCCCCTGTTTTAGTGTCGTTTGAAACTGTTTGAGATTGAAATGTGATATTCGAAAATCTGAACCTTGGAATGAGTTTTGCTGTGATTGGAATCGTTCATTTAAGTGTTATATGATGTGTTGAATGTTGTGAATGTGGGATCAAGACATAGTATTTTCAGGAAAGGAAATACCGTGTTGAGATTGGTTATGAGGTGTATTGATCAGTGAGTATCCTGTGAATGAGACGATCCTGACTCTGCTGATATGATGGAGTCACATAGATGAAGTCATTCAGTTGGTGAGAGTCGAATGAGGTCCATATGTATGGGTAAGTCGTTTGAAAGATAACTGACTTGACCTGTTATATGGATTAACCCTGTCATACTGTGAGAGTGATGAGATTGAGATCGAGATTATGTTGATGCGCATGGCTGTGGGAACATTACAGCAATGAAGTATGACAGGTGCAGGTCTCTGGATGCTAAGTTCAACGCACGAGTCTTCCGGAAGTAGTGTCAAGTGTCTGTGTGTGATGAGTCAGTGGAAGTCTGACGTGAGAAATGAGAAACATTGAAATTGATAGACACTTGATGAATTATGTGAATTGAACGACTCTTGAGGAATTGTGAAATATGTGATTACTTGATGGTCATGTGAAGGGAATGAGAAAGTTGATGGTTTTTACGTGGGTGTCTTAAATCTGTTTTATCTTGATTTTAAAGTTTCATATCTAAATTCTCTTTCAAATATCTAGCTTACCCTGTGTTTTTTGTGTTGTGTTTGGCTTTTTCTTAAACCTGTGATGATCGTGTATAATTTACACGGGAGCAGATGATGTTGCAGGAAGTAGAGCTCCTCAGTGAGTGGTCGCCGGAAGGAGATCGCCTGTTTCTGTTTCTGTTAGGCGATCACCCTTTTTCTGTTTTCTGATAGGAGATCGCCTTTTTCTGTTAGGAGATCGCCTGTTTTTCTATTTTGCTGTATTTTGTTTAAGTTTTGGAAAACTGACCGGATATGTATTAAACTCCCTGTGAGGAGAAATTTCATTCTATATATATATACATATGTTCACTTCAATATTATTGTTTTACCTTTATTTCATTTTATAATTATGAAAAGGATTTGGCGGGATGTTACACCAAGTACCCTGTCGGTTTTCTCTGGCACATGGAGTCTTGTTGCCACAGCAGGGATGGCGATCAGCTCCGCCAAACTTATCATGAAATCATACCTGGTGGGTGCGTTGCTTGCACGCCCCCTGGTCTGGTCCTTCCTGGGTGCATAAGGGCGAGACCTTCCCTGCTCCTTCCTCCCTTCCTTGATCTCATGCACCCGCGCCTGTTGCTGCTGATTCCCCTGACCTCCACGTGGCTTCGACGGTGCAGCACTTCCTCTCTTCTCAGAGACCTCTGTCTCTGCTACTATGTGTGCCACCGCGCGTCGCTGTATCTCGATGAAGGTGGCAGGGTGGCTCCTGATGAGCGATTCACTGAAAGGACCAGGGAGGACACCTCTCTTGAACGCATGCACCAGCATGTCCTCATCCTTGACGGGCAATCTCACCACCTGCGCCCCAAAGCGATTGAGGTAGTCCTTCAACGGCTCCCCCTGATACTGGCGCACGTCAAACAGGTCGTAGGACACCACTGGCGCAGGTCGGTTAATGATGTACTGCTCCGTGAACAGCTTCGCAAACTGATGGAATGAAGTGACATGGCCCTCCGGCAGGCTCACGAACCACTCCATAGCCACTCCGCTCAGCGTACTCATGAACATCTTGCAGTACACAGCATCTGAACCTCCAGTCAGCATCATCTGAGTGTGGAAAGATGTCAGGTGTGCTTCTGGATCTTCCACCCCCGTGAACGACGCTTTCAGTCCCACCAGATTGGGAGGCACTACCGTGTTCATGATTTCGGAGGAGAAAGGCATAGGGAATGCTCTAGGAGGCGATGGCAGCGTCGACGTCCTCTCTTCAACTGCGCGCTCCTTCTGCGCCTGCAATTCCCTACGCAGCTCTTCATTCATACGGTTCAACTCTTCGTTTCTTCTCTGTGATGCAGTCAGCTCTGCACGCATTTTCTCTTGCTCAGCTCTCGATTCCGCGACGCTATCTTGCAGCGCGCACATCATCTGCACTACCTGCGCCATGGTAACAGCTCCTTCTTCAGCAGATGGCGCAGGTGAGGTTTGCCTGGTTCTTCTACTCATCTCCTCTACACTTCGACGTAACTTCACTTCGACGAAATGATCAAGAAGCTCCAAGAAACTTCAAGAAACCTCAAGAAACTTCAAGAACTGCGACGTGGATGGGAACAAAATTCACACGGGCCCCACGGTGGGCGCCAATGATCCTGCCGCTTGACTCGAACGTGGAGGATTGCCTCGTCACTCCTTCGTCTAGCCCTCTGTTCTGCAGGAACGCTCCAAGAACCACCACCAGAACTCCAAACGTTTCCTGTAAAACACACAGACGGCGCCTCTGGCAGCCGTTGTAGCTCCGACGCCCAAGTCAGGCAACAGGAACACCAAAACTATCACTGAATCTCTCTGTGAGACTCGTGTGTAACTGTAAACTCTCAAATGTGTAAGCTGTAAGAATCTGTAAAAACCTCCCCTCAATTTCGTTAAGAGTTTCGTATATATACCTGAGTCTTTCTCTCTCCTGACGGTTATTCCTCTTGACATGTGGATAACATGTGGTCATACACGTGTCACCATCTGGAGTATCTGCAGCTGAAATGTTACTTCCACTGTGCCCCTGCGACTAAGTTATCCACACAGGGAGTAGCTTAGTACACAGGCTACTCTGGGCGCAACCTTAACATGGCGAGCTGGTTAACTCTGGGCATCACAGCTCACACTACACATGGTGGCAGATATGCCACTTATCCTCTGTACTTAGACCATACAACAAGTGCTTGCCAAGTCTTCTCAAACACTCGGCGATGTGCTCTTTCGGCGACTTGCTGACCACCTGATCTCCTAACCTTAACACATGGCGATCATGTGCAATCTAGGCGATTACTAATCCATACCGGCGATGAGCGATTACTCATCCTCAAGGCGATAGGCGATTACTCATCCTCAAGGCGATAGGCGATTGCTCATCCTCAAGGCGATAGGCGATTACCATTCTGAGTGATCGCCTCCCTGATTCGCCTGCTATCCTCTACCACGTGTTACCCTGTGAATGGTCCACGTGGTCAACTGCTGCTGATGTCATCGACTACCGATGACCGACCAGATCAACAACTAACATAATATAAATTTTAATTAAAAATAAATACAAATTATAATAAACACAAAATATAAAAAAGTAATAATAATAAAAAAATATTAAAAAAAAAATTAAAAACACCACCAACCTTGTTTGTGAAGACAACGGTGGTGAAGAGCAGTAGTGACGAACGACAACGACTAGCAACGATGAAGAACAAATGGAGACACAAGGAAACCAATGAAAACAGCAGTGGAAAGCAATGAAACAGTAATGGCAGTAGAGAAAACCTTCACCAATGCAGGACAAAACGAATAAGAGAAATAAATAAGCAATGGAGGATGCCGGAATGAGTGAATGAGAGAGTGAATGAAACTTACATTGAGCAAAGAACACGAAGATGAAGAAGAAGCAGAAAGCACAAAGGCAAGGCACGGAGACAAATGAATTAGGGTAATAAAATGCATGTAAAACAGTGGTTCTTAGGTAAAACCGTCGTTTTACACCAAAGCTGCTTGGTCTAAAATGGTGGTTGTGAGTTAAATCGCAGTTTTACACCAAGCAGCTTTCATGTAAAACATCGGTTTAGAGTTAAACTGCCATTTTACACTTGCTTTAATTTAAAAAATGCCAGTGCATTTTGATGGACAACATTTGCAGTAAAAGCGCTGTGAATTTATTGTCGTAAATGGGCCTTTTTGCACTAGTGATACATCCATACATACATAAATCTATCCATACTGTAGTGGCCAGACCTCGGTCATCGGGAACAGATAGCAAAGGGTGATCCATGTCAGCTGGGTCCCGCAGCATGGACCAAAGCCACGTGGAGCGGACCTAGCAGGCAGCTTGGATTAGCGGGTGATCAGTCGTCAGTAGAAGAGATAAGAGGCTACCTTTGGGCGATCAGGAAGACGTCGGACGAAGATTGGAGGTTGAAGAAGTCGGAAGGTGTCACAGAGAGATGCTTTGAATGTCTGAAGGCAAAGAAGAAGAAATGAAGCAGTGTTATTACCAGAGTGTGAGCTCCTGTAGACCGCCAGAAGACAATTTCTTAGTCTCTTTGCTGTGAACAGGTTCACAGCTCGAGACTGGGGGGCTTGTGTTATGGTCGGTCATTGGTAGTTGATGACGACAGCAGAAGGTGACCACGTGGACCATACACAGAGTGGCACGTGGTAGAAAGAGCAAGTGAACCAGGGAGGATATTGCTTACAATGGTGATCGGTAGTCAGTTACCTAGTGGCCGCCACCCCCAGAGCGGTGCCTAGATAAGCGCCAGGAGGCATCGCACAGACGTCGGTGGATGGTCATCAGGCACCACACGGACGTCGGGGGATAGTTATGAGGCACCGGTCGGTCGTAAGCGCATGCAGAGGGCGATCGGTCATCGGTGTTCTTGCCAACACGTGTTAAGTTGAGACCAAGGTTCCCGGCGAGAGCTGATATGGTCGGTCATCGATAGTTGATGATTTCAGCAGTAGATTGCCACGAGGAACGACATGGCGCGAGGATGCATGGATCAAGAAGGGCAAGAGAAAAGAAAATGTAGTTTGGAAGTTGAGGGAATCGCCGTTTGTTGAAGAAGGCGGTGGTCTCCTACTTCTCTTGTATGAAATTAGTAAACGCCCGAATTGCACGTGATCGCCGTATGTGAGGACATCGCCGTATGTGAGGACATCGCCGTATGTGAGGACATCGCCGTATGTGAAGACATCGCCGAAAGATGACATCGCCGGGTATTGGAGAAGACTTGGTGAACGTTTATTACAAGGTCTAAATACAGGAGATAGGTGGTGTATTGGCCCGTGTGCTCTAAGAACCGTAATAACCAGTATTAGCCAACTTTAAGGCTGTGCCCAGAGCGGCCTGCATGCTAAGTTACTCCCTGTGTGGATAACTTAGTCGCAGGAGTAAAAGGGAAAGTAACGTTTCAGCTGCAGATACTCCAGATGGTGACACGTGTACGATCAGATGCGGTCCACGTGGCGAGAGGAATAACCGTCAGGAGAGAGAAAAACACAGGTATATATACAGAATTCCTAACGGTATTGGGGGGGGGAATTCATTTTAGTAACAATTCACTTGCACGGTTCCTAGTTTCTCTGAGAGAATTTGTTGATTTGTCCACTGACTTGAGCGTCGGAGCTACACTGACCGCAGAGGCGCCTTTCTGTTCTTTCAGGTTTCTTGGAAGGTTTGGAGCTGGAAGGAGGAGTGTTGACGTTCGAGTCAAGCGGCTGGATCATCAGGCACCCACCGTGGGGCCGTGTAAACTGTGATTCCCATCCACTGTTGAGTTTGTGAGGTTTTCAGTGGTTTCTGTTCGATTGCTTGCTGTCGCAATCGGTTTTTGGAGTCTTTAACCGTTTGAGTTGCGTTTAATCGGTGAAGAATTGTTTCTGGAGGTTTCTACCGATTGATTACTGAATCGATCGTTGCGCGGAGGAAGTTGAAGCGTTTCTTGAACGCTGTTGCGAAATAACTTTTGCGTGTTGAAAGGTAGCTGTGTGAAGGTAGTAGAAGTTTCCTGAGGAAGATGAGGACAACCAGATCAAGTTCAGTCGCGGCGCAGTCCGGAGAGAATACCGTGACGATGGCGCAAATGCTGGAGATGATGCGTGCTTTGCAAGAAAATGTGGCAGCATCGCGTGTTGAACAGACGAAGATGCACGATGCCTTGGTCGCTTCTCAGGCCAGGAACGAAGAGCTGAGCTAGGTTAATGAAGAGTTACGCAAGGCTCTTCGTGAGCAAAGGGAGAGTGCTGCGACTAGTGGAGGCGCGCCACCGTCTCCACCGCGAGTTTTTCCAATGCCGTTTTCGCAGGCGATCATGGACGCTGCGATTCCTGCAAATGTCGCGTCGGTGAAGGCCTCTTTTACTGGAGTGGAAGATCCAGAGGCTCACCTTACTGCGTTCCATACGCAGATGATGCTGTCGGGAGGATCGGATGCAGCCTATTGCAAGATGTTCATGAGCACCCTCCACGGCACCGCGTTGGATTGGTTTGTGAGCCTACCTACTGGATACATTTCCAGTTTCCAGCAGTTTTCCAAGCTGTTCGTCGATCAGTACATTGTGAATAAGGCGCCGCCTATGGTGTCGTATGACCTGTTCGATGTGAGGCAGCTTCAAGGGGAATCTTTGAAGGACTACTTGAATAGATTTGGAGCTCAGATAGTCCGACTCCCAGGTAAAGATGAGGAGATGTTTGTGCACGCCTTTAAGAAGGGCGTGCTGCCTGGACCCTTCAGCGAGTCATTGATCAGGAGCCACCCTGCAACGTTTGCAGAGATCCGGCGACGTGCTGTGGCCCACATCGCCGCCGAGAATGAAGTAATAGAGAAGAGAGGGAATACGGCTCCTGCGAAACCACGCGCCCAAACCAAACCTCAGCCTCAGAGGGTATTGGAGACGGCGGCAGTGAAGAAGGATGAAAGGACATATCGTCCTTATGACCTAAAGAAAAACAAAGACGATGGCAATAGTAGAGGAAGAGCGCCAGGTCGCCAGAGGGATTTCAAGCGCCCTCCAAGGCATGAGTTCGTGATGGGATTGGCGGACCTGATCGCCATTCCCAATATAGCTGCCAAGCTGAAGGTGCCTGAGAAGGTGTCGGACAAGGTGTTGGGGCCAAAGCCAGATGCGTGGTGTGAATTCCACAAAAGTTTTTGGTCACGCCCTTGACTCCTGCCTGTTGTTGGGATACCAACTGGACGAGCTGGTGAAAAGTGGATTTCTGAAAGACTATTTGCTGGAGAAGAAGGCAGCCAGCACGTCGATCTCCCACCCGGCGAGCAGTGAGAGCCAACAGCACGAAGTGCCCATTCACGGGGAAATTCACACTATAGCTGGGGGTTTCTCAGGAGGTGGGTGCACCGCATCACAGCGCAAGAGGTACGCTCGATCCGTGATGGCGGTGGAAGCGTTTGAGGATCACTCGCCCGATGTCGACATCACGTTTACCAAAGAAGACCGAAGGGATGTTGTACCGCATGACAACGATCCTATAGTGGTTTCTCTTGTCACGGCAGGAAGGAAGATCCATCGGGTGCTGGTTGATCAGGGGAGTTCGGCCGATGTAATGTTCTGGCCAACTTTCAACAAGTTGTAGTTACCCCTTGATCAGTTGAGACCTTATGGTGGTTGCTTGTATGGTTTCACCGGTGATCAGGTGGAGGTTAGGGGGTATATTGAGTTGAGAACCACCTTCACGGATGGGGCGGCTTCAAGAACAGAGAAAATCAAATACCTTGTCGTGAATGCCCCCTCAGCATACAACATCCTGTTAGGGAGGCCAGCTCTCAACCGGATAGGGGAGGTGCCTTCAACAAGGCACATGAAGGTTAAGCTCCCTTCAATGGAGGGTGTTGTAATAACCCTGCGGTCTGATCAAAAGGAGGCGAAGAAGTGTTACGAAAACAGCCTCAAGAATAAACGATCAATAAGTTACATCTCAACCACACCGCCTCCCGGCGTGGGGTCTAGGCGACAAGGGGGGGAAGCAGTTGATGATGTGATGGAGGTGATCGCCGAGGGGAATGCACACGTGGCAGATGTTGGGAAAGGAGTTAGTAATGCCGATCGCCCAAAAGAGGCTAAGGCTACAGGGATCGCCAAAGCGGTGGTCGCCAGTGAAAGGATGCCTCAACCAGTGGAGGAGTGGGTTGAGAGGAAGATACAAGGCAAGGTCTTCAAGTTGGGAAAATCTCTGGATCGTGAAGAACAAGACCGGATCGCCGGGGTGATAGAAAGGCATCTGGATGCGTTTGCATGGTCTGCTTTGGATATGCCTGGAATCGACCCTGACTTCTTGTGCCACCACCTGGCGATGGACCCCCAGATTAGACCAGTGCGACAAAGGAGAAGAAAGTTCAACGAGGAGAAGAGGCAGGCGATTAGAGATGAAACGCAGAAGCTCCTCGCTGCGGGTCACATTCAGGAAATCCAGTACCCCGAATGGCTCGCTAACGTTGTGCTGGTTAAGAAGAGCAGCGGGAAATGGCACATGTGTGTCGATTTCACGGATTTGAACAAGGCTTGTCCGAAGGACTCATATCCTTTGCCAAGTATAGACGCCCTGGTTGACAGTGCAGCAGGGTGTAAGTTGCTGAGCTTTCTGGATGCCTTCTCGGGGTATAATCAGATCAAGATGCATCCTATGGATGAAGAAAAGACTGCTTTCATGACAGAGAGGTCGTGTTTTTGCTATAAAGTAATGCCGTTTGGGCTGAAGAATGCTGGGGCCACATACCAAAGGTTAATGGATAAGGTACTTGCACCGATGCTGGGAAGGAATGTGCAGGCCTACGTTGATGATATGGTGGTGACTTCCTTGGAGAGGAGCAGGCACGTTTTGGACTTGGAAGAGTTGTTCGTAACGATAGCCAAGTACAAGCTGAAACTGAACCCAGAGAAGTGCATTTTTGGCGTGGAGGCAGGAAAATTTTTAGGTTTTCTTTTGACGGAGAGAGGAATAGAGGCAAATCCTGACAAGTGTGCTGCTATTATAGCGATGAGAAGCCCAGCTATGGTGAAGGAGGTACAGCAGTTGACAGGTCGGATGGCTGCTCTCTCACGTTTTGTGTCAGCTAATGGCGAGAAGGGCCACCCATATTTTCAATGTTTAAAGAGGGACAATAGGTTTGTCTGGACACAGGAGTGTGAAGAGGCTTTCGTGAAGCTTAAGACATATTTAGCAAGCCCGCCGGTTCTGTGCAAACCGTTAGTAGGGGTGCCTCTCAGGTTGTACTATGCTGTAAGTGAGAGAGCGGTGAGTGCGGTGCATGTTCAAGACCAAAACCAGGTCCAGAAGCCTATTTATTTTGTGAGTAAAGTGCTACAAGGTCCCGAAGTGAGGTATCAGGCCTTGGAGAAAGCTGCTCTAGCGGTGGTATTTTCGGCGAGGAGGTTGCGTCATTACTTTCAGAGCTTCACCGTCCTGATAATGACCGATTTGCCAATTCAGAAGGTCCTGAAGAAACCTGATGTCGCTGGAAGAATGGCGAAGTGGGCGGTAGAGCTGTCAGAGTTCGACATTAACTTTGAACCCCGAGGGCCAATTAAGGGGCAGGTTTTCGCTGATTTTCTTGTCGAGCTCTCGTCAGGGGCAACTCACGTTGAAGAAAGTGGCTTTCGATGGGTCCTTTCGGTGGATGGATCGTCGAACCAGCAGGGTAGCGGTGCTGGAGTCATTTTAGAGGGACCCAACGGCGTGCTGATAGAACAGTCCCTGAGGTTTGCCTTCAAAGCCAGCAACAATCAAGCAGAGTATGAGGCATTGATTGCAGGTATCCTGTTGGCAAAGGAGATGGGAGCTAAAGTGTTGGTGGCCAAAAGTGACTCGATGCTGGTTACAGGGCAAGTAGTTGGCGAGTTCCAGGCCAAGGACCCGCAGATGGCGGCTTACTTGGCCTATGTGCAGGAGTTGAAGGGTTCTTTTACCTCATTTGAGGTAGTGCACGTACCAAGGGAGCAAAATGCCCGAGCTGACTTGCTTGCCAAGCTCGCCAGTTCAGGCAAGGGGGGTAGGCAGAGGACTGTTATTCAAGAAACATTGAAGATGCCAAGGGCGTTCGTGGCAGATCAGCAGGTGTTTCAGGTGACCAAGTCGGTGAGGGGAACGACGAGGAGTCACAGGTCTTTGACTCAGGAGACCTTGAGAACGCCAAGGATAAGGGCATTCCTTGTGATGGGAGTGGACGTTGCACAGGTCTGTACCACGCATAAGCCAGATACGTGGATTACGCAACACCAGCGTTACTTAGCCAATGGCGTGCTTCCAATGGATCCAGTAGAGTCCAAGAAGATCAAGAAGAACTCCACCAGGTTCACCCTGGTAGATTGTGAGTTGTACAGGTTCGGGTTCACGCACCCACTCCTAGTATGTATACAAGGGGAGAAATGCACAAGGATCATGGCTGAGCTCCATGAAGGTATATGCAGAAGTCACATCGGGGGTCGAGCTCTAGCCGCTAGAACTCTTCGTGCAGGATATTATTGGCCGTCGATGAGAGAGGATTGCAAGAAGTACGCCCAGTGCTGCAAGCAGTGCCAGCAGCACGCCGATTGGCACAAGTCGCCCCCAGAAGAGCTTAAGTCGATTTATAGCCCTTGGCCATTTCATACATGGGGAATTGACATTCTGGGGCCTTTCCCGATGGCGATCAGGCAGAGGAAGTACTTGGTAGTGGTGATTGAGTACTTCACTAAGTGGATTGAAGCGGAGCCAGTTGCCCAAATCATGGCACCCAAGATTAAAAACTTTGTGTGGAAGAACATTGTGTGCCGATTTGGGGTGCCTAAGCGTCTAGTATCGGATAATGGGACTCAGTTTGCAAGCCACCTGTTGAAGAAGTTGTGTGAGGATGTGGGAATTCAACAAGTGTTTGCATCTGTAGAGCACCCACAGACAAATGGCCAGGTAGAATCTGCTAATCGGGTTCTGTTGAGAGGTTTGAAGAAGAGGTTAGAGAAAGCTAAAGGATTGTGGGCTGATGAGGTACCTCGCATAATCTGGGCATACCACACAACTGAGCAGTCAGGTACCCACGAAACCCCTTTTAGTTTAGTGTATGGCTGTGACGCAATGATTCCAGTTGAGATCCAGGAGAGCTCGCCGAGATTTCAACACTTTGTAGCAGAAGAATCAAATGAAGAGAGAAGAATGAACCTAGATTTACTAGATGAGGTCAGAGAGGAAGCAAGAGTGAAAGCTGAAGCGGTGAAAAGAAGAGTTGAACGAAGATATAATTCTAGGGTAATACAGAGGCAGTTTAAAACCGGCGATCTGGTGATGAGGAAAGCCCACCAGTACGAGATGGAGAATAAGTTGTCGCCCAAGTGGACAGGATCGTTTAGAATAACCGAAGCACTCGGGAACGACGCCTACCGCTTGGAGACACTAGAAGGAGGGGCGATTCCTCGTACTTGGAATGCCACTCACCTCAAGTTTTATTTCAGTTAAAGCTTTGTAAGTAGTACAAACTCAAAGGAATCATTAACAGTTTGTAAAAACAGATGCAAAGGGGGCACTCTTTTTTCCCTAAGGAGGGTTTTTAACGAGGCCACCCAAGAAATAAGAAAGTCAAAATTGAAATTTTGAAGTATACTAAACTGTGAGTGCTTATCGATTTAAAGAAGTTTTTGAAAAAACCTCATCATCTAAAGTGATTCAAGGTAGGAGTAAAATAAGTGCGCGCCCTTCAAACGAAAGGTTTAAAAGTCCTCATCGCCCTCAGGCGATCAGGGGCACAAGTGAAAGGTTTTAAAAGTCCTCATCGCCCTTAGGCGATCAGGGGCACAAGTGAAAGGTTTTTAAAGTCCTCATCGTTCTTGGCGATCGGAGGCATCCAGCGAAGTTCAAAGACCTCCTTGCCTTTGAGCAAGTGCAGGCACCAGAGGAAGTCCTCCTTGCCTTTGAGCAAGTGCAGGCACCAGAGGAAGTCCTCCTTGCCTTTGAGCAAGTGCAGGCACCAGAGGAAGTCCTCCTTGCCTTTGAGCAAGTGGAGGCACCAGAGGAAGTCCTCCTTGCCTTGCCTTTGAGCAAGTGTAGGCACCAGAGGAAGTCCTCCTTGCCTTTGAGCAAGTGCAGGCGAGAAAGGAGAAGTCCTCCTTGCCTTTGAGCAAGTGTAGGCGAGAAAGGAAAAGTTCTCCTTGCCTTTGAGCAGGTACAGGCGAGAGGAGTTCATATAAAGGAATGACAGGGTGAAAGTTGAGTTGTAAAGGAGAAAGAGTACTTCAAATTGTAAAGACAAGATTTATAATTCGTTTGTTACATGACCTCGGTCATCGACGAAAAGGTGAGAGCCCGTTAGCCCGGTAGGTCCGATAGCGATCAGGCGAGTTGTAAGGCTCTTTGTTGAGACAGGTTCACAGCTCGAGCCTGGGGGGGCTTGTGTAGTGGCCAGACCTCGGTCGTCGGGAACAGATAGCAAAGGGTGATCCATGTCAGCCGGGTCCCGCAGCATGGACCAAAGCCACGTGGAGCGGACCTAGCAGGCAGCTTGGATTAGCGGGTGATCAGTAGTCAGTAGAAGAGATAAGAGGCTACCTTTGGGCGATCAGGAAGACGTCGGACGAAGATTGGAGGTTGAAAAAGTCGGAAGGTGTCACAGAGAGATGCTTTGAATGTCTGAAGGCAAAGAAGAAGAAATGAAACAGTGTTATTGCCAGAGTGTGAGCTCCTGTAGACCGCCAGAAGACAATTTCTTAGTCTCTTTGCTGTGAACAGGTTCACAGCTCGAGACTGGGGGGCTTGTGTTATGGTCGGTCATTGGTAGTTGATGACGACAGCAGAAGGTGACCACGTGGACCATACACAGAGTGACACGTGGTAGAAAGAGCAAGTGAACCAGGGAGGATATTGCTTACAACGGTGATCGGTAGTCAGTTACCTAGTGGCCGCCACCCCCAGAGCGGTGCCTAGATAAGCGCCAGGAGGCACCACACGGACGTCGGTGGATGGTTATCAGGCACCACACGGACGTCGGGGGATAGTTATGAGGCACCAGTCGGTCGTAAGCGCATGCAGAGGGCGATCGGTCATCGGTGTTCTTGCCAACACATGTTAAGTTGAGACCAAGGTTCCCGGCGAGAGCTGATACGGTCGGTCATCGGTAGTTGATGATTTCAGCAGTAGATTGCCACGAGGAACGACATGGCGCGAGGATGCATGGATCAAGAAGGGCAAGAGAAAAGAAAATGTAGTTTGGAAGTTGAGGGAATCGTCGTTTGTTGAAGAAGGCGGCGGTCTCCTTCTTCTCTTGTATGAAATTAGTAAACGCCCGGATTGCACGTGATCGCCGTATGTGAGGACATCGCCGTATGTGAGGACATCGCCGTTTGTGAAGACATCGCCGAAAGATGACATCGCCGGGTATTGGAGAAGACTTGGTAAACGTTTATTACATGGTCTAAATACAGGAGATAGGTGGTGTATTGGCCCGTGTGCTCTAAGAACCGTAATAACCAGTATTAGCCAACTTTAAGGCTGTGCCTAGAGCGGCCTGCATGCTAAGTTACTCCCTGTGTGGATAACTTAGTCGCAGGAGTAAAAGGGAAAGTAACGTTTCAGCTGCAGATACTCCAGATGGTGACACGTGTACGATCAGATGCGGTCCACGTGGCGAGAGGAATAACCGTCAGGAGAGAGAAAAACACAGGTATATATACAGAATTCCTAACGGTATTGGGGGGGGGGAATTCATTTTAGTAACAATTCACTTGCACGGTTCCTAGTTTCTCTGAGAGAATTTGTTGATTTGTCCACTAACTTGAGCATCGGAGCTACACTGGCCGCAGAGGCGCCTTTCTGTTCTTTCAGGTTTCTTGGAAGGTTTGGAGCTGGAAGGAGGAGTGTTGATGTTCGAGTCAAGCGGCTGGATCACATACATAGATACATCAATCCATCCATACATCCATCCACATTCCATGCATCCATACATCCATCCATCCATCCATCCATACACACATGCATCCATCCATCAATCCATCCATTCATCCATCTATCCATCCATACATTCATTCATCATTACAAACATACATACATACATACATCCACCCATCCACACATCCATCTATACATCCATCCATATATACATACATACATCAAACCATCCATATATCAATACATCCATACATACATAAATCTATCCATACATAGATACATCAATTCATCCATACATACATCCATACATACATCCATCCATCCATACATATATTCATCCATTCATACATTTATACATACACTCATACATACATCTATACATACATGCATCCATACATTTATCTATCCATCCATCCATACATACACTCATACATACATCCATACATCCACACATTCATTCATACAAACATCCATATATGCACAAATACATACATACAAACATACATCCATGTATACATGCAGACATACATACATACATCACAACTGGAGAAAAGCACTTTAACGAAGGTTAAAAAGACCATATAAAGACGGTTTAGGAACCATGATTATTATGGGTGTCATTATAAATAAGTTGTTCATAACAACGGTTCCAAAACTGTCACTATAAAAAAATAATGACAACATGTGTAAAGAATTGTTGTTATTTTGGTAAATAAATAAGAAAAAATAACAAAAAAATATTTTTAAAGACGGTTTGTCGTTATAAATGTGTGTTTCTTTTAAAAAAAAATAATTTTAAAGACAGTTCCAAATGGAACTGTTGTTATATATGTGTTTTATTTTTAAAAAAGTGTTTTATATTATATATATACACCCTAATCCTGCATAAAATATCAAATTTCTAAAAAATAAAAAGCATATAACATCATAATTTAAATATGAAAAATACATACAATTAATTAAGTACATATAACATTCTACAAAAGGTTCTACAAATATATGAAAAAGTTTTTTGTCATTCTAATAATTTATCTATCCTAAGGTCTTGGTTACAAAATATTTTGACCATGTTGTCATCATATACTCCATTGCTTATGAATCTAACAGTTGTGGGTCATTGAAAAACTGTGCATTTGAAATTTTTTTGAATTAGTGCATGAATAATAAATCCCAAATTTTAAAGTGTTTTTGTATTAAGGTATTACTTGATCCCAATCTATATCAATTCTAGCTCACATAATAGTTGACATCCACTGCATAAAATAATAACCGCACTCATAACTTCCAGATTGCCTCATTGAAGCATAATCCACAAATATACCTAAATTTCAATAAGTTAGTGCTAATACATATATAATAAATGAAAAGAATAAAGATTTTAATAATTGAACTTACATGATTCATAATTGCATAACTTTTATGTTAATCTCCTGATTTCTGGATGCAAGGTCCAACAAATCAGATATGTGAAAGTACAACAGTACATCACTATGCCTTCCAAAAACATTGGCATCCCATGGAACCTCTACGACGATTGTATCTAAAATTGTAGCAACTTTCACCAATGTTGCCATAGGATCATCAACGGAGAATTTTTTCTTCTTTTGCAGAGGCAGATTTCTCTTAGGTTCATGCTACTCATCAACAAACAAACAAATAATTAAATTAGTTAGAATATAATATATTTGATATATAATCCTATTAGTGCAAAGATATACCGTAGAGTCTGATATAGATCTAACGAGATGTCTAGGCCAAGCAATGAAAGTATATAATGCCTCTGCTACAATTGTCACCTCTGATGTCGGCACAAGAACTACAACATCAGTATAAAGGACCTTTTCCACTGTGACCTTTATCAAATTAGAAGGAAGAGGCACATTGTGTAACATTGTGACCCCTCCATAACACTTACACAGGGCAACGAATCAAGTGGAAGAATCATAATCAACATATAACTCGCATTGGCTAGCTGAGCCAAAGTTATTCCCCGACAGATAAAGTGCCAAACAACTCCCTTTAGTGTTGACTCTCTTAATAGGAGGCGAGTCATCTTGTACCATAGTAGGTGGTTGTTGTGGGTCTTTTGGGCTTTTTAATCATCCTTTTAACAATGGTTCGTTACCTTAAATGTCGTTATTTTCAAAAAAACTATTTGTAACGACGGTTTTCAAAATAACCATTGTTATTTAGCAACGAAAAATCAATTTAATTACGAGAATGCCACTGTGCTTTTTTCTGCGACGGATTTCTTACAAATGTCGTTATTTATAGTCATTAAAAGGCTTTTAGTGCATACATCCATACATGCATACATACATATATACAAACATACATCCATACATATATACAAACATACATCCATACATACATACATCCACACACACATATACATGCATACAAACATACAAAAACACATACATCCGTCCATACATACATGCATGCATACATACATTGATAGGTTGTTCTTCATGACCAATGTTCTTCTTGAATAAATGAGGTGAAAAAGGTGGCGGAAGCTATGGATGATATGGGTCAAGGATGGCTCATATACAACTATGGATTCCTTATAGGTGCATGAAAAGTATGGAGAGTGATTGGTTGGGCCAAATCACTTGGAGGAAGGTGAAAATAAAGATCAAAGTGTCTAACCTAGAGAGACTAGACAAAGAGTAGAAGCTAGTAAATATTTGATAGCATTTACTCATTAAAATTGATCTTACAAAGCATGAGCCAAACACCGTTATTTATAGGTGCAAGTGCCTTGGAGGACAAGAGAGAGAGGATGGTAGGAAACCCTAAAGAGAGGGGTGGCTAGGGCATTGACTAAGGTCAATGCAGCCCCCTACCATGCTTCTAGAAGGTAGGGCTACATCCCTACCCTAAAAGGCCTAGGTACAAGCTAAATTGTTAAATACATCCCCCTATTGTGCTAAATGAACCCTACTCTACTGAAATTACAAATAAATTGAAATTAATTGATGATCAGCTCCCATGGCTTGGGCTCTACTCCTTGTGGTCCTCTGAGGGGTCTTTGAACATGTAGAGAAAAGTTTCTCTACCATCAGTAGTAGAGTCTCACTGATGGATATCAAGGAAGAGAGGATTTCACTAATGGAGGAAGAGGCCATCCACCAAAACATTTAAAGTTTTTCTTATTAGTCTTTTTAAAAGAGGAGGCCCAAGCCCAAAGCCCAAGCCCAAAAAGGCCAAGCCCAAGAAGCCCAAGTCCAACCCATGAGAAGCAAGGCCAAGCATTAATAAAAGAGCATCATTTGTATTTCTTTTGTAGAAGTTGTAGGAGGTGTGGATATTAAATATAGTAGTGTGAATATGCAAAATAAAGTCACATTGTACATGTGACTTAGGAGAGTAGGTGTAAGTGTAGTTTTTAGGAGGTGTCATAGTAGAAAAAGGTCACACCTCCCATGTGACTTGTTTTGGTGGGAATTTCAAAGGAGTTTCTTTTGAATTTTCCCACCTATTTTTCAGCACCTAAAAACTATAAATAGAGGTGCTGCCCCTTGTATATGGAGATTGGAAATTATTAGTAAGAAAACTCTACTAATTTTTTTGAGAGCATTTGTGAGCACTTGTGTGTCTCTTCTTCCTTGCTTCATCTTGAGAGCTCTTGGAACTCAAGTGGCAGCATCACACTCTTATCTTGAAGCAATCCAACCTTCAAGTGTCGAGATCATCTCCAAGTCTCCTCTTCATAAGTTTTCTAATCCATTCTCCATTCCATTTCCTATTTTGTTCTTATCTTGCAATTCTATTCGGTGTTTTTTGTTCCTATTTCAAATCTGTCCAGCATTTTCATTTTCCAGCACCTATGTTCTGTTTCTTTTCCTTTTTCTTGTATTTCAATCGGTTCAATTTGACAATAGATGGAACGTCTAATTGAGATTGTGTTTTGGCATTAGTTTTGGTGAGTTCTTGTCTTAGAACATTGATCCAATTCTAAGAGAAAGTGCCTCTCATATGACCAACTCAAGATGTCTCCTAAGAATGTCAAGAACTTTTCATATTATGTTCTTGAATTCACATCATGTGGTATCTAGAGTTTAGGTGTGTTCTTGTTTAATTTTTGAGTTGTGTTGCACTTTGATTCAAGAGCTCTATATTCTTGTGTTTACATTTCTGTTTTTAGGCTTATTTTGAGTTTTGTTGCTGTTTTCTTATTTGTGCCTATCATATGTTTGAGTATTTTCCTTTTTGAATCTATAATAGTTTTGTCATTGTCTTGTTTTTCCATAATATGTCATCACTTCTTGTAGTACTTTTATTGCAATTTTTTGTTTCTTGCTTTGGTTTACATTCTGTTTTTTGAGTTTATTGCTTGATCCTTTGTGCATTTTCTGTTTTAGATTGAGTTCATACTTGTATTTTAGACCTATACAAGTTCTATGACACAATTTCCATTATGTCTTTGCTAGTTCATAATTCTGTTTTTCATTCCTCTTAGGCTTCCTCTGTTTCTGACAACAAGTGCTTACTGTTTTTGCTTATTGCAATTGATTTACTCACTGGAAATTTCTGAAATTCTGGATTTGTGATCCTCAAAGTGTTAGAAAAGAATAGAAAAAAGAAGTACAATAAAATTCAAAGTACACAAAATATGATAAATAAAATACAAAAAGTGTACATTCCTGCCGAAAAAAATACGGTAATCTGGCAGTGATTTTGAAAAATTTATCTCATTTTATTGGCTTGCTGTTTTTACATAATTCCAGTGCCATTTTTGAGTTAACATCTTGAAGTTTGTGTGGTTAAAATTTGATAGTCCAGTTCGCTGTATATCTTTCCAGATCAATCAATGAATCTCACGCACAGTTTGCATAGAATTTTTTTTTTTCCAGTAGCTAATTTTTGTTTTCTTCATCTACTCTAGTGCCTTTCTTTAAGTATTCTTTTGTGTGCCTACTTTCTCATTGAGTTCCTTATTTTCTTGCTGGTCTTTTGTTCTCTATTCTTTGTGTTTGTCATCAATCTTGTATTCCTTTTGCATTGCCTTTCCTTCTTTATACCTTTTCTTGATTGTCTTTCTTCTTTCTTTGGTTTTGTGGTGTTGCCTTCAAAGATTGGTGTGCTTGCTGTGACATTTTTCATTTGAGGTTTCCAAGGCTTCAAGATCAGCTTGGTGAAAGGACCTTATTTTCTTTGAGAGTGACATTTTTCTTCCTCCATTCTCTTCGGCAGATTCATTACCACAGTTGCTGTTTTTGCAATTTTAATTCTTAACTTGTTTGCTGTTTTGGTACCTTTGCTGTTTTTATTTTTTTTTAATTACAATGGTAGGATTTTCTAGTGATGCATCCTACAAACAGCCCTCTCCTTCCAAGGCCTCACTCATTGGTGAATTACATGAGGCCCAAAGAACTATTAGACGCTTGGAAGAAAGGTTGCAAGCAATGCCGTTGCAACAAGCTAGACCATCTCATTCTCACCATGGAGAGCGCCATTCCCATAGACCTTCATCTAGGGGCTCTTCCAATGAGCATGGCCGTGAAGCGGATCAAAGAAGAAGGAGGTCTAATCCTACATTTCATGGATATCAACCTCAAGAGCATAGAGGGAGAGATCACTGTGACAATGGCTACTACCGTGAGGCAAAACCTAGGCTTCCTTTGGTCAAGATTCCAAGCTTCAATTGGGATAGTGATCCTAACGTCTATCTAGATTGGGAGGCTAAGTGTGAGCAGATTTTTGAGCTCCATGAGATCAAAGATGAACATAAGTATAAGCTAGCTACCTTAGAGTTTTGTGATTATGCCATGAAATTGTGGCATAGTATTGTAATGGACACTATGTATCGCAAGAGACCTCCCGTGGACTCTTGGAACACTTTGAAAAAGTATATGCGCGCAAGGTTTGTTCCTCCTTCTAGGAAGGAACACTTGTTGAAGTTCCAAAGGCTTCATCAAGGACATAGGACGGTAGATGAATACTTTAAAGATTTTGAAACAACTTTGACTAAAATGAATATGCATGCTAAAGAAGAGTCAAAGATAAAATGGTTTGTAAGTGGTTTAAGAAGACATATTAGAGATTTGGTAGACCTAGATGCGTACTCTTCTTTAAAGAAAGTGGTTCACCGAGCCATCAAAATAGATTCATATTTGAAACCAACTTTCAAACATGCTAATGATGATGGTTTCTACAAATCTTCAAGGAAGGATGCAAACAAAACTTCTCCTCAAATTTCTCCTTCCAATTTTTCTAAACAAACCACTTTGCCAAAAAAAGTTTCTACTTCAAATCCTTCTACCCTTAAGTCACCTACCAAAACTTCACGCACCAAATGTTTTCAATGTTTAGGTTTTGGGCACATAGCTCTTCATTGTCCACAAAAACGAACTTTCATGATAAACAAGGTAAATCAAGACCTAACTCAACCACCTACCAAAGGTGCAAAAGATAAAAACAAAGAAGGCCAAAGTGACAAGCGACTTATCCTTTCCCCTCCAAGGTGTTTTCCTTCCTTATCTTTTTCATTACCAAAGGTTCTTACTTCACTACCATCTTGGTTAAAAAATGTTAGGGGTGATTTTTTCATACCTCCTAATGGTTTTCACCATTTAAGCGGATTTTTTCCAAAAAATATCATCATTCCCAAACAAATTTTTCCAACTTGGTCTGTCTATAGGACTTCTTTTTCTAAACTCCCACTACTTTCAAAATCTAAGTCATGTTTGCCTTTTTCTTTTTAATCTATTAATTTTGATAGTAAACTGACTTTGTCATATGCAGGGATTCAGAATTCGTGGGCGAATTCTCTCCAACTCGGGGAGTATGATGGATATCAAGGAAGAGAGGATTTCACTAATGGAGGAAGAGGCCATCCACCAAAACATTTAAAGTTTTTCTTATTAGTCTTTTTAAAAGAGGAGGCCCAAGCCCAAAGCCCAAGCCCAAAAAGGCCAAGCCCAAGAAGCCCAAGTCCAACCCATGAGAAGCAAGGCCAAGCATTAATAAAAGAGCATCATTTGTATTTCTTTTGTATAAGTTGTAGGAGGTGTGGATATTAAATATACTAGTGTGAATATGTAAAATAAAGTCACATTGTACATGTGACTTAGGAGAGTAGGTGTAAGTGTAGTTTTTAGGAGGTGTCATAGTAGAAAAAGGTCACACCTCCCATGTGACTTGTTTTGGTGGAAATTTCAAAGGAGTTTCTTTTGAATTTTCCCACCTATTTTTCAGCACCAAAAAACTATAAATAGAGGTGCTGCCCCTTGTATATGGAGATTGGAAATTATTAGTAAGAAAACTCTACTCATTTTTTTTAGAGCATTTGTGAGCACTTGTGTGTCTCTTCTTCCTTGCTTCATCTTGAGAGCTCTTGGAACTCAAGTGGCAGCATCACACTCTTATCTTGAAGCAATCCAACCTTCAAGTGGTGAGATCATCTCCAAGTCTCCTCTTCATAAGTTTTCTAATCCATTCTCCATTCCATTTCCTATTTTGTTCTTATCTTGCAATTCTATTCGGTGTTTTTTGATCCTATTTCAAATCTGTCCAGCATTTTCATTTTCCAGCACCTATGTTCTGTTTCTTTTCCTTTTTCTTGTATTTCAATCGGTTCAATTTGACAATAGATGGAACGTCTAATTGAGATTGTGTTTTGGCATTAGTTTTGGTGAGTTCTTGTCTTAGAACATTGATCCAATTCTAAGAGAAAGTGCCTCTCATATGACCAACTCAAGATGTCTCCTAAGAATGTCAAGAACTTTTCATATTATGTTCTTGAATTCACATCACTCACTTTTCTTGAATCCTCTTTGCCATGGACCTAGTTGTTGGGCCTGAGCTTGGGCCTCTTCCATCATACATACACACTTACATACATACAAAATGTATACATACATCCATCCATCAATCCATCCATATATACATACATAAATACATATTATACAAACATCCATACATACATACATTCATACATACATACATACATCCATACATTCATCCATCCATCCATACATGCATACATACATTCATACATCCATCCATCCATACATGCATACATCAATAGTTACATTCATACATACATATATACATGCATGCATCCATACATCCACCCCTCCATCCATACATGCATACATCAATACTTACATTCATACATACATATATACATGCATGCATCCATACATCCATTGTAACATCCCTGAATTTCTAATCATATATATATATATATATATATATATATATTATATATATATATATATATACACACTAAAAATAAAACAGATAATATGAAATTAACATATACATACATCTATCTCATAAATGTATTTCAAAATAAACATCCCTCTTCGCAGGGATTTTAATACATACATCAAAGTTTAAAAGAAAAACAAAATACAGTATTCAAATTATCTATCCCTTTTCTCCAAAAACTCACTGAGGAGCTCTATCACCTGCAACCTTGTCTGCTCCCGTGTAAATTAACACGATCATCACAGATTAAAGAAAACAAACACAAAACAAAACACAGGGTAAGCTAACTATTTTTAAAACTTCAAATATGAAACTTTATATCAACATAAACCATCAATATTCACACATTTCATAAATTCATCAAGTGTCTACCACGTTAATACTCCACATTACTCTTGCCAGATTTCTACTGACTCACTACACATAGACACTTGACTCTACTTCCGGAAGACTCGTGCGTTGACTCAGACTCAGAGATCTGCACCTGTCATACTATATCACTGTGAATCCACACAGCTATGCGCATAAATAATCTCAATATCATTTCTCTCCTAGTATGACAGGGTTAATTCATATAATAGGTCGAGTTAGTTATCTTTCAAACAACTTACCCATTCATATGAACCTCCCTCGACTCTCACCACCTAAATAACTTCATCTATATAATTCCATTATCTCAGGAGAGTCAGGATATCTCCTTCTAGACGAATCCCTAGTCAATGCACATTCTACACGATCTTAACACGGTATTTTCTTTCCTGAAAATACTATGCCTTGATCACACTTTCACATCATTCCATATATCATACAACACATCCATGAATGATTCAATCATATCATATATTAAACCTTTTCTAAACAATCCAAATCACAAATTCAAATCATACCAAAGTTTAGAATTTCGAAGATCATATACATTTCACAGCATCTACTATATTTAAAATTTCACATTTCAATCTCAAACAATTTCCGATCTACACAAAAACAAGGCATCGTGCAAGAAAATTTGAAACTGGTGACCACGTCACCCCAACTTTAGAATCTTCTAGCCTAAGGTTTTATTGAAAAAAACATAAACTAGCTTCCCTTACCTGGATTTGAGCAGATGCTCACTAAGGTTCCAAACCCACCAAAAACTTAAGGATGCCCTAACCTGCACCATAGAGTTTTGATCACAAATCTAACTAGATCACTCGTTTTCTGCGTTAACAGAGACGAACTCTGAAGCTAAAAGAGTCACATGCAAAGCCTATGCAGAGACGACCCTCTCAAGTTCAGAATTGACTCAAAGAACAGAGCAAAACGAACTTACTCTGTTTTAAGGCTTTGATCGGAAAACTTGCAGAGTAAACGCCAGGAGTCCAGGGGCAGTCGTCGATCGTAGAACTGGTACGTGTGGAAGTCTGAAACTTAGGGGAAGGAGAGGAAAGGAAAAGGAAATCAAAAATAAACTTAATCCATCAGAGATTTTTGATTGAACATGTCTTGTAGTCTTTGCTGCCGTTACCCACTCTGAGAGAACTTTTGCGTGCAAGATTCCTCTGACAGGATGGCCACGTGGTGTCTCTGCGCGCACCAAAACTCTGGGTCACCTGCCCTACCAAATCTCTGGCGCCAACTGCTCTGGGCACCTTCACAGTCCACGTGTCATGCATGCATAACGCTCTCTTGTGGGGAGCCTGGGTCCCAGCTTAACACGTGTAGTAGGGAACCCCGATGACCATGCACCGATGACCAATCGGTGCTTCACTACTTCCCCCGATGACTGATCGCGCTCTGAGTGCACCGATGTCTGATCGCGCTCTAAGTGCACCGATGATTGATCGTGCTCTGCTTCAAGGCGCTTTACTGACCACTGGTCCTCCCTCCATCTTTAAATCTCTGCACGTGACTAACTGTTAACTGGCTTAGGCTTTAGCGCGATCTCACTGCAACCCTTCCAACTTGGTTTGTGACTTGATCGCGACTAATTGTAACCTTAGCATTGCCTTTAACAACTTTATGCATAGCTTCATGCTGGATGACTGATGTGTCTCTCATCCTGGCGATCTCTCATCATGGTCGATGACCGATGTGTCTCTCATCCTGGGGATCTCTCATCGCCCTTGTGTGTGACGAGGACACATTGCCTCACTCTGGTCACCGATGTCACATCGTCACACCCTGCTGAGGGTTCATCGACTCACTACTCCACGTCTGTGGTATCTGTTAGAAAAGATGGCTTTAAACTAGAGGGGGGGTGAATTGTTTAAAGAGGTTTTCGCAAACTTTTACAAGCTAGAATGAATATCTTTCAGAAATCAAATGATTAAGCAATTCAGTTTGCCAAAACAGCAAGCAAAACAGCACTGCCAGGAAAACAATCGGTTGTTTCTTCGAAACAATCGGTTGTTTATACCAGCAAACAACAAACAAACTGAATTTAAAGAGTTAGGGATAGAGAGATTGTACACAGATGTTTATACTGGTTCACTCCAACCCAGAGCTACATCCAGTCTTCTCAGAACCCTGAGGAAATCCACTAAGCAATGACACCTTGATCACTTACACAACAACCAAGAAAATAACCTTGAAAACCTCAAGACACACACTCTCCTTGGCCAACACTAAGATTGCTGATCTTGAACACCTCAAGAACACACAACCAATCTCAGCAACAATACAGAAAAGTTTCAGTAGTTTACACAAATTACACTTGTTACAAATGAAGATCTGAAATCAATACAAGTAGAAACCTATCCCAGCACTTCGATCAATCTCTTTAGCTCTTAAGCAATCTCAGCACTTTGAAAACTCTCTTTTTTTAAAAAAACTTTGTCAAAAGCATTCTCTACTTTAAAAGAGATTTTCTAAATTATATAAAAGGAAGTTTGTTACCAAATCTTAACAAACCCATAAAAGCTTTCAAAAAGATTGGTCAAAGCATTTAATGATTGGAGCATATTCAGTTTCAAATCATTTAAAGCTCAGTCAAAGAAAACAGTTTTTCTGTTATGGTTCCAAAACAAACAATCGGTTGTTTCCTCGAATCAATCGGTTGTTTTGTCACTTAATAGTTTTCTTCATTCAAAAACAGGTTTCAAACTTTCTCAAAACATCTAAGTATAAACAATCGATTGTTTCGACAGAACAATCGGTTGTTTCAACTTAGTTTGAAAAACACTTTTGTTTTATCAAAGATTGAGATGCTTTTTGCTTTGAGATTTAATCTAAGGTTGGATTACACTTTAAACTACCCCAGAACAAAACAATAAAGCAGCACAGCAACATCAAGCAAGCAGAAGCTTCATCATCCTTCAAAGGATTTGGATTCTTCAAAACCTTGAACACCACTTGGTTCAACAATCTCCCCCTATTTGATGAAGACAAATCCCTGGTTGTAAGGACCTGTAAAATTTAATTGGAATAAAAGAGATATATTTTAAATGAATTCTAAGTATGTCTTTATTTAAAATGAAAAGGAAGGAAAGTGTAGTTTGGAAGGCTATGAGATCGCCTAGTAGTACATGATCGTCGGTCGCCTGCTACACATGAGCGCCAGGGCGCGAGGCATGCAGGCATCGCGCGGGCGCGAGACATGCAGGCATCGCGCGGGCACGAGGCATGCAGGCGTCGCGCTGGCGCGAGGCATGTGGACGTCGCGCGGGCGCGAGGCATGTGGACGTCGCGCGGGTGCGAGGCATGCGGGCGTCGCCAGGGCGCGAGGCATGCGGGCATTGCCAGGGCACGAGAGGCATGCGGGCATCGCTAGGGCGCGAGGTATGCGGGCATTGCCAGGGCGCGAGAGGCATGCGGGCATTCGCCAGGGCGCGAGGCATGCAGGGCGTCGCCAGGGTTAGGCATCGGTCGTCCCCTACAGGGAGACATCGGTCGTCTTCCAGGGCGAGGGGGGGGACATCGGTCGTTCGCCAGGATGAGTCAGCGGTGGAAAGTTATCGCGCGACGTCGAGTTTCACACAGAGTAAGGTGGGACCCAGGCTCCCAGCATGAAACGTCCTGCATGCGCGACACGTAGGCAAAAAGAGTGGTTCAGGCTAGTGACCTCAGAGTGTTAGCCTGCGCAGAGGCACGCTTAGTCGTACTGTTCAGTGAAGCGTACACGCAAACTTCCCTGCAGAGTGGGTGGTGGCAGCGGTTTTTGTGGAGAAGTCAGCTTAAGATACAAAAACCCATTTCTGAGAGAGAAAGAAAGAAACGTCGCAGTTGTTCAAGAGCGAAAGAGTGAGTTCACCTCCCTTGTTCTCCATTCTCTCCTTCGCACTGCGATTCTAGCACCTTCACACAAGAGTACGACGAACGACGACCACCATTAGAGCACCTGGGAGGTTCTCTGCAAGTCCTTCAACCAGACGCAAAAACAGAGCCAAGGCGTTGTTCAAGCTTCGTTGGGTTTCAGAGCTCCTGGTGTTTTGCGCAAGCCCAGGTAAGGGAAGCTAGTCTTCGTTTTCAATACAAGCCATAGTTTTGCTGTTTATGAAGTGAGGGCGACGTGGTCGCCGGTTCTCTGTTTCTTTCGAAATGCTCTGTTCTATGTGGTTGGGCGACGTGGTCGCCGGTTTTAAATACGGGATTCGAACTCCCCTGTGTTTGACGTTGTTTGAAGCTGTTTGGGATTTAAATACAATATATATGTGATATTCGAAAGTTTGAAACGTTGAAATGATTGTTGCTGTGATTTGAAATATTCCTTTGCATGGTATGACGTCTTGAATGCTGTGAATGTGGGATCGAGGCATAGTATTTTCAGGAAAGGAAATACCGTGTAAGATCTGTATAGGTGTATTGACTAGGGGCTTGTCTAGAAGGAGATATCCTGACTCTGCTGAGATAATGGAACCACATAGAGGAAGTTATTCAGTTGGTGAGAGTCGAAGGAGGTTCATACGTATGGGTGAGTTGTTCAAGAGGGAACGAGCTCGGCCTGTTATATGAATTCACCCTGTCATACCGGGAGAGTTGATGACATTGAGATTATATGCGCATGGCTGTGTGGATTCACAGCGACCCTGTGTGGATTTCACAGTGGTATGGTATGACAGGTGCAGATCTCTGAGCCTGAGTCAACGCACGAGTCAATCCAGAAGTAGTGTCATGTGTCTATGCATTGTGAGTCAGTGGAAAGTCTGACGTGTGAACCATGAATACTGAAATTTGATATAGACACTTGACGAGTTATGGAATATGAGTATGTTGATGGTTGTAATTGTTATGGATCATGAATGGCGTGAAGTTTTATGTTTGCTATTTATTTCAAAGCTTTTAAACCATCTAGCTTACCCTTTTCTCTGTTTTTGAACGAGATCGCCGGTTTTGGCGTTGTTTTTCGAACTCTACTGTTTATGGTGTTGTTTGAAACTGTTAGAGATTTAAAATGTGAAACGTATGTGATATTCGAAAATCTGAACCTTTGAAATGACTGTTGCTGTGATTTGAATCATTCATTTGAGTGGTATGATGTTTTGGATGTTGTGGATGTGGGATCAAGGCATAGTATTTTCAGGAAAGAAAATACCGTGTAAGATCGTATAGGATGTGCATTGATCAGTGATTTCTATAATGAGATATCCTGACTCTGCTGAGATAATGGAATCACATAGAGGAAGTTATTCAGTTGGTGAGAGTCGAAGGAGGTTCATATGAATGGGTGAGTCGTGTGAAAAAGAACGAGCTCGGCCTGTTATATGGATTAACCCTGTCATACTGTGAGAGTGATGAAATTGAGATCGAGATTGTGTTGATGCGCATAGCTGTGGAAACATTACAGCAGTTTAGTATGACAGGTGCAGATCTCTGAGTCTAGTCAATGCACAAGTCTTCCGGAAGTAGTGTCAAGTGTCTTGTGTGAGTCAGTGGAAGTCTGACGTGAGAAATGAGAAACATTGAATTGTTAGACACTTGATGCATTATGTGAAAATGAATGACTCTTGAGAATATTGTGAAATATGTGTTTAGTTGATGGTTTACGTGGGTATCTTGAAATTGTTTTATCTTGATTTTAAAGTTCATATCTAAACTTTCTTTCAAATATCTAGCTTACCCTGTGATTTTGGTGTTGTGTTTGGCTTTTCTTAAACCTGTGATGATCCTGTATAATTTACACGGGAGCAGATGATGTTGCAGGAAGTAGAGCTCCTCTGTGAGTGGTCGCCGGAAGGAGACCGCCTGTTCCTTTTTCTGTTAGGCGATCACCCTTCTTCTGTTTTCTGATCGGAGATCGCCGTTCTCTGATAGGAGATCGCCGTTCTCTGATAGGAGATCGCCTTTTGCTGTTAAGAGATCGCCTATCTTTCTATTTTAATGTAATTTTGTTTACGTTTTTTTGGAAAATTGACCGAATTTGTATTAAACTCCCTGTGAGGAGAAACTTCATTACATATATATAATTTTATTCACTTCAATCTATTTGTTACCTTTATTTTCCTTTATATAAATATGAGTAGTATTTTGGCGGGATGTTACAATCAGCACCACTCCTCGTGCGCCCATGCATGCAACACTAAGGACGATTTCTTATGCTCAAGCATAAAGCTTCGCATGCACAGCGTATCTAAGGCTTAACCCACACCTTGATACGCGTGGTTTTTGGAACCCACTCTGGTTGATCCAGTATCCTGACCACACACTGAGTGCACTTTCGGCGATCATGTGCACCATAGGCGATTGGCGATCATATGTAATCTAGGCGACAGGCGATTATGTACTAACCAGGCGATCTCATAGTCTTCTAAGCTACACTTTCCTTCCTTTTTATTTTAAATAAAAACATACTTAGAATTCATTTAAAATATATTCCTTTTATTCCAATTTAATTTTTCAGGTCCTTACATATCCTACTTTGTTAAGACAAATTTAAATTCAGATTCAATACAATATGGTTGAACCTATTTTAATTAAAGATTACTTGTTTACAGTATGATTTAAACCATGAAGGATTCAAACTTAAAAGATCTTGATAAGTTTTCAAACACAAATCAGTTTACTTCTACAATTTATCCTACTTTGTGAAGACAGATTTCAATTTAGATTTAATACAATATGGTTGAACCTGTTTTAATTAAAGATTACTTGTTTACAGTATGATTTAAACCATGAAGGATTCAAATTCAAAAGATCTTGATAAGTTTTCAAACACAAAGACTTATTGAAGATTTAAGTGTAGTTTGATAAGCAAAATTGAAATCTAAAACAGAAATCAATTAGGATTAAGTTGTTTAAATTCAGATTCAAAATAGAATTAATAGAAGTTGTTCTTTAATCTTTGATGCCTTAATAATCACTTGATTCACAACATTAAAGATTCAAATACCAAAGAACTTTTTCAGTTTTTAAAAACTAGTTAGCATTTAGTTAACAGAAAACAACAGAGTTAAGAGGTGTAGGAAAACAACATATTTAATCTTGAAACAACAGATTCATTTTTAAACTAGTTTTACAGTTTTTCTAGATTTTAAAGACAATTTAGTATAAGGGCAAAAAAACACAAGATTTTATATTGGTTCACTCAAAATTGAGCTACATCCAGTCCCATCTCACACTAAGATGGATTCTACTAATTCACAACAATCTTTTACAAAAGATCACAGAAAACCAGTTCTTGAACCCTTCAAGAAACAAAGATACAAGCTGAAAAACACTATTTAGAGTAGAAGTGGTATATTTTAAATGCTTTTTGAATACTTTATTATCTGAAATGAAAAGAACATACAATAGAAAATTCATAGTAGTCATACCTCGGACGTCGTCCAAGAGGTCTGAGGTCAGTATGGTAGAGGTCGATCGGTGGACCATAGTGGGTTCCAGAAATCACATGTATCAAGGTGTGATTTGAACCTTAGATGCACCATGCATGCGGGATAACTGCGAAACTCTATGCTTTGGCATAAGAGATTTACCCTTAGTGTTACATGCATTGGCAAGTGAGTGGTTTGTGCCGAACTGTCCTCGGGCAGGAGAAACTACCGACGTCACCAAGCCATGTGGGGGTGATACTGTTGAACCAAGTGGTGTTCAAGGTTTTAAAGAATCCAAATCCTTTGAAGGATGATGAAGCTTCTGCTTGCTTGATGTTGCTGTGCTACTTTATTGTTTTGTTCTGGGGTAGTTTAAAGTGTAATCCAACCTTAGATTAAATCTCAAAGCAAAAAGCATCTCAATCTTTGATAAAACAAAAGTGTTTTTCAAACTAAGTTGAAACAACCGATTGTTCTGTCGAAACAACCGATTATTTATACTTAGATGTTTTGAGAAAGTTTGAAAACTGTTTTTGAATGAAGAAAACTGTTAAGTGACAAAACAACCGATTGATTCGAGGAAACAACCGATTGTTTGTTTTGGAACCATAACAGAAAAACTGTTTTCTTTGACTGAGCTTTAAATGATTTGAAACTGAATACGCTCCAGTCATTAAATGCTTTGACCAATCTTTTTGAAAGCTTTTATGGGTTTGTTAAGATTTGGTAACAAACTTCCTTTTATATAATCCAGAAAATCTCTTTTAAAGTAGAGAATGCTTTTGACAAAGTTTTTTAAAAAAAAAAGAGTTTTCAAAGTGCTGAGATTGCTTAAGAGCTAAAGAGATTGATCAAAGTGCTGGGATAGGTTTCTACTTGTATTGATTTCAGATCTTCATCTGTAACAAGTGTAATTTGTGTAAACTACTGAAACTTTTCTGTATTGTTGCCGAGATTGGCTGTGTGTTCTTGAGGTGTTCAAGATCAGCAATCTTAGTGTTGGCCAAGGAGAGTGTGTGTCTTGAGGTTTTCAAGGTCATTCTCTTGGTTGTTGTGTAAGTGATCAAGGTGTGATTGCTTAGTGGATTTCCTCAGGGTTCTGAGAAGACTGGATGTAGCTCTGGGTTGGAGTGAACCAGTATAAACATCTGTGTACAATCTCTCTATACCTTACTCTTTAAATTTAGTTTGTTGTTTGCTGGTATAAACAACCGATTGTTTTCCTGGCAGTGCTATTTTGCTTACTGTTTTGGCAAACTAATAAAGACCAAGTAGAGGAGGCGCCTGAGGCCCAAGCCCATGAAGCCCAAGCCCAAGTTAGGGCCCAAGCCCAACCAATTAGCTCAACATCCTTCATGCCTCAAAGGATGACTAGGAGCAAGGCTAAAGCTTTGGGAGAAGAGCATCAATGGATGTCTCTTTTTGTAATTACTTGTGTATAGTTTTTAGTAGAACTTTAAAGGAAGGTGTAGGAATTAAAATAAGGGGTGTTAATGTACAAAAACAAGTCACACCTTCCATGTGACATAAAGAGTAGGTGTAGGTGTAGTTTTAGGAGGTGCCAAAGTAGAAATCAAGTCACACCTCCCTTGTGACATGTGTTTTGGCTCCAAATTCAAATGCTTCTCATTTGAATTTTCCCACTTTAATTTCAGCCCTCTCAAACTATAAATAGAGGTGCTATGCTCATGTAAAAGAACATTGAAATTAGAAGAAAAGTTACTATACTCAAATTGTGAGTGAATTTTGTGAGACTTGTTCTCCTCTTCCTTGTCTCATCTTGTGAAGCTTTGGGAGCACTCAAGTGGCGGCAAATCTGCACTTATCTTGGATCATCACCTCCAAGTGGCGTGTCCATTCCCAATCCATGGCTACAACCACATAAGTTTCATCTTCTTTCATCTTCCATTGTCATTTCAATCGGTAGTTTTGATTCTATGTCTTGTTCTTGAATTTCAATCGGTTCTTTGGTTTCAATTTGTGTTTCCATTCTGTTTTTTTTGTGTTTAAATTCTGCACCTATTCTTTTTTTGAGTTCAGCACCTTGTTCTTCATTCATTCATCATCATTAATTGTGTTTTAACCTTGGACCTTTGGAAATGAACCTTCACATCTACTTAACACTTGTTAAGTTAATGTCCAGTGGGGATTTTCCTTAGGTGACTCACTCTAAATTGCTAAGAATCTTGATCCTAATTCTAAGAAAGTGTCACAAATATAATGAACCTAAAATCAACTCACATCACAAACTGAATTGCTTAATCATTTGATTTCTGAAAGATATTCATTCTAGCTTGTAAAAGTTTGCGAAAACCTATTTAAACAATTCACCCCCCCTCTAGTTTAAAGCCATCTTTTCTAACAATTGGCATCAAGAGCTTGGTTCTTGAAAGTTATTCAAGTTGATCTAAAATTTTTTTTTATGGCTGGAAAACTATCTTTTGAGGAGGGTGCTTCAATCTACAAACCACCTTTATTCTGTGGATTGAATTATAAGTTTTGGGAAGCAAGAATGAAAATCTTTATTGAATCAATTGATCAAAGAATTTGGGACTCAATTGAGAATGGTCCTTACATTCCAAAGTTCAAAAAGAATAATTCCTTTACTATAAAACCTTTGTCCAAATGGACGGATGATGAATGTAAGATGGCTCAGCTTGATAAGTCTGCACAAAACATTATAGCTTCTGCACTAGATACTAATGAATTTTTCAGGATATCAAAGTGCAAAACTGCTAAGGAAATGTGGGAGACTCTCAAGGTTGCTCATGAACCAAAGGAAGCAATGACAAAGAGTCAAGCAAGAAGGAAGAAAAGACAAAATAAGAAAAACCTCAATCTTTGCTTGATGGCCAGAAGAGAGGATGACTCATGTAGTGTAAGTTCATCAAACTCTTCAAACTCTGAAAATTATGGTCAATTGCTTCAAGCCTTTCAAGAAACACATGAAGAAGCAAACCGATTGGCTCTCTTAAACAATCGATTGAAAGAAAAGAATAGCTGGCTTGAAAACAGAGTAAAAGCACTGGAGGAGGATTTAGAAAATTCAAAAATGGATTTTGAAAATCTGGAAATCATTTACAAAAACTCCTCTTGCAAGTGTGATACTCTAATTTGTGAAAATTGTGAAAATCTTGAAAAGAAGGTCCACTATCTTGTTAAAACAGTGGATAAGCTTTCTAAAGGCCAATCCAAATTTGAAAGTGTGCTAGCATCTCAAAAGTGTGTTTTTGGAAAATCAGGATTGGGTTTTAATCCACAAAACCAGCAAGATAGATTTTCAAAATCTTTTTCAAAAAAGCCAGAAAAAAAATCAATTGGACCATCGAAACAATCGATTGTTACATGCTTCTATTGCATGAAAAGAGGTCATTCTGTGCGATTCTGTAAAATCAGAAAACATGTTGTTCCTAAAGGGCTTATGAAGTGGATTCCCAAGAAAAATAAAGCTTGTGTTGATGAGTATACACCAGATGGACCCTCATTCATAAGGGGACCAAACCTATGTACTTGAGAATTTTCTTTGTAGGAAAACTTGGAGGAAAGAAAGCAGCTTTGGTACTTGGACAGTGGATGCTCCAAGTATATGACAGGGGACAAATCAAATTTCCTGAGAATATCCTTCAAGCAAGAGGGTCATGTCACCTATGGAGATAACAACAAAGGAAGAATACTTGGAAGAGGATCCATAGGAGATGAGAGCATCTTTGTGATTCATGATGTGCTCTTTGTTGAAGGCCTAAAGCATAATCTGCTGAGTATTAGCCAACTGTGTGACAAGGGGTATCAAGTGATGTTCAAGGCAAACACATGTGAAATCTGTCTACCCAACACTAAAGAGGTAATGTTGGTAGGTAAGAGAGTTAATAATGTGTATCTTCTAGATATCTCTTCACCATGTTCAATTGGATGTCTTCTATCCAAGCAAGATGAATCTTGGCTTTGGCATAGAAGAATTGCTCATATTCACATGAATCATTTGAACAAGCTAATATCAAAAGATCTTGTGATTGGGCTGCCAAAACTCAAGTTTGAGAGGGATCACATTTGTGAAGCTTGCCAAAGAGGGAAACAAGTGAAAAGTTCTTTTAAAACCAAAAATGTTGTCTCTTCATTGAGACCTCTTGAACTCCTTCACATGGATCTCTTTGGACCCTCTAGAACTATGAGTCTTGGTGGAAATTATTATGCTCTTGTTATTGTTGATGATTTCTCTAGGTACACTTGGACCTTGTTCTTGGAATCAAAGAGTGATGCCCTTGCTGCATTCAAAAAGCTAGCAAGAAGACTTCAAAACACAAAGGGCAGCAACATAGGCTCAATAAGGAGTGACCATGGACGAGAATTCCAAAATGAGAAGTTTGTCAAGTTCTGTGAGAAGTTGGGAATCCTACACAATTTCTCTGCTCCAAGAACACCACAGCAAAATGGAGTTGTAGAGAGGAAGAACAGGTCTCTTGAAGAGGTTGCAAGGACAATGCTTAGTGAATCTTCACTTCCTAAGTATTTTTGGGCAGATGCAGTGAGTACCTCTTGTTATGTGATGAATAGGGTGCTTATAAGGCCCATTTTGAAGAAAACTCCATATGAACTTTTCAATGGAAGAAAGCCTAACATCAGTCACCTCAAAGTCTTTGGCTGTAACTGTTTTGTTCTCAACAATGGAAAGGAAAGCTTGGGAAAATTTGATGAGAAAGCTGACCTTGGCATTTTCATTGGTTATTCCCTCACAAGCCATGCTTATAGAGTCTACAACAAAAGGTTGATGACTGTAGAAGAATCAGTTCATGTAGTCTTTGATGAGGTAGATCGCAGAATCAGTGAGAACCCAAAGATCAGTGCTGAGGAAGATGAACAGAGCATCAGTTTGGAGAAGCTGGAAATTTGTGCAGAAAAACAATCGGTTGATTCGCAGAAACAACCGATTGAAATTCTGCAACAGAGTGAGCTGCCCAAAGAGTGGAGAATTCCCAGAGATCTGTCAGTGGATAACATCATAGGGCAGATAAAGGAAGGTGTCTCCACACGTAGCTCCATCTCAAACTACTGCAGACACACATCTTTTGTCTCTCAAATTGAACCAAAGTCAATTGAAGAAGCTCTCAAGGATGAGAAGTGGGTTGAAGCTATGCAAGAAGAGCTAAATCAATTCAAAAGAAATGAGGTATGGTTTCTTGTTCCTAGAACTAATGAAATGAATATTATTGGTGCAAAATGGGTTTTCAGGAACAAGCTAGATGAGGAAGGAGTGATCACTAGAAACAAAGCAAGGCTAGTTGCCAAAGGCTACAATCAAGAATAGGGCTTAGACTATGGTGAAACCTTTGCTCCTGTGGCTAGATTGGAGGCTGTGAGGCTACTGCTGGCTTTTGCATGTATGAGTGGTTTTAAACTCTTCCAAATGGATGTAAAAAGTGTAAGGACCTGTAAAATTTAATTGGAATAAAAGAGATATATTTTAAATGAATTCTAAGTATGTCTTTATTTAAAATGAAAAGGAAGGAAAGTGTAGTTTGGAAGGCTATGAGATCGCCTAGTAGTACATGATCGTCGGCCACCTGCTACACATGAGCGCCAGGGCGCGAGGCATGCAGGCATCGCGCGGGCGCGAGACATGCAGGCGTCGCGCTGGCGCGAGGCAAGTGGACGTCGCGCGGGCGCGAGGCATGTGGACGTCGCGCGGGCGCGAGGCATGTGGACGTCGCGCGGGCGCGAGGCATGTGGACGTCGCCAGGGCGCGAGGCATGTGGACGTCGCCAGGGCGCGAGGCATGCGGGCATTGCCAGGGCACGAGAGGCATGCGGGCATCGCCAGGGCGCGAGGCATGCGGGCATTGCCAGGGCGCGAGAGGCATGCGGGCATTCGCCAGGGCGCGAGGCATGAGGGCGTCGCCAGGGATAGGCATCGGTCGTCCCCCAGAGGGAGACATCGGTCGTCTTCCAGGGCGAGGGAGACATCGGTCGTTCGCCTGAATGAGTCAGCAGTGGAAAGTTATCGCGCGACGTCGAGTTTCACACAGAGTAAGGTGGGACCCAGGCTCCCAGCATGAAACGTCCTGCATGCGCGACACGTAGACAAAAAGAGTGGCTCAGGCTAGTGACCTCAGAGTGTTAGCCTGCGCAGAGGCACGCTTAGTCGTACTGTTCAGTGAAGCGTACACGCAAACTTCCCTGCAGAGTGGGTGGTGGCAGCGGTTTTTGTGGAGAAGTCAGCTTAAGATACAAAAACCCATTTCTGAGAGAGAGAGAAAGAAACGTCGCAGTTGTTCAAGAGCGAAAGAGTGAGTTCACCTCCCTTCTTCTCCATTCTCTCCTTCGCACTGCGATTCTGGCACCTTCACACAAGAGTACGACGAACGACGACCACCATTAGAGCACCTGGGAGGTTCTCTGCAAGTCCTTCAACCATACGCAAAAACAGAGCCAAGGCGTTGTTCAAGCTTCGTTGGGTTTCGGAGCTCCTGGTGTTTTGCGCAAGTCCAGGTAAGGGAAGCTAGCCTTCGTTTTCAATACAAGCCATAGTTTTGCTGTTTCTGAAGTGAGGGCGACGTGGTCGCCGGTTCTCTGTTTCTTTTCGAAATGTTCTGTTCTATGTGGTTGGGCGACGTGGTCGCCGGTTTTAAATACGGGTTTCGAACTCCCCTGTGTTCGACGTTGTTTGAAGCTGTTTAGGATTTAAATACAATATATATGTGATATTCGAAAGTTTGAAACGTTGAAATGATTGTTGCTGTAATTTGAAATATTCCTTTGCATGGTATGACGTCTTGTATGCTGTGAATGTGGGATCGAGGCATAGTATTTTCAGGAAAGGAAATACCGTGTAAGATCTGTATAGGTGTATTGACTAGGGGCTTGTCTAGAAGGAGATATCCTGACTCTACTGAGATAATGGAACCACATAGAGGAAGTTATTCAGTTGGTGAGAGTCGAAGGAGGTTCATACGTATGGGTGAGTTGTTCAAGTGGGAACGAGCTCGGCCTGTTATATGAATTCACCCTGTCATACCGGGAGAGTTGATGACATTGAGATTATATGCGCATGGCTGTGTGGATTTCACAGCGACCCTGTGTGGATTTCACAGTGGTATGGTATGACAGGTGCAGATCTCTGAGCCTGAGTCAACGCACGAGTCAATCCGGAAGTAGTGTCATGTGTCTATGTATTGTGAGTCAGTGGAAAGTCTGACGTGTGAACCATGAATACTGAAATTTGAAATAGACACTTGACGAGTTATGGAATATGAGTATGTCGATGGTTGAAAATTGATATGGATCATGAATGGTGTGAAGTTTTATGTTTACTATTGATTTAAAAGTTTTTAAACCATCTAGCTTACCCCTTTTCTTTTGTATTGCTCTGTGGTTATTTTCTCTTAAACTGTGATGATCGTGTATTTTTACACGGGAGCAGATGATCTTCCAGGGAGTAGAGCTCCTTAGAGAGTGGTCGCCGGAAGGAGATCGCCTGTTTCGTCTCTATCGGGTGATCGCCTGTTTCTGCCGCTATCGGGTGATCGCCTATTTTTCTGTTCTGGTAGCAGATCGGCTGTTTTGGGTCCCCTGATAGGAGATCGCCGGTCTATGTAGGGAGATCGCCGGTTTTCAATTTAGTTGGTTGTATTTTGTTTAAATTTTAGAAAAATATACCGGTTATGTATTTATCTCCCTGTGAGGAGAAACTTTATTTATTTATATAAAATTTTGTTCACTTCAATCTATTTGTTACTTTTATTTTCATTATATGAGCATGTATGGTATTTTGGCGGGATGTTACATTAATGGTATCAGAGCAGTTCGTCCTTAGGATGACCTGAGGGCTGTGGATCCATTGTGTTTCTTCTGCTCATAAAGTTTATTTGATTTTAAAATAACAACTATAGTGAAAGGTTTTCAAACGTTTTTGTATTGAAATTTTGTGTGTGCTTTGGTGAATATATGCTCTAACTGAAAATCTTAGTATTAAGAATGAGAAGGTCTCGATAAAGTAGTGAGGGTGCACACTCATAACTGGATCGAGATGATTCTCAATCTTAATTCTAAAGGTTTGATGTTTAGCACATATTGAATTCTGGTGTGAGCTATTTCATTCCCTTGAGTGTCTTTGTAATTGATTGAAAATGGTTGATTGGATTGATGACTGCATACCAGTAGCTGTTCTGGTGTTTTGCTTGAGATTATAAGTATCACGATTCTGTTGATGAGCTCAAATTCTTAATGAATTTGAGATGCTGACCTTTGTAAGGTCTAGATGTTACCTCTAGAATGAATTGATTTCTTATTGATCTCATTCTTGTGGTTGTAGGGAATATAGAAGCCAATAGTTTCAGAATCAAAAACGAAGAAGATGGCACGTAGACCTCCTACCCCTCCCCAACCTTCTTCAGAAATGAGCCAGATTGCCAAGGCCATCGAGATGATGGCAACTGCCATCCAGCAGCAGAATGCAGCGATGGCTCAGAACCATCAAGCTACAATGCACCACTGGGAGACTGCTCGGTCGGCTGAGACAAATTCCCACGTTGGTCAGCCTCAGGAACAGATGGGACTGACCGAGTTCATGAGGCACAACCCACCCAAGTTCAGTGGGAATGCCACCCCTGATCAAGCAGATCAGTGGGTCAGAGAGTTGGAGAAAATCTTTAGGGCGACCTCCTGCCCTGAAGAGAAGAAGTTGGTGTTCGCCACCTTTTTGCTGTCTGGAGAAGCTGAGTTCTGGTGGATGGGAGCTCAGCAGATGATGGAGGCCCGAGAGGATGTGTTGGACTGGGAAAGCTTCAGGGTGAGGTTCTTGGAGAAATACTTCCCAGACAGCGCAAGGTTTGCGAGGGAAGCTGAGTTCCTAAAGTTGGAGCAGGGAGATATGTCTGTGAACGCCTATGCTGCTCGGTTTGAGTACCTCGCCCGATTTTATACCCAGGCGACCTCCGAGGCCTGGAGGTGTAGGAAGTTCGAAGAGGGGCTGAAGCATGGGCTGAAGAGGACCATTGCCCCGATGTGCATCAGGGAATTTCACGCCTTGGTAGAGAAGGCGAAGATGGTGGAGACCCTGGAAAAGGGTGATTCTCGGGTGATCAGGTCACACCCAGGGAGTTATTCCAGTGGGAAGGCTAAGGTGCAGCACCCACAAAGCAAGCCTTATACGAGACCTCCACCACGTCGGTCGAAAGCAACGCCATCCCAGTTTCAGCAGCAGCAACCTTGGAAACCCAAGTGTTACCATTGTGGTGGACCACACGCGTCCAACGCGTGCCCCAAGAAGGCTTCTGAGAGAAGGTGTTTTGTCTGCCAAAGGACGGGGCACGTCGCTAGAGATTGCCCAAGCAGGAATGGTGCGACCCAACCCAGTGGCTCTCAGCAGACGAGAAACGAAGGCAGCAGACCTCAGGCAACAGGGAGAGTGTTTGCCATGTCTGGAGCAGAAGCATCTCAGTCAGGTAACCTCATGCAAGGTGTATGTTTTATAGCCGGTAGGGGTGTAAAAGCTTTGTTTGATTCTGGAGTGACACACTCCTTTGTGTCAAGCCTGTGTGTAGCTGAGTTGGGCCTTCTAGTGAAGGAGTTAGCTTTCGAACTGTTGGTCTCTACACCTGCGTCAGGACAGGTGATGACCTCTACAGTGTGCCCCGAATGTCCAGTGATTGTAGAGGGACGCAGATTCAAGGTGAACTTGATCTGCCTACCTCTTCAGGACCTAGATGTTATCCTGGGAATGGATTGGTTAGCTGCCAATCACGTTCTCATTGACTGCGGTAGTCAGAGGATTGCGTTTCCAGACCTCCAAGGATCAGATGTAATTTCTGCTCAGCAAGGGCAGTCAGAGTTGGAAGAAGGGGCGAGGTGCTTCGTGATACTCGCTCGGTCGGAGGTGGAGAATAAAGGGGACGTAAGCAGAATACCCGTGGTGGAAGATTTCACGGATGTATTCCCAGAAGAAGTACCTGGGTTACCCCCTAAGAGAGAAGTGGAATTCTCTATTGACTTGGTACCTGGAGCTGGACCAGTGTCAATGGCACCTTACAGAATGGCACCAGCCGAGTTAGTGGAGTTAAAGAAGCAAGTGGAAGAGTTGCTGGAGAAGCAATTCATCAGACCCAGTGTATCTCCATGGGGAGCTCCAGTGCTCCTAGTCAAGAAGAAGGATGGAGGGTCTCGGCTGTGTATAGATTACAGGCAGTTGAACAAGTTGACCATCAAGAACAAGTACCCCCTACCTAGGATTGATGATTTGATGGATCAAATACATGGGGCCTCGGTGTTCTCCAAGATTGATCTGAGATCGGGGTACCACCAAATTTTGGTAAAAGCTGAAGATGTTCAAAAGACAGCTTTTAGGTCTCGGTATGGGCACTATGAGTATGTAGTGATGCCGTTTGGAGTCACCAATGCTCCAGCCCTGTTCATGGACTACATGAATAGGATTTTTCGCCCTTTCTTGGATAAGTTTGTGGTGGTCTTCATAGACGACATCCTCATCTATTCAAGGACCGAGGAAGAACATGAAGAACACCTGAAGACAGTATTGGAGATACTGAGGGAGAAGCAACTCTATGCCAAGTTCTCGAAGTGTGAGTTTTGGCTGAAGGAAGTCAACTTCTTGGGACACGTGATATCTGCCCAGGGGATCTCGGTGGATCCAGCCAAGGTAGAGGCAGTGCTGCAGTGGGAACGTCCCAAGACAGTCACCGAGATAAGGAGCTTTGTGGGGTTGGCAGGCTACTATCGGAGGTTTATTGAGGACTTTTCCAAGGTAGTGGCTCCCTTAACACAGCTGACCCGCAAGGATCAACCTTTTGCTTGGACCGACCGATGTGAGCAGAGCTTCATGGAATTAAAGGAGAGGTTGACTAGTGCTCCAGTGCTCGTGATCCCCGAGGTAGGAAGACCTTTTGATGTCTTCTGTGACGCTTCACATCAGGGCTTGGGATGTGTTTTGATGCAAGAGAAGAGAGTGGTTGCATATGCTTCAAGGCAACTCAAGATTCATGAGAGAAACTACCCCACGCATGATTTGGAGTTGGCGGCTGTGGTATTTGCCTTGAAGATCTGGAGGCACTATTTATATGGAGCTCGGTTCCAGGTGTTCAGTGACCATAAGAGCCTGAAATACCTGTTCGATCAGAAGGAACTAAACATGAGACAAAGAAGGTGGATGGAGTTTCTAAAGGACTACGATTTCCAACTCATGTATCATCCAGGGAAGGCCAATGTAGTGGCTGATGCTTTGAGTAGGAAATCAATGCAAGTCGCCACCATGATGATGGAAGAGCAGAAACTGATCGAGCAGTTCAGAGACTTAAACCTTGGAATAGAATTTCACGTGAACCACATTAGTTGTAGTAAGCTGGCTATAACTAATGACTTCCTTGGGATGTTAAGGGATAAGCAGTTGGAGGACCCTAGTCTAAAGCGTACTGTGGAGTCACTAGGGACAGGTCAGGCGAAAGACTTTGCGATGGGCGATGATGGGATCTTGAGATTTAATGGCAGAATTTGCATCCCTGCAAATGAAGAGTTGAAGAAGATGATCCTAGAAGAAGGTCATAAGAGTCGCCTTAACCTTCATCCAGGCATGAACAAGATGTACCATGACTTGAAGGATTCATTTTGGTGGTCGGGCATGAAGAGAGACATCGCCCAGTATGTTGCAACCTGCTTAACGTGTCAGAAGGCGAAGGTAGAGCATCAAAGACCTGGCGGGCTGTTGCAGCAACTGGATATCCCTGAGTGGAAATGGGACAGCATCGCCATGGATTTTGTCACCCATTTACCCAGATCGGTAAAGGGTCATGATGCAATCTGGGTTATCATTGATAGGCTGACGAAGAGTGCCCACTTCCTTCCAGTGAACATGAGGATGCCTATGACCAAGTTGGCACAGTTGTACATCAAAGAGATAGTAAGGTTGCATGGGGTGCCTTCCAACATCGTTTCAGATAGAGATCCCAGGTTCACTTCACGGTTTTGGCAGACCTTGCAAGAGTGCTTGGGAACTAAGTTGAGGATGAGCTCTGCATATCATCCCCAAACAGATGGTCAGTCAGAGAGAACGATCCAATCCTTGGAAGATCTGCTGAGGACGTGCGTCTTGGATCAATTGGGAAGTTGGGACGAGGTGTTGCCACTGGTGGAGTTTACCTATAATAATAGCTACCACGCCAGTATTGGGATGGCACCATATGAAGCCCTGTATGGGAGGAAATGCAGAACTCCCTTATGTTGGTACCAGGAGGGCGAGGCAGTCTTGGTTGGGCCAGAGTTGATTCAGCAGACAACCGAGAAGGTGAAACAGATACAAAGCAGAATGAAAGCTTCCCAGAGTAGGCAGAAGTCCTATGCAGATCAGAGGAGAAAGCCTTTGGAGTTTGCTGCTGGAGACCACGTGTTCATGAAAGTGACACCAACCAAGGGTGTAGGACGGGCGATCAGACCAAAGAAGTTGTCCCCTAAGTTCGTGGGACCATATCAGATCTTAAGAAAGGTTGGTCCAGTGGCTTATGAGATCGCCCTACCTCCCCATTTAGCGAATCTGCACAATGTCTTTCACGTGTCACAACTGAGGAAATACATGGCAGACCCTAGTCATGTGCTGGATGTAGACGATGTGCAGATCAGGGATAACTTGTCCTTTGAAGCAAAACCAGTCAGGATTGACGATCGGCAAAGTAGACAGCTCAGGGGCAAGACCATCAACATGGTGAAAGTGGTGTGGGATGAGAGATCGGGGGATTCAACTTGGGAGTTAGAAGAACCCATGAGGGAGGCTTATCCATACCTCTTTTCCTTGTAATTCAATTTTCGGGGACGAAAATTTTTCTTGATGGGGAGAATGTAAGGACCTGTAAAATTTAATTGGAATAAAAGAGATATATTTTAAATGAATTCTATGTATGTTCTATTTAAAATAAAAAGGAAGGAAAGCTAAGTTTAGAAGGCTATTACGCATGGTCGCCAGGGCGCGAGGCATGCAGGCATCGTGCGGGCGCGAGGCATGCGGGCATCGCGCGGGCGCGAGAGGCATGCGGGCATCGCCAGGGCGCGAGGCATGTGGGCATCGCCAGGGCGCGAGGCATGCGGGCATTGCCAGGGCGCGAGATGCATGCGGGCATCGCCAGGGCATGAGAGGCATGCGGGCATCACCAGGGCGCGAGGCATGCGGGCATTGCCAGGGCGCGAGAGGCATGCGGGCATTCGCCAGGGCGCGAGGCATGAGGGCGTCACCAGGGATAGGCATCGGTCGTCCCCCAGAGGGAGACATCGGTCGTCTTCCAGGGCGAGGGGGACATCGGTCGTTCGCCAGGATGAGTCAGCGGTGGAAAGTTATCGCGCGACGTCGAGTTTCACACAGAGTAAGGTGGGACCCAGGCTCCCAGCATGAAACGTCCTGCATGCGCGAAACGTAGGCAAAAAGAGTGGTTCAGGCTAGTGACCTCAGAGTGTTAGCCTGCGCAGAGGCACGCTTAGTCGTACTGTTCAGTGAAGCGTACACGCAAACTTCCCTGCAGAGTGGGTGGTGGCAGCGGTTTTTGTGGAGAAGTCAGCTTAAGATACAAAAACCCATTTCTGAGAGAGAAAGAAAGAAACGTCGCAGTTGTTCAAGAGCGAAAGAGTGAGTTCACCTCCCTTCTTCTCCATTCTCTCCTTCGCACTGCGATTCTGGCACCTTCACACAAGAGTACGACGAACGACGACCACCATTAGAGCACCTGGGAGGTTCTCTGCAAGTCCTTCAACCAGACGCAAAAACAGAGCCAAGGCGTTGTTCAAGCTTCGTTGGGTTTCGGAGCTCCTGGTGTTTTGCGCAAGTCCAGGTAAGGGAAGCTAGCCTTCGTTTTCAATACAAGCCATAGTTTTGCTGTTTCTGAAGTGAGGGCGACGTGGTCGCCGGTTCTCTGTTTCTTTCGAAATGCTCTGTTCTGTGTGGTTGGGCGACGTGGTCGCTGGTTTTAAATACGGGTTTCGAACTCCCCTGTGTTCGACGTTGTTTGAAGCTGTTTGGGATTTAAATACAATATATATGTGATATTCGAAAGTTTGAAATGTTGAAATGATTGTTGCTGTGATTTGAAATATTCCTTTGTATGGTATGACGTCTTGAATGCTGTGAATGTGGGATCGAGGCATAGTATTTTCAGGAAAGGAAATACCGTGTAAGATCTGTATAGGTGTATTGACTAGGGGCTTGTCTAGAAGGAGATATCCTGACTCTACTGAGATAATGGAACCACATAGAGGAAGTTATTCAGTTGGTGAGAGTCGAAGGAGGTTCATACGTATGGGTGAGTTGTTCAAGTGGGAACGAGCTCAGCCTGTTATATGAATTCACCCTGTCATACCGGGAGAGTTGATGACATTGAGATTATATGCGCATGGCTGTGTGGATTCACAACGACCCTGTGTGGATTTCACAGTGGTATGGTATGACAGGTGCAGATCTCTGAGCCTGAGTCAACGCACGAGTCAATCCGGAAGTAGTGTCATGTGTCTATGTATTGTGAGTCAGTGGAAAGTCTGACGTGTGAACCATGAATACTGAAATTTGAAATAGACACTTGACGAGTTATGGAATATGAGTATGTCGATGGTTGAAAATTGATATGGATCATGAATGGTGTGAAGTTTTATGTTTACTATTGATTTAAAAGTTTTTAAACCATCTAGCTTACCCCTTTTCTTTTGTATTGCTCTGTGGTTATTTTCTCTTAAACTGTGATGATCGTGTATTTTTACACGGGAGCAGATGATCTTCCAGGGAGTAGAGCTCCTTAGAGAGTGGTCGCCGGAAGGAGATCGCCTGTTCCGTCTCTATCGGGTGATCGCCTGTTTCTGCCGCTCTCGGGTGATCGCCTATTTTTCTGTTCTGGTAGCAGATCGGCTGTTTTGGGTCCCCTGATAGGAGATCGCCGGTCTATGTAGGGAGATCGCCGGTTTTCAATTTAGTTGGTTGTATTTTGTTTAAATTTTAGAAAAATATACCGGTTATGTATTTATCTCCCTGTGAGGAGAAACTTTATTTATTTATATAAAATTTTGTTCACTTCAATCTATTTGTTACTTTTATTTTCATTATATGAGCATGTATGGTATTTTGGCGGGATGTTACAACGTGGAATGGACCCCGCAGGCAGCTTGGATTAGAGGGTGATCAGTCATTCCCCTCAGAGTAGGGTGATCAGTCATCGGTGTGTTCCTTTAGAGAAGGGTGATCAGTCATTCCCCTCAGAGTAGGGTGATCAGTCATTGGTGTGTCCCCTGAGAGAAGGATGATTGGTCATCAGCATTTTCCCGCAGGGAAGGATGAGTAGTCGTCAGACCACCAGGATGGGCTGAGGTGTCATCGTCACTCAGCAGGTCGAGGAGTCCTCGGCAACAGAGTATGGCGAGGTGACATCGGCCTTGGGTGGAGACGAGGTGACATCGGCCTTGGGGGAAGACCAGTTATCAGTAAACATGCCCAGAGGTAAGGAGAGGCCTGTATCACGAAGTGCCTATGCGGGCAGCAGGGAGAGCACAGTTGGGTGTAGAGTCCTGAGGGGACGAGTACTCACCAGAGCTAGGGTTTTCCCAGTAAAGCTACATGCATGGCACGTGAATAGTGAAGGCACTCCCAGAACAGGTGGCCCCAGAGACTAGGTGCACAAGGAGGCACCCAGGTGGTCACACTGTTAAAGTTTGCACTCCAGAGAAGGAAACCTTATGTGCTAGATTACCCTAAGATTGGGTGATAGCGGCGCAGGGGTATTCCAGTAAACCCTAAATATGGCTAGCAGCGCAGGAAACCCTAATTAGGGCTAGCGGCGCAGTAAACCCTAGACTATATAAGGGACAGTAAAATACTTCACAAAGGTACGCAGTTTCTAGACCTAAACACAGAGAGAAACTCAATACACTTGGTGTTCCTTGCCTTACACTGACTTGAGCGTCGGAGTGCAAACGGCCTCTAGGGCGCCCCCTTTCTCTTTTGCAGGTGCAGATTGCTTCGAAAGAACCAAGCGCATATCAACGTGAGGAAGGAGGCGTGTGAGTGTCGTGAGTCAACCGACAGGCGGGTCAACCGGCAAGAACACTTGCGAAAATCTTTCAAAAACAATTCACCCGCTCTTGTTTAAGGCCTATAATTCTAACAATTGGCATCAGGAGCTGCGTTCTTGAAAGTTACTTAAGTTTTGATCCTAAAACATTTTTTAAAATTGTAGAAAAACTACCCTTTTGGGGGGGGGGGGGGTGCTTCTATAAACATACCACCTTTGTTTTGTAGACTGAACTATCAATTTTGGAAGGTTAGAATGAAAATCTTTGTTGAATCAATTGATAGAGGAATCTAGGATGCTATTATAAATGGCCCTTTTGTACCCAAATTTGAAAAAGATGATGTTTTCATTGAAAAACCTTGGTACCAATTGTTGAACCATGTGGTGTTCAAGGTTTTGAAGAATCCAAATCCTTTGAAGGATGATGAAGCTTCTGCTTGCTTGATGCTGCTGTGCTGGTTTATTTGTTTTGTTCTGGGGTAGTTTATGTTGTAATCCACCCTTAGATTAAATCTCAAAGCAATTAGTATCTCAGTTTTTAATAAAACAAAGAGTTTTTCAAACTAGGTTGAAACAACTGATTGTTCTGTCGAAACAACCGATTGTTTATACTTAGATGTTTTGATAAAGTTTGAAAACTGTTTTTGAATGGAGAAAACTGTTAAGTGACAAAACAACCGATTGATTCGAGGAAACAACCGATTGTTTGTTTTGGAACCTTAACAGAAAAACTATTTTCTTTGACTGAGCTTTAAATGATTTGAAACTGAATACGCTCCAGTCATTAAATGCTTTGACCAATCTTTTTGAAATCTTTTATGGGTTTGTTAAGATTTGGTAACAAACTTCTTTTTATATAATTCAGAAAATCTCTTTTATATAAGAGAATGCTTTTGAAAAAAAAGGTTTTAACTAAGAACTAAGAGAGTTTTCAAAGTGCTTAGATTGCTTAAGAGCTAAAGAGATTGATCAAGGTGCTGGAATAGGATTCTACTTGTATTGATTTCAGATCGTCATCTATAACAAGTGTAATATGTGTAAAACTGCTGAAACTTTTCTGTATTGTTGCTGAGATTGGCTGTGTGTTCTTGAGGTGTTCAAGATCAGCAATCTTAGTGTTGGCCAAGGAGAGTGTGTGCCTTGAGGTTTTCAAGGTCATTCTCTTGGTTGTTGTGTAAGTGATCAAGGTGTGATTGCTTAGTGGATTTCCTCAGGGTTCTGAGAAGACTGGATGTAGCTCTGGGTTGGAGTGAACCAGTATAAACAGCTGTGTACAATCTCTCTATCCTTTACTCTTTAAATTCAGTTTGTTTGTTGTTTGCTGATATAAACAACCGATTGTTTCACAGAAACAACCGATTGTTTTCCTGGCAGTGTTGTTTTGCTTGCTGTTTTGGCAAATTGAATTGCTTAATTAACTGATTTCTGAAAGATATTCATTCTAGCTTGTAAAAGTTTGCGAAAACCTCTTTAAACAATTCACCCCCCCTCTAGTTTAAAGCCATCTTTCCTAACAATTGGCATCAAGAGCTTGGTTCTTGAAAGTCATTCAAGTTGATCCTAAAATCTTTTTAAAATGGCTGATAGACTACCTTTTGGGGAAGGTGCATCAATAAAGAGACCACCCTTGTTTTGTGGTTTGAATTACCAGTTTTGGAAAGTTAGAATAAAAATATTTATGGAATCTCTTGACAAAGGAATTTGGGATGCAATTGAAAATGGTCCTTTTATACCAAATTTTGAAAAAGATGGTTCTGTCATTGAGCAGCCATGGTCTCAATGGACTGATGCAGAAAGCAAAAAGGCCAAATTTGATTGCATGGCCAAAAATATTATAACCTCTGCTTTAACTTCTGATGAATTTTTCAGGGTATCACAATGCAAATCATAAAAGGAAATGTGGGATACTTTGGAGGTCACTCATGAAGGAACAAATGAAGTTAAAAGAGCTAGAAAGCATGCTCTAATCCAAGAGTATGAAATGTTCAGAATGCTTAAAGGTGAAACAATTGCTGAAGTGCAAAAAAGGTTTACTCATATCATCAATCACCTTATGAGCCTAGACAAGACTTTTGACAAAGAAGAACTAAACATCAAGATCTTGAAATGTCTTGATAGAGCATGGCAACCAAAGGTAACTACGATTTCTGAATCTAAAGATCTAACATCCTTAAGTGTTGCTTCTTTGTTTGGAAAGCTTAGGGAACATGAGCTAGAGATGAATAGACTCAATGTTCAAGAGAATCAAGATAAGCACACAAGGAGCATAGCCTTGAAAGCATCCAAACACAAGGGAAAGCAAGATTCAAGTGATGATAGTGATGAGGAAAATCTGAGTTTGCTGTCAAGAAAATTCAGCAAATTCCTCAAGAGAAACCGCAACAAAGACAACAACAAGGATAGGTATGGAAACAAGAAATCCAATGAATTAAATTCAAATAACTATACTTGTTTTGGTTGTGGTGAGCAAGGTCACATAAAGGCAGATTGTCCCAACAAGAGCAAAGAGAAAAAGACAAGTTACAAGGAGAAGAAAGGCAAGACAAAAAGAGCCTACATAGCTTGGGATGAAAATGAGGTGTCATCATCAAGCTCTTCATCAAGTGAAGATGAAAAAGCCAACATATGTTTAGTAGCTGAGGATGATGATGATGCTTGCAGTTCAAGTGAGGTAAGTTCTTGTGCTTCCTTAAATGAACAAAATTATTGTGAATTGCTTGAAGCTTTTCAAGAAACTCATGAAGAAGCTAATAGATTGGTTCTTTCAAACAATCGATTGAAAGATCTTAACAATGTGCTTGAGAAGAAAGTTAAATCACTTGAAGAGGATCTGAGAAAGGCAAAAATTGATTTTGAAAATCTGGAAAATCATTTAAAAAATGCCTCTTGCAAGTGTGACACTCTCATTTGCACAAATTGTGAAAATCTTGAGAAAAAGGTTCATTATCTTGTTGAAACTGTTGAAAAGCTTTCAAAAGGGAAATCAAACTTTGAGAATGTCTTGGCATCTCAAAACTGTGTTTTTGGAAAGGCTGGTTTAGGCTTCAATCCACAGAACAAGCAAGATAAGTTTTCAAAAGCTTTTTTAAGAAAAACAGAAAAACAATCGATTGGATCATCGAAACAATCGATTGTTACATGCTTTTACTACATGAAGAAAGGCCACTCTGTTAGATTCTGTAAAATTAGAAAATATTGTGTTTCTAAAGGTCTTATGAAATGGATTTCTAAGGAATGTGATGTTACTAACAGCAAAGTGAAGCCAAATGGACCCAAATTTGTAAGGGGACCAAATCTTGCTACTTGAATTTGTTTATGCAGGAAAATAAAGGGAAAAGAGGCATTCTGATCAATCTATTAAAGAGAAAGGAAGTCATTGAAGCTGAATCAATACTATGCAAAAGAACAAAACAGTGAAGAGAAAGTTTCTTGATCCATAAGCATTTGGATCATTGAAGAAACAACACAAGGATAAGACTTTCCTTTTATTGTTCTTAATATTTGTTTCAAAGTTCTTTCCTATGATTAATTCTCTTTTAATCAAATGTATTATGCTTTAATCTATTTTTGTTAATGGCTGAAATCTCCAAAATCAAGTTTTTATACTACTGCAAAAAAACAACCGATTGGTTCTTCGAAACAACCAATTGTTTTGAGTCTGACAGCACTGTGAAGAAACTGATTTAATTTTGAATTCATCTTCTATCCATTGCAGATCAAATTCAAAAGGGGGAATCTTGGTCAAACTATCTGCATTGAAAGCTAAACGTGCTCAGAAAGTGGTTACAACATTCATAAAGGAGAATATTCCAAAATCTTGGAAATTCAAGAGTCTTTATGACTAGTCAAAGTTCACATGTGAAGACCATGTGTTTTTCAGTTTTTATTCTGACCTTTACTGTGCAGAACAACTTTCTCTCTCTGAAAATCAAGTACCCATTGAATGAAATTTGATCCGGTGGGTCATCGGTACCCGATGACGTCAGCAGCAGATAACCACGTGGGCCAGTCACGGAGCAACGCGTGGCATGAGATAGCAGACGAACCAGGGTGGAGATCGTTCAAGAATGGCGATCAGTGGTCAGCTACCGAATGACCACCACCAGAAGATCGGTTCCTACATGAGCGCCTGGAAGCAGAGTGCGAGAAGTGATGAAGCACCGATCATTCATCGGTGTATACAGAGTGATCAGTCATCGGTGCATGCAGAGTGATCAGTCATCAGTGCATGCAGAGTGATCAGTCATCGGGGGTTCCTTGTCAACACGTGTTAAACTGGGACCCAGGCTCCCAGCGAGGACGTTACTCAAGGACCTTGCCTGATTCCATAAACAGAGCACGACAACATGAAGAAGCGCCATCGGACATCGGCCAGGATAAGAGATACCTCGGTCATCGGTGTGTTGAGGTGACATCAGCCGCGCGATGTGAACAACGCGACCAATGATCAGTAATGTAAGGACCTGTAAAAATTGAATTGGAATAAAAAGAGATATATTTTAAAAGAATTCTATGTATGTTTATTTAGAATAGAAAGGGAGGAAAAAGTAAAGTATAGAAGGCTATGAGGTCGCCGGTCGCCTGCTACACATGAGCGCCAGGTGGACGTCGCGCGGGCGCGAGAGGCATGCAGGCATCGCGCGGGCGCGAGAGGCATGCAGGCATCGCGCGGGCGCGAGAGGCATGCAGGCATCGCGCGGGCGCGAGAGGCATGCAGGCATCGCGCGGGCGCGAGAGAGCATGCAGGCATCGCGAGGGCGCGAGAGGCATGCAGGCATCGCGCGGGCGCGAGAGGCATGCAGGCAACGCGCGGGCCCGAGAGGCATGCAGGCATCGCGCGGGCGCGAGGCATGTGGGCATTGCCAGGGCGTGAGGCATGTGGACGTGGCCAAGGCGCGAGAGTTATGAGGGCGTCGCCAGGGAAGACATCGGTCGTCTCCCAGTGGAAGAAATCGGTCGTCTTCTAGGGCGAAGGAGACATCGGTCGTTCGCCAGGATGAGTCAGCGTTGGAAAGTTGTCGCGATGGCGAGCCTCACACAGATAAAGTGGGACCCAGACTCTCAGCATGAAACGTCCTGCACGCGCGCCACGTAGACAAAAAGGATGATTCAGAGTGGTGACATCAGAATGTTGGCATGCGCAAGAGACACTCGCGGTCGTACTGTTCAGAGCAGTGGTTGGCATGCACAAACGACAACAGTGGTCGTACTGTTCAGAGCAGTGGTTGGCATGCTTAAACGACAGCAGTGGTCGTACTGTTCAGGGCAGTGGTTCTCAGACCTCCTGCAGAAGGGGTGGCAGCAGCAGCAAACGTGGACAGGTAAGCTGGGATTCAAAAGCCACTGCGGGAAGGCAAAGAGTGTTACAGACTCAAGAGTGTTAGAGTGAGTGCAAACTTCCTCCCTCCCTTCTTCCCTTCCTTGCGTTGAGACTCAGGCAACCTCCAGCATCAGTGCGACACGCGACGTTGCCCTTAGAGCACCTAAGAGGTTCTCTGCAAGTTCTACAGACCAGGCGCTGAAAACAGAGACAAGGCGGGGTTCAAGCCTCGGTGGGTTTTGAGCTCGCGGTATTTTACGCAAGTCCAGGTAAGGGAAGCTAGACCTCTTTTTCCATACAAGCCATAGTGTAGCTATCTCTGAAGTGAGGGCGACGTGGTCGCCATTTTTGTTTTCATCTGCGTAAAATGCTCTGTTTGTGTGCTTGGACGACGTGGTCGCCGGTTTTATATACAGTCTTCGAAACACCCTGTTTTTGAACTAGATCGCCGGTTTTGGCGCTGTTTTGCGAACTCCTTGTGTTTGATGTTGTTTTGAGAACTGCTTGAGATTTACATGAGATATTCGAAAATATGAATCCTTTGAAATGGCTATTGCTGTGATTGAAATCATTCTTTTAAGTGTGGCATGATGTCTTTGAATGCTGTGAATGTGGGATCGAGGCATAGTATTTTCAGGAAAGAAAATACCGTGTAAGATCTTGTGGTAGGTGCATTGATCGGTGATTCCTAAGGGGATATCCTGACTCTGCTGAGGTAATGGAATCACGTAGAGGAAGTTACTCAGTTGTTGAGAGTCGAAGGAGGTCTATATGATGGGCGTCTCGTGTGAAAAAGAACGAGCTCCGTCTGTCCTATGGATTAACCCTGTCATACCAGGAGAACTATGGTAACATTGAGATGATATATGCGCATGCTGTGTGGATTCACAGCGACCCTGTGTGGATTTCACAGTGGTGTGGTATGACAGGTGCAGATCTCTGAGTCTAATCAACGCACGAGTCAATTCGGAAGTAGTGTCAAGTGTCTTGTGTGGTGAGTCAGTGGAAAGTCTGACATGTGAAATGAGAAACTTGAATATTGATAGACACTTGATGCTGTATTGTGAAATGGAATGACTATGGGTGGATGTTGTGAAATGTGATTTTGGGCGATCAGCTGAATGCTATGAGCAGCTCTACGTTTTACATGGATATTTTGGAACTTGGTTTACTTGGATTTTCATGTTCTTGATTTAAACTTCTTTTAAATTATCTAGCTTACCCTTTTATCTGTTATTGTGGTTGTTTTCTCAAAACTGTGATGATCGTGTAATTGTTACACGGGAGCAGATGATCTTCCAGGAAGAAGAGCCCTCTAGTGAGTGATCGCCGAGGAGGAGATCGCCGGTTTTCTGTCTCTATCGGGTGATCGCCTGTGTCCGCCTCCATCGGGTGATCGCCTGTTTTTTTTTTCTGTCTTGATAGGAGATCGGTCTCGTCCGATAGGAGATCGGTTTCTTCCGATAGGAGATCGCCTGCTTTGTTTTTTTTTCTATATTCTGTTTATGTTTCTGGAAAAATTTGACTGAATTTGTATTAAACTCCCTGTGAGGAGAAACTACATCTCACATATATAATATTTTGTTCATAGAATCTATTTGTTACCTTTATTTTCATTATATACATTTGTATAGTATTTTGGCGGGATGTTACAAGTAAAGCTCCCAGAGGCAGGGAATGGCCTTGGTCGTGAGACGACCACGCATGAAGATGAGAAGACGTAGTTAGACGCAGAATCCTGCTGGGACAAGAACCCATCAAGGTTAGAGTCTCCCAGTGGGGTTGCATGTCTGCCACATGGATGGTGAAGATGTTCCCAGAGAATAGGTAGGGCAGATAGGCACAGAAGTCGAGGGGTACAGAGGTACCCACGCAGCCTCCCCTGTCAGACTTTGCACTCAAGTGAAGAAGGCTGGCATACAAGGTAGCCCTGGGGAGTGGAAACGATAGTGCAGAGTAATCAAGTGGCCCTAGAGGTAGCCAGTAGGGGCTACGCGGGTTTATATGAGGAAGAAGAACACCAAACCAGGTATGCAGTCTTTACCTCAGAATACACAACACAAAACCAAGAACACTCAGTTTTCGAATCAAAGAGGCCTGAGGGCACACACACACGGGTCTCACACAGAGAGATCTGAGAGAGAGTTTTGGTGTTCCCGTTGCCTGACTTGAGCGTCGGAGCTACAACGACCACTAGAGGCGCCGTCTGTGTGTTTTGCAGGCATCGTTCGGAGTTCCGGCGAAGGTTCCTGGAGCCTCCTTGCAGAACGCGCAGCAGTTAGAAAGCTAGACGAAGGAGTGACGAGGCGTTTTCCCCACGCTCGAGTCTGCGGCGAGATCATTTGGCGCCCACCGTGGGGCCCGAAGTAAAACGAAGCCCCCATACACAAGAACGAGAGTGGAAATTGCACAGATGAGTAGTAGAACCAGACAAACGACACCTGCACCACCTGCTGGTGAAGGAACTGTTACCATGGCGCGGGTCATGGAGATGATGCGCGCGCTGCAAGAGAATGTCGCGGCATCGAGAGCTGAGCAAGAGAAGATGCATGCAGAGCTGACTGCATCGCATAGCAGAAGTGAAGAGCTGAACCGCGTGAACGAGGAGTTGCGTAGGGAATTGCAGGCGCAGAATGAGCGCGTATTCGAAGATAGAACGTCGATGCCGCCGTCGCCCCCTAGAACATTTCCTATGCCTTTTTCCCCCGAGATCATGAACACGGTGGTGCCTCCCAACCTGGTGGGAGTGAAGGCGTCGTTCACGGGGGTGGAAGACCCAGAAGCACATTTGACAGCCTTCCACACTCAGATGATGCTGTCTGGAGGTTCAGACGCTGTGTACTGCAAAATGTTTATGAGCACACTGAGCGGAGTAGCTATGGAGTGGTTCGTGAGCCTGCCGGAGGGCCACATCACCTCTTTCCACCAGTTCTCGAAGCTGTTCACGGAGCAGTATATAGTCAACAGAGCGCCGCCGGTGGTAACTTACGACCTGTTCGACGTGCGCCAGAACCAGGGGGAGTCGCTGAAGGACTTCCTCAACCGCTTTGGTGTGCAGGTGGTGAGATTGCCCAACAAGGATGAGAGCATGCTGGTGCATGCATTCAAGAAAGGTGTGCTACCTGGCCCTTTTAGTGAATCACTCATCAGAAGCCACCCTGCTACCTTTGCTGAGATTTGGCGACGAGCGGTGGCGCACATAGTAGCGGAGACAGAGGTCTCTGAGAAAAGATGCAGCACTGCGCCGACGAAGCCGCGTGGAGCTCAGGGGAAGCAGCAGCAGCAGGTGCGGGTGTATGAGACCAGGGAAGAGAGGAAGGCACAGGGAAGGCCTCGTCCATATGCACCCAGGAAGGACCAGCCCAGGGGGCGTGTAAGGGAGAACAACACACCCCCTAGGTATGATTTCGTGATAGAGTTGGCAGAGCTGATCGCCATCCCTGCCGTGGCTGCAAGACTCCAAGTACCAGAGAGAACCGACAAGGTACTTGGAAGCAAGAAGGATGAGTGGTGTGAATTCCACCAAGCTTATGGACACACGCTCCACACCTGCCTGGCGTTGGGGCATCAACTTGCTGAGTTGGTGAAGACAGGATTCCTGACCAATTACCTACGAGGGACACAAGGTGATCGCGCTTCGGGGTCCCAGGCAGGTGACCAGCAACATGAAATCCCTGTGCACGGGGAAGTGAGGTGATGGAAGATGCTACGCTGGGGGGGCTCCTAGGTAGTTCAGGTGGGAGCTGAAGCAGAGGGCATGATCGCCCCTCATGAGTAAAGCATCCCAGGTCGGTCATCGCCCATCCAGAGTAGATGAATCATTGGAGAATGGAGCTTATCGTCTGGAGACCCTAGGTGGAGCAGCTATCGCCGAGACGTGGAACGGTACACATTTGAAAGTTCCACTTTAGTTAAGTTGTAAAGTAGATGCGTTCTTGCACTGTACACACACTCAATGTATATACTGTAAATAGTTGCAAATCAGGGGGCACTCTTTTCCCTGATGAGGGTTTTTAACGAGGCCACCCAATAAAAAAGATTTCAGTATGTCAAGTGTGCACATGTTTCCCAGTTTCAAGTTCTGCTTGCCCCAGATGCAAGTGCAAGTGATCGGTTGGAGCCTGCTCGCCCCAGGCGCGAGTACGGACCACTGACCTATATTCTCCTCACCCCAGGAGTGAGTATAGGCGGCTAAAGTTTGGGAACACGGGAATACTAGTAAAACCAAGAGAGGGAAAGGGAAGATTTCGAGAAACGTCCAACAGGAACCAGACCTAAAGGTCGATGACCTCGGGGCAAGCAAGAGGGGTCAACAAGAAAAATTCTTCTTCCTCGAAGCAAGACATCATCTTCGCGTTTAAGCACCAAGAAGCAGAGCGCGATCAGTCATCGGTGCACCCAAAGCAAGATCAGCCGTCGGTGCATGTCGGGAATAAGTACTCGGTCGGTGCATTGGTCATCGGGGTCTTGCTAACACGTGTGCACCTCGTATGATTCCAGAAGAAGAACTGCTTACCAGAGAACGTGCGGTGAGACCATGCAGGCAGGGATGCGCCTGGCGAGTGCGCTTAGACAGCCACCCCTGGTGCTCCCCTGGGAGCATGCACCCACTCAGTGAAGAAAGTCCTCACCCTCGACTTTATACAGCGGGGTGCAGGCAGAGAAAGTCCTCTACCTCTGCTTTTTACAGCAAGGTTGAGGCGAGAGAAAGTCCTCTACCTCTGCTTTTTACAGCAAGGTTGAGGCGAGAAAAAGTCCTCACCCTCGACTTTGTCCAGCGGGGTGCAGGCGAAAGGAAGTCCTCACCCTCGACTTTGTACAGCGGGGTGCAGGTGAAAGGAAGTCCTCACCCTCGACTTTGTACAGCGAGGTGCAGGCCGAGAAAGTCCTCTTCCTCTGCTTTTTACAGCAAGGTTGAGGCGAGAGAAAAGTCCTCTTCCTCTACTTTTTACAGCAAGGTTGAGGCGAGAGAAAAGTCCTCTTCCTCTGCTTCTTACGGCAAGGATGAGGCAAAGGAACCAAGTCCTTATCCTCTGCTTCATACAGCAAGGTTAAGGCAATAGAGAAAGTCCTCACCTCGACTTTATACAGCGAGGCTGAGGCGAGATAAAAAGTCCTCACCTCGACTTTATACAGCGAGGCTGAGGTGAGATAAAAAGTCCTCACCTCGACTTTATACAGCGAGGCTGAGGCGAGATAAAAAGTCCTCACCTCGACTCTGTACAGCGGGGCTGGGGCAAGAGGAGAAAAACCTCACCTCGACTTCCGACAGCGAGGCTGAGGCAAGAGGGGTCATCAAGAAGCAGTCCTCTTCCCCAAAACACAAGCATCATCTTCAGAGGTCGGGTCCTCTATGCACTTAGCGCTGGAGTGACACAGAAGTAATGCGAAGCCTGAAGCGCGATGACTGATCGGTGGTGCGCTAACAGGCTAGTCGGTGGTCGGTAGTAAAGCTTCCCCAAACAAGCTCTTGGGCGATCAGTCGAAGCCTTTAGACACCATCAGGTCAGTCACCCAACGTGAATTTATGCATAAAAACTATTAAAGAGAATGCTAAGGTACAGTTGGTCGCGATCAAGTTAGAGGCCATTTGAAGAGTCACAGTGAGATCACGCTGGAGCCTAAGCCTCTTAACAGTTGGCCACATGCAGAGTAAGTTAAAGGTTGAGAGAGAGAAAGGCAGCTGAGAAAAAGAGATTACACAAAAGGAGAAGTCGCAAGGGAAGAAGCTCAAGGAGGAGGAATGAGCTTGCCATCAACCACTGAATGGTGAAGGCTAGGTTGGGCAGAGTCCAAGTCCAGAAGGACGCAGTGAACCTGCTGCCAGCCCATGGAACCCACCTATCAGAACCTTGGCACCAGCAGCCATGGTCTCAGGTACATCAATTTCGAGCTCCTTCTTCTCTTTGGCAACGAAGAGCACTTAGTCTCTTCGCTGAGAACAAGTTCACAGCTCGAGACTGGGGGGCTTGTGATCCGGTGGGTCATCAGTACCCGATGACGTCAGCAGCAGATGACCACGTGGGCTAGTCATGGAGCGACGCGTGGCATGAGATAGCAGATGAACCAGGGTGGAGATCGTTCAAGAATGACGATCAGTGGTCAGCTACCGAATGACCACCACCAGAAGATCGGTTCCTACATGAGCGCCTGGAAGCAGAGTGCGAGAAGTGATGAAGCACCGATCAGTCATCGGTGTATACAGAGTGATCAGTCATCGGTGCATGCAGAGTGATCAGTCATCGGTGCATGCAGAGTGATCAGTCGTCGGGGGTTCCTTGTCAACACGTGTTAAACTGGGACCCAGGCTCCAAGCGAGGACGTTACTCAAGGACCTCGCCTGATTCCATAAACAGAGCACGACAACATGAAGAAGCGCCATCAGACATCGGCCAGGATGAGAGATACCTCGGTCATCGGTGTGTGTTGAGGTGACATCGACCGCGCGATGTGAACAACGCGACCAATGATCAGTAAAGCTCCCAGAGGCAGGGAATGGCCTTGGTCGTGAGACGACCACGCATGAAGATGAGAAGACGCAGTTAGACGTAGAATCCTGCTGGGACAAGAACCCATCAAGGTTAGAGTCTCCCAGTGGGGTTGCATGTCTGCCACGTGGATGGTGAAGATGTTCCCAGAGAATAGGTAGGGCAGATAGGCACAGAAGTCGAGGGGTACAGAGGTACCCACGCAGCCTCCCCTGTCAGACTTTGCACTCAAGTGAAGAAGGCTGGCATGCAAGGTAGCCCTGGGGAGTGGAAACGATAGTGCAGAGTAATCAAGTGGCCCTAGAGGTAGCCAGTAGGGGCTACGCGGGTTTATATGAGGAAGAAGAACACCAAACTAGGTATGCAGTCTTTACCTCAGAATACACAACACAAAACCAAGAACACTCAGTTTTCGAATCAAAGAGGACTGAGGGCACACACACACGGGTCTCACACAGAGAGATCTGAGAGAGAGTTTTGGTGTTCCCGTTGCCTGACTTGAGCGTCGGAGCTACAATGGCCGCTAGAGGCGCCGTCTGTGTGTTTTGCAGGCATCGTTCGGAGTTCCGACGAAGGTTCCTGGAGCCTCCTTGCAAAACGCGCAGCAGTTAGAAAGCTAGACGAAGGAGTGACGAGGCGTTTTCCCCACGCTCGAGTCCGCGGCGAGATCAAAATTAAACACAAATTGATTTTCGTATGACTATAAAATCAGGTGCAGATGAACAACCAATTGCAACAACTCTTGCAATATCTCTTGCACCATCTCTTGAGAAAATCTGTGAAGGAGTGCTATCCTCTGTTTTCTTATCTCTGCTGCCATGGAATCAACTCCTCCCACTTCCAAAAGAATCAAAACCAGGGCTGTAAGGTCTGGAGGAAGGTTGGAAGGATGGTTTTCTGGAGATAAGGATCTCATAGAAAAGCATAGATATGAGACAAGTCTTAAGAAAATCAACAACCCCAAGGTTGTGAGTTTTGATTGGCTGAAAAGTCAAAAGCTGGACAATGTGAGGAAACTACTCAAGGATCAATTGTAACATCCCGCCAAATTTCTTTTCATAAATATAAAATGAATTAAGGTAAAACAATAATATTTAAGTGAACATAATTATATATAAGTAATGAAGTTGCTCCTCACAGGGAGTTTAATACATAACTGGTCAAATTTTCTCAAAACTTAACAAAATACAGTCAAATACATCGAAACCGGCGGTCTCCATACATAAACCGGCGATCTCCTAACAGAAGCCCCAAAACAGGCGATCTGCTATTAGGGCAGAAAACAGGCGATCACCACAAAGAGATAGAAACAGGCGATCTCTTCCCCGGCGACCACTCACTAAGGAGCTCTACTTCCTGGAAGATCATCTGCTCCCGTGTAAATTATACACGATCATCACAGTTTTAAGAAAACAGCCACAAAACCAAAACACGCAGGGTAAGCTAGATATTTTAAAGAGAGTTTAAATATGAACATTAAATTCAAGATAAAACAAATTCAAGATACCCACGTAAAACTATAGAGTTTCTCATTCCCTTCACCTGATCGCCAAGAAATCACACATTTCACAATATTCTCAAGAGTCATTCTATTTATGCATCAAGTGTCTATCAATTCAATGTTCCTCATTTCTCACGTCAGACTACCACTGACTCAGCACACAAGACACTTGACACTACTTCCGGAAGACTCGTGCATTGACTAGACTCAGAGATCTGCACCTGTCATACTAAACTGCTGTAATGTTTCCACAGCTATGCGCATCAACACATTCTCGATCTCAAGTTCACCATTCTCACAGTATGACAGGGTTAATCCATATAACAGGCCGAGCTCGTTCTTTTCCACACGACTCACCCATACATATGAACCTCCTTCGACTCTCAACGCCTGAATAACTTCATCTATATGAATCCATTATCTCAGGAGAGTCAGGATAATCTCATTATAGACATCACCGATCAATGCACATCCTACACGATCTTACACGGTATTTTCTTTCCTGAAAATACTATGCCTTGATCCCACATCCACAACATTCAACGCATCATACAACACTTAAATGAATGATTTCAATCACAGCAAAACTTACTCCAAGCTTCGTATTTTCGAATATCTCATTTAAATTTCAAACAGTTTCAAAGCAACACCAAAAACAGGGGAGTTCGAAAAACAACGCCAAAAACCGGCGATCTGGTTCAAAAACAAGGTATTTCGAAGTCTGTATTTAAAACCGGCGACCACGTCGTCCAAACACATAGAACAGAGCATTCACGAAGATGAAAACGAAACCGGCGACCACGTCGCCCTCACTTCAGAAACAGCTAATCTATGGCTTGTATTGAAAATGAAGGCTAGCTTCCCTTACCTGGACTTGCGCAAAACACCAGGAGCTCCGAAACCCAACGAAGCTTAAAGAATGCCTTGACTTTGTTTTTGCGTCTGGTTTGAAGGACTTGCAGAGAACCTCCCAGGTGCTCTAATGGTGGCCGTCGCTCGTCGTACTCTTGTGCGAAGGTGCCAGAATCGCAGTGCGAAGGAGAGAATGGAGGAGAAGGGAGGTAAACTCACTCTTTCGCTCTTGAACAACTGCAACGTTCCCCTCTCTCAGAAGTGGGTTTTTGCATCTTAAACCAGCTTGTCCATAAAAGCAGCTACCACCACCCACTCTGCAGAGAAGTCTGAGTGTACGTTTCTCTGAACAGTACGACCACGTTTGTCTCTTGCGCATGCCAACCACTTCCTGAACAGTACGACCGTGAGTGTCTCCTGCGCATGCCAACATTCTGATGTCACTATTCTGAATCATCCTTTTTGTCTACGTGGCGTACGTGCAGGACGTTCCATGCTGGGAGTCTGGGTCCCACCTTCTCTGTGTGCAACTCGACATCGCGCGATAACCTTTCGCCGATGACCTCTCACGCGAAGACTATCCACCGATGACCTCTCGCGCGAAGACTATCCACCGATGACCTCTCGCGCGAAGACAATCCACCGATGACCTCTCGCGCGAAGGCTATCCACCGATGACCTCTCGCGCGAAGACATTCCACCGATGACCTCTCGCGCGAAGGCAATCCACCGATGCCTCATCCTGGCGGACGACCGATGTCTCCCCCTGGAAGATGCCCGCATGCCTCGCGCCCTGATGATGCCCGCATGCATCGCGCCCTGGCGACGTCTGCATGCCTCGTGCCCTGGCGATGACGTGTAGTCTAGGCGACCGGCGATTATGTACTAACAAGGAAATCTTATAATCTTCTAAACTACACTTTCCTTCCTTTTTTTATTTTAAATAAAAACATACTTAGAATTCATTTAAAATATATCCTTTTATTCCAATTTAATTTTCAGGTCCTTACATCAATATCTCAGAAGATTCCTAGAGATGAAGGGAAATGTAAGGACCTAGAAACTTTAATTGGAATAAAAGTGTTATATTTAAATAATTTCAGAAGATGTTATTATTTAAAATACAAAGAGTTGGTAATACAAGTTTCATAGTAGTTGGACATCGGACGTCGCCCAAGGTCTGTGGTCAGCTGGTAGAGGTCGGTCGGCTGACATGTGGATCAAGAAGAGTAAAGGAAGAAAAGTGTAGCTAAGAAGTCTTCTACGAGATCGCCGTTATTGAAGACGGAGGCGATCTCCGACCTCTCTGGCACATAATCGCCTGTCGCCTAGAGGAGACATGACCGCCAATCGCCTATGGTGTACGTGATCGACGGGAGTGCACGTAGTATGTGGTCAAGATGCTGGATCAACCATAGTGGGTTCAAGAAAAACCACGCGTATCAAGGTGTGGGTTAAGCTTTAGATACACTGTACATGCGAAGCTCTATGCTGGAGCATAAGAAATCGTCCTTAGTGTCGCATGCATGGGCGCAAGAGGAGTGGTGCTGATCTACTCTTGGAAATGTGAAGCTACAGACGTCACCAAGCCATGTGGAGGTGATACCTTGGACGTAACATAGTGGGATGAAGAACCTTCAGCAGGGTGTGACGATGTGACATCGGTGACCAGAGTAAGGCGATGTGTTCTCGTCACACACAAGGGCGATAAGAGATCGCCAACAGGATGAGAGGAACATCGGTCATCAACCAGGATGGGAGACACATCGGTGGTCTGCCAGGGTGAGACATCGGTGGTCCTCCAGGGTGAGACATCAGTCGTCTGTCAGGAAGAGGAATCAGTCATCACCAGGATGAGGCACATCAGTCATCGCCGGTATGAGAGACAGACGGTCATCGCCAGGATGAGGGACACATCGATCGTTTTCCAGGGAGAGACATCGGTCGTCCGCCAGGATGAGGCATCGGTGGATAGTCATCGCGCGAGCGGTCATCGGTGGAAGGTTATCGCGCGATGTCGAGTTTCACACAGATAAGGTGGGACCCAGGCTCCCAGCATGAAACGTCCTGCACGCGCGACACGTAGACAAAAAGGGTGGTTCAGAATAGTGACATCAGAGTGTTGGCCTGCGCAGAGGCACGCGTAGTCGTACTGTTCAGGGACGCGTACACGCAAACTTCCCTGCAGAGTGGGTGGTGGCAGCGGCTTTTGTGGACAAGTTGGTTTAGATTCAAAAACCCACTTCTGAGAGGCAAAGAACGTTGCAGTGGTTCAAGAGTGAAAGAGTGAGTTTACCTTCATCCTTCTCTTTTCTCTCCTTCGCGCTGCGATTCAGGCATCCTCAAGCACCAGTACGACGAGCGGCGACTTCCCTTAGAGCACCTGGGGAGTTCTCTGCGAGTTTCCGTCAGGACGCTAGAACAGAGCTAAGGCACCTTTAAGCTCGGTGGGTTTTGGAGCTCTTGGTGTTTTGCGCAAGTCCAGGTAAGGGAAGCTAGCCTTATTTTCCAACGAAAACCTTATATTAGATGATTGAGATGATGGGCGACGTGGTCGCCGGTTTTCAACTGTTATTGTATAATCCCCTGTTTTGGACGAGATCGCCGATTTTGGCGTTGTTTTTCAAACTCCCCTATTTTTGTGTTGTTTGAAACTATTTGAGATTTAAATGTGATATTCGAAAATCTGAACCTTGATACGATTGTTGTTGTGGTCGGAATCGTTCATTTAAGTGTTGTATGGTGCATTGGGTGAATTGATGATCTTTAGCTGTCCTGTGTGGACTTTACTTGCTGTCCTGTGTGGACTTTACTTACTGTCCTGTGTGGACTTTACTTGCTGTCCTGTGTGGACTTTACTTGCTGCCCTGTGTGGACTTTACTTGCTGTCCTGTGTGGACTTTACTAGCTGTCCTGTGTGGACTTTACTTGCTGTCCTGTGTGGACTTTACTTGCTGTCCTGTGTGGACTTTACTTGTTGTCCTGTGTGGACTTCATTAGCTGTCCTGTGTGGACTTTACTAGCTGTCTTGTCTGGACTTTACAGTGGTGTGGTATGTGTCTATGTGTGCTGAATCAGTGGAAGTCTGACGTAAGAAATGAGAAACTTTGAAATTGATAGACACTTGATGAATTTTGTGAATTGAAAGACTCTTGAAGAAATTGTGAAATGTGTGATTTCTTGATGGTCATGTGAAGGGAATGAGAAAATTGATAGTTTTTACGTGGATGTCTTCAATTTGTTTTATCTTGATTTTAAAGTTTCTTATCTAAACTCTCTTTCAAATATCTAGCTTACCCTGTGTTTTTGGTGTGGTGTTTGGCTTTTTCTTAAACCTGTGATGATCGTGTATAATTTACACGGGAGCAGATGATATTGCAGGAAGTAGAGCTCCTCAGTGAGTGGTCGCCGGAAGGAGATCGCCTGTTTCTATTTTTGTTAGGCGATCACCCTTTTTCTGTTTTCTGATAGGAGATCGCCGTTTTTTGATAGGAGATCGCCTTTTGCTGTTAGGAGATCGCCTGTCTTTCTATTTTACTGTATTTTGTTTATGTTTTTGGAAAACTGACCGATTATGTATTAAACTCCATGTGAGGAGAAACTTCATTACATATATATAATTATATTCATTTCAATATTATTGTTTTACCTTTAATTCGTTTTATAATTATGAAAAGAATTTGGCGGGATGTTACAGGAAACATCTATCCAGATTTGGTGAGGGTCTTCTACACCAATTTGAAATTTGAGGGAAACAACCTAGTTTCTCATGTAAAAGGTGTGGACATGGAGATAACCCATGAAGTTTGGGCTGCTATTGCTGGACTCAAGTACTCTGACCTACGAATCAGCAAAGGGAATCTTGGTGTGGTGGAGGATTTCAACGAAATCCAATTTTACAGAAGCTCTTTGAAGTATACTCAAGCTCAAGTGAGTGCATTCTCAGTTGGAGGGTTGAAAATTGATGAGAGGCTGCTTGCTCTCATTGTGACATGGATTCTGACTCCAAGTGTAACGCCCCTCAAAATTATTGGTCATATTTATATAATAAAATAAAGGTGAAACAATAATATCAAAATTTAACATAGATATATACATAATATAATTCATCCATTAGTACAAATGTGCCTCAAAATAATATCCCTTTTTGAGGAAGTTTTAGTACATCTCCATACAGGAGTTTTCAAAATAAAATAAAAACCACAGCATTCAAAATCGGCGATCCCCTAACAGAAAACCGAAAACGGGCGATCTCCTATCAAAAACAGGAAACAGGCGATCCCCTAACAGAAACAGAAACAGGCGATCTCCTTCCGGCGACCACTCACAGAGGAGCTCTACTACCTGCAACCTCGTCTGCTCCCGTGCAAATATATACGATCATCACAGGTTTAAGAAAAACAACCACGATACAAGATAAAAGGGTAAGCTAGATATTTTCAAAAACTTTAAATATGAAACTTTATATCAATAGAAAACATAAATCTTCACACCATTCATAATCTATATCAATTTCAACCATCAACATCCCCATATTCCACAAACTCGTCAAGTGTCTATTCACTACATTCAATATTCATGGTTCACACGTCAGACTTTCCACTGACTTGTAACATATAGACACATGACTCTACTTTCGAAAGACTCGTGCGTTGACTCAGACTCAGAGATCTGCACCTGTCATACCACACCACTGTGAAATCCACACAGGGTCGCTGTGAAATCCACACAGCCATGCGCATACATAATCTCAATATCATCACTCTCCCGGTATGACAGGGTTAATTCATATAACAGGTCAAGTCAGTTATCTTTCAAACAACTTACCCATACATATGAACCTCCTTCGACTCTCCACAACTGAATAACTTCATCTATGTGATTCCATTATATCAGCAGAGTCAGGATATCTCCTTCTAGACAAGTCCCTAGTCAATGCACATTACACACGATCTTACACGGTATTTTCTTTCCTGAAAACACTATGCCTTGATCCCACATTCACAACATTCAATGCATCATACAACACGTAAAAGCACAATTCCATCATATAATATTTTGAATCTTTTCTTAGACAATCCCAATCACAGAAACAAACATTCCAAGGTTCAGATTTTCGAATATCACATGCATTTCACATTTCAATCTCCAACAGTTTCAAACGACACTTAAACAGGGGATTTCGAAAACAGCATTAAAACCGGCGATCACGTCGCCCCACACATAAAAACAGAGCATTGTGAAAAGGAATATGAAAACCGGCGACCACGTCACCCTCACTTCAGAACCTACTCGCCTAACGTTTTTATAAACGAAAATGCTAGCTTCCCTTACCTGGACTAGCGCAAAACACCAAGAGCTCCAAAACCCACCGAAGCTTAAAGATGCCTTAACTCTGTTCTAGCGTACTGACGGAAAACTCGCAGAGAACTCCCCAGGTGTTCAAGGGCAGTCGTCGCTCGTTGTACTGGTGCTTGAGGATACCTGAATCGCAGCGCGAAGGAGAGAAAAGAGGAGGATGAAGGTAAACTCACTCTGTCACTCTTGAACCACAGCAACATTCTCCTCTCAGAAGTGAGTTTTTGAATCTAAACCAACTTGTCCACAAATGCCGCTGCCACCACCCACTCTGCAGGGAAGCTTGCGTGCACGCTTCCCTGAACAGTACGACCACGTGTGTCTCTGCGCATGCCAACTCTCTGATGTCACTATTCTGAACCACCCTTTTTGTCTACGTGTCGCGCGTGCAGGACGTCTCATGCTAGGAGCCTGGGTCCCACCTTATCTGTGTGAAACTCGACATCGCACGATAACCTTCCACCAATGACCGCTCTCGCGATGACTATCCACCGATGTCTCATCCTGGCAGACGACCAATGTCTCTCCCTGGGAGACGACCGATGTCTCGCCCTGGCGATGCCCGCATTCTCGCGCCCTGGCGATGCCCGCATGCCTCGCGCCCTGGCGATGCCCGCATGCCTCGCGCCCTAGAGATGCCTGCATGCCTCGCGCCCTGGCGATGCCCGCATGCACAGCGTATCTAAGGCTTAACCCACACCTTGATACGCATGGTTTTTGGAACCCACTATGGTTGATCCAGTATCTTGACCACATACTGAGTGCACTTTCGGCGATCATGTGCACCATAGGCGATTGGCGATCATGTACACTATAGGCGATTGGCGTTCATGTGTAATCTAGGCGACAGGCGATTATGTACTAACCAGGCGATCTCATAGTCTTCTAAGCTACACTTTCCTTCCTTTTTATTTTAAATAAAAACATACTTAGAATTCATTTAAAATATATTCCTTTTATTTCAATTTAATTTTACAGGTCCTTACACCAAGGGGGAGCAACCATTCTGTTTTGACTGAAGAAGATCTGGTTTACATCTTCTGCATCACCAAGAAGGTCAAGCTAAATTGGATCCACATAATCAAAGAGCACATGCAAAAAGCCATGAGGTTGGGTGATTATCACTATCCCTATGCTGTTTTGATATCTAAATTCCTACTCTATTTTGAAGTTAATCTTGAAGATGAGACTTCTGAGCTGGTCAAGTCAACTCAAGAGTTGAACAATGGATCACTCAGCAAGATGGGATTTACAAAGATAGGTGGAAAATGGGTAAGCAAGGATGGTGATCATGGTGCCTCATCTAGTGGTGCTGCTCAAGAAGAAACTGCTGATATGGATGTTGAACATGAAGATCCAACTGAAGTTTTTCAAGATGCTGGACCCAGTGCTGCTGCTGAACATCAAGAAGAAAGGATTCAAACTATGTCACCTTTTGAAAGATTCATGGTGAATAGGCTGGATAGCTTTGCTGAAAACCAAAGAAACCTTCATGATCTATGTGTTAGCAATTTCCAAAGGTTTGATACCAGGTTTGACAACATGGATGCAAGGTTCATGAGCCTGGATGAACAAATTGAAGCTGTCTAGAACCAAATCTTTGATCTTCAGTTTGGAGATAAGAAAGAATGAAGAAAAACAACCGATTGTATTATCTAAACAATCGATTGTATTTGGTAGCTATTGAAGTGTGGTTTTATTCCTTCTGCTGTTGCTGTTTTAATTCTGATGTAATATGAACAATATCTGGTTTTATCTCTTATATTTTTCTATTTGTGAAGACAAATAGGGGGAGATTTATGCTTGTTTATGCTTGTTTCAGGTTTTAAGATTGACTTTTAGCTGTTTTTAGTTGTTAAATGTTGTTTCTGATATTAATTGTTTTAAGCTTTAATATGTTTATATGTATGCTAACAAAATATCAGAAGTTCAATGTCTGCTAAAAGTTCAATTGCAGGAACTGCTTCAGATTTAATCAGTACAACACAAGCACCAGGGATTTGTCTTCATCAAATAGGGGGAGATTGTTGAACCAAGTGGTGTTCAAGGTTTTGAAGAATCCAAATCCTTTGAAGGATGATGAAGCTTCTGCTTGCTTGATGCTGCTGTGCTGGTTTATTTGTTTTGTTCTGGGGTAGTTTATGTTGTAATCCACCCTTAGATTAAATCTCAAAGCAATTAGCATCTCAGTTTTTAATAAAACAAAGAGTTTTTCAAACTAAGTTGAAACAACCGATTGTTCTGTCGAAACAACCGATTGTTTATACTTAGATGTTTTGAGAAAGTTTGAAAACTGTTTTTGAATGGAGAAAATTGTTAAGTGACAAAACAACCGATTGATTCGAGGAAACAACCGATTGTTTGTTTTGGAACCTTAACAGAAAAACTATTTTCTTTTACTGAGCTTTAAATGATTTGAAACTGAATACGCTCCAGTCACTAAATGCTTTGACCAATCTTTTTGAAATCTTTTACGGGTTTGTTAAGATTTGGTAACAAACTTCTTTTTATATAATTCAGAAAATCTCTTTTATATAAGAGAATGCTTTTGAAAAAAAAGTTTTAATTGAGAACTAAGAGAGTTTTCAAAGTGCTGAGATTGCTTAAGAGCTAAAGAGATTGATCAAGGTGCTGGAATAGGATTCTACTTGTATTGATTTCAGATCTTCATCTGTAACAAGTGTAATCTGTGTAAAACTGCTGAAACTTTTCTGTATTGTTGCTGAGATTGGCTGTGTGTTCTTGAGGTGTTCAAGATCAGCAATCTTAGTGTTGGCCAAGGAGAGTGTGTGTCTTGAGGTTTTCAAGGTCATTCTCTTGGTTGTTGTGTAAGTGATCAAGGTGTGATTGCTTAGTGGATTTCCTCAGGGTTTTGAGAAGACTGGATGTAGCTCTGGGTTGGAGTGAACCAGTATAAACAACTGTGTACAATCTCTCTATCCCTTACTCTTTAAATTCAGTTTGTTTGTTGTTTGCTGATATAAACAAGCGATTGTTTCACAGAAACAACCGATTGTTTTCCTGACAGTGCTGTTTTGCTTGCTGTTTTGGCAAACTGAATTGCTTAATCAACTGATTTCTGAAAGATATTCATTCTAGCTTGTAAAAGTTTGCGAAAACCTCTTAAACAATTCAGCCCCCTCTAGTTTAAAGCCATCTTTCCTAACACCAATGGCCTGAGAGTGAAAGTAAAAGAGCTTAGTATGATTGCATTGCCAAGAACATTATTACTTCTGCTTTGAATTCTGATGAGTTTTTCATGGTCTCGAATTGTGCTTCTACAAAGGAAATGTCGGACATCCTTGAGGTTACCCATGAAGGAACAATTGATGTGAAGAGGGCAAGGAAGCATGCCTTGATCTAAGAATATGAAATGTTCAGGATGCTTAAAGGGGAAACCATCTCAGATGTGCAAAAAAGATTCACCCACATTGTGAATCACCTCATTAGCCTTTACAAGATCTTTGAAAGGAACGAGTTAAACATCAAGATCCTCAAATACTTGGATAGGTCATGGCAACCAAAAGTCACTAAAATCTCAGAATCCAAGTATTTGACCACAACCTCCTTGTTTGGTAAACTAAGGGAGCATGAGCTTGAGATGAACCGGCTAAATGAACAAGAACATGAAGAAAAGCATGTGAGGAGCACTACTTTAAGAGCTGCTAGTTATAAGGATGGTCAAGACTCAAGTGAGTGTAGTGATGGTCAGACTCTCAACTTGCTCACAAGAAAGCTTAGCAAGTTCTTGAAGAAGAACAATCGGGACAAGAATCAACCATCAAACAGGTATAATAGTAAGGAAGTGAATAAATTCAATTCTATAAATTATACTTGTTTTGGATGTGGTAAACAGGGTCATATCTGTTAGGAAAGATGGCTTTAAACTAGAGGGGGGGTGAATTGTTTAAAGAGGTTTTCACAAACTTTTCCAAGCTAGAATGAATATCTTTCAGAAATCAAATGATTAAGCAATTCAGTTTGCCAAAAACAGCAAGCAAAACAACACTGCCAGGAAAACAATCGGTTGTTTCTTCGAAACAATCGGTTGTTTATACCAGCAAACAACAAACAAACTGAAATTAAAGAGTTAGGGATAGAGAGATTGTACACAGATGTTTATACTGGTTCACTCCAACCCAGAGCTACATCCAGTCTTCTCAGAAACCTTGAGGAAATCCACTAAGCAATCAACACTAGATTACTTACACACAACCAAGAAACTGACCTTGAACACCCTCAAGAAACACACTTTCCTTGGTCAGCACACCACACTAAGAAAGCTGATCTTGATCCCCTCAAGAACACACAGCTCTTCTTAGCAACAGCACAAACGAATGTTCACAGAATTACAAGGATTACACTTGTTACAGAAGCAATCTGAAATCAGTACAAGAGAATCCTATCTCAGCACTTTGATCAACCAAAACTTTAAGCAATCTCCAACTCTTAGAAAAAACTTTCTCAAATCACTTAGATTCTTAAAACTCAAATCTGTTTTTCTGTATATATTCAAAGAAGATGTTTGTAATCAAATATTAACAAACTCTTAATTGCTTTAGAAAGATTGGTCAAAGCATTTAATGACTGGAGCGTATGAATTAAAAGCATTTAAAGCTCAGTCAAAGTCAAAACTGTTTTCTGTTATAAAAACATAACAAACAATTGATTGTTTCCTCGAATCAATCGGTTGTTTTGTTACTTAACCAATTTCCACACTTCAAAACAATTTTCAAAACACCTAAGCTTAAACAATCGGTTGTTTCGATAAAACAATCGGTTGTTTTAACTCAGTTTGAAAAACACTTTACTTTGTTTGAAAGTTGAGATGCTTGAGCTTTAGATTCAATCAAAGGTTGAGTTACACAACTCAAACTACCCAGATCCTAACTAAACCAGCACAGCAACAGCAAGCACAGCAAAAGCTTCATCATCCTTCAAAGGATTTGGATTCTTCAAAACCTTGAACACCACTAGGTTCAACAATCTCCCCCTATTTGATGAAGACAAATCCCTGGTGCTTGTGTTGTACTGATTAAATCTGAAGCAGTTCCTGCAAAGAAAACATTTGTACCATCCAAAGCTTCTTACAGCAGCCAGTTAGATTATACCTCTTTTAACATAAAATTCAATCGGTTGTTTACACGAAACAATCGATTGTTTCTATCAGCAGCAGCAGAAAAACACTTTTATACTCAGAGATTTAAACATTTTTATGCAAATAAGATACAAATATATGTAAGGACCTGTAAAATTGAATTGGAATGAAAGTGGTATATTTAAATAATTCCAGAAGATGTTATTATTTAAAATACAAAGAGCTGGTAAATGAAGTTTCGTAGTAGTCGGACCTCGGACGTCGCCCAAGATCTGGGGTCAGCTGGTAGAGGTCGGTCGGATGACGTGTGGATCAAGAAGAGTAAAGGAAGAAAAGTGTAGTTTAGTAGTACATGATCGCCGGTCGCCTGCTACACATGAGCGCCAGGGCGCAAGAGGCGTGCGGGCATCGCCAGGGCGCGAGGCATGTGGACGTGGCCAGGGCGCGAGAGGCATGCGGGCATCGCCAGGGCGCGAGGCATGTGGACGTGGCCAGGGCGCGAGAGGCATGCGGGCATCGCCAGGGCGCGAGGCATGCGGGCGTTGCCAGGGCGCGAGAGGCATGCGGGCATCGCCAGGGCGCGAGGCATGAGGGCGTTGCCAGGGATAGACATCGGTCGTCTTCCAGGGCGAGAGATACATCGGTCGTCTTCCAGGGCGAGGGAGACATCGGTCGTCTTCCAGGGCGAGGGAGACATCGGTCGTCTTCCAGGGCGAGGGAGACATCGGTCATCTTCCAGGGCGAGGGAGACATCGGTCGTTCGCCAGGATGAGTCAGCGGTGGAAAGTTATCGCGCGACGTCGAGTTTCACACAGAGTAAAGTGGGACCCAGACTCCCAGCATGAAACGTCCTGCACGCGCGCCACGTAGACAAAAAGGGTGGTTCAGAATAGTGACATCAGAAAGTTGGCATGCGCAAGAGACACTCGCGGTCGTACTGTTCAGAGCAGTGGTTGGCATGCACAAGCGACAACAGTGGTCGTACTGTTCAGAGCAGTGGTTGGCATGCACAAGCGACAACAGTGGTCGTACTGTTCAGGGCAGTGGTTCTCAGGCTTTCCTGCAGAAGGGGTGGCAGCAGCAGCATACGTGGACAGGTAAGCTGGGATTCAAAAGCCACTGCGGGAAGGCAAAGAGCATTACAGACGCAAGAGTGTTAGAGTGAGTGCAAACTTCCTCCCTCCCTTCTTCTCTCCTTTGCGCTGCAACTCAGGCAACCTCCAGCACCTGTGCGACGAGCGACGACAGCCCTTGGAGCACCTGGGAGTTTCTCTGCAAGTTCTACCAACCAGGCACTGAAAACAGAGCTAAGGCATCCTTCAACCTCGGTGGGTTTGAGCTCTCGGTGTTTTGCGCAAGTCCAGGTAAGGGAAGCTAGCCTTCATTTTCAATACAAGCCATAGATTAGCTGTTTCTGGAGTAAGGGCGACGTGGTCGCCGGTTTCGTTTTCATCTTCGTGAATGCTCTGTTCTATGTGTTTGGGCGACGTGGTCGCCGGTTTTGTATACAGACTTCGAAATACCCTGTTTTTGAACCAGATCGCCGGTTTTGGCGTTGTTTGCGAACTCCCTGTTTTTGATGTTGTTTGAAGCTGCTTTGGATTTAAATGTGATATACATGTGATATTCGAAAATATGAACCTTTGAAATGACTGTTGCTATGATTGAAATCATTCTTTGAGTGGTATGGTGTGTGGAATGTCGTGAATGTGGGTCAAGACATAGTATTTTCAGGAAAGGAAATATCGTGTTGAGATTTGGTTGTGAAGTGTATTGATCTGTAAGTATCCTGTGAATGGGGCGATCCTGACTCTGCTGAGATAATGGAATCACATAGAGGAAGTTACTCAGTTGGTGAAAGTCGAAGGAGGTTCATATGAATGGGTGAGTCGTGTGAAACAGAACGAGCTCGGCCTGTCTTATGGATTTACCCTGTCATACTGTGAGAGTGATGAATTGAGACCGAGATTGTGTTGATGCGCATGGCTGTGGAATCATTATAGCCAATGAAGTATGACAGGTGCATGTCCCTGGATGCTAGGTTCAACGCACGAGTCTTCCAGAAGTGGAGTCAAGTGTCTTGTGTGATGAGTCAGTGAAGTCTGACGTGAGAAATGAGAAACTTTGAATTGATAGACACTTGATATATGTTGTGATTTTAATGACCTTCGAGGAATCGTGAAATATGTGTCTAGTTGATGGATTACGTAGATATCTTGAATTTGTTTTACCTTGATTTTAAAGTTCATATCTAACTCTTTTTAAATGTCTAGCTTACCCTGTGTTTTCTTGGTGTTGTGTTCGGCCTTTTCTTAAACCTGTAATGATCGTGTATAATTTACACGGGAGCAGATGATGTTGCAGGAAGTAGAGCTCCTTAGTGAATTGTCGCTGGAAGGAGATCGGCTGTTTTCAATTTCCGTTGGGCGATCACCCCTTTTGCTGCTTTCTGATAGGAGATCGCCTATATGATAGGAGATCGCCCTTGTAATAGGAGATCGGCTTTCTAATAGGAGATCGCCCTTCTGTCAGGAGATCGCCTATCTTTCTATTGTATTGTAATTTGTTTATGTTTTAATGGAAAAGTGATCGTATTTGTATTAAACTCCCTGGGAGGAGAAACTTTATTTACTTATATACAATTTCATTCACTTCAATCTATTTGTTATTTTTATTTTCATTATATAAATATGAATAGTATTTTGGCGGGATGTTACAATATACAAGTACCAATAATTCTCCCCCTATTTGTCTTCACAAATAAATTTTAACATGTACCAAACACAGATTTTAAGAGAGATTATTTAGATCAAGAATACCTAACTCATTTCTTAAGAAGAAAAAGCTCTCTTTGGGCAAAGGCTTTGTGAAGATGTCAGCTAGCTGCAGTTTGGTCTCCATAAACTTTACTTCACAGTTCCCATTTTGCACATGATCTCTGATGAAATGATGTCTTATTTCAATATGTTTGGTCCTTGAGTGCTGGATTTGATTTTTGGTAAGATTGATTGCACTTGTGTTATCACACATCAAAGGAACTTTGCTGATTTGTACACCAAAATCTGCAAGTTGTTGTTTGAGCCATAGGATCTGTGCACAGCAACTACCAGCAGCTATATACTCTGCCTCAGCAGTAGAGAGAGCAACACATGCTTGTTTCTTGCTATGCCATGAGATTAGGCTAGAGCCAAGAAGGTGACAAGTGCCACTTGTGCTTTTTCTATCTAGCTTGCAACCTGTGAAATCAGAATCTGAATAACCAATTAAATGTATTGGAGAATGAGAGGGATACCATAATCCTACAGATGATGTTCCTTTGAGATATTTCAGAATTCTCTTTGCAGCTTTGAAGTGTGACTCTTTAGGATTTGCTTGAAATCTTGCACATAGACACACCGCAAACATGATGTCCGGCCTACTTGCTGTTAGATAAAGCAATGATCCAATCAATCCTCTGAATTTTGTTTGATCTATACTCTTTCCAGCAGAATCTGCATCCATGTAGCAGCTTGATGGCATTGGAGTGCTTTCCTCTTTGCAATTCTCCATTTCAAACTTTTTGAGAATCTCCTTGCAATACTTTGATTGACTTAAGAAGATCCCATCCTTTGTTTGTTTAACCTGCAATCCAAGAAAGAAAGATAGTTCTCCCATCATAGACATTTCAAACTCACCTTTCATAGCAGCCACAAATTCTTCACACAACCTATCTTGTGTAGCACCAAAGATGATGTCATCAACATATATTTGCACAAGAATTATTTCTGCATGTGACTTCTTGATGAAGAGAGTCTTGTCTATCATTCCTTTTTCATAGCCAAGAGATAGCAGAAAGTTGCTAAGCCTCTCATACCACTGCCTTGGAGCTTGTTTCAGACCATAGAAAGCTTTCTTCACCTTGAAGACATGGTTGGGATACTTATGGTTTTCAAAACCCGGTGGTTGATCTACATAGATTTCCTCATTGATGTAGCCATTTAAGAAGGCACTTTTTACATCCATTTGGAAGAGTTTAAAACTACTCATACATGCAAAAGCCAGCAGCAGCCTCACAGCCTCCAATCTAGCCACAGGAGCAAAGGTTTCACCATAGTCTAAGCCCTCTTCTTGATTGTAGCCCTTGGCAACTAGCCTTGCTTTATTTCTTGTGATCACTCCTTCCTCATCTAGCTTGTTCCTGAAAACCCATTTTGCACCAATAATATTCATTTCATTAGTTCTAGGAACAAGAAACCATACCTCATTTCTTTCGAATTGATTTAGCTCTTCTTGCATAGCTTCAACCCACTTCTCATCCTTGAGAGCTTCTTCAATTGACTTTGGTTCAATTTGAGAGACAAAAGTTGTGTGTCTGCAGAAGTTTGAGATGGAGCTACGTGTGGAGACACCTTCCTTTATCTGCCCTATGATGTTATCCACTGACAGATCTCTGGGAATTCTCCACTCTTTGGGCAGCTCACTCTGTTGCAGAATTTCAATCGGTTGTTTCTGCGAATCAACCGGTTGTTTTTCTGTACACATTTCCAGCTTCTCCAAACTGATGCTCTGTTCGTCTTCCTCAGCACTGATCTTTGGGTTCTCACTGATTCTGCGATCTACCTCATCAAAGACTACATGAACTGATTCTTCTACAGTCATTAACCTTTTGTTGTAGACTCTATAAGCATGGCTTGTGAGGGAATAACCAATGAAAATGCCAAGGTCAGCTTTCTCATCAAATTTTCCCAAGCTTTCCTTTCCATTGTTGAGAACAAAACAGTTACAGCCAAAGACTTTGAGGTGACTGATGTTAGGCTTTCTTCCATTGAAAAGTTCATATGGAGTTTTCTTCAAAATGGGCCTTATAAGCACCCTATTCATCACATAACAGGAGGTACTCACTGCATCTGCCCAAAAATACTTAGGAAGTGAAGATTCACTAAGCATTGTCCTTGCAAGCTCTTCAAGAGACCTGTTCTTCCTCTCTACAATTCCATTTTGCTGTGGTGTTCTTGGAGCAGAGAAATTGTGTAGAATTCCCAACTTCTCATAGAACTTGACAAACTTCTCATTTTGGAATTCTCCTCCATGGTCACTCCTTATTGAGCCTATGTTACTGCCCTTTGTGTTTTGAAGTCTTCTTGCTAGCTTTTTGAATGCAGCAAGGGCATCACTCTTTGACTCCAAGAACAAGGTCCAAGTGTACCTAGAGAAATCATCAACAATAACAAGAGCATAATAATTTCCACCAAGACTCATAGTTCTAGAGGGTCCAAAGAGATCCATGTGAAGGAGTTCAAGAGGTCTCAATGAAGAGACAACATTTTTGGTTTTAAAAGAACTTTTCACTTGTTTCCCTTTTTGGCAAGCTTCACAAATGTGATCCCTCTCAAACTTGAGTTTTGGCAGCCCAATCACAAGATCTTTTGAAATAAGCTTGTTCAAATGATTCATGTGAATATGAGCAATTCTTCTATGCCAAAGCCAAGATTCATCTTGCTTGGATAGAAGACATCCAATTGAAAATGGTGAAGAGATATCTAGAAGATACACATTATTAACTCTCTTACCTACCAACATTACCTCTTTAGTGTTGGGTAGACAGATTTCACATGTGTTTGCCTTGAACATCACTTGATACCCCTTGTCACACAGTTGGCTAATACTCAGCAGATTATGCTTTAGGCCTTCAACAAAGAGCACATCATGAATCACCAAGATGCTCTCATCTCCTATGGATCCTCTTCCAAGTATTCTTCCTTTGTTGTTATCTCCATAGGTGACATGACCCTCTTGCTTGAAGGATATTCTCAGGAACTTTGATTTGTCCCCTGTCATATGCTCGGAGCATCCACTGTCCAAGTACCAAAGCTGCTTTCTCTCCTCCAAAGAAAATTCTCAAGTACATAGGTTTGGTCCCCTTATGAATGAGGGTCCATCTGGTGTATACTCATCAACACAAGGTTTATTTTTCTTGGGAATCCACTTCATAAGCCCTTTAGGAACAACATGTTTTCTGATTTTACAGAATCGCACAGAATGACCTCTTTTCATGCAATAGAAGCATGTAACAATCGATTGTTTCGATGGTCCAATCGATTGTTTTTCTGGCCTTTTTGAAAAAGTTTTTGAAAATCTATCTTGCTGGTTTTGTGGATTAAAACCCAATCCTGATTTTCCAAAAACACACTTTTGAGAAGCTAGCACACTTTCAAAGTTGGATTGGCCTTTAGAAAGCTTATCCACTGTTTTAACAAGATAGTGGACCTTCTTTTCAAGATTTTCGCAATTTTCACAAACTAGAGTGTCACACTTGCAAGAGGAGTTTTTGTAAATGATTTCCAGATTTTCAAAATCCATTTTTGAATTTTCTAAATCCTCCTCCAGTGCTTTTACCCTGTTTTCAAGCCAGCTTTTCTTTTCTTTCAATCGATTGTTTAAGAGAGTCAATCGGTTTGCTTCTTCATGTGTTTCTTGAAAGGCTTGAAGCAATTGACCATAATTTTCAGAGTTTGAAGAGTTTGATGAACTTACACTACATGAGTCATCCTCCCTTCTGGCCATTAAGCAAAGATTGAGGCTTTTCTTATTTTGTCTTCTCTTCCTTCTTGCTTGACTCTTTGTCATTGCTTCCTTTGGTTCATGAGCAGCCTTGAGAGTCTCCCACATTTCCTTAGCAGTTTTGCACTTTGATATCCTGAAAAATTCATTAGTATCTAATGCAGAAGCTATAATGTTTTAAGCAGACCTATCAAGCTGAGCCATCTTACATTCATCATCTGTCCATTTGGACAAAGGTTTTATAGTAAAGGAATTATTCTTTTTGAACTTTGGAATGTAAGGACCATTCTCAATTGAGTCCCAAATTCTTTGATCAATTGATTCAATAAAGATTTTCATTCTTGCTTCCCAAAACTTATAATTCAATCCACAGAATAAAGGTGGTTTGTAGATTGAAGCACCTTCCTCAAAAGATAGTTTTCCAGCCATAAAAAAAATTTTAGATCAACTTGAATAACTTTCAAGAACCAAGCTCTTGATGCCAATTGTTAGGAAAGATGGCCTTAAACTAGAGGGGGGGTGAATTGTTTAAAGAGGTTTTCGCAAACTTTTCCAAGCTAGAATGAATATCTTTCAGAAATCAAATGATTAAGCAATTCAGTTTGCCAAAAACAGCAAGCAAAACAACACTGCCAGGAAAACAATCGGTTGTTTCTTCGAAACAATCGGTTGTTTATACCAGCAAACAACAAACAAACTAAAATTAAAGAGTTAGGGATAGAGAGATTGTACACAGATGTTTATACTAGTTCACTCCAACCCAGAGCTACATCCAGTCTTCTCAGAAACCCTGAGGAAATCCACTAAGCAATCAACACTAGATTACTTACACACAACCAAGAAAGTGACCTTGAACACCCTCAAGAAACACACTTTCCTTGGTCAGCACACCACACTAAGAAAGCTGATCTTGATCCCCTCAAGAAAACACAGCTCTTCTTAGCAACAACACAAACGAATGTTCACAGAATTACAAGGATTACACTTGTTACAGAAGCAATCTGAAATCAGTACAAGAGAATCCTATCTCAGCACTTTGATCAACCAAAACTTTAAGCAATCTCCAACTCTTAGAAAAAACTTTCTCAAATCACTTAGATTCTTAAAACTCAAATTTTTTTTTCTGTATATATTCAAAGAAGATGTTTGTAATCAAATCTTAACAAACTCTTAATTGCTTTAGAAAGATTGGTCAAAACATTTAATGACTGGAGCGTATGAATTAAAAGCATTTAAAGCTCAGTCAAAGTCAAAACTGTTTTCTGTTATAAAAACATAACAAACAATCGATTGTTTCCTCGAATCAATCGGTTGTTTTGTTACTTAACCAATTTCCACACTTCAAAACAGTTTTCAAAACACCTAAGCTTAAACAATCGGTTGTTTCGATAAAACAATCGATTGTTTTAACTCAGTTTGAAAAACACTTTACTTTGTTTGAAAGTTGAGATGCTTGAGCTTTAGATTCAATCAAAGGTTGAGTTATACAACTCAAACTACCCAGATCCTAACTAAACCAGCACAGCAACAGCAAGCACAGCAAAAGCTTCTTCATCCTTCAAAGGATTTGGATTCTTCAAAACCTTGAACACCACTAGGTTCAACAATATCAAGGACGATTGTCCAAACAATAAGAGCAAGGAGAGAGGGCAAGAAAGAAGATTGAAAAGAAGGGCAAGGCAAGAAGAGCCTACATTGCTTGGTAAGATAATGATGAATCATCCTCTAGCTCATCATCAAAGGAAGATGAAGAAGCCAATTTGTGTTTGATGGCAAAGTGAAACCTTTAAAATGTGTCAATCTAAAAACAAATCACATCATGTGGTATTCAGAGCATGGTTATTTTTTGCTTAATTGCTTTTGAGTTGATTTCTGCCTTTAAAATTCTAGCACATTTTAATTATTGCTTTATCTTCAAGCAAATTCAATTCCACCTTTAATTTTTTTGTCCTTTACAATTCCGCATTTTTATTCATTAAACACTTTAAATTCCGCATTTGAATTTTATTTTCTGTCAATTTTTTTTCCTTATATCTTTTGCTTGAGTCTTATGTTCTAGGAGTCTTAAATCCATTATGCTTATTTTGATTTTTAATTGTGAAGAACTAAAATTCAATTAGAATTTGTTTGAGTAGAAGTTGATTTAGTTCCAAACAAAAAATTCAAGTGATCATATGAATTGACTCCCAATCTATTTGTGAAAATTGAAAGTGCATTAAAATATGCATGCCAAGATTATGGACCTTTTGATTCCATAAAACAAAAGCAAAAAAAAAAAAAAAAAGGTTAGTGCAATTCACTTTTTAAGTTCAAAATTACTAAAAGAGCATTATTTTTATGTGACAAATTGTTTTCATATTTGTGGAATTTTATCCTTCTTGCTTTTACAATTTCTAAGAAAATTAAAACTTCATACTTAAAAGTTTAAGTAAGTTTCTTTGAGTCTTTTTAAGTGCTTTTCTTATTTATCTTCTCTAAGTTTTTTCATTATCTTACTTCCATTTTGGTTTAGCTTTCTTTCTTTCAACTTTTCTCGCTTGTCTTCAAATCTTTCTTAAAGTTTTGTTGGGGGTTCTTTGGTGAGCAAGTGATAAGAGCTTTGACCTTTTTCACTTGAAGTGTTGCTACCAAGTGTCTTAAAATTGCAAAATCTTTCTTGAGTGAATTAAAATTTTGTCGCTCCTTTACTAAATACCTGAGTGATACAAGTGAGTCAATGGATTAAATTGTTATTTTCACTAATTATTTGTTTCCTTTTGTGCAAAATTATGACTCGTTTCACTTTAGGAGAATCTTCAAAGCCAGAATCTCCTCAAAAGGCACATCTTTTGGGAGAGCTTGCAAATGCCAAGAGAAGATTAACCCACAAAGAAGAGAAAATGAGGGAACTAGTGGAAAGGATGCAAAGATTAGAAGAGACTCAAGAAAGACAAGCTAGAGAAAGAAGATGAGAGCCTAGAAGAGCTACTAGAAATTACATGCACTATAGAAGTCAAGGAGAAGAACAAGATTGAAGAGTGCATAATCTTGAAGAAAGGTGCCATCAACACCAACCACTAAAGAATTCTTTTCCTTTTGTAAAGTTACCTAGTTTTAGTGGGGATAGTTACCCAAATGTATATTTAGGATGGGAAGCTAAAGTATAATAAATCTTTAATGTGTAGGAGGTCGAAGAGGACCAAAAAGTTAAGTTAGCTTCCCTAGAGTTGTTAGACTATGCCATGCAGTGGTGGCATCAAACTGTAATGGACATTGCGTTAAACAAGAGGCCAGTCGTGGTCTCTTGGAGTGATTTAAAGTTATGCGTGCGAACACAATTTGTTCCTCCTCATTATAGGAAGGAACTCTTGTTGAAGCTCCAACGGCTTCATCAAGGACCTAGGAGTGTAGATGAATACTTCAAAGATTTAGAAGTAACTTTAACCAAAATTAATATGCATGAAACTGAATAGTCAAAGATTGCTAGATTTGTGAGTGGATTAAGAAGAAAAATTCAAAATGTTGTAGAACTTTATGAGTATACATATTTGGAAAAAATGGTTCACCTAGCCATCAAGGTTAAATCACAACTTTTTAAGAAAACATCTTTCAAACATACTCATAATGATGGCTTCTATGACTCATCTTGGAAGGGTAAAAATAAATTTTCAAAACAATACAATCCTTCCAACTCCTCTAAAGAATCCACCCCACAAACTTCTAAAAATCTTTCTCCTTCTAAGACTAAATCATCAACCAAAAACTCAAGTACCAAATGTTTTAAATGTTTAGGTTTTGGGCACATAGTTGCCAATTGTCCAAGCAAAAGAACCATGATGGTTAAGAGGGGCTAGTTGTAAGTAACCACAGTGATCAATCTTCTAGGTCTAACTCCCCTTCCCTTTCAAAAACCCTTAGTGAAAATGAATGTGAGATACCTTGTGAAGGTGACTTATTAGTGGTAAGGCGAATGTAGGGCACAATTCCAAAACCGTTGGATGAAACCCAAAATGAAAATATTTTCCACACCCGTTGCCTTATCAACAAGTTATGTTCCATGATAATATATAGGGGTAGTTGTGCTAATGTGGCAAGTACAAGAGTAGTGGAGAAGGTTGGATTATCCATTATCTCTCATACAAAACCCTATAAACTACAATGGCTTAGTGCCTAAGGTGAACTCATGGTTAATAAACAAGTTCTTTTTGCAGCTTTTTGAGGTGGCTCTTCTCCTCGGTTAGGCGAGCCGCTTGCTCTGTAGCCTCTTTAGTCTTCTCGGTCAAGAGTTGCCCAGTTTGTTGGTAAAGAGTTTGAAAATGCTAGAGTTTGTGTTGTAGGCTTGCCACCTCTTTGCGGAGCTCCACATTCTCGTGGGCCTTCAACTCCTCTGCATCCTTCTGGCCTTGCATTTTCTTGGCAGCCAAGCAGCTTGTAACAAGTGCCTATCCAAACTGCCTCATGGCTTCTTAAATCAGGTGGTGTTCTTCATGAGCCATGAGTCTCTCTTCATCTTCGAGCAACATAAGAACACCCTCGAGGTATGAGGAAACCTCCAAGCTCGGGTCCCATAACCCTTTCCTTCTAGAGCTCTCCGTCACACCTTCAGGGATAGATATCGTGTTGGGGGGTGGAGTGAGAGCTCTTAGGGGGGATGCATGATGGGAAGGAGCATGTCCGATCAAGTGGGATTGCTCAGAGGAGACGGCAAAAGTTTTCCTTTTCCTTGTAAAAACCATTCCCGAAGTGGTCTCTTCATCGTCGCCAGTAGGGGTTGGAGCAGTGATAGCCAGAATTTTCAATGGCATTTGGCTAACAATCTTTATTTTCTTGGCCATCTCCTCCAGCTCTTTCTTGTTAAACCTGGCCAACATCCTTTCTGCAAGGAAAGAAAAGAAACAGTTATAAATTATAAAGAGGTATTTGATGCAAGTCAAGACCACTTAAGGATGACCAAAGATGATATATATAAAGGGTCATCTCAACAAACAAAAGAAGACTTCACAAAAAGAAGAAAGGGCCATATTCCAGAGCACTTAAAGTTATTTTTACTAGTCTTCTTAAAAATTAGAACATTTTGTAAATAATTGGGTTCTCTTGAAGAATCCAAATAGTAGTATAAATAAAGAGGGCCCAAGCCCAAGAAGCCCAAGCCCAAGAAGCCCAAGTTAAGTGGGGGCCCAAACCAAATCCATGAGCTCAAAGGTTTATTAGGAGCAAGGCTAAAGCTTTGGGAAATAAGCATCAATAGATGTCTCTATTTGTAATTTCTTTTGTGTAGTTTTTTAGTAGAACATTAAAGGAAGATGTAGATATTAAAATAAGGGGTGTTAATGTGCAAAACTAAGTCACACCTTCCATATGAAATCAAAACAAGGTGTAGGTGTAGTTTTAGGAGGTGCCAAAGTAGAAATCAAGTCATACCTCCCTTGTGACATGTGTTTTGGCTCCAAATTCAAATGCTTCTCATTTGAAATTTCCCACTTTAATTTCAGCCCTCTCACACTATAAATAGAGGTGTTATGCTCATGTAAAATAACATTGAAATAGAAGTAAAGTTACTATACTCAAATTGTGAGTGAATTTTGTGATACTTGTTCTCCTCTTCCTAGTCTCATCTTGTGAGTTTTGGGAGCTCTCAAGTGGCGGTAAATCTGCACTTATCTTGGATCATCACCTCCAAGTGGCATGTCCATTCCCAATCCATGGCTACAACCACATAAGTTTCATCTTCTTTCTTCTTCCATAGTCATTTCAGTCGGTAGTTTTATTTTATGCCTTGTTATTCAATTTTAATTGGTTCTTTTGTTTCAATTTGTGTTTCTATTTGGTAGTTCTGTTCTTCTTTCCAATTCTGTTCTATTTTTGTGTTCTTCCTATATCAATTGTTGTGTATAAGGATATAACACTCGTATTTGAGTTTGGTTCATCATTTTGGAAGGCATTGTCTCCATTGATGATTCCTTAAGCTTACTTGAATTTGTGTGTTGTTTCAATTCTGTTTTGTGCCTTATTTCAATTATGTTTTGTGTGCCAACTCTGTTCTAATTCTGCACCTTAATTGTCATCCATTCATCACTCTAATTGTCTTTTACCTTGGACCTTTGGAAATGAACCTTCACATCTACTTAACACTTGTTAAGTTAATGTCCAGTGGGGATTTTCCTTAGGTGACTCACCTATAAATTTCTAAGAATCTTGATCCTAATTCTTAAAAGTGTCACAAATATAATGAATCTAAAATCAACTCACATTAGTATTAGACTCGCTAAGGTTAGAGAAAGAGGTGTACCAGTGTAGTTCTTTAAGGCATTTAGGGTGAATTCTTTGCTTAGGAGGAAAGCAGTGTCAAAGATGACTTGTAAGCTCGACAAAAATTTGCAGACCTCCTAATCAGAAGGAGGCAGATCTTCCAGGTGACGAGCAACCTTGAAGCTAGGTATTTGGGTCCAATATAGGGGAAACCCGTCCAAAAGGGTTGGGTTCTTTTTATTAGTACGGAGCTTTATTAAGTGGCCTTTGAAGTTTTTATAAGAAGACTGGAAGATGGTGAGTAAACCTCTTCCAGGGGCACCGTTAAGGGATACCCAAAGTTTGCGGCCCAATCGTTTGGCCTCAAAAAAGTAAAGTAAAACTTCTACAGATGACGAAAGGCCAAGCTGGGAACAGAGAATAGAGAAAGCTCGGACAAATGCCTAACTATTTGGGTGTAGCTAGGAAGGAGCAACGTTTAACTCGGTTAATAAATCCTTCTCAAAAATGGTAAGGGGAAGACATAAAAGTACTTTTTAAAATACGGTGGCATAAAAGTAACAAAAGGGACCCTTGTCCAAGGATTCATCACAGCAAATAGGTTAATCCTCTTTACAAGGAACTATGTTTATCTTATCATTCTCCCTACCAAAGTGCCAACCACTTTTCCTAAGGGTTACTATCTGTTCATGGGAGGTATAGGAAGAGGTTTCTTTTAGAAGATTTTGGGGTGCCCAAGGGTATAGGGTTTTGTAATCCATGGTGGATTGTATCTAAAACACAGGCACAAGCAGAAATACAAATTGAACTCAGACTAGGCAAGACAGATGTGCATTTAAAATTCATGCAATGCGATAAGCAAATAATTACACATCATCGACCGAAAACGAATCAAAAAGATAATCCTAGCTGAGGTAGTAATCATGAATGCTCAGGGGTATGATCAGGCATTACAAATCAGTGATATGAAGGTGTGATGATGGAGTTTAAGAAAAGAAATATACCTGTTGTGATCGAAATTTACAAGCCTTTGGGTTTTGGAGATGTCGAGAACATAGAAACTATGAGCGACGAGAAGGCCGTGGAGGACAAAGAGTTTTTTTTTTTTAGTTAGAAGTAATGGAACAATATGGTGCTAAAGGGGTTTTGTGAAGCGGAATTCGAAATGGTAAAGGTTTCCTCACCGTTGATGTTGCGCCACGTGTGCGCCTAGGATTATATGATCATTGTTAGTTGTTGAGAATAACCCTAAAAGATAGGGGTAACCCAATTGGGAAAAGAGAAGATACTAGAAGATGCGTGGCTAATTCTACCCTTTGAGATTGGGAGTAATATGTTTGAACTCTTATGTATTGAGGTGATATTTAAATATGATATAATATTTTGTTCTTGATTGATTATTGGTATTGTTGTTTTATTTCTAACTCTTGATCTAGAATCTTAAATCTGACTGAAAAGTATTTGTAGAATTCTAACCTAAACAACAATACTTAACATATTTGAGTGCTAGAAATAGACTTGAAATGTTAATTGCTATTAACGTCTGAGCTTGACTCTAAGTTGTTTTTATAAATATGCGAGAAATCAATATTTAGGAAACATTCTTAATAATTTTATATGCTAGAGATCAATATGAATGGATTTTAGACGGGCATCAATTTCAATCAAAGAACTTAATGTTAACATGCTAAACAAAATACATGAGAGTGAGAAAGATGAAACCTAATCCGTATTTTTCCAACTTGAAGCAACTAATTCTTTGTCTGTTTTCTTATTAATCATCGCCAATATAACCACTTTCAACACACTTTTTATTGTTCTGTTATATATTTAGCGATTATTGTACTACATAATTCAACTATTCCTTATGGGTTCGATATCCATCCTTAGGGACAAATTATTACTTCTGACAACATGGTGCACTTACCGTAAAAAGTCATTAGAAGCTTAAAAGGGAGTTTATCAAAAATCTAGTATAAAAGCAAAGTTGTCAGCCTAATAAAAAGGAAACTTGGGTCTATCTTGATCATAAAAATATCAAGATCACTTGCATTGAACATTGGCTTTGATGTCTCCAAATCTATGTGGATTGCTTGAAGTCTTTAATGATGTGTTTCTGAGTGTGTTTTGGGTAGTTTGAATTTGTAAGCCACTCATAGAATTGATCCAAGGTTATTTGATTTTAATCCTTTTGAAAAAGATGTGTTTTCAAAGAGAAGCAGAAAAACAACCTATTGATTTCTCATTTTCATCGGTTGTTTTTCTCTCAACTTGTTTGAAGGGTTTTTAAACTTTTTGGCTTTGATTGACTTTTTTGTCAAACCAATTCAATCGGTTGTTTCGAAAAATCAACCGACTGTTTTTTGAAAATCCTTAACAGAATTTGTTAAGTTTGGTAAATCTGTTTTCACTGGTTTCAAATTGTTTTGGCCCTTGATTAAAAGTCTTAAACAACTTTTTTTTAGGCTATATATCTTGTGTTTACATCTCTAAAGATTAAGAGATTAGATTAGCAAAAGATTAAGAAAGATTTTCAAGTTTCCAAGATTGCTTAAGGCTTTGGATTATTTCTGTACCGACCAGTCCTCGGATACCGAGAACAGCTAGTAATGGTGAGCCACGTCAGCTGGGTCTCATAGCATGGGCCAAAGCCACGTGGGCTAGGCCCCACAGGTAGTATGGACTAGTGGGATGATTAGTCATTAGCTTATCGATCACCAGAGTGGACTGATGTGTCCTCGTCACTCAGCAAGGTGATGAGTCCTCGGCAATAGAGTAGGACGATGTGACATCGGTCTTGGGTGTTTTGAACAATAGAACTAGAACATCTAATGTGGGTCCCGAGAGAAGACCAGTTATCAGCAAAATGCCCAGAGGTAGGGAGAGGCTTTAGTCACGAAGCACCCATGCGTGTGGCAGGGAAAGCACAGTTAGGTGCAGAGTCTTGAAGGGTAGAGTGCCCATCAAGATTAGGGTTTCCAAGTGAGGCCGCATGCATGGCACGTGAATAGTGAAGGCACTCCCAGGACAGGTGGCCCCAGAGCTTAGGTGCACAAGCGGGTACCCAGGTGGCTATCCTATTAGAAGTTGCACTCCAGTTAAGGGAAGCCTTACGCGCTAGATTGCCCTAAGTTTGGGTGATAGCGGCGCAAGGGTATTCCTGTAAACCTTAAATATGGGTAGCAGCACAGAGGAAACCCTAAACTATATAAAGGGTAGTAAAACACTTTACAAAGGTATGCAGTTTCTGGACCTAAACTCAGATACTATATACACTTGGTGTGCTTGCCCAGTATTGACTTGAGCGTCGAAGAGCAAATGGCCTCTAGGGCCCCCTCTTTCTATCTTACAGGTGCAGGTTGTTTCAATACAGCAAAGCATAATTCGAGGCATAGGAAAGAGGCGTGTGATCATCGTAGAGTCAACCGGCAAGAACATTTGGTGCCCACCGTGGGGCCGAAGTAAAACAAGGTCCCATACACAAGCGAAAGAGGAGAATCTAGAGGCATGAGGAATACCAGGCAAGGATCTATCCCACCAAATGGGGGTGAGAGCGTTACCATGCAACAACTCATGGAAACGATGCGTGCCCTCCAGGAGACGGTGGCAGAATCTAGGGTAGATCAAGCGCGTGTGCAGATGGACCTGGCCGCTTCGTAGGCCAGGAATGAAGATTTACACAGGGCGAATGAGGAATTGCGCATGAATTTGCATAATTTTCAGCAAACTGGGAATCGTGCGGTGGATGATCGGGCCTCGCCAATGCCACCTAGGGTGTTCCCAATGCCCTTCTCACAAGCAATCATGGACACGGTGGTCCCAGCCACCTTTGTGGGCTCTAAGACTGTGTTCACATGGATGGAGGATCCAGAAGCGCATCTTACAGCGTTTCACATACAGATGATGTTATTAGGGGGTTCAGATGCGGTGCATTGCAAGCTTTTCATGACCACATTGACCGGGACCGCACTGGATGGTTCATTAGTTTGCCTGAGGGACACATAACGTCTTTCGTATAGTTTTCCATGCTGTTCAGGGAGCAATACATCGTCAATCAAGCTCCCTCACCAGTGTCATATGACCTCTTTGATGAGAGGCAATATCAAGGGGAGTCCCTGAGAGATTATCTCAAATGGTTCGGAGCGATGGTGGTAAGGTTGCACACCAAGGACGAGGATATGGTGGTGCATGCGTTCAGGAAGGGAATACTACCAGGACCCTTCAGTGAATCACTTATCAGAAGTTGCCCCAAAACCTTCGACGATATTAGGCGTCGCGCCGTTACTCACATCACGGTTGAGGGGGAACTCAATGAGAAGCGCGAGAGCGTGGCCCTTTCACAATCGCGGGTGCCTAGTCGTCCATAACCCATGCGGGTGCATAAGGCGACAACTGAGAAGAGAGCATAGGGAAAGCAGAAGCCCTATGAAGCCAGGAAGCCCCAAACCAGGGCACGCGCGGAGGAGGATGTGCCCCCCACACATAACTTCCTAGTAGAGCTGAAGGAGCTGATCGCCATTCCTAACGTGGCAGAAAGGCTAAAGATGCCCCCAATGATAGACAAGAGACTGGGGCCCAACAAGAACGCATGGTGTGAGTTCCATCAGGCGTTTGGCCATCCCATCCGTAGCTGTCTGGCCCTAGGTCATCAATTGGATGAGTTGGTCAAGAGTGGTTTCTTGAACAATTACCTGCGGGAGTCACAAGAGGGAAAGGTGGTAGTGGCTCCAAGGGCTGACCAGGGGCACGAGGTGCCCATACATGGCGAGATCCACACCATCTCAAGTGGATTCTCAGGAGGAGGGTGCAACTCATCACAACCCAAGAAATACGTGCGGTCAGTGATGGCAGTAGAAGCACGTGAGGACGATCACTTCCCAGATGTTGAACTCACGTTTACGAAGGCAAATCGCTTGGACATTGTTCCCCATGACAATGATCCAGTGGAGATATCGGTGGTTACCGTGGGAAGGAGGGTGCATCGGGTCCTTGTTGATCAAGAAAGCTCAGCCGATGTGATGTTCTGGTCGACCTTCAACAAGTTGCAATTATCTCCAGACCAGTTAAGACCTTATACTAGTTGTTTGTATGGGTTCGCAGGAGACCAAGTCGAAGTGCGGGGATATATAGAGTTGAGGACCACTTTCACTGGTGGAATGGCCTCCCGCACAGAGAACATCAAGTATCTCGTTGTGAATGCCCCATCAGCTTATAACATATTGCTGGGCAGGCTAGCCCTGAACACACTGGGGGTGGTGGCGTCGACGAGGCACATGAAGAGGAAGTTGCTCTTGTTGGAAGAAGCGGTGATCACCATCAGGTCAGATCAGAAGGAGGCAAAGAAGTGTTATGAAAATAGCCTCAAAATAAGGAGAGGAGTGTGCACAGTGACCACCCAACCCCCAGGTGGAATGTGCACTGATGCTGACCTGCCTCGAGGAGGAGTCGGGGTTATACGAGTAGAGGTCACCCGAGAGAGATGACCTGAACCAGTCGTAGAGGTAATAGAGAGGGAGATTGGAGGCAAGATATTCAAGCTTGGCAAATCCCTATGCCAAGATACATAGGACCAAGTGGCGGGAGTCATAGAACGACACTTAGATGCTTTCGCTTGGTCTGCCTCCGTCATGCCAAGCATCGACCGTGATTTCTTGTGTCATTGCCTGGCGCTGAATCCCCAGGTCAGACCTGTCCATCACAGGAGAAGGAAATTCAATGAAGAGAGGAGACAGGTGATTAAGGAGGAGACGCAGAAGTTGCTCAAGGCTGGCCATATACGGGAAATCCAATATCTTGAATGGCTAGCGACTGTGGTATTGGTAAAAAAGGCCAATAGGAAGTGGAAGATGTGTGTGGACTTCACTAACCTCAACAAGGCATGCCCAAAGGACTCTTCTCCTTTGCCGAGTATTGATGCATTGGTAGATAGTGCCTCAAGCTGTAAGCTACTCAGTTTCTTGGATGCTTTTTCTGGTTATAACCAGATCAAGATGCACCCAATGGACGAGTGCAAGACAGCGTTCATGACTGAGCTGTCTTGCTACTATTACACGGTCTTGCCATTTGGGTTGAAGAATGTGGATGCTACTTACCAAAGGTTGATGGACAAGGTCCTTGTATCCATGATAGGACGCAATGTGCAAGCCTATGTGGATGACATGGTGGTGACCTCACAGTTGAAGGATCAGCACGTCGCTGATTTGGAGGAGCTATTTACCACGATAGCTAAGTATAAGCTGAAGCTGAATCTAGAGAAGTGCGTTTTTGGGGTGGAAGCAGGCAAGTTTCTCGGCTTCTTGCTCACTGAACGTGGGATAGAGGCCAATCCAGACAAATGCACGGCAATCCTGGTTATGAGGAGCCCGACATCGGTAAAGGAGGTGCAACAATTGACAGGTCGAATGGCTGCTCTCTCCAGATTCGTGTCAGCTGGTGGAGATAAAGGCTACCCCTATTTTTAGTGCTTGAGGAGGAATAGCAGGTTCTTGTGGACCAAGGAGTGTGAGGAGGCGTTCCTGAAGCTGAAAGAATACCTGGCCAGCCCAATCAAAGGCCAAGTCTGTGCTGATTTTGTGGTCGAGATGTCCTCAGCAGAGACCTAGCAGGACGAGCCTGACTTCAGATGGGTGCTCTCGGTAGATGGGTCTTCTAATCAGCAAGGTAGCGGAGCTGGAGTGATCTTGGAAGGGCCAAAGGGGCTGTTGATTGAGTAGGCTCTACGGTTTGCCTTCAAAGCCAACAACAATCAGGCAGAATATGAGGCCCTAATCGCTGGAATGTTGTTGGCCAAGGAGATGGGTGCACAGAGTCTTCTAGCAAAAAGTGACTCCATTTTAGTCACTGGTCAAGTGGCGGGAGAGTACTAGGTCAAAGACCCTCAGATGGCCCCCTACCTAGAGTATGTCCAGGTGTTGAAGAGTTCATTTGCAGCTTTTGAGTTAGTGCATGTGCCCAGAGATCAGAATGCCCGAGCCGACTTGTTAGCAAAACTCGCGAGCTCGGGCAAGGGGGGCAGATAGAGGACAGTCATCCAGGAGACCCTGAGGACACCTCGCACCTATACGACTGATAACTAAGTAGAAGTCCACCAGATAAGCCAGTCAGATGGTGAGAAGAGGAGTCATCGGTCGTTGAACTAGGAAACTTTGAAGAAGCCAAGGGTCAATGTGTATGCGGTGTTAGAGGAGGTGTCGTCGCAGGTCTGTTTGGTGCAGAGTTGGGAAACGTGGATGACGCCTTATAAGCGCTACTTGGCTGATGGGATTTTGCCAATGGAGCCAACGGAGGCGAGGAAAATAAAGAAGAACTCAACCAAGTATACACTCATCGATGGGGAGTTGTACAGGCATGGATTTACCCACCCTATCCTGGTATGTATGCATGGTGACCAGTGTACGCGGATAATGGCGGAGCTCCATGAAGGGATATGTGGGAGCCACATTGGAGGTCGTGCTCTAGCATCCAAGGCCATTCGCGCAAGGTACTACTGGCCAACCATGAGGGAAGATTGAATGAAGTATGCACAGCAGTGCAAGCAGTGTCAACTACATGCTAATTGGCACAAGGCGCCACCAGAAGAGCTCAAATCCATATATAGCCCTTGGCCATTCCACACATGGGGAATTGATATCCTGGGCCCTTTTCCTTTGGTTGTGCGGCAAATGAAGTATCTCGTGGTCGCCATAGAATACTTCACGAAGTGGATCGAGGCTGAGCCAGTAGCGCAAATCACAGCCCACAAGATCCAGCACTTCGTGTGGAAGAACATAATATGTCTCTTTGGCGTACCCAAGCGCTTGGTGTCTGATAATGGCACCTAGTTTGCAAGCCAACCGCTAGGGAAGTTATGCACAAAGTTGGGAATTAAACAGGTGTTTGCATCAGTCGAGCATCCTCAGACTAATGGGCAGGTCGAGTCAGCTAACTGAGTCCTACTCAGAGGGCTGAAGAGAAGGCTGGAGAAAGTTAAGGGGACTTGGGCTGAGGAGGTTCCCAGAATTGTGTGGACTTACCATACCACTCCTCAGTCCACCACCAAGGAGACCCCTTTCAGCTTGGTATACGGTTCAGACGCTATGATCCCTGTGGAGATCCAGGAGAGCTCGCCACGTTTCCAAAACTTTGTGGCTGAGGAGTTCAACGAAGAAAGGAAGGTGAATTTGGATCTCTTAGATGAAGTAAGGCAAGAGGCAGGAATCAAAGCCAAAGCATTGAAGAGAAAGGTTGAGCTCAAGCACAGTTCCAAGTTGAGGGCTCGGTAGTTCCAGGTCGCCAACCTAGTGATGCGGAAGGCATCTCCCTACCAGATAGAGAACAAGTTGTCCCCCAAGTGGACTGGTCCCTTTAGAGTGATAGAGGCCCTGGGAAATGGGGCGTACAGGCTTGAGACTCTAGAAGGTGGTCCGATTCCTCGTACATGGAATGTGACTCACTTGAAGTTTTATTTCAGTTAAGACTAATTTGTAAGATTGTACACAGATTAGGGGACACTCTTTTTTCCCTTCTAAGGGTTTTTAATGAGGTCACCCAATAAAATTTTCAGTTAAGATATATTCTTGAATGTTTTAGTACAATGCAGTTAAGAACCTGTCATTTGGGGTTAGAGGTCTCGAAAGCGGGAAGAAAGGTTCGTGAAGAACACCTCCTCTTCAAGTGAGAACACCCAAGTGAATAGAAGGGTTCGCCAGTTAAATCCTCCCTTGCCAATGAGCGATGAGAGGTCAGTTAGAACCTGTCATTTGGGGTTAGAGGTCTCAAAAGCGGGAAGGTAGGTTCGTGAAGAACACCTCCTCTTCGAGTGAGAACACCCAAGTGAACAGAAAGGTTTGCCAGTTAAATCCTCCCTCGCCAATGAGCGATGAGAGGTCAGTTAGAATCTGTCATTTGGGGTTAGAGGTCTCGACACTTGGAAGGTAGGTTCGTAAAGAACACCTCCTCTTCGAGTGAGAACTCCCAACTTGAACAGAAAGGTTCACCAGTTAAATCCTCCCTCGCCAATGGGTGATGTGAGGTCAGTTAAGAACTTGTCATTTGGGTGTTAGAGGTCTCGTAAGTGGGAAGGCAGGTTCACATAGAATGCCTTCTCTTCTAGTGAGAACACCCAAGTTGAGCAGAAGGGTTCACCAGTTAAATCCTCCTTCGCCTATGGGCGATGTGAGGTCAGTTAAGAGTCTGTCACTAGGGTGTTAGAGGTCTCGAAAGTGGGAAGGCAGGTTCGCATAGAACGCCTTCTCTTCGAGTGAGAACACCCAATTGAACAGAAGGGTTCGCCAGTTGAATCTTCCTTTGCCTACGGAAGATGAGAGATCGGTTAAGACTTGTCATCTTGGGTTAGAAGTCTTTGAAACGAGAAAGGAAGGTTCACAGGGAATGCCTCCCCTTTCGAGTGAGAACACCAAGGACGACTTGCACCAACCAAGTCTTTCCTTGTCTCGAGCAAGGAAAGGTTAGGTAATTATGAAGCAAGACGAGTACAGATTGATGCTATAAGTCTCGAGGAGATAAAGGGAGGGTACGTAATGGACACTCTTCCCTCTAGTGAAAGCACCCTAGTTGAACAGCAGAATTTGCCAGTGAGACCCACACACGCCTATGGGTGATGAGAGGTCAGTGAGGTGATATTCAGTGGGAGAACATAGTCCATTCACCAAGTCTCACCCACGGTGTAGTCTCCTATCCTAAAGAAGAATCATACTCATAACGTCTTATCAGAGTTAAGTGCACTGCACAGCAAGAAGTCGAAATTATTAAGAACAATAAAGCATCCAAGAAGCCACTGAGTACCAAACATGCGATTAAGTTGGTTAAGACAATTGTATGCACAAAGTTAAATATTTTTATTGGATTGAAGAGCGATTACAGAGGTGATTACAAGAAGCCCAGCCATGGAATATGACTGTTCAAGAACCCTATCTAGGCACTATTTGCCCGACGACTACCTGCATGGACATAGAGAAGGGCGAGAGGTCCATCTAAGGATGCGCGTAGGCAACCTGAGCAAAGGCATCGCCGAACCCCTCCCCATAAGCGTTAGTGGCATCTTCAGTCAGTTCAGGCTCAGTTTTCTTGAACAGCTCGGCTTGTTGAGCAAGTTCTTCCTCTACCTTGCCCAGCTGGACTTCTTGATTTGTAGCCCTCTCCTCCAGCTTGTTCATTTTTGCTTGGGTGTTCTTCCAGCTCAATGACTTTGTTGCAGAGGGGGAGGATCTTGGCTTCAAGCTGGAGGGCCTCCTGCCCCTTGGCAAACAGGAGCTTCTTGGCCTCTTTTTCTGATTGGCGGAGACTGCTCAGCTCCTGGTTCAAAGTAGTCTCGCGTGTAAGGACCTAGAAACTTTAATTGGAATGAAAGTGTTATATTTAAATAATTTCAGAAGATGTTATCATTTAAAATACAAAGAGCTGGTAAATGAAGTTTCGTAGTAGTCGGACCTCGGACGTCGCCCAAGGTCTGGGGTCAGCTGGTAGAAGTCGGTCGGCTGACCATTGTATTAACCAAGTAGTCAGGTGCGATGACTTTATCGTGAGGTAATCACGTGGATGTGTTCGAGGAAGACATGTGGATCAAGAAGAGTAAAGGAAGAAAAGTGTAGCTAAGAAGTCTTCTACGAGATCACCGTTATTGAAGACGGAGGCGATCTCCGACCTCTCTGGCACATAATCGCCTATGGTGTACATGATTGCCGAATGTGCACTTAGTATGTGGTCAAGGTGCTGGATTAACCATAGTGGGTTCCAAAAACCACGCGTATCAAGGTGTGGGTTAAGCCTTAGATACGCTGGGCGTGCGAAGCTCTATGCTTGAGCATAAGAAATTATCCTTAGTGTTGCATGCATGGGCGCACGAGGAGTAGTGCTGGTCTATTCTTGGAAATGTGAAGCTACCGACGTCACCAAGCCATGTGGAGGTGATACCTTAGACGTAACATAGTGGGATGACGAACCTTCAGCAAGGTGTGACGATGTGACATCGGTGAGCAGAGTAAGGTGATGTGTTCTCGTCACACACAAGGGCGATAAGAGATCGCCAACAGGATGAGAGGAACATCGGTCATCAACCAGGATGGGAGACACATCGGTGGTCTGCCAGGGTGAGACATCGGTGGTCCTCCAGGGTGAGACATCGGTTGTCTGCCAGGGTGAGACATCGGTGGTCCTCCAAGATGAGACATCGGTTGTCTGCCAGGATGAGGAATCAGTCATCACCGGGATGAGGCACGTCAGTCATCGCCGGTATGAGAGACAGACGGTCATCGCCAGGATGAGGGACACATCGGTCGTTTTCCAGGGAGAGACATCGGTCGTCCGCCAGGATGAGACATCGGTGGATAGTCATCGCGCGAGCGGTCATCGGTGGAAGATTATCGCGCGGTGTCGAGTTTCACACAGATAAGGTGGGACCTAGGCTCTCAGCTTGAGACATACTGCACGCGCGACACGTAGACAAAAAGGGTGGTTCAGAATAGTGACATCAGAGTGTTGGCCTGCGCAGAGGCACGCGTAGTCGTACTGTTCAGGGAAGCGTACACGCAAACTTCCCTGCAGAGTGGGTGGTGGCAGCGGCTTTTATGGACAAGTTGGTTTAAGATTCAAAAACCCACTTCTGAGAGGCAAAGAACGTTGCAGTGGTTCAAGAGTGAAAGAGTGAGTTTACCTTCATCCTTCTCTTTTCTCTCCTTCGCGCTGCGATTCAGGCATCCTCAAGCACCAGTACGACGAGCGACAACTGCCCTTAGAGCACCTGGGAGGTTCTCTGCAAGTTCTCCAGATCGGACGCTAAAACAGAGCTAAGGCACCTTTAAGCTCGGTGGGTTTTGGAACTCTTGGTGTTTTGCGCAAGTCCAGGTAAGGGAAGCTGTAAGGACCTGTAAAATTGAATTGGAATAAAAAGGGTATATTTTAAATGAATTCTAAGTATGTGTTTATTTAAAATAAAAAGGAAGGAAAGTGTAGTTTGGAACTCTATGAGATCGCCTAGTAGTACATGATCGCCGGTCGCCTGCTACACATGAGCGCCAGGGCGCGAGGCATGCAGGCATCGCGCGGGCGCGAGGCATGTGGACGTCGCCAGGGCGCGAGGCATGCAGGCATCGTGCGGGCGAGAGGCATGCGGGCATCGCCGGGGCGCGAGGCATGCGGGCTTTGCCAGAGCGCGAGAGGCATGCGGGCATTGCCAGGGCGCGAGGCATGAGAGCGTCGCCAGGGATATACATCGGTCGTCTCCCAGAGGGAGACATCGGTCGTCTTCCAGGGCGAGGGAGACATCGGTCGTCTTCCATGGCGAGGGAGACATCGGTCGTCTTCCAGGGCGAGGGAGACATCGGTCGTTCGCCAGGATGAGTCAGCAGTGGAAAGTTGTCGCGCGATGACGAGCTTCACACAGATAAAGTGGGACCCAGACTCCCAGCATGAAACGTCCTGCACACGCGCCACGTAGACAAAAAGGGTGGTTCAGAGTGGTGACATCAGAATGTTGGCATGCGCAGGAGACACCGGCGGTCGTACTGTTCAGAGCAGTGGTTGGCATGCACAAGCGACAACAGTGGTCGTACTGTTCAGGGCAGTGGTTGGCATGCACAAGCGACAACAGTGGTCGTACTGTTCAGGGCAGTGGTTGGCATGCACAAGAGACAACAGTGGTCGTACTGTTCAGGGCAGTGGTTGTCAGGCTTTCCTGCAGAAGGGGTGGCAGCAGCAACATACGTGACAGGTAGGCTTGGATTCAAAAGCCCACTGCGGGAAGGCAAAGAAGGTTACGGTGGCTCAAGAGTGAAAGAGTGTCTGCACCTTCATCCCTCTCTTTTCTCTCCTTCGCGCTGCAACTCAGGCAACCTCCAGCACCAGTGCGACGTGCGGCGACTGCCCTTAGAGCACCTGGGAGGTTCTCTGCAAGTTCTACAAACCAGACGCTAAAACAGAGCCAAGGCATTCTTTAAGCTTCGTTGGGTTTCGGAGCTATCGGTGTTTTGCGCAAGTCCAGGTAAGGGAAGCTAGCTTTATCTTCAATAAAAGCCGTAGATTAGCTGTTTCTGAAGTGAGGACGACGTGGTCGCCGGTTTTGTTTTCATCTTCGTGAATGCTCTGTTTTTACGTGTAGGGCGACGTAATCGCCGGTTTTAAATGTTGTCTTCTAAAATCCCCTGTTTTAGTGTCGCTTTGCACTTGTTCGAGGTTGATATGTGAAATACATGTGTTATTGGAAAGATCTGAACCTGGATACGTTTGTTGCTGTGGTAGAGATCGTTCATTTAAGTGTTGCATGGTGTATTGGGTGAATTGATGATCTTTTACTGTCCTGTGTGGACTTTCCTTGCTGTCCTGTGTGGACTTTGCTTGCTGTCCTGTGTGGACTTTCCTTGCTGTCCTGTGTGGACTTTGCTTGCTGTCCTGTATGGACTTTCCTTGCTGTCCTGTGTGGACTTTGCTTGCTGTCCTGTGTGGACTTTACAGTGGTGTGGTGTGTGTCTATGTGTGTTAAATCAGTGGAAGTCTGACGTAAGAAATGAGGAACTTTGAATTGATATACACTTGATGCATGATGTGAAATAGAACGACTCTTGAAAATATTGTGAAATGTGTGACTTCTTGGCGATCAGGTGAAGGGAATGAGAAACTTTATAGTTTTATGTGGGTATCTTGAATTTGTTTTATTCTGATTTTTATGTTCATATTTAAACTCTCTTTAAAATATATAGCTTACCCTGCGTGTTCTGCTCTATGGCTGTTTTTCTCTTAAACTGTGATGATCGTGTAATTTTTACACGGGAGCAGATGATCTTCCAGGAAGTAGAGCTCCTTAGTGAGTGGTCGCCGGGGAAGAGATCGCCTGTTTCTATCTCTTGGTGGTGATCACCGGATTTATGTCCTGATAGCAGATCGCCTGTTTAGGGGTCTTCTGTTAGGAGATCGCCGGTTTATGTATGGAGACCGCCGTTTTCGTTGTATTTGATTGATTTCGTTAAGTTTTGAAAAACATTTGACTGGTTATGTATTAAACTCCCTGTGAGGAGCAACTTCATTACTTATATATATAATTATGTTCTCTTCAACATTATTTGTTTACCTTTATTTCATTTTATAATTATTCCAAAGTATTTGGCGGGATGTTACAGAAGCTAGCCTTATTTCCAACGAAAACCTTATATTAGATGATTGAGATGATGGGGCGATGTGGTCGCCGGTTTTCAACTGTTACTGCATAATCCCCTGTTTTTGGACGAGATCGCCGGTTTTGGCGTTGTTTTTCGAACTCCCCTGTTTTTGTGTTGTTTGAAACTGTTTGAGATTTAAATGTGAAATGCATGTGATATTCGAAAATCTGAACCTTGGAATGATTGTTGTTGTGATTGGAATCATTCATTTAAGTGTCATATGATGTGCTGAATGTTGTGAATGTGGGATCAAGGCATAGTATTTTCAGGACAGAAAATACCGTGTAAGATCGTGTAGGATGTGCATTGATCGGTGATTTCTATAATGAGATATGCTGACTCTCCTGAGATAATGAATTCATATAGATGAAGTTATTCAGGCGTTGAGAGTCGATGGAGGTTCATACGTATGGGTAAGTGTTTGAAAGATAACTACTTGACCTGTTGTGTGGATTCACCCTGTCATACTGTGAGAGTGATGAAATTGAGATCGAGATTGTGTTGATGCACATAGCTGTGGAAACTTTACAGCAGTGTAGTATGACAGGTGCAGATCTCTGAGTCTAGTCAATGCACGAGTCTTCCGGAAGTAGTGTCTTGTGTGATGAGTCAGTGGAAGTCTGACGTGAGAAATGAGGAACATTGAAATTGATAGACACTTGATGCATTATGTGAATAGAACGACTCTTGAGGAAATTGTGAAATGTGTGATTACTTGATGGTCATGTGAAGGGAATGAGAAAATTGATGGTTTTTACGTGGGTGTCTTAAATTTGTTTTATCTTGAATTTTAAAGTTTCATATCTCAACTCTCTTTCAAATATCTAGCTTACCCTGTGTTTTGGTGTTGTGTTTGGCTTTTTCTTAAACCTGTGATGATCGTGTATAATTTACACGGGAGCAGATGATGTTGCAGGAAGTAGAGCTCCTCAGTGAGGGGTCGCCGGAAGGAGATCGCCTAAGAATGTATCAGGCATATCTAACTCATAAACATTGTCATTAATCCTCTTGAGGATTTGGAAAGGTCCATCTCCTCGAGGCATAAGTTTGGACTTCCTTTGAGTAGGAAAACGATCCTTCCTCAAATGAAGCCAAACCCAATCACCCTCATTAAAGACCAATGTTGTTCTCCTTTTGTTGGCAAGTTCCGCATACTTGCCAACCTTCTTCTCAATTCTCTTCTTGATGTCTTTATGCAAAGTTTTCACAAAAGAAGCCTTTTCATCACCATCTTTGCACTAGACATCCTCAAGAAGGGGAATAGGAAGAAGACCAAGAGGTGTTAAGGGATTAAACCCATAGACAACCTCAAAAGGAGAATGAGAGGTGGTAGAATGTACTACACGGTTATATGCAAACTCAACATGAGGCAGCAAATTCTCCCACACTCTAGGGTTTCCCGAAATAAAGCATCTCAATAGTTGGCCCAATGTTCTATTAACCACTTCGGTTTGACCATCAGTTTGTGGGTGACAAGTGGTAGAAAATAAAAGCTTAGTACCAAGCTTGCCCCACAAGGTCTTCCAAAAATGGCTTAAGAACTTTGGGTCTCTATCAGACACAATAGTCCTAGGTATCCCATGCAAGCGAACCACTTCTTGGAAGAAGAGGTTTGCTATATGACATGCATCATCCACTTTGTGGCAAGGAATAAAGTGAGCCATCTTTGAAAAATGATCCACTACCACAAAAATGGAGTCCTTTCCCTTTGATGTCTTGGGTAATCCTAAGATGAAATCCATAGAAATATCAACCCAAGGCATTGAAGGGATAGGAAGGGGAGTATACAATCCATGGGGATGCATCCTAGATTTAGCTTTGTGGCAAGCTATGCATTTATCACACAAACTATGAACATGTTTATGCATATGAGGCCAAAAGAAATGTTCATGCAACACATCCAAAGTTTTAGCAACCCCAAAATGTCCCATCAAACCCCCTTCATATGCTTCTCTAACAAGATATGATCTAATAGAACCATGAGGAACACAAAGACGTTTTCCTTTAAAAAGAAATCCATTTTGTATAAAAAAATCTTTGTGTCCTCCCTTAAGACACTCTTGAAAGATTTGAGAAAAATCACGGTCATCATGATAAAGATCCTTAATGTGATCAAAGCCAAGAAATTGAGATCCCAAAATGTTTAGCAAAGTATATCTTCTAGAAAGTTCATCCGCCACAATGTTTACTTTGCCTTGCTTGTGCTTGATCACATAAGGAAATTGCTCAAGGAATTCTACCCATTTGGCATGCCTCTTGTTGAGCTTGTTTTGGCTTTTCAAATATTTAAGAGATTCATGATCACTATGGATCACAAACTCTTTAGGAAAAAAATAATGTTGCCAAGTATGCAAAGCTCTAACAAGTGCATATAACTCTTTATCATAGGTAGAATAGTTGAGATGACTACATTCAATTTTTCACTAAAATAGGCTATGGGGTGGCCCTCTTGAAGGAGGACTGTAAGGACCTGTAAAATTGAATTGGAATAAAAAGAGATATATTTTAAATGAATTCTAAGTATGCTTTTATTTAAAATAAAAAGGAAGGAAAGTGCAGTTTAGAAGACTATGAGATCGCCGGTCGTCTACTACACATGATCGCCAGGGCGCGAGAGGCATGCGGGCATCGCCAGGGCGCGAGGCATGTGGACGTCGCCAGGGCGTGAGAGGCATGCGGGCGGGCATCGTCGGGACGCGAGGCATGCAGGCATCGCCGGGTCGCGAGAGGCATGCGGGTGTCGCCAGGGATAGACATCGGTCGTCTCCCAGAGAGAGACATCGGTCGTCTTCCAGGGAGAGACATCGGTCGTCCTCCAGGGAAAGACATCGGTCGTCCTCCAGGGAGAGACATCGGTCGTTTGCCAGTATGAGACCTCAGTGGATAGTCTTCGCGCGAGAGGTCATCGGCGAAAGGTTATCGCGCGATGTCGAGTTGCACACAGAGAAGGTGGGACCCAGACTCCCAGCATGGAACGTCCTGCACGTACGCCACGTAGACAAAAAGGATGATTCAGAATAGTGACATCAGAATGTTGGCATGCGCAGGAGACACTCGCGGTTGTACTGTTCAGGAAGTGGTTGGCATGCGCAAGAGACAAACGTGGTCGTACTGTTCAGAGAAACGTACACTCAGACTTCTCTGCAGAGTGGGTGGTGGCAGCTGCTTTTGTGGACAAGCTGGGTTAAGATGCAAAAACCCACCTCTGAGAGAGGGAAACGTTGCAGTTGTTCAAAAGCGAAAGAGTGAGTTTACCTCCCTTCTCCTCCATTCTCTCCTTCGCACTGCGATTCTGGCACCTTCACACAAGAGTACGACGAGCGACGGCCACCATTGGAGCACCTGGGAGTTTCTCTGCAAGTCCTACAAACCAGACGCTAAAACAGAGCTAAGGCATCCTTTAAGCTCGGTGGGTCTTGGAGCTCTTGGTGTTTTGCGCAAGTCCAGGTAAGGGAAGCTAGCCTTCATTTTCAATACAAGCCATAGATTAGCTGTTTCTGAAGTGAGGGCGACGTGGTCGCCGGTTTCGTTTTCATCTTCGTGAATGCTCTGTTCTATGTGTTTGGGCGACGTGGTCGCCGGTTTTATATACAGACTTCGAAATACCTTGTTTTTGAACCAGATCGCCGGTTTTGGCGTTGTTTTCGAACTCCCCTGTTTTTGGTGTTGCTTTGAAACGGTTTGAGATTTAAATGAGATATTCGAAAATAAGAACCTTGGAGTGAGTTTTGCTGTGATTGAAATCATTCCTTTAAGTGTTATGTGATGTGTTGAATGTGGTGAATGTGGGATCAAGGCATAGTATTTTCAGGAAAGAAAATACCGTGTAAGATCGTGTAGGATGTGCATTGATCGGTGATGTCTATAATGAGATTATCCTGACTCTCCTGAGATAATGGATTCATATAGCTGAAGTTATTCAGGCGTTGAGAGTCGAAGGAGGTTCATATGAATGGGTGAGTCGTGTGAAAAAGAACGAGCTCGGCCTGTTGTGTGGATTAACCCTGTCATGCTAGGATAGTGATGATATTGAGATTCATTTATTCGCTTGTGAATGTGTGTGATTTCACGGCGACCCTGTGAATGTGTGTGATTTCACAGTGGGCAGTATGACAGGTGCAGATCTCTGAGTCTAGTCAATGCACGAGTCTTCCGGAAGTAGTGTCAAGTGTCTTGTGTGCTGAGTCAGTGGTAGTCTGACGTGAGAAATGAGGAACATTGAATTGATAGACACTTGGTGCATTATGTGAATAGAAGAACTCTTGAAAATATTGTGAAATGTGTGATTTCTTGGCGATCAGGTGAAGGGAACGAGAAAATTTATAGTTTTACGTGGGTACCTTGAATTTGTTTTATCTTGATTTTAAAAGTTCATATCTAAACTCTCTTTAAAATATCTAGCTTACCCTGCGTGTTTTGGTTTTGTGGCTGTTTTCTTAAAACTGTGATGATCGTGTATAATTTACACGGGAGCAGATGATCTTCCAGGAAGTAGAGCTCCTTAGTGAGTGGTCGCCGGGGAAGAGATCGCCTGTTTCTATCTCTTTGTGGTGATCGCCTGTTTTCTGCCATGATAGTAGATCGCCTGTTTTGGGGCTTCTGTTAGGAGATCGCCGGTTTATGTATGGAGACTGCCGGTTTCGATGTATTTGACTGTATTTTGTTAAGTTTTGAGAAAATTTGACCAGTTATGTATTAAACTCCCTGTGAGGAGCAACTTCATTACTTATATATAATTATGTTCACTTAAATATTATTGTTTTACCTTTAATTCATTTTATATTTATGAAAAGAAATTTGGTGGGATGTTACAAGGACAGCCCCAATGCCTATATTGGAAGCATCACACTCTATCTCAAATGTCTTAGTGAAATTAGGAAGGGCCAATATGGGAGCATTAGTCAATCTTTCTTTTAAAATCTCAAAAACTTTTTGTTGTGCTTCTCCCCATTGAAAGACCACATCCTTTTTCACTATGTCATTGAGTGGTGTGGCAATTGTACCAAAGTTAGGTACAAAGCGTCTATAGAAAGACGCAAGTCCATGGAAACTTCGGACTTCATTGATGTTTGAAGGTGTAGGCCAATTTTGAATGGCCACCACCTTAGCTTGGTCCACATGGACCCCCTTACAACTCACAACAAACCCTAGGAATTCTATATGATCAAGAGCAAACATACATTTAGCAAGGTTAGCATACAAATGTTACTTCCTAAGGGTTTCCAAAACTTTCCTAACATGCAACCTATGTTCATTCAAAGATAAGCTATAAATGAGAATATTATCAAAATAAACAACAATAAACTTACCAATGAAAGGTCTCAACACATGATGCATGAGGCGCATGAAAGTACTTGGTGCATTGGTCAAGCCAAAAGGCATAACCAACCACTCATAGAGACCAAAGTTGGTCTTAAAAGCCGTCTTCCATTCATCACCCGGTTTGATACGGATTTGATTGTAGCCGCTTTTAAGATCAATCTTTGAAAATATTTTAGAACCATGCAACTCATCCAACAAGTCATCAAGCCTAGGTATGGGATGCCTATACTTAATTGTTATGTTGTTTATGGCCCTACAATCCAAACACATCCTCCATGATCCATCTTTCTTAGGCACTAGGATGACAGGCATAGCACACGGGCTCATACTATCTTGGACCCACCCTTTCTCTATTAAGGCTTATACTTATTGGCGAATTTCCATGGTTTCACTTGGATTGGTCCTATAGGCTGGACGATTTGGTAAAGAAGAGCCCGGTATCAAATCAATTTGGTGCTCAATCCCTCGCAAAGGTGGAAGTCCTTTTGGAGGATCTTGAAACACATCTTGAAACTCTTCTACCAAATTTTCCAAACTATGAGGACTATCAACAAGTGGTTCTATCTTAAGAGTTCTAGGGATGGCTAAGAAAAGAGGATGGTGTGCCACTAATTCCCTATGAAGCTCATGCCTAGACACAAGGAGTGTAGGCTTGGAACTCTTATCCTTTTTATCTTTTTTAGCTTTTCCCTCTTTTTCACTCTCCCTCTTTTTCTTCATTAAGATTTGGTCCTCATGGACTTCTCTAGGAGAGAGAGATTTTAGAGTAATCTTGTGACCATGGAAATCAAAAGAAATTTTGTTGGAAAAACCATCATGTAAAATTTTTCGATCAAATTGCCAAGGCCTTCCCAAAAGCACATGTGTGGCTTCCATGGGCACAACATCACACAAGACCTCATCTTTGTATTTTCCAATAGAGAAATGGATGAGGACTTGCCTATTCACAACTATTTCCCCTACTTCACTAAGCCATTGCAACTTATAGGGTTGGCTATGAGAGATGGTAGGCAAGCCAAGCTTATCTACAACTCTTGTACTAGCTACGTTTGCACAACTACCCCCATCCACTATCAAGGAGCATATGTTGTTTTGAATAAGACATCTTGTATGAAAAATATTTGCCCTTTGACTTTCATCAAAGGGTTGTGAAACTTGACCAAGAAGTCTTCTCACAACCAACAAGTCTCCTTCTAATGGACTCTCACTCTCATTCCCACTAGAGGCACTTGAATGTGAAGAATGCCTAGGTGTATCCAAATCATGCTCACTCATAATAATGCCATCATGCATGTACATGTTCCTTTTAGAAGGACAATTTGAAGCAATATGACCATAACCCAAACACTTAAAGCATTTCTTATTAGACGTTTTGATTGGTGACTTAGGCCTAGAAGTAGATGGCTTAGATTCCTTGGGTTTGAAAGAGGAATCTTGGGAAGGAAATTTTGAAAAAGATTTGTTATTTCTCCAAGACTTGTTATAGTAGCCATCATTGGAAGAGTTTTTAAAAGAATTTTTCTTAGCAAGTTGGGCTTCCACCTTCATTGCTAAGTGAACTAAAGATCCCAATGATGAGTACTCTTGCAATTCCACAATGTCTTGGATATCCTTCCTAAGTCCACTAACAAACCTAGCAATCATGGCTTCCTCACTTTCTTCTAATTCAATTTTAAGCACAAGCGTTTCAAGCTCCTTGAAATATTCATCCACATTTAGCGTGCCTTGTTGAAACCGTTGGAGTTTCAACATAAGGTCTTTCCTAAAATGTGGAGGCACAAACCTAGCGCGCATTTGATATCTTAAAGAGTTCCAAGAGTCCACGGGACCCTTGTGATATATAATGTCCTTTACAACTCCATGCCACCATTTCATGGCATAATCACTAAATTCTAAGGTAGCTAGCTTAAGTTTGTGCTCTTCTTGGATCTCATGGATCTCAAATATTTGTTCACACTTGGCTTCCCAATCTAAATATACATTTGGATCACTAGAGCCACTAAAATTAGGAAGCTTGACCGAAGGAAGCCTTGACTTTGCATCTTGATAGTATCCATTGCCATGGTGAGGTCTCTCCCTTTGATTGTGATGTCTTTGGCCATGAAATTGGGGTGAAGTCCTTCTTCTCCTATGGTCCTCTTCACGGCCTATGTCATTTGAGGAAGCTCTTGTGGAATGTCTTTGTGAATGATGTCCATTATGAATAGAGGGAGATGGCCTAACATGTTGCAACTCCATCTCTTGTAATTTTTCTTCCAAGCATCTAATGGTTCTTTGTGCTTCCTGTAATTCACCAAGGATTGAAGCTTTGGAAGGAGAATTCTGCTTGTAGGATGCATCACTTGAAAATCCTGCCATTTGTAATTAAAAAGAACAAAAACAGCAAAGACACAAAATAGCAAGCAAGTCAAGAATTAAAATTGGCAAAACAGTGAGCTTGGCAATGAAACTGCCGAAGTGAATTGAGGCAGAAAATATATCACTCTCAAAGAAATAAAGTCCTTGCACCAATCTGATCTTGAGATCTTGGAAACCTCAAATGAAATATGTCAAAGCAAGGCACACCAATCTCAAAGCCAACACCACAAAACCAAAGAAACAATAAAGACAAACAAGAAAAGGTATAAGCAAGAAAAGGCAATTTCAAAAGGAATACTAGATGTAGACAAAGTCAAAGAGTAATGAACAATTAGACAAGCAAGAAAAATAAGGAACTCAAAGAGAAAGTAGGCACACAAAAGAATACTTAAAGAAAAGCACTAGAGTAGATGAAGAAAACAAAAAAAATTAGCTACTGGAAAATTTTTTATTTTATGCAAACTGTGCTTGATATTTACTGATTTATCTGGAATGATATAGAGCGAACTGGACTATGAAATTTTAACCACACAAACTTCAAGATGTTAACTCAAAAATGGCACTGGAATTATGTAAAAACAGCAAGCCAATAAAATTAGATAAATTTTTCAAAATCGCTGCCAGATTACCGTATTTTTTTCGGCAGGAATGTACACTTTTTGTATTTTATTTATCATTTTTTGTGTACGTTGAATTTTTTTGTACTTCTTTTTTCTATTCTTTTCTAACACTTTGAAGATCACAAATCCAGAATTTCAGAAATTTCCAGTGAGTAAATCAATTGCAATAAGCAAAAACAGTAAGCACTTGTTTTCAGAAACAGAGGAATCCTAAGAGGAATGAAAAACAGAATTATGAACTAGCAAAGACATAATGGAAATTGTGTAATAGAACTTGTATAGGTCTAAAATACAAGTATGAACTCAATCTAAAACAGAAAATGTACAAAGGATCAAGCAATAAACTCAAAACACAGAATGTAAACCAAAGCAAGAAACAAAAAATTGCAATAAAAGTACTACAAGAAGTGATGACATATTATGGAAAAACAAGACAATGACAAAACTATTATAGATTCAAAAAGGAAAATACTCAAACATATGATAGGCACAAATAAGAAAACAGCAATAAAACTCAAAATAAGCCTAAAAACAGAAATGTAAACACAAGAACATAGAGCTCTTGAATTAAAGTGCAACACAACTGAAAAATTAAACAAGAACACACCTAAACTCTAGATACCACATGATGTGAATTCAAGAACATAAGATGAAAGGTTCTTGACATTCTTAGGAAACATCTTTAGTTGGTCATTAGAGAGGTACTTTTTCTTAGAATTGGATCAATGTTCTAAGTCAAGAACTCACCAAAACTAATGCCAAAACACAAACTCATATGGAAGTTCCAATTATTGTCAAATTGAACCGAACAAAGATGAAATTAAAGGCAAGGAAACTGAATATAAGTGTTGGAAAAGAAGAACAAGCTGCTGGAAACACAAATCAACCGAACAATCACACAAGAACACAAGCTAAGACATGAAAATTAAAAAAGAAGGAAGAAAGGAGAAGAAAATGCTCATGAAGATGGAGGAATGGTTGGATGATCACGCCACTAAGAGGATGAAGGCTCCTAGATGAGTGTGCAAGCCGCCACTTGAGGTAACCATTGAACCTTCAAGATAAGACTAGTGAAGAAGATGCAAAGCTCTCCTCCAATGCTCACTCCAAAATTGAGTATAATTTCTCTAATTCAAAATTAAGATCTGAAAAATACAAGGGCAGCACCTTAATTTATAGTGTGAAGGTGTTGAAATGCAAGCTAAATGAATTCAAAAATTCCCCCAAATTCAAATGAAAATGGTGCCTAAACAAGTCATGAGGAAGGTGTGGCTTCTTCTTTCACTTTGGCACCTCCTATTTTAACTCCTACACCTATTTACTAACGCACCCCCCTCCTAATGCTCCTAACTAAAGACCTAAAGATGCTTTAACACAAGAGGTTTCTCATGTTTTCCTCTAAGCATCCTCACACAATGAAATTACAAAAAGGAAAAATAAACGTCCCCTTGCTCCTAAAGCTTTGAACATGCTTCTTGTGAGCCTTTGAGGTTGACTTTGATCTCCATGAACGTCCTCAAACTCTTCTTCTTCGTGATGATTGGCCTCCATGTCCTCTTGAGCTTGATCTCCATCACCAAGAAAGTATTGTAGGGGGTTGTTCTTGCCGGTTGACTCTCTTGTCAGTTGACTCTGCAACAATCTCGCGCCTCCTCCCTTCTCCTTAAGTAATGCTTCACTGGATCGAAACAACCTGCACCTGCAAAGATACAAGGGGTGCCCTAGAGGCCGTTTGCACTCTGACGCTAAAGTCAATACTGAGGCAAGCACACTAAGTGTATAATATATCAATTTGAGTCTAAAAATTGCGTACCCTTGTGAAGTATTTTACTACCCTTTATATAGTTTAGGGTTTCCTCTGTGCCGCTACCCACAGACATGCTGTTACGCATCGCTATCACTCAATCTGAGAGTAATCTGGCACGTCACGTTCCCTTAACTGGAGTGCAAATTCTAACAGGAATGCCACCTGGGTACCCCCTCGTGCACCTAATCTCTGGGGCCATCTGTCTTGGGAATACCCTTACTGTTCACGTGCCATACATGTAGCTTCACTTGGAAAACCTAATCCTGACAGGCACTCAAACCCTTCAAGACTCTGCAACTAACTGTGCTTTCCATGCCACACGCATGGATGATTCGTGACCTAGGTCTCTCCCTACCTCTGGGCATTTTACTGATAATTGGTATTGTTCTCGGGACCCACCTTCCATGATCTAGATTAGTTGTTCAAAACACCCAAGACTGATGTCACATCGTCCCACTCTGTTGTCGAGGACTCATCACCCTGTTGTGTGACGAGGATACATCGTCCCACTCTGGTGATCGACATGTTGATGACTAATTAGCCCACTGGTCCATGCTACTCGTGGGACCCAGCCCATGTGGCTCTGGCCCATGCTATGGGATCCAACTCACGTAGCTCATAGCCTACAATTTGAGTAAATCCTTGTGCAACCAAACAAGCTTTATGGCGTTGAAAAGAGCCATCTGTATTCTATTTGATTTTAAACAACCATTTGCATCCAACCGGTTTGGCACCAGGAGGGAGAGAAGTAAGGGTCCAGGTTTTGTTACTTATGGGAGCATGGTATTCATCATGCATGGCTTGTAACCAGGGGGAGAGGTAAGAGTGTCATGAACAATAATGGGAATGGGAGAGTGAAGGTTGGTGTGGAAAGTTTTGGGTTTGATTATACCAGCTTTGGATCTTATCACCATAGGATGAGCATTGAGGGGATTGGGTGTAGGTGTGTGAGGGGAATTAGGTGAAACAGAAGATAGAGAAGAACAATGGGTAGGGGATAGAGGGAAATTAGTGATGGTGTGCGGTGAAGAAAAAACAGAGGGTGCAAGTGGCTTAAGTATGGTTAGAGAAGGAGTATGAGAATTGGTATTGTTAGGATGAGTGGTAGCAGGGTTAGTAAACTTGTACTCAGGAAGGGTGTAAGGATACAGTTGTTCATTAAAAATTACATGACGGGAAACATAAGTCTTACCATTGGAGGAGAAGCATAGATAACCTTTATTGTGTAAGTTGTAGCCAAGGAATATGCAACATTCAAACCAAAAGTCTAGCTTATGTGTATTATACGGGAGTAGGAGAGGGAGCAAGCACAGCCAAAAGTTTTGAAATGACAGTAATCAGGTTTAATTTTAAACAGCATTTCATAAGGTGATTAGTTTGAAATAACAGGGGAGGGGGAGGGCATTGATAATGTGCATAGCATTAGTAAAAGCTTCACCCCAAAACTGAATTGGTAGGGTTGCAGCAACAAGTAAAGTTAAACCCATTTCAATAATATGATGATGTTTTCATTCAATGGTTCCATTCTGTTCATGCGTGTGTGGGCAAATTAGACGGTGATGAATACCAAATTCATGTGTGAAGTTCTTAAAACAGAGAAATTCTTTAGCATTATCTGTTGAACAAGATGCTTTGATGTCTCCAAATCCAACTGGAAAGCTTGATGACCTTGCTACTGGGTGTGTGTATGTTGTCTAGTTGTTTGAAACTTGTTAATTCACTCTTTAAGATGATCCAAGTTCATTTGAATCTTTAATCTTTTGAAAATATGGGTTTTCTAAAAAGTTGTTGAAATTTCGAATCAACAGGTTGTTTTAACTTAGTGGATTTTGAAAAGGTTTTGAAAATCTTGACTTTGTTTGACTTTTTTTTCAAGCTAATTCAACCGGTTGTTTCAAGAATTCAACCGATTATTTTTCTGAAAACCTTAACAGAATTTTCTTAAGTGATTTTAATATGTTTTAAATGATCCTAACTACCTTGGCTCCTTTATTAAATGTTTTTACCACTTGGTTGGTCCATATAAAGGTGGTTTTACGCTCCTAATCTTGGAGTAAGAAAGAAAGTTTATCAAAAATAGTTTTTCCAAGATTTGAAAGAGCTTTGGATCATTCTTAAGTGTGTGCAATAGGATTGGGTTGTACTTCTGAACTTTAAGCTTTGTAATACCCAGGTGTATTCTTTTCCCTTCTTCCTTGATCATTGTATTTCTGTATTTGTGTTGCCAAGGAGTGTTGAGTGTTCTTGATGGGTTCAAGATCAACACTCTTGGTGTGGTTTTGGCTAAGAAGTGTTGTGTGTTCTTGAGGGGTTCAAGATCAACATTCTTAGTGTGTTTTGTAATCTGTGATTGATTGCATAGTGGAATACCCAGTGGTTTCTGGGGACTAGATGTAGCTCTTGGTGTAAGAGTGATGTAAGTTGATTTTATGATTGTTCATTTTTATGGTGCCACTTTACTTGGGAATGGATTTTTATGAGACAAGTATGGTGAGAACATAAGGAAAATCCCCACTGGACATTAACTTAACCAAGTGGTTAAATAGATGTGAAGGTTCATTTCACAAAGGTAAAAGGAAAAGACATGGATTAAGGTGATTATGATGCAAAACCGAAAATTAGAATTTAGAAAGGAGAAAAGGAATGGAAGAGATGATGAAAGAAAGAACTTATGGAGGTGGAGCAATGGTGTATCACGCCACTTGATAGGATGGAACCACCAAGATAAGTGAAGGGAGGTCGCCACTTGAGAGCTTCAACACTCCAAGATAAGACCAAGAGAGGAGGAATTTCACACACTCACAAATCACACAAAAATTGTGTATAGTTTCCTTACTCTAAATTCAACTTATGAATACATGAGGTAGGCCTCCCTATTTATAGATTTAGGAGCCTTGGAAAGCAATCTTAAAGGGTAGAATGGAAAAAGGGAAAAAAGTGGGCAGCCATAGGGTTTGACTAAGTCAATCCCGTATTCTAGGCTTATCCTTCTAGAAACTAGGTCAAAATGCTTTCAAATGGGCTAGGAACAAGCTAGAATGCTACCTACACCCCCTACTATGCTAAAGGTACTTTATTCTAGCTTATTTATACTATTTGGACCCCTACAAAAGAGCCCAAATTATTTACAAAATTTTCTAAATATTTAAGAAGACTAGCAGGAAGAATTTGAGATGCTCTAGCTCATGGCTTCTTCTTCTACTGATATTGTCTTGATGTTTGGTGAGCCTTAGCTTTGTATTTTGAGATGACTGCCTTTTTTGGATTTTTCTTGTAGTGTCTTTAGTCATCTTTGGGTTTGTATCATGCTCCCCAGGTGCGAAAGAATTCGTCCATGAATTTAGTAGGCCTGCAAATAACATAGTAAGTTTGTTCACATTAGTTGGAGAATGTAGGGGTGAAGCAAACTTATTTTCATTAAGTTTAGGGAGATGATATGTGTGAATTCTAGCAACAGGACATGTTTGGAAAGAAGATTTTGGGATGAAATATTTTGTGAAAAAACCTCTTAGAAGGTGAGAACCTTTAGGAGGATTTGGAATAGCATCCCTAAACTTCTTAAAAAATGTCAAGTATTTAGAATTTTTAGGTAATGAAAAAGATAAGGAAGGAAAACACCTTAGAAGTGAAGGAATGAGACTCATTGGATCTTGTCCTTCTTTTTCTCTTTCATTTTCTTTTTTGTTGTTTAGGTTAAGTTGGTCTTGTTTAACCACGTTTAACATTATGGTTTGTTTATTTGGACATGTGGCAGCTATGTGCCTAAAACTTAAACATTTAAAACATTTTAGTTTTGAAGTTTTGGTAGGTAACTTAGGAGTAGAGGGTGAAAGGTTGTTTTTAGAAACATTTGGTTTAGAAGTGGGTTGGTTTGAGAAATTGGAAGGGGAAGTTTTTGTAAAAATTTTGTTTGCATCCTTCCTAGAAGAGTTGTAGAAACCATCATCATGAGTATTTTTTAAAGTTGTTTTCTTCAAAAAGTGTGATTCTACCTTGATGGCTAGGTCGACCACTTTCTTTAAAGAAGAGTACTCATGTAATTCAACAAGATCTTTAATTTCTTTCCGCTAACCACTTACAAACCTTTTTATCTTTGACTCTTCAGTATCATGGATATTCATTTTAGTCAAAGATGTTTCGAAATCTTTAAAATATGCATCTACCATCCTATGTCCTTGATGAAGCCGTTGAAACTTCAACAAGTGTTCCTTCCTATAAGAAAAGGGAACAAACCTCGCGTGCATGCATGCCTTTAAATCATACCAAGAAACCACGGTTGGCCTCTTGTTTAGCCCAATGTCCATTATAAGTTTGTGCCACCATTGGTTGGCATAGTCTAAGAAAACTAAGGAAGCTAACCTAAGCTTTTGGTCCTCGGTGACCTTATACACATGAAAGAGATGTTCAACCTTAGCTTCCCAATCTAAATACAAAGAAGGGTCATTGGACCCATTAAAACTAGGTAACTTTACAAAATTAAAAGAATGTTGTTGTTGTGGTTGGTGTTGATGGTGCCTTTTTGCAAAATTGTGCACACTCCATTCGTCCTCATATTGTTGATTTTGCCGTGCTTGAGCGTCTTCTAGTCTTTGCAATCTTTTGGCAAATTGGCTAAGTTTTTCCTCTTTGTGGACAAGTTGTTTCTTAACTTCCACAAGTTCTCCCAAAAGGTGAGCTTTGTGAAAGGATTATGGTTTGGAAGATGCATCACTAGCAAAAGGAGCCATAACAAAAAGCAAACAAGAAAACAAGAAACACAAGTAACAAACAAGTTAAGAAAAGAGGTTAGAAACAAAGAATTCTTGCGGCAAAAGAAAGAAAAAAACTCACACACTCAAAGAAGAAAGAATATCTTCCCTTAACCAAAGTCTTTCTTGTGGTATGAACAAGTCTCAAGTGAAAAAGGACAAAGCCTCAACACTTGCTCAAAGGTAATTCACCACAAAACTTGAGGAAAGAAGAAAAGAACCACAAGAAAAGCTTAAAACAAGGCTAAACCAAAGTTGGAAAAGAAATATGACAACTTTGAAGAAAGACAAACAATAAAAGGCACACAAAAAGACTCAAAGATACTTACTAAACTTTTAACAAAGAAGGTCTATGATTCCTAGAATTTTGTAAAGCAAAAGGATAAAATTCCACAAGAATGAAATCAATTTGCCAAATAAAATTGAATCCACTTAAGAAAGATAAGTTGGACTACAAATTTTAAAGGATGGTGTGTATGGTGTTTGCGGTAAAAACAAAGACAAAGTATGTTGTTTTTCCTCTTTTTTTTTTTTTTTTTTTTTTTTTTTTTATCCTTGGTGTTGGTTCATGGAATGGAAAGGTCCAGATTTGATGTCATTCAAATTGGCATTCACAGCCTATTGCCCAAAAGAGAGAAAAAAAAATTGGGATTCAAATTTTAAATGAACACTTGAAATCTATGATTGGAACTAAATCTACTTCCACTTAAACAAATTTCTAGTTACTTCAAAACTTTCCAAATTAAAAGCAAGTAAGTAGAATCAAAGTAAGGACACCTAGAACACTAATGAACATAAGACTCAAAGTAAAAGGCAAGATCAATAAAAGATATAACAAGAAACATATTCAAAACGAAAAATGTGATGAACATTAAAATGGCCGAAAAAAATTCTGCAATGAATTAAAGGGCTGGAAAATAAAAGCAAGAAAATAAATGACAAGAAATTAAAGGTACTTGAATTTAAAGACAAGAAAGTAAAGGTACTTGAATGTAAAGGAATTTTAAATTGCCAAATCAACTCAAGAAATTAAGCATAAGAACATAAGCTCTGATAACCACATGATGCGAGTTGATTTTATGATTGTTCATTTTTATGGTGCCACTTTACTTAGGATTGGATTTTTATGAGACAAGTATGGTGAGAACCTAAGGAAAATCCCCACTGGACATTAACTTAACCAAGTGGTTAAGTAGATGTGGAGGTTCATTTCACAAAGGCAAAAGGAAAAGACATGGATTAAGGTGATTATGATGCAAAACCGAAACTTAGAAAGGAGAAAAGGAATGCAACAATGGTGTACAAGCCATTCCAAATGATGCTTCCAACTCACAAAGGAGTCTCCAAAACCGAGAACAAGATTAAAGTACAAAAGAAACTAAAGACATAAAATTGGAATGGAATAATGGAAGAGATGATGAAAGAAAGAACTTATGGAGGTGGAGCAATGGTGTATCACACCACTTGATAGGATGGAACCAACAAGATAAGTGAAGGGAGGCTGTAAGGACCTGAAAAATTTATTGGAATAAAAGAGTTATATTTTAAATAAATTCTAAGTATGTTTTTATTTAGAATAGAAAGGGAGGAAAAAGTTAAGTTTAGAAGGCTACGAGGTCGCCGGTCGTCTGCTACACATGAGCGCCAGGTGGACATCGCGCGGGCGCGAGAGGCATGCAGGCATCGCGCGGACGCGAGGGGCATGCGGGCATCGCGCGGACGCGAGGCACGCGGGCATTGCCAGGGCGCGATGCATGTGGACGTGGCCAAGGCGCGAGAGTTATGAGGGCGTCGCCAGAGGAAGACATCGGTCGAGAGTCTTCGCGCGAGAGGTCATCGGTCGAGAGTCTTCGCGCGAGAAGTCATCGGTCGAGAGTCTTCGCGCGAGAGGTCATCGGTCGAGAGTCTTCGCGCGAGAAGTCATCGGTCGAGAGTCTTCGCGCGAGAGGTCATCGGTCGAGAGTCTTCGCGCGAGAGGTCATCGGTCGAGAGTCTTCGCGCGAGAGGTCATCGGTCGAGAGTCTTCGCGCGAGAGGTCATCGGTCGAGAGTCTTCGCGCGAAAGGTCATCGCGCTACGTTAAGTTATACACAGAGAACGTGGGACCCAGACATCCAGCATGAGACGTTCTGCACGCGCGCCACGTAGACGAAAAGGGTGGTTCAGAATAGTGACATCAGAATGTTGGCATGCGCGGGAGACACTCACGGTCGTACTGTTCAGAGCAGTGGCTGGCATGCACAAGCGACAAACAGTGGCAGTACTGTTCAGAGCAGTGGTTTGCATGCACAAAAGACAACCGGGGTCGTACTGTTCAGAGGAACGTACGCCCAGGCTTTTGCAGAAAAAGGGGAGGGCAGCAGTATACGAGGACAGGTATGGTTGGGATCAAAACCCACTGAGAGGAGGCAAAGAGCGTTACAAGTGACCCAAGAGTGAAAGAGCGAGACTATCTCCATCCTCCTCCTTTCTCCCCTTCGCGCTGCGTTTTCCAGGCATCCTCAAGCACCAGTTCGACGTTTGCCCTTGGAGCACTTGGGTGGTTCTCTGCAAGCTCTTCAAAACCAGACACAAGAACAGAGTCAAAGCGTTCTTCAAGCTTCGTTGGATTTCGGAACTCCTGGTGTTTGCGCAAGTCCAGGTAAGGGAAGCTAGACCTCTTTTCCATACGAGCCATAGTTTAGCTATCTTCTGAAGTGAGGGCGACGTGGTCGCCATTTTCGTTTTCATCTGCGTAAAATGCTCTGTTTGTGTGCTTGGGCGACGAGGTCGCCGGTTTTATATACAATCTTCGAAACACTCTGTTTTTGAACTAGATCGCCGGTTTTGGCGCTGTTTTACGAACTCCTCTGTTTTTGATACTGTTTTGAAACTACTTGAGATTTACATGAGGTATTCGAAGATCTGAAGCTTTGAAATGGTTGTTGATGTGATTTGAATGATTTATTTGAATGGTATGATGTGTTGGATGTGGTGAGTGTGAGGTCGAGGCATAGTATTTTCAGGAAAGAAAATACCGTGTAAGATCTTGTAGTAGGTGCATTGATCGGTGATTAAGAACGAGATATCCTGACTCTGCTGAGGTAATGGACTCACGTAGAGGAAGTTACTCAGTTGTTGAGAGTCGAAGGAGGTTCACCTGTATGGGTGGGTTGTTTGAAAGAGAACAAACCGACCTGTTTCGCGTGGATTAACCCTGTCATGCTGTATGGTGATGTGTGAGATTCATTATACGCTGATGAATGTGAGAGATTTCACGGCGACCCTGTGGATGTGAGAGATTCCACAGTGGGCAATATGGCAGGTGCAGATCTCTGAGTCTAATCAATGCACGAGTATTCCGGAATTAGTGTCTTGTGTCTATGTATTGTGAGTCAGTGGAAAACCTGACGTGAGAAATGAGGAACACTGTATGTGGATAGACACTTGCTGCACTGTGTGATATGAACTACTCTTGAGGAATTGTGAAATGTGGGTTTTTACTTGATGGTATGTGGGAAGAATGAGAAAGCTGATGTTTTTACGTGGGTGCCTTAAATTAATTTATCTTGATTTTAAAGTTCATATCTAAATTCTCTTTTAAAACTGTCTAGCTTACCCTGCGTTTTCGTTTGTGGATGTTCTTCTTAAAACTTGTGATGATCGTGTATGATTTACACGGGAGCAGATGACGTTGCAGGAAAGTGAGATCGCCGGTCTGATAGGAGATCGCCGGTCTGATAGGAGATCGCCTGGCTGATAGGAGATCACCTGATTGACTAGGAGATCGCCCTTTTTTTTTTTTTAGCATATCGCCCGATTTGTCTTTTGTTGTATTTTTTGGTTAAGTGCTTTTGGAAAGATTCACAGTTTGTGTATTAAACTCCCGATGAGGAGAAACTCCATTATATATATATATGATTATGTTTATTTCAAAATACTTGTTTATCTTCATTTATATTATATAAATATGAAATGTATTTGGTGGGATGTTACATTAATGGTATCAGAGCAGTTCGTCCTTAGGATGACCTGAGGGCTGTGGATCCATTGTGTTTCTTCTGCTCATAAAAGTTATTTGAGTTTTTAAATAACAACTATAGTGAAAGGTTTTCAAACGTTTTGTATTGAAAAGTTTGTGTGTGCTTCTGTGCTTTAGTGAACGTATACTCTAGCTGAAAATCTTAGTATTAAGGGTGAGAAGATCTTGATGAAGTAATGAGGGTGCACACTCATAACTGGATCGAGATGATTCTCAATCTTAATTCCAAAGATTTGATGTTTAGTATACATTGAATGCTGGTGTGATCTAGTTTAGCTTATTGAGTGTTTCTGCAATTGACTGAAAATGGTTGTTTGAACTGATGGTGATGATATCAGTAGCTGTTCTAATACCTTGCTTGAGATTCTAAGTATTACGAGTATGTTGTTAAGCTCAAATTCTTGATGACTTTGAGATGCTGACCTTTGTAAGGTCTAGTTATTACCTCCTGAATGAATTGATTTCTTATCAATCTCATTCCTGTAGTTGTAGGGAATATAGAAAACTCATAGCTTCAAGATCCGAAACAAGAGAGATGGCACGTAGACCCTCTACCCCTCCCCAACCTTCTTCTGAAATGGGTCAGATTGCCAAGGCCATCGAGATGATGGCAAGTGCCATCCAGCAGCAGAATGCGGCGATGTCTCAAAATCACCAAGCTACAATGCAACAGTGGGAGACCGCCAGATCGGCCGCAACAAACCCCGACGTCGGTCAGCCTCAGGAGCATATGGGACTGACTGAGTTCCTCAGGCACAACCCACCTAAGTTCAGTGGGAACGTTACCCCTGATCAAGCAGATCAGTGGGTCAGGGGGTTAGAGAAGATATTCAGGGCGACTTCCTGCCCTGAAGACAAGAAGCTGGTGTTTGCCACATACCTCCTGTCTGGGGAAGCTGAGTTCTGGTGGATGGGAACTCAACAGATGATGGAGGCCCGAGAGGAAGTGATGGATTGGGAAAGCTTCAGAGTGAGGTTCTTGGAGAAGTACTTCCCAGACAGCGCAAGATTTGCGAAGGAAGCTGAGTTCCTGAGGTTGGAGCAGGGGGATATGTCTGTGAATGCCTATGCTGCTCGGTTCGAGTACCTCGCCAGGTTTTATACCCAAGCCACCTCTGAGGCTTGGAGGTGTAGGAAATTCGAAGAAGGACTGAAGCATGGGCTGAAGAGGACCATAGCCCCGATGTGCATTAGAGAATTTCATGCCTTAGTGGAGAAGGCGAAAATGGTGGAGACTCTAGAGAAGGGTGAGTCTCGGGTGAGCAGGTCCCACCCAGGCGGTCCCTCCAATGGGAAGGCAAGGGTACAGCAACAGCAGTTTAAGCCCTACGCGAGGCCTCCACAGCATAGGGCGAGAGCAGCACCACCCCAGTCTCATCAGCAACAAACCAGGAAATTTCAATGCTTCCTTTGCGGTGGGCCACACGCAGCCAATGTGTGCCCCAAGAAAGACTCAGAGAGGAGATGCTTTACCTGCCAGAAGACGGGGCACGTTGCCAAGTATTGTCCTACTCAGCACAGAATGACTCAACCCAGTGGTTCCCAGCAGATGAGGAACGAAGGCAACAGACCTCAGGCAACCGGGAGGGTGTTTGCCATGTCAGGAGCTGAGGCGTCCCAATCAGGTAACCTTGTGCAGAATGTTTGCTTTATAGCTGGTAGAGGTGTAAAAACTTTGTTTGATTCTGGAGCGACACACTCCTTTGTGTCAAGCATGTGTGTAGCCGAGTTGGGCCTTGTGGTGAGAGAGTTACCCTTCGAACTGTTGGTCTCTACACCTGCGTCAGGACAGGTGTTGACCTCCACAGTTTGCCCTGAATGTCCAGTGATAGTAGAGGGACGTAGATTCAAAGTGAACTTGATCTGCCTACCTCTTCAGGACCTGGATCTTATCCTGGGAATGGATTGGCTAGCTGCCAATCATGTTCTCATAGACTGTGGTAGGCAGGAGGTAGCATTTCCAGACCCCCAAGAATCAGAGGTGTGGCCAGTTCAAAGAGGGCGATCAGAGTTGGAGGAAGGGGCGAGGTGCTTCGTGATGCTAGCTCGGTTGGAAGTGAGGAATGAAGGGGACGTAAGCAGAATACACGTGGTGAGGGATTTCACGGATGTATTTCCAGAAGAGGTGCCTGGGTTACCCCCTAAGAGAGAATTGGAATTCTCTATTGACTTGGTACCTGGAGCTGGACCAATATCAATGGCACCTTACAGGATGGCACCAGCCGAGTTAGTAGAGTTAAAGAAGCAGTTGGAAGAGCTGCTGGAGAAACAGTTCATCAGGCCCAGTGTATCTCCGTGGGGAGCTCCAGTGCTCCTAGTCAAGAAGAAGGATGGAGGGTCTCGGTTGTGTATAGACTACAGGCAATTGAACAAATTGACCATCAAGAACAAGTACCCCCTACCTCGGATTGACGATTTGATGGACCAGATTCAGGGGGCCTCGGTGTTCTCCAAGATTGACCTGAGATCGGGGTATCACCAAATCTTGGTAAAAGCTGAAGATGTTCAGAAGACAGCTTTTAGGTCTAGATATGGGCACTACGAGTATGTAGTGATGCCATTTGGAGTCACCAATGCTCCAGCTCTATTCATGGACTACATGAATAGGATTTTTCGCCCTTTCTTGGACAAGTTTGTGGTGGTCTTCATAGATGACATCCTCATTTATTCAAGGACCGAGGAAGAGCATGAGGAACACCTGAGGACAGTATTGGAAATACTGAGGGAGAAGCAGCTCTATGCCAAGTTCTCTAAGTGTGAGTTCTGGCTAAGGGAAGTCAACTTCTTAGGACACGTGATATCTGCCCAGGGGATCTCGGTAGATCCAGCCAAGGTAGAGGCAGTGCTGCAATGGGAACGTCCTAAGACAGTGACTGAGATAAGGAGCTTTGTGGGGTTGGCGGGCTACTATCGGAGGTTCATTGAGGATTTTTCCAAAGTTGTGGCTCCTTTAACACAACTGACCCGCAAGGACCAACCCTTTGCTTGGACCGACCGATGTGAGCAGAGCTTCAGGGAACTAAAGGAGAGGTTGACCAGTGCTCCAGTGCTGGTGATTCCAGAAGTAGGAAGACCTTTTGATGTCTTCTGTGATGCCTCACATCAAGGCTTGGGATGCGTCTTGATGCAAGAGAAGAGGGTGGTTGCATATGCTTCAAGGCAACTCAAGGTGCATGAGAGAAACTACCCTACTCATGATTTGGAGTTGGCAGCGGTAGTGTTTGCCTTGAAGATCTGGAGGCATTATCTGTATGGAGCTCGGTTCCAGGTGTTCAGTGACCACAAGAGCTTGAAGTACCTGTTCGATCAGAAGGAGCTAAACATGAGACAAAGAAGGTGGATGGAATTCCTAAAGGACTACGACTTTCAACTCATGTATCACCCAGGGAAGGCCAATGTAGTGGCAGATGCCTTGAGTAGGAAGTCTATACAAGTCGCCACCATGATGATGGAAGAGCAGAAACTGATCGAGCAGTTCAGGGACTTAAACCTGGGAGTAGAGTTTCACGTGAATCACATTAGTTGTAGTAAGCTGACTATAACTAATGACTTCCTGGGAATGTTGAAGGATAAGCAATTGGAGGACCCTAGCCTGAAGCGCACTATGGAGTCGCTAGGAACAGATCAGGTGAGAGGCTTTGAGATGGGCGATGATGGGATCTTGAGGTTTGATGGCAGGATTTGCATACCCGCAAATGATGAGTTGAAGAAGATGATCCTAGAGGAAGGTCATAAGAGTCGCCTTAACCTCCACCCAGGCATGAACAAGATGTACCATGACTTGAAGGAGTCATTTTGGTGGTCAGGCATGAAGAGGGACGTCGCCCAGTACGTGGCAACCTGCTTAACGTGTCAAAAGGCGAAGGTGGAGCATCAAAAACCTGGCGGACTGTTGCAGCAACTGGATATCCCCGAGTGGAAGTGGGACAGCATTGCCATGGATTTTGTCACCCATTTACCCAGATCGGTAAAGGGTCATGATGCAATCTGGGTCATCATTGATAGGCTGACGAAGAGTGCCCACTTCCTCCCAGTAAATATGAAGATGCCCATGGCCAAGTTGGCACAGCTGTACATCAAGGAGATTGTGAGGTTGCATGGAGTGCCTTCCAGCATCATTTCAGATAGGGATCCCAGGTTCACTTCACGGTTTTGGCAGACCTTGCAAGAGTGTTTGGGAACCAAGTTGAGGATGAGCTCTGCATATCATCCCCAAACAGATGGTCAGTCAGAGAGGACGATCCAATCTTTGGAAGATCTGCTGAGGGCATGCGTTTTGGATCAATTGGGAGGTTGGGAGGAGGTGTTGCCACTAGTGGAGTTTACCTATAACAATAGCTACCACGCCAGCATTGGGATGGCACCATATGAAGCCCTGTATGGGAGGAAATGCAGAACTCCCTTATGTTGGTACCAGGAGGGCGAGGCAGTCTTGGTTGGGCCAGAGTTGATTCAGCAGACGACCGAGAAGGTGAAGCAGATACAAAGCAGAATGAAAGCCTCTCAGAGTAGGCAGAAATCCTATGCAGATCAGAGGAGAAAGCCTTTGGAGTTTGCTGCTGGAGATCACGTGTTCATGAAAGTGACACCAACCAAGGGTGTAGGGCGGGCGATCAGGTCGAAGAAGTTGTCCACTAAGTTCGTGGGATCATATCAGATCTTAAGAAGGATTGGCCCAGTGGCGTATGAGATCGCCCTACCTCCCCATCTGGCGAATCTGCACAATGTGTTTCACGTGTCACAGCTGAGGAAGTACATGGCAGACCCTAGTCATGTGCTGGATGTAGACGACGTGCAGATTAGGGATGACTTGTCCTTTGAAGCAAAACCAGTCAAGATTGACGATCGGCAATGTAAACAGCTCAGAGGTAAGACCATCGACATGGTGAAAGTGGTGTGGGATGAGAAATCGGGGGATTCTACTTGGGAGTTAGAAGAACCCATGAGGGAGGCTTATCCATACCTCTTTTCCTTGTAATCCAATTTTCGAGGACGAAAAATTTTCTTGTTGGGGAGAATGTAAGGACCTGAAAAATTTATTGGAATAAAAGAGTTATATTTTAAATAAATTCTAAGTATGTTTTTATTTAGAATAGAAAGGGAGGAAAAAGTTAAGTTTAGAAGGCTACGAGGTCGCCGGTCGTCTGCTACACATGAGCGCCAGGTGGACATCGCGCGGGCGCGAGAGGCATGCAGGCATCGCGCGGACGCGAGGGGCATGCGGGCATCGCGCGGACGCGAGGCACGCGGGCATTGCCAGGGCGCGATGCATGTGGACGTGGCCAAGGCGCGAGAGTTATGAGGGCGTCGCCAGAGGAAGACATCGGTCGAGAGTCTTCGCGCGAGAGGTCATCGGTCGAGAGTCTTCGCGCGAGAAGTCATCGGTCGAGAGTCTTCGCGCGAGAGGTCATCGGTCGAGAGTCTTCGCGCGAGAAGTCATCGGTCGAGAGTCTTCGCGCGAGAGGTCATCGGTCGAGAGTCTTCGCGCGAGAGGTCATCGGTCGAGAGTCTTCGCGCGAGAGGTCATCGGTCGAGAGTCTTCGCGCGAGAGGTCATCGGTCGAGAGTCTTCGCGCGAAAGGTCATCGCGCTACGTTAAGTTATACACAGAGAACGTGGGACCCAGACATCCAGCATGAGACGTTCTGCACGCGCGCCACGTAGACGAAAAGGGTGGTTCAGAATAGTGACATCAGAATGTTGGCATGCGCGGGAGACACTCACGGTCGTACTGTTCAGAGCAGTGGCTGGCATGCACAAGCGACAAACAGTGGCAGTACTGTTCAGAGCAGTGGTTTGCATGCACAAAAGACAACCGGGGTCGTACTGTTCAGAGGAACGTACGCCCAGGCTTTTGCAGAAAAAGGGGAGGGCAGCAGTATACGAGGACAGGTATGGTTGGGATCAAAACCCACTGAGAGGAGGCAAAGAGCGTTACAAGTGACCCAAGAGTGAAAGAGCGAGACTATCTCCATCCTCCTCCTTTCTCCCCTTCGCGCTGCGTTTTCCAGGCATCCTCAAGCACCAGTTCGACGTTTGCCCTTGGAGCACTTGGGTGGTTCTCTGCAAGCTCTTCAAAACCAGACACAAGAACAGAGTCAAAGCGTTCTTCAAGCTTCGTTGGATTTCGGAACTCCTGGTGTTTGCGCAAGTCCAGGTAAGGGAAGCTAGACCTCTTTTCCATACGAGCCATAGTTTAGCTATCTTCTGAAGTGAGGGCGACGTGGTCGCCATTTTCGTTTTCATCTGCGTAAAATGCTCTGTTTGTGTGCTTGGGCGACGAGGTCGCCGGTTTTATATACAATCTTCGAAACACTCTGTTTTTGAACTAGATCGCCGGTTTTGGCGCTGTTTTACGAACTCCTCTGTTTTTGATACTGTTTTGAAACTACTTGAGATTTACATGAGGTATTCGAAGATCTGAAGCTTTGAAATGGTTGTTGATGTGATTTGAATGATTTATTTGAATGGTATGATGTGTTGGATGTGGTGAGTGTGAGGTCGAGGCATAGTATTTTCAGGAAAGAAAATACCGTGTAAGATCTTGTAGTAGGTGCATTGATCGGTGATTAAGAACGAGATATCCTGACTCTGCTGAGGTAATGGACTCACGTAGAGGAAGTTACTCAGTTGTTGAGAGTCGAAGGAGGTTCACCTGTATGGGTGGGTTGTTTGAAAGAGAACAAACCGACCTGTTTCGCGTGGATTAACCCTGTCATGCTGTATGGTGATGTGTGAGATTCATTATACGCTGATGAATGTGAGAGATTTCACGGCGACCCTGTGGATGTGAGAGATTCCACAGTGGGCAATATGGCAGGTGCAGATCTCTGAGTCTAATCAATGCACGAGTATTCCGGAATTAGTGTCTTGTGTCTATGTATTGTGAGTCAGTGGAAAACCTGACGTGAGAAATGAGGAACACTGTATGTGGATAGACACTTGCTGCACTGTGTGATATGAACTACTCTTGAGGAATTGTGAAATGTGGGTTTTTACTTGATGGTATGTGGGAAGAATGAGAAAGCTGATGTTTTTACGTGGGTGCCTTAAATTAATTTATCTTGATTTTAAAGTTCATATCTAAATTCTCTTTTAAAACTGTCTAGCTTACCCTGCGTTTTCGTTTGTGGATGTTCTTCTTAAAACTTGTGATGATCGTGTATGATTTACACGGGAGCAGATGACGTTGCAGGAAAGTGAGATCGCCGGTCTGATAGGAGATCGCCGGTCTGATAGGAGATCGCCTGGCTGATAGGAGATCACCTGATTGACTAGGAGATCGCCCTTTTTTTTTTTTTAGCATATCGCCCGATTTGTCTTTTGTTGTATTTTTTGGTTAAGTGCTTTTGGAAAGATTCACAATTTGTGTATTAAACTCCCGATGAGGAGAAACTCCATTATATATATATATATGATTATGTTTATTTCAAAATACTTGTTTATCTTCATTTATATTATATAAATATGAAATGTATTTGGTGGGATGTTACAGAGGCCGCCACTTGAGAGTTTCAACACTCCAAGATAAGACCAAGAGAGGAGGAATTTCACTCACTCACAAATCACACAAAAACTGTGTATAGTTTCTTTACTCTAATTTCAAATTGAAAAATACACTAGGTAGGCCTCTTATTTATAGGTAAAGGAGCCTTGGAGAACAAGCTAAAGGGGTAGGATGGGAAAAGGGAAAAAATGGGCACCCTTAGGGTTTGACTAAGTCAATCCCGCTTCCTAGGCTTGTCCTTCTAGACACTAGGTCAAAATGCCTTCAAATGGGCTAGGAACAAGCTAAAATGCTACCCACACCCCCTATTATACTAAAGGTACCTTATTCTAGCCTATACTTGCTATTTGGACCCCCAAAGTGATCCCAATTATTTACAACATTTTCTACTCATTAAGAAGACTAGCAGAAAGAACTTTAGATGCTCTGGTCTTCGTCCAATTCTCCCTCTGATGAGGTCTCTACTTTGTGATGACTTCTCTTTGTGTACTTTAGCATCCTTGGTATCTTGTGGGCTTGGTTTACATCAAAGAGTGAAATAGTATAAACATCTTGTGTGAATCTCTCTATCTCTTCTCTTATAAACTGTTTTAACTTAGTTTTATTTTCTGCTAGTATAAACAACTGGTTGTTTCGTAAAAACAACAGGTTGATTTCTGGAATCTAGCTTAAAACAGTTTTTATTGTTTGAACAGATTTTTGAATTGATTGATTCTTCATAGCTTTTCACTCTATCTTCAATATTTGCAAAAATATTTCAAAAACAATTCACCCCCTCTTGTTTAAGGCCATAAATTCTAACAATTGGCATCAAGAGCTAGGTTCTTGAAAGTCATTTAAGTTTTGATCCTAAAATCTTTTTTAATGGCTGAAAAACTACCCTTTGGAGATGGTGCTTCAATTAATAGGCCACCTCTATTTATTGGTTTGAATTATCAATTTTGGAAGGTTAGAAGATCTTTATGGAATCAATTGATAGAGGAATTTGGGATGCAATTGAAAATGGTCCTTTTATTCCTATGCTTTAAAAAAATAAAGTTTTTTCTGGAAAACCTAGGTCCCAATGGACTGAGAGTGAAAGTAAAAGAGCACAATATGATTGTATTGCCAAGAATATTATCACTTCTACTTTGAATTCAGATGAATTTTTCAGGATCTCTTAATGTGGATTTGCAAAGGAATTGTGGGGCATCCTAGAGATTACCCATGAAGGCACAAATGATGTGAAAAGGGCAAGGAAGCATGCCTTGATCCAAGAGTATGAAATGTTTAGAATGCTTAAAAGGGAAACCATCTCGGATGTGCAGAAAAGATTCACCCACATTGTGAATCACCTCATTAGTCTTGGCAAAATATTTGAAAGAGAGGAGTTGAACATCAAGATCCTCAAATCCTTGGATAGATCTCGGCAACCAAAGGTCACTGCTATTTCAAAATCCAAGGATTTGACTACATTGACCACTGCCTCCTTGTTTGGAAAGCTAAGAGAGCATGAACTTGAGATGAACCAGTTGTATGATCAAGAAAATGAAGAAAACCTGTGAAAAGCATTGATTTTAGGGTTGTTGGTCAAAAGGGTGATCAAGACTCAAGTGATGGAAATGATAGTGAGACTCTTAACTTGCTCACTATGAAATTTAACAAGTTCTTGAAGAAGAAGAATAGGGAAAAAAGTCAACCATCAAACAGGTACAATAGTAAGAATGTTAATGATTTTAATTCTACAAACTATACTTATTTTGGATATGGAAAACAAGGACAAATTAAGGTTGAATGTCCAAGCAATGTGAGCAAAGAGAAAGGGGGCTACAAGAAGTATGAGAAGAAAGGAAAATCAAGAAGAGCATACAATGATGATTCATCTTCAATTTCTTCATCAAAGGATGATGAGGAAGCCAACCATTGTTTCATGGCAAATGAAGAATCAAAATCAAGTAGTGTAAGTTCAAGTACTTCTATTAATTTTGAGAATTATAGTCAACTTCTTGATGCCTTCAAAGAAACTCATGAGAAAGCTAATAGGTTGGCCCTTTTGAATAACCGGTTGAAAAGGATTAAACAACTAGTTGGAAAATAGAGTTAAGACCTTGGAAGAAGAGTTGAACAATTCAAAAACTGATTTTGAAAATTTGGAAATGATTTACCAAAACTCTTCTTGTAAGTGTGTTGATTCAAGTTTTTGTGAAAATTGTGAATCTCTTCAAAAGAAGGTTCACTATCTTTTAAAAATGGTGGACAAGTTTTCCAAGGGCCAATCAAATCTTGAAACAGTTCTTGCATCTCAAAAGTGTGTTTTTTGGAAAGGCCGGACTAGGATTTAACCCAAACAGTAAGAGCATATCTGTTTCAAAACCCCTTTCCAGTTTGTTTGAAAAATAACCTGTTCTTTTATCGAAACAACCGGTTGAAATTTGCTTTTAATACATGAAAATGGGTCATACTATTAGGTTTTGCAGAGTAAGAAGGTTTTTTGTTCCCAAAGGTATTTTGAAATGAGTTCCTAAGGTTTCTAAGGTTCCTACTAACATCATTGGACCCAAATTTATAAGGGGACCAAATCTTGCTTCTTAACCTTTTCTTGTAGGGATCTTTGGCAGCCAAGAATCACTTTTGGCCTGTGCAAGAAAGCTGAATATTTTCAAATTAGAGAACTGCTGGATGAAGAGAAGAAAGGAAGAAGTGCTTCTACTCTTAAACCATTGTCCCAAACAAATAGGGGGAGAAGTTTGTGGTTCATTTGGTTGTATTGATGGGTTTAATTTTGCTACATTCTGTTGTTGCCCCACTTTGCACTTGCACTTTGAATTTTGAGTTATTTTGCTGCATAATCTACACTACTATGTTTCACTGCCCCGTGAAAGGTTTTTTCTATCAAGAAATGAGTTGGATATTCTTGATTCTCAACATCTTTCTAAATTATGGTTTTATCCCTTCTTCTACTCTATTTGTGAAGACAAATAGGGGGGAATGGTGTGGTTTTATGTGTTGTATTGCTGCTACTAAACTCTAGTTTTATCATGGTTTAAATTTTGTTGCTGCCATACTCTGAATCACCATAGTTCTGCTGCACACAAGTCTAATCTTTGGCACTGGTTTTTCTGGTTTTTTTACTGGTTTTTCTAGTTTTTTTACTGGTTTTTTTTCTGGTTATGCATAAAACTGATTTTATGTGCCTTGGTATCCTGTTGCTATGTATGCTTTATTTATGCACAAATTTTGTTTTGCAGGACCTTTTGATGTGAGTCTCTTATGAACCTTTCTTGGTTTGGGTTGAGTTGATATAGGTTTCATTGTATTCATGACACTTTCAAGAACTAGGATCAAAATTCTAAAGAACAATTACAAGAGTTTCTACCCAAGAAAACAAAGGTTCATACTAAAAACACATGAATAGGTAACTTGTAGTGTAAGAAAACAATGGAATATGAATGGGTAATTCAAGAAAAGCAACCAAAGTGCAGTAACAACACAAAAACAGTACAAAGAAACAAGAATTAAAACAAGAACACAACAAGAATTGAAACTAGTAATAGAAACACAACAAGAACACAACCTACTATTGGAAATTCAAGAATACAACATGAACCATAATACCCATGGAAACCGAACCAAAAACAGGTTGCTATAACAAGTTTGAACCAATTAAAATGGAAGAACAACACATCAAATGATAGAGGGCATCACAAGGAAGAGAATGAACCAATTAGAATTGAAAACAAACAAGTAGAACAAAAATGGGTATTTTTAGAAGATGAATAGAAATGACTTATGTGGTTGTAGTCTTTTGGAGATGTGATTCACGCCACTTGGAGGGTGGTTCTTCCAAGATGAGTGGGTGGTGCCGCCACTTGAGAGTCTCCAAAGCTCACAAGATAAGACATGGAGGAGAAGAAGAGACAAGTCTCACAAACTCACTCTCTCTCAATTTCAAGATAGTTTCTTTACTTCTAACTTTCAACTTTTTTATTATTAAGAACCAAGCACTCCTATTTATAATAAGGAGGGCTAGACATGTTACAAAGGGGAAGGAGTGGGAAGAGTCACTCTTCTAGCTCCTTCTAGTGCCTAAGAGAAAAAGGAGTAGAAGAGTCACTTTTTCCTAAAGAAAGTGCCTAAAATGCCTTACATTTAGAGGTCTTTTGGTTTTCCTCTTTGGCATACTCCTAAGGCTATTTCTATATTATTTACAAATTTATATAAGACTATTTACAAAGATTTATTTATACTACTATCTTTTGAATTTTCAAGAGAACCCAAAATGTTCTACTTTTTAAGAAGACTAGTAAGAAAAATTTTAAATTCTTGGGTGGATGGCCTCTTCCTCCATTAGTTAAATCCTCTTCTACTTGATCTCCATCACCTTTCAAGTTCAAAAACAACAACACAAGCAAAGCAGGGATTTGTCTTCATCAAATAGGGGGAGATTGTTGAACAAGATGCTTTGATGTCTCCAAATCCAAGTGAAAACCTTGAAGACCTTGTTGCTCTATGTGTGTATTGTCTAGTTGTTTGAAACTTGTTAATTCACTCCTTAAGATCATCCAAGTTCATTTGAATCTTTAATCTTTTGAAAAGATGGGTTTTCTAAAAAGCTGTTGAAATTTCAACATGTTGAAATTTCGAATCAACAGGTTGTTTTAACTTAGTAGATTTTGAAAAGGTTTTGAAAACCTTGACTTTGTTTGACTTTGTTGTCAAGTAAATTCAACCGGTTGTTTCGAGAATTCAACCGATTGTTTTTCTAAAAACCTTAACAGAATTCTGTTAAGTGATTTTAATCTGTTTTAAATGATCCTAACTACCTTGGCTCCTTTATTAAATGTTTTTGACCACTTGGTTGGTCCATATAAAGGTGGTTTTACGCTCCTAATCTTGGAGTAAGAAAGAAAGTTTATCAAAAATAGTTTTTCCAAGATTTGAAAGAGCTTTGGATCATTCTTAAGTGTGTGCAATAGGATTGGGTTGTACTTTTGAACTTTAAGCTTTGTAATACCCAGGTGTATTCTTTTCCCTTCTTTCTTGATCATTGTATTTCTGTATTTGTGTTGCCAAGGAGTGTTGAGTGTTCTTGATGGGTTCAAGATCAACACTCTTGGTGTGGTTTTGGCTAAGAAGTGTTGTGTGTTCTTGAGGGGTTCAAGATCAACATTCTTAGTGTGTTTTGTAATATGTGATTGATTGCATAGTGGAATACCCAGTGGTTTCTGGGTACTGGATGTAGCTCTTGGTGTAAGAGTGAACCAGTATAAACATCTTATGTGAATCTCTCTATCTCTTCTCTTATAAACTGTTTGAACTTAGTTTTATTTTCTGTTGGTATAAACAACCGGTTGTTTCATAAAAATAACAGGTTGATTTTCTGGAATCTAGCTTAAAACAGTTTTTATTGTTTGAACAAATTTTTCAATTGATTGATTCTTCATAGCTTTTCACTCTACCTTCAATCTTTGCGAAAATCTTTCAAAAACAATTCGCGCCCCTCTTGTTTAAGGCTGTAAACTCTAACATTATCAGTTTGAATGACTTTGAGTGTGTGACCAGTTTGTTTTCAGCAAAGTTTTTAAAACGTGTAAGAGCATTGAGGGCTTGAGATTTATGATGTAAAAGAAAAAGCCAATTATATATAGTATATGCATCCATATAGGAGATGTAGTACCTTGTACCATTGGAAGCACACACGAGTGAGGGGCCCCAAATATCAATGTATACAAGTTCTAAGGGTGTTGTTGTGTCGTGAGTGTTAGATTTAGAAAACGGTAGTTGACGAGCTTTACCACACATATAAGCATTACAAAACTGTGTTTGAGGTTTATATGCAACATTACATGTTTGTAGAATATGTTTAACAACAATAAAATTACAGTAACCTAATCTATTGTGGCAAAGTTGCAAAGTGGGAAGCGTAGGTTTATAGGCAGCATGATTAACAGTATAAGCAAAGAAGAAACACATGGAGACCATCTTTAGCAGTTCCTTGGAGTAATATCTGATGCGTGTCCTGGTGTTTAACATAGCAAGCATTAGCATAGAATTCAAAATAGACATTGTTATGTTTTGCGAATTATGTTACACTAATCAGATTTTTAGTTATATGAGGAACATGAATGAGATTATGAAGCACAAACGTGGTAGTTGTGTGAGGAACAGTGTAATGGGTAGAGCCAATATGCAAAATTTTCATACCTTGATTATTACCTAGTTTCAGTGTTTCAGCTCCATGATGACTCTGTTTATTGGTGAAAAAGTTTGAATCATGTGTGACATGGTGCGTAGCTCCAGTGTCAAGGTACCATAAGGGATCCTCAATAGTAGAGGGAGCACCAAGAATGGAAGGAGCAGGATCAGAATGAACAGAAGGTGCATATGCAGTGATGTTAGCATTAAAAGAGCTTGAGGGAGAAGGATCATACCTGTGCCAACACATATTTGTTGTATGGCCAGATTTATGACATATTTGACAGTAATGTTGGAGCGGTTACCAAGAACTAGATTGGGATGAAGCAGGGCGCACTGGCGTGCGAGAAGCTGCAAATCGATGGTTGGAATGACCACCGCGAGAAGTTGTATGAGTGGGCTTATGTTTAAAAGATTTATGAGAAGACCAAGTTTTGGCTGTGTTATTGACTTGTATAACTAAGGATTGGGCCAGCCGATGCTTTTCAAAATGTTCTTCTTGTGCAAGGAGAAGCGCTTCAATCTCATCCACATTGTAAGGATCATTTCAAGAAATAATGGATGTAATAAACCTATCATAATCTTCAGGAAGACCATCAAGGATAGCATCCACATGTTCTGTTGTAGAAACCAGAGCGCCAATAACAGCTAACGAGTCTACAGTTTTCTTGATATCAAGAATGTATGTTGAGACAAAGTGATCGTTCTTTGACGTTTTCAGAAGAAGTCATAGCTTCGTGATCATGGCATGGGTATGAGATGCATAGTGTGTAGTGAGACGTTGCCAGATCTGCATGGAAGAATCAAGACTGACCATCTTGATGAGGATAGTTGCAGACATCGAAGCGAGAAGCCAAGCAACCACAAGTTGATCTTGTTGTTGTTAATGGAGATAAGCAGGGTTGGTGATCTGATTTTCTTCTGTATTAGAAAGGTATCGAGGAGGAACAAAATCACCTTTCAAGAAGTGCATGAAGTCCAGACTGTGTAGCATAGCCAGAACTTGGTGTTTCCAGACTAGGAAGTTGTCATCGTCAAGCTTTAATGATACAGGAGTGTGAAAATGAAGGAGTTACAGCAACAGAGTAGTGCTTGGACTAGTGGAAATGGTAGAGGTAGATGAAGAAGAAGAAGAAGAAGAAGATGCACTAGAGGTCATGAGAGAGAAAAGAAAAAATTGACTATGTTATACCATGTTAGATGAGAGAGAGGGGAGGAGAGAGATATGAAGTCATAAGAGAGAAATTCATAAACTGAAACTTAAGAATTACAAGCATTACTTACGTATATAAACACATATACGTAACAGCATAATAACTATCTAACAACAACTCCTCGAACGACAAAGATAAAGACATAACTCACCAAATGCTTTAATCAGATCTCGACACACAAATACTTCTTGGACTCAAAAAGATTGCAAGTGGTTCTTGATCTCGCCGCGGACTCGAGCGTGGGGAGAATGCGTCGTCACTCCTTCGTTTGGCTTTCTAACTGTTGCGCGTCCTGCAAGGAGGCTCCAGGAACCTTCGACGGGACTCCAAGCGGTACCTGCAAAACACGCGAACGGCGCCTCTAGCGGCCGTTGTAGCTCCGACGCTCAAGTCAGGCAACGAGAACACCAAAAGGTCTCTCTCAGATCTCTCTGTGTGAGACTGTGTGTGTGTGCCCTCAGCCCTCTTTGGTTTGAAAACTGAGTGCCCTCTGTTTAGTGTTGTGTATTCTGAGGTAAAGATTGCATACCTGGTTTTGGTGTTCTTCTTCCTCATATAAACCCGTGTAGCCCCTACAGGCTACCTCTAGGCCACTTAATTACCCTGCACTGTCGTTTCCACTCCCAGGGCTACCTTGCGTGCCAGCCTTCTTCACTTGAGTGCCAAGCCTGACAGCGGAAGCCGCGTGGGTACCTCTGCACCCCTCGACTTCTGTGCCTGTCTGCCCTACCTATTCTCTGGGAACATCTTCACCATCCACGTGGCAGACATGCAACCCACTGGGAGATTCTAACCTTGATGGGTTCTCGTCCCAGCAGGATTCTGCACCTAACTGCGTCTTCTCATCTTCCAGCGTGGGCGTTTCGCGACTAAGGCCGTTCCCTGCCTCTGGGCGCTTTACTGATCTTGGTTGCGTTGTTCACATCGCGCGGCCGATTTCACCTCAACACACACCGATGACCGATGTGCTTCTTCACGTCCTCGTGCTCTGCTTATGGAATCAGGCGAGGTCCTTGAGTAACGTTCTCGCTGGGAGCCTGGGTCCCAGTTTAATACGTGTTGACAAGGAACCCCCGACGACTGATCACTCTGCATGCACCGATGACTGATCACAATGCATGTACCGATGACTGATCACAATGCATGCACCGATGACTGATCGGTGCTTCGTCACTTCTCGCGCTTTGCTTCCAGGCGCTCAAGTAGGAACCGATCTTCTGGTGGTGGTCACTCGGTAGCTGACCACTGATCGCCGTTCTTGAACGATCTCCACCCTGGTTCATCTGCTTTCTCGTGCCACGTGTCAGTCTGCGACTGACCCACGTCGTCATCAGCTGCTGACGTCATCGACTACCGATGACCGACCGGATCACAAGCCCCCCAGTCTCGAGCTGTGAACTTGTTCTCAGCGAAGAGACTAAGTGGTCTTCGTCGCCAAAGAGAAGAAGGAGCTCGAAGCTGATGTACCTAAGACCATGGTTGTTGGTGCCGAGGTTCCGATAGATGGGTTCCATGGGCTTGCAGCAGGTTCACTGCGTCCTGCCAGACTCGGACTCTACCCAACCTAGCCTCCAACATTCAGTGGCCGATGGCAGGCTCATTCCTCCTCCTTGAGCTTCTTCCCTTGCCACTTCTCCTTGTGTGTAATTTCTCTTGCTGCTACAAACTTGTATATAAATCTTTTATGCATAAGTTCATGTTGGATGACTGACCTGATGGCATCTAAATGCTTCGACTGATCGTCCAAGAGCTTGTTTGGGCAAGCTTTCATACTAAGAGCTTTGCTACCGACCACCGACTAGCATGTTAGCGCACCACCGACTAGCATGTTAGCGCACCACCGCTTCAGGCTTTGCATTACTTCCGTGTCACTCCAGCGCTAAGTGCATAGAGGACCCGACCTCTGAAGATGATGCTTGTGTTTTGGGGAAGAGGACTGCTTCTTGATGACCCCTCTTGCCTCAGCCTCGCTGTAGGAAGTCGAGGTGAGGTCTTTCTCCTCTTGCTCCAGCCTCGTTGTAACAAGTCGAGGTGAGGACCTTTTATCTCGCCTCAGCCTTGCTGTATAAAGTCGAGGTGAGGACTTTTTCTATTGCTTTAACCTTGCTGTATAAAGCAGAGGATAAGGACTTGGTTCCTTTGCCTCAACCTCGCCGCAAGAAGCAGAGGAAGAGCACTTTCTCTGCCTGCATCCCGCTGTACAAAGTCGAGGATGAGGACTTTCTCTCGCCTCAACCTTGCTGTAAAAAGCAGAGGTAGAGGAGTTTCTCTGTTGCCTGCACCCCGCTGCTCAAAGTCGAGGGTGAGGACTTTCTTTCGCCTGCACCCCGTTGTACAAAGTCGAGGGCGAGGACTTTCTCTCGCCTCAACCTTGCTGTAAAAAGCAGAGGTAGAGGACTTCTCTCGCCTCAACCTTGCTGTACAAAGCAGAGGAAGAGGGCTTTCTTCACTGAGTGGGTGCATGCTCCCAGGGGAGCACCAGGGGTGGCTGTCTAAGCGCACTCGCCAGGCACATCCCTGCCTGCATGGTATCACCGCACGCCCTTTGAGTAGGCAACTCCTCTTCTTCTGGTTTGGAATCATGCGGGGTGCATGCATAACGCTCTCGCTGGGAGCCTGGGTCCCAGCTTAACACGTGTTAACAAGACCCCGATGATCAACCTTCTTCTAGAATCATGCGAGGTGCGTGCGTAACGCTCTCGCTGGGAACCTGGGTCCCAGCTTAACACGTGTTAGCACGAACCCGATGACCAACCTTCTTCTGGAATCATGCGAGGTGCGTGCGTAACGCTCTCGCTGGGAACCTGGGTCCCAACTTAACACGTGTTAGCACGACCCCGATGACCAACCTTCTTCTGGAATCATGCGAGGTGCGTGCGTAACGCTCTCGCTGGGAACCTGGGTCCCAGGTTAACACGTGTTAGCACGACCCCGATGACCAACCTTCTTCTGGAATCATGCGAGGTGCGTGCATAGCGCTCTCGCTGGGAACCTGGGTCCCAACTTAACACGTGTTAGCACGACCCCGATGATCAATGCACCGACCGAGTACTTACTCCCGACATGCATCGACGGCTGATCTTGCTTTGGGTGCCCCGATGACTGATCGAGCTCTGCTTCTTGGTGCTTAAACGCAACGGTGATGTCTTGTTACGGGGAAGAAGAGTTTTACTTGTTGACCCCTCTTGCTTGCCCCGAGGTCATCGACCTTTGGGTCTGATTCCTCTTGAACGTTTCTCGGAATCTTCCCTTTCCCTCTCTTGGTTTTCTTAGAACTCCCGAGTTCCCAAACTTTGGCCACCTGCACTCACTCCTGGGATGAGGAGGACATAGGTCGGTGGTCCGTACTCGCGCCTGGGGCGAGCAGGCTCCACCCGATCCGTTGCACCTGCATCTGGGGCAAGCAGAACTTGAAACTGGGAAACATGTGCACACTTGACATACTGAAATCTTTTTTATTGGGTGGCCTCGTTAAAAACCCTCATCAGGGAAAAGAGTGCCCCCTGATTTGCTCAACTATTTACAGTATATACATTGAGTGTGCAGTGCAAGAACGCATCTACTTTACAACTTAACTAAAGTGGAACTTTCAAATGTGTACCGTTCCACGTCTCAGCGATAGCTGCTCCACCCAGGGTCTCCAGACGATAAGCTCCGTTCTCCAACGATTCATCTACTCTGGATGGGCGATGACCGACCTGGGATGCTTTACTCATGAGGGGCGATCATGCCCTCTGGTTCAGCTCCCACCTGAGCTACCTGGGAGCCCCCCCAGCGTTGCATCCTCCATCACCTCACGTCCCCATGCATAGGGACCTCGTGTTGCTGATCACCTGCCTGGGACCCCGAAGCGCGATCACCTTGCGCCTCCCTCAGGTAATTGGTCAGGAAACCTGTCTTCACCAACTCAGCAAGTTGACGCCCCAACGCCAGGCATGTGTGGAGTGTGTGTCCATAAGCTTGATGGAACTCACACCACTCGTCCTTCCTCCTTCCAAGTACCATATCCGTTTTCTCTGGTACTCTGAGTCTCGCAGCCACGGCAGGGATGGCGATCAGCTCTGCCAACTCTATCACGAAATCATACCTAGGGGGCGTGTTGTTCTCCCTTGCACGCCCCCTGCCCTGGTCTTTCCTGGGTGTATAGGGACGAGGCCTTCCCTGCGCCTTCCTCTCCTCCCTGGTCTCATACACCCGCGCCTGTTGCTGTTGCTTCCCATGACCCCCGCGTGGCTCAGATGGTGCAACACTGCTTCTCTTCTCAGAGACCTCTGTCTTCGCTACTATGTGCGCCACCGCTCGTCGCCGGATCTCAGCGAAGGTGGCAGGGTGGCTCCTGATGAGCGATTCACTGAAAGGGCCAGGTAGCACGCCTTTCTTGAATGCATGCACCAGCATGCTCTCGTCCTTGCTGGGCAATCTCACCACCTGCGCACTGTAACATCCCGCAAAATAAAACCATACATACATGTATAATGAAAATAAAGGTAAACAAATAATATTGAAGAGTACATGATAATATATATATAAGTAATGAAGTTGCTCCTCTTAGGGAGTTAAATACATAACCAGGTCAAATGTTTTCAAAATTTAAACGAAATTCAACCAAATACAACAAGACCGGCGGTCTCCATACATGAACCGGCGATCTGGTAACAGAAGGCCCAAAACAGGCGATCTGCAGCAGGACATAAATCCGGCGATCACCACCAAGAGATAGAAAACCGGCGATCTCTTCCTCGGCGACCACTCACTAAGGAGCTCTACATCCTGGAAGATCATCTGCTCCCGTGTAACAATTACACGATCATCACAGTTTTAAGAGAACAGCCACAGCACCAAAACACGCAGGGTAAGCTAGATATTTTAAAGAGAGTTTAAATAAGAACATTAAAATCAAGGTAAAAACATTTTTCAAGATATCCATGTAAAACTTAGAGTTGCTCATACCCTTCACCTGATCGCCCAGAAACCACACATTTCACAATATTTCCCAGAGTCGTTCTATTTCACAAACAGCATCAAGTGTCTATAAATTTCAAGTTCCTCATTTCACATGTCAAACCACCACTGACCCAGCACACAAGACACTTGACACTACTTCCGGAAGACTCGTGCATTGACTAGACTCATAGATCTGCACCTGTCATACTGCCCACTGTGAAATCACACACATTCACAGGGTCGCCGTGAAATCACACACATTCACAAGCGTATAATGAATCTCAATATCATCACCATCCTAGCATGACAGGGTTAATCCACACACAACAGGCCGAGCTCGTTCTCTTTCAAACAACTCACCCATACGTATGAACCTCCTTCGACTCTCAACGCCCGAACAACTTCATCTATATGATTCCATTATATCAGGAGAGTCAGGATATCATGACGAATCACCGGTCAATGCACATCCTACACGATCTTACACGGTATTTTCTTTCCTGAAAATACTATGCCTTGATCCACATTCACAACATTCAACACATCATACCACACTTAAAGGAAAGATTTCAATCACAGCAAAAGCTCACTCCAAGGTTCTTATTTTTGAATATCTCATTTAAATCTCATACCGTTTCAAAGCAACATCAAAAACAGGGAGTTCGTAAACAACGCCAAAACCGGCGATCTAGTTCAAAAACAGGGTATTTTGAAGTCTGCATTTAAAACCGGCGACCACATCGCCCAAACACATAGCACAGAGCATTTTACAAAGATGAAAAACGAAAACCGGCGACCACGTCGCCCTCACTTCAGAAATAGCTAAACTATGGCTTGTATTGAGAATGAAGTCTAGCTTCCCTTACCTGGACTTGAGCAAACACCTAGAGTTCCGAAACCCAACGAAGCTTGAAGAACGCCTTGGCTCTGTTTTTGCGTCTGGTTGAAGGACTTGCAGAGAACTGCCCAGGTGCTCTAATGGTGGCTGTCGCTCGTCGTACTCTCGTGTGAAGGTGCTAGAATCGCAGCGCGAAGGAGATATCTGGAGGAGAAGGGAGGTAACTCACTCTTTCTCTCTTTGAAGGCTGCAACGTTTCTTTCTCTCAGCAGTGGGTTTTTGCATCTTAAACCGACTTATCCACCAAAAGCAGCTGCCACCACCCACTCTGCAGAGAAGTCTGAGTGTACGTTTCCCTGAACAGTACGACTACAGTTGTCTCTTGCGCAGGCCAACCACTCCCTGAACAGTACTACTAAGCGTGCCTCTGCGCAGGCTAACACTCTGAGGTCACTATTCTGAACCACCCTTTTTGTCTACGTGGCGCGCGTGCAGGACGTTCCATGCTGGAAGTCTGGGTCCCACCTTCTCTGTGTGTAACTCGACGTCGCGCGATGACCTTTCACCGATGACCACAGGCGCGAAGTCTATCCACCGATGACCTCTCCCGCGAAGGCTATCCACCGATGACCTCTCGTGCGAAGGCCATCCACCGATGACCTATCGCGCGAAGGCTATCCACCGATGACCTCTCGCGCGAAGACAATCCACCGATGACCTCTCGCGCGAAGACAATCCACCGATGACCTCTTCCTGGCGAACGACCGATGTCTCCCCCTGGCAAAGCCCGCATGCCTCTCGCGCCCTGGCAATGCCCGCATGCCTCTCGCGCCCTGGCAATGCCCGCATGCCTCGCGCCCTGGCGATGCCCGCATGCCTCTCGCGCCCTGGCAATGCCCGCATGCCTCTCGCCCGCGCGATGCCTGCATGCCTCGCGCCCTGGCGACGTCCACATGCCTCGTGCCCGCGCGATGCCTACATGCCTCATGCCCTGGCGCTCATGTGTAGCAGGCGACCGACGATCATGTACTACTAGGCGATCTCATAGTCTTCCAAACTACACTTTCCTTCCTTTTCATTTTAAATAAAGACATACTTAGAATTCATTTAAAATATATCTCTTTTATTCCAATTTAATTTTACAGGTCCTTACATTCTCCCCATCAAGAAAAATTTTCGTCCCCGAAAATTGAATTACAAGGAAAAGAGGTATGGATAAGCCTCCCTCATGGGTTCTTCTAACTCCCAAGTTGAATCCCCCGATCTCTCATCCCACACCACTTTCACCATGTTGATGGTCTTGCCTCTGAGCTGTTTACTTTGTCGATCGTCAATCCTGACTGGTTTTGCTTCAAAGGACAAGTCATCCCTGATCTGCACATCGTCTACATCCAGCACATGACTAGGGTCTGCCATGTATTTCCTCAGTTGTGACACGTGAAAGACATTGTGCAGATTCGCCAGATGGGGAGGTAGGGCGATCTCATAAGCCACTGGACCAATCCTTCTTAAGATCTGATATGGTCCCACGAATTTAGGAGACAACTTCTTTGACCTGATCGCCCGTCCTACACCCTTGGTTGGTGTAACTTTCATGAACACGTGGTCTCCAGCAGCAAACTCCAAAGGCTTTCTCCTCTGATCTGCATAGGACTTCTGCCTACTTTGAGAAGCTTTCATCCTGCTTTGTATCTGTTTCACCTTCTCGGTCGTCTGCTGAATCAACTCTGGCCCAACCAAGACTGCCTCGCCCTCCTGGTACCAACATAAGGGGGTTCTGCATTTCCTCCCATAAAGGGCTTCATAAGGTGCCATCCCAATACTGGCGTGGTAGCTATTATTATAGGTAAACTCCACTAGTGGCAACACCTCGTCCCAACTTCCCAATTGATCCAAGACGTACGCTCTCAGCAGATCTTCCAAGGATTGTATCGTTCTCTCTGACTGACCATCTGTTTGGGGATGGTATGCAGAGCTCATCCTCAACTTAGTTCCCAAGCACTCTTGTAAGGTCTGCCAAAACCGTGAAGTGAACCTGGGATCTCTATCTGAAACGATGCTGGAAGGCACTCCATGCAACCTCACTATTTCTTGGATGTATAACTGTGCCAGCTTGGCCATAGGCATCTTCATATTCACTGGAAGGAAGTGGGCACTCTTCGTCAGCCTATCAATGATAACCCAGATTGCATCATGACCCTTTACCGATCTGGGTAAATGGGTGACAAAATCCATGGCGATGCTGTCCCATTTCCATTCAGGGATATCCAGTTGCTGCAACAACCCGCCAGGTCTTTGGTGTTCTACCTTTTCCTTCTGACACGTTAAGCAGGTTGCAACATACTGGGCGATGTCTCTCTTCATGCCCGACCACCAAAATGACTCCTTCAAGTCATGGTACATCTTGTTCATGCCTGGGTGAAGGTTAAGGCGACTCTTATGACCTTCCTCTAGGATCATTTTCTTCAACTCTTCATTTGCAGGTATGCAAATTCTGCCATTAAATCTCAAGATCCCATCATCGCCCATCACAAAGTCTCTCGCCTGATCTGTCCCTAGTGACTCCACAGTACGCTTTAGACTAGGGTCCTCCAACTGCTTATCCCTTAACATCCCAAGGAAGTCATTAGTTATAGTCAGCTTACTACAACTAATGTGATTCACGTGAAATTCTACTCCAAGGTTTAAGTCTCTGAACTGCTCGATCAGTTTCTGCTCTTCCATCATCATGGTGGCGACTTGTATAGACTTCCTACTCAAGGCATCTGCCACTACATTGGCCTTCCCTGGGTGATATCTGAGTTGAAAATCGTAGTCCTTTAGGAACTCCATCCACCTTCTTTGTCTCATGTTTAGTTCCTTCTGATCGAACAGGTATTTCAGGCTCTTATGGTCACTGAACACTTGGAACCGAGCTCCATATAAATAGTGCCTCCAGATTTTCAAGGCAAATACCACAGCCGCCAACTCCAAGTCATGCGTAGGGTAGTTTCTCTCATGAACCTTGAGTTGCCTTGAAGCATATGCAACCACTCTCTTCTCTTGCATTAAAACACATCCCACGCCTTGATGTGAAGCGTCACAGAAGACATCAAAAGGTCTTCCTACCTCGGGGATCACCAGCACTGGAGCACTGGTCAACCTCTCCTTTAGTTCCATGAAGCTCTGCTCACATCGGTCGGTCCAAGCAAAAGGTTGATCCTTGCGGGTCAGTTGTGTTAAAGGAGCCACTACCTTGGAAAAATCCTCAATAAACCTCCGATAGTAGCCCGCCAACCCCACAAAGCTCCTTATCTCGGTGACTGTCTTAGGACGTTCCCACTGCAGCACTGCCTCTACCTTGGCTGGATCCACCGAGATCCCCTGGGCAGATATCACGTGTCCTAAGAAGTTGACTTCCCTCAGCCAGAACTCACACTTAGAGAACTTGGCATAGAGTTGCTTCTCCCTCAGGATCTCCAATACTGTCCTCAGGTGTTCCTCATGCTCTTCCTCGGTCCTTGAATAAATGAGGATGTCGTCTATGAAGACCACCACAAACTTATCCAAGAAAGGGCGAAAAATCCTATTCATGTAGTCCATGAACAGGGCTGGAGCATTGGTGACTCCAAACGGCATCACTACATACTCATAGTGCCCATACCGAGACCTAAAAGCTGTCTTTTGAACATCCTCAGCTTTTACCAAAATTTGGTGGTACCCCGATCTCAGATCAATCTTGGAGAACACCGAGGCCCCATGAATTTGGTCCATCAAATCATCAATCCTAGGCAGGGGGTACTTGTTCTTGATGGTCAACTTGTTCAACTGCCTGTAATCTATACACAGCCGAGACCCTCCATCCTTCTTCTTGACTAGGAGCACTGGAGCTCCCCATGGAGATACACTGGGTCTGATGAATTGCTTCTCCAGCAACTCTTCCACTTGCTTCTTTAACTCCACTAACTCGGCTGGTGCCATCCTGTAAGGTGCCATTGACACTGGTCCAGCTCCAGGTACCAAGTCAATAGAGAATTCCACTTCTCTCTTAGGGGGTAACCCAGGTACTTCTTCTGGGAATACATCCGTGAAATCTTTCACCACGGGTATTCTGCTTACGTCCCCTTCATTCTCCACTTCCAACCGGGCTAGCATCACGAAGCACCTCGCCCCTTCTTCCAATTCCGTCTGCCCTTGCAGAGCAGATATCACCTCTGATCCTTGGAGGTCTGGAAACGCAATCCTCTGACTACCGCAGTCAATGAGAACGTGATTGGCAGCTAACCAATCCATTCCCAGGATAACATCTAGGTCCTGAAGAGGTAGGCAGATCAAGTTCACCTTGAATCTGCGTCCCTCTACAATCACTGGACATTCGGGGCATACTGTAGAGGTCGACACCTGTCCTGACGCAGGTGTAGAGACCAACAGTTCGAAAGGTAACTCCTTCACTAGGAGGTCCAACTCGGCTACACACAGGCTTGACACAAAGGAGTGTGTCGCTCCAGAATCAAACAAAGCTTTTACACCTCTACCAGCAATAAAACATACACCTTGTATGAGGTTACCTGACTGAGAGGCCTCTGCTCCAGACATGGCGAACACTCTCCCTGTCACCTGAGGTCTGCTGCCCTCATTCCTCAATTGCCGTGAGCCACTGGGTTGAGTCGCCCCATTCCTGCTAGGGCACTCTCTAGCAACGTGCCCTGGCTTTTGGCAGGAAAAACACCTTCTCTCTGAATCCCTCTTGGGGCACACGTTGGCTGTATGGGGTCCACCGCAATGGAAACATTTAAGTTTCCCAGGTTGTTGCTGCTGAAACTGGGATGAAGCTGTTCCCACCCGATGTGGTGGAGGTCTCGCATATGGCTTGCTGTGTGGGTGTTGCACCTTCGCCTTCCCACTGGAAGAACCTCCTTGGTGTGACCTGATTACCCGAGAATCACCCTTTTCCAGGGTCTCCACCATCTTCGCCTTCTCCACTAAGGCGTGAAATTCCCTGATGCACATCGGGGCTATGGTCCTCTTCAGTCCATGCTTCAGCCCCTCTTCGAATTTCCTACACCTCCAGGCCTTGGAGGTCGCCTGGGTATAGAACCGGGCGAGGTACTCAAAACGGGCAGCATAGGCGTTCACTGACATATCTCCCTGCTCCAACTTCAGGAACTCTGCTTCCCTCGCAAACTTGGCGCTGTCTGGGAAGTATTTCTCCAAGAACCTCACCCTGAAGCTCTCCCAATCCAATACATCCCCTCGGGCCTCCATCATCTGCTGAGCTCCCATCCACCAGAATTCAGCTTCTCCTGATAGCAGATAAGTGGCGAACAGCAATTTCTTCTCTTCAGGGCAGGAGGTCGCCCTAAAGATTTTCTCCAACTCCCTGACCCACTGATCTGCTTGGTCAGGGGTAGCATTCCCACTAAACTTGGGTGGGTTGTGCCTCATGAACTCGGTCAGTCCCATCTGTTCTTGAGGCTGACCGACGTGGGAGTTTGTTTCAGCAGATCGAGCAGTTTCCCAGTGTTGCATTGTAGCTTGATGGTTCTGAGCCATCGCTGCATTCTGCTGCTGAATGGCAGTTGCCATCATCTCGATGGCCTTGGCAATCTGGCTCATCTCTGAGGAGGGTTGGGGTGGGGTAGAAGGTCTACGTGCCATCTTCTTCGTTTTGGATTCTGAATCTATTGGTTTCTATATTCCCTACAACTACAAGAATGAGATCGATCAGAAATCAATTCATTCAGGATGTACCATCTAGACCTTACAAAGGTCAGCATCTCAAAGTCATTAAGAATTTGAGTTCATCAACAGGATTATAACACTTATAACTTCAAACAAAACACCAGAACAATTACTGATGTGCAGACATCAATCCAAACGACCACTCTCAGTCAATTACAAGAACACCAAATAAATCACACCAGAATTCAATGTAGGCTAAACATCAAACCTTTGGAATTAAGATTACGAATCATCCCGATCCAGTTATGAGTGTGCACCCTCATTACTTTATCAGGATCTTCTCATTCTTAATACCAAGATTTTCAATTAGAGCATACATTCACTAAGGCACACACAAAATCTCAATACAAAAACGCTTGAAAACCTTTCACTATAGTTATTATTTAAAACTCAAATAGATTTTATGAGCAGAAGAAACACAATGGATCCACAGCCCTCAGGTCATCCTAAGGACGAACTGCTCTGATACCATTAATGTAACATCCCGCAAAATAAAACCATACATACATGTATAATGAAAATAAAGGTAAACAAATAATATTGAAGAGTACATGATAATATATATATAAGTAATGAAGTTGCTCCTCTTAGGGAGTTAAATACATAACCAGGTCAAATGTTTTCAAAATTTAAACGAAATTCAACCAAATACAACAAGACCGGCGGTCTCCATACATGAACCGGCAATCTGGTAACAGAAGGCCCAAAACAGGCGATCTGCAGCAGGACATAAATCCGGCGATCACCACCAAGAGATAGAAAACCGGCGATCTCTTCCTCGGCGACCACTCACTAAGGAGCTCTACATCCTGGAAGATCATCTGCTCCCGTGTAACAATTACACGATCATCACAGTTTTAAGAGAACAGCCACAGCACCAAAACACGCAGGGTAAGCTAGATATTTTAAAGAGAGTTTAAATAAGAACATTAAAATCAAGGTAAAAACATTTTTCAAGATATCCATGTAAAACTTAGAGTTGCTCATACCCTTCACCTGATCGCCCAGAAACCACACATTTCACAATATTTCCCAGAGTCGTTCTATTTCACAAACAGCATCAAGTGTCTATAAATTTCAAGTTCCTCATTTCACATGTCAAACCACCACTGACCCAGCACACAAGACACTTGACACTACTTTCGGAAGACTCGTGCATTGACTAGACTCATAGATCTGCACCTGTCATACTGCCCACTGTGAAATCACACACATTCACAGGGTCGCCGTGAAATCACACACATTCACAAGCGTATAATGAATCTCAATATCATCACCATCCTAGCATGACAGGGTTAATCCACACACAACAGGCCGAGCTCGTTCTCTTTCAAACAACTCACCCATACGTATGAACCTCCTTCGACTCTCAACGCCCGAACAACTTCATCTATATGATTCCATTATATCAGGAGAGTCAGGATATCATGACGAATCACCGGTCAATGCACATCCTACACGATCTTACACGGTATTTTCTTTCCTGAAAATACTATGCCTTGATCCACATTCACAACATTCAACACATCATACCACACTTAAAGGAAAGATTTCAATCACAGCAAAAGCTCACTCCAAGGTTCTTATTTTCGAATATCTCATTTAAATCTCATACCGTTTCAAAGCAACATCAAAAACAGGGAGTTCGTAAACAACGCCAAAACCGGCGATCTAGTTCAAAAACAGGGTATTTCGAAGTCTGCATTTAAAACCGGCGACCACGTCGCCCAAACACATAGCACAGAGCATTTTACAAAGATGAAAAACGAAAACCGGCGACCACGTCGCCCTCACTTCAGAAATAGCTAAACTATGGCTTGTATTGAGAATGAAGTCTAGCTTCCCTTACCTGGACTTGTGCAAACACCTAGAGTTCCGAAACCCAACGAAGCTTGAAGAACGCCTTGGCTCTGTTTTTGCGTCTGGTTGAAGGACTTGCAGAGAACTGCCCAGGTGCTCTAATGGTGGCTGTCGCTCATCGTACTCTCGTGTGAAGGTGCTAGAATCGCAGCGCGAAGGAGATATCTGGAGGAGAAGGGAGGTAACTCACTCTTTCTCTCTTTGAAGGCTGCAACGTTTCTTTCTCTCAGCAGTGGGTTTCTGCATCTTAAACCGACTTATCCACCAAAAGCAGCTGCCACCACCCACTCTGCAGAGAAGTCTGAGTGTACGTTTCCCTGAACAGTACAACTATAGTTGTCTCTTGCGCAGGCCAACCACTCCCTGAACAGTACTACTAAGCGTGCCTCTGCGCAGGCTAACACTCTGAGGTCACTATTCTGAACCACCCTTTTTGTCTACGTGGCGCGCGTGCAGGACGTTCCATGCTGGAAGTCTGGGTCCCACCTTCTCTGTGTGTAACTCGACGTCGCGCAATGACCTTTCACCGATGACCACAGGCGCGAAGTCTATCCACCGATGACCTCTCCCGCGAAGGCTATCCACCGATGACCTCTCGTGCGAAGGCCATCCACCGATGACCTATCGCGCGAAGGCTATCCACCGATGACCTCTCGCGCGAAGACAATCCACCGATGACCTCTCGCGCGAAGACAATCCACCGATGACCTCTTCCTGGCGAACGACCGATGTCTCCCCCTGGCAAAGCCCGCATGCCTCTCGCGCCCTGGCAATGCCCGCATGCCTCTCGCGCCCTGGCAATGCCCGCATGCCTCGCGCCCTGGCGATGCCCGCATGCCTCTCGCGCCCTGGCAATGCCCGCATGCCTCTCGCCCGCGCGATGCCTGCATGCCTCGCGCCCTGGCGACGTCCACATGCCTCGCGCCCGCGCGATGCCTGCATGCCTCGCGCCCTGGCGCTCATGTGTAGCAGGTGACCGGCGATCATGTACTACTAGGCGATCTCATAGTCTTCCAAACTACACTTTCCTTCCTTTTCATTTTAAATAAAGACATACTTAGAATTCATTTAAAATATATCTCTTTTATTCCAATTTAATTTTACAGGTCCTTACACGCACCAAAGCGGTTGAGGAAGTCCTTCAGCGACTCCCCCTGGTTCTGGCGTACGTCGAACAAGTCGTAAGTCACCACTGGCGGCGCTCTGTTGACTATATACTGCTCCGTGAATAGCTTTGAGAACTGATGGAAGGAGGTGATGTGGCCCTCCGGCAAGCTCACGAACCACTCCATAGCTACTCCGCTCAGCGTGCTCATAAGCATTTTGCAGTACACAGCGTCTGATCCTCCAGACAGCATCATCTGAGTGTGGAAGGCTGTCAAATGTGCCTCTGGGTCTTCCACCCCCGTGAACGACGCCTTCACTCCCACCAAGTTGGGGGGCACCACCGTGTTCATGATCTCGGGGGAGAAGGGCATAGGAAATGCTCTAGGGGGCGACGGCGGCATCGACGTTCTATCTTCGGATACGCGCTCATTCTGCGCCTGCAACTCCCTACGCAACTCCTCGTTGACGCGGTTCAACTCTTCATTCCTGCTATGCGATGCAGTCAGCTCTGCATGCATCTTCTCTTGCTCAACTCTCGATGCCGCGACGCTATCCTGCAACGCGGGCATCATCCCCATGACCTGCGCCATGGTCACAGTTCCTTCACCAGCAGGTGGTGGAGGTGTCGTTTGTCTGGTTCTTCTACTCATCTGTGCGATTTCCACTCTCGTTCTTGTGTATGGGGGCTTCGTTTTACTTCGTGCCCCACGGTGGGCGCCAAATGATCTCGCCGCGGACTCGAGCGTGGGGAGAATGCCTCGTCACTCCTTCGTTTGGCTTTCTAACTGTTGCGCGTCCTGCAAGGAGGCTCCAGGAACCTTCAACGGGACTCCAAGCGGTACCTGCAAAACACGCGAACGGCGCCTCTAGCGGCCGTTGTAGCTCCGACGCTCAAGTCAGGCAACGAGAACACCAAAAGGTCTCTCTCAGATCTCTCTGTGTGAGACTGTGTGTGTGTGCCCTCAGCCCTCTTTGGTTCGAAAACTGAGTGCCCTCTGTTTAGTGTTGTGTATTCTGAGGTAAAGATTGCATACCTGGTTTTGGTGTTCTTCTTCCTCATATAAACCCGTGTAGCCCCTACAGGCTACCTCTTGGCCACTTAATTACCCTGCACTGTCGTTTCCACTCGCAGGGCTACCTTGCGTGCCAGCCTTCTTCACTTGAGTGCCAAGCCTGACAGCGGAAGCCGGGTGGGTACCTCTGCACCCCTCGACTTCAGTGCCTGTCTGCCCTACCTATTCTCTGGGAACATCTTCACCATCCACGTGGCAGACATGCAACCCACTGGGAGATTCTAACCTTGATGGGTTCTCGTCCCAGCAGGATTCTGCACCTAACTGCGTCTTCTCATCTTCCAGCATGGGCGTTTCGCGACTAAGGCCGTTCCCTGCCTCTGGGCGCTTTACTGATCTTGGTTGCGTTGTTCACATCGCGCAACCGATGTCACCTCAACACACATCGATGACTGATGTGCTTCTTCACGTCCTCGTGCTCTGCTTATGGAATCAGGCGAGGTCCTTGAGTAACGTTCTCGCTGGGAGCCTGGGTCCCAGTTTAATACGTGTTGACAAGGAACCCCTGACGACTGATCACTCTGCATGCACCGATGACTGATCACAATGCATGTACCGATGACTGATCACAATGCATGCACCGATGACTGATCGGTGCTTCGTCACTTCTCGCGCTTTGCTTCCAGGCGCTCAAGTAGGAACCGATCTTCTGGTGGTGGTCACTCGGTAGCTGACCACTGATCGCCGTTCTTGAACGATCTCCACCCTGGTTCATCTGCTTTCTCGTGCCACGCGTCAGTCTGCGACTGACCCACGTCGTCATCAGCTGCTGACGTCATCGACTACTGATGATCGACCAGATCAGTTCTTATCCACTATATATTTATAAAAATCGAAGGAAGGACAACCCAATCGTCATAGCAATCTTCATTCGTGATATTCTTACTTTTCAATAAAAGTTATCTTCACGGCATAATCATGACGCTACTACCAAAAGGGTGAAAACTAAGTTTTGCTTATTTTTCAACAAATGAGCACGATTGGGATATTAGTCATATTCATGAAATCGTTCATCTTAAAACATTATTGTAGGTTGAGATTATATTAGTCATGGAATAAAATATTTCCAAACTAATACGTGGATTCTTCAAAGGTTGAAATGATACTGGCCTTGAATTGTTGTGTCTATATACACATGGATTTAGACTTTGAAAAAGTTTCTCAAATTTAAGAGGCTAACCAAGATTATATCAATCTAAGAATTAACATCTTGATTCATTAATATGATTACAATTAAATAGATGATCACATGTTTATCTCTAATCATATCCAATTGAGGCAATTAACTCATACTTATTAATATACAATAAATTTAAGATATGTATTATTCATCAATTAGACATTTGTTATTATATAAAATTTTAACTAATTTAATCATCAAAATATCTTTTACACGTATAATTTACCCCAATAGGGGAAGAAAACATCTAAAACAAACAAAAAAAAAGGTAATATCATCTCAAAATATAAAAGAATAAAAAAATATTAATTTTTTTAACTTAGTATTGAAAGAATACACCTAAAAAAAAAGAGTAACATATCAAAATACAAAAGAGTAGAAACAATATTAATTTTGTGAGGTTACCCAACTTTTGTATAAGAAAAATGATGGTTGAACAACGGGCAGTGGAGTTACTCCACCGTACAACTGCCCACGTGGCAAGATTAATATTATTTTATTTAGACTTGTGGGGTCCGTGAAAATATTTTGAATACATTTAACATTTGGATTTGGGGTCAGAATGTATGTGAAATTAGGACATAACAAATTGGGGCATCGTTCCTCTTTCACATTTCACTCTATTCTTAACTTTCTTCCTCTTTCGTGTTATTCTTCTCCTTCATCTTCGTACGTTGCCTTCCTGTTCTCCTTCATTCTCCAATGGCATGCGCATCCTCTTCCACGTTCTTCTCTAGCTTTCTCCTCCACCTTCTCTTCCACCATTTGTCACTTTTGCAACTCTTTTCACGGTGGTGGGTTTAGGGATTGGTGCCCAAAGGTAATATATTTTGTATTCAATCTTTTCTTAAGTGAAACATTCATGTTGTGTGATTTGTGTTGGGTGATCCATGTTATTTGCTGTGTGTTACTTAGTTTGTGTAACTATGTATGCTTTTTTAGTATTTTTTTTTTCTCCAAAAAAAACGTTTTCTGGTTGGGGCGGGGCATGATGTAGGGAGAAAGAAAGGTAAATCAAGTTTTTAGCGGCCAAAAGTGTAGGGCAGTGTCAAGGAAGCACAAAATTCATTGAACTTAGAGGGTGACAGTATGTGGTGAGCCTAGTAGGAATATGTGGTGACCGACACTAGACTTCCTGTAAAGACCGAGTGAAACTTTTTCAGAAAATATGAAGTGAGTGTTCATGTTGGTTGGGGTGGGCATGATGTGAGGAGAAAGTGATTTAAATCAGGTTTTTAGAGGCCATGAGCTTAAGGCGTTGTTAGGTAAGCACAAAATTCACTCAACTTAAAGAGTGACAGTATGTGGTGACCCTAGTATGAATATGTGGTGCCCACATTACACATCCTACATAGACCCATAGAAACTTTTTCTGGAAATGTGAAGTGAGTGTTCGTGTTGAATGGGGTGGGCATGAGGTGGGGACAAAGTGGTTTGAATCAGGTCTTCAAAGGCCATGAGTGTAGAGCAGTGTCAAGTGAGCATAAAAATTCACTGAACTTAGAGAGTGACAGTATGTGGTGATCCTAGTACGAATATGTGGTAACCCACATTACACTTCCTGCACAGACCGAGTGAAACTTTTTCTGGAAATGTCAAGTGAGTGTTCGTGTTGGTTCTGGAGGGCATGAGGTGGGGAGAAATTGGGTTAAATGAGGGCTTTAGAGGCCATGATAGTAGGCTAGTGTGAACTAACCACAAAATTCACTCAACTTATAGAGTGGCAGTATGTGGTGTGTAAGGACCTGAAAAATTTATTGGAATGAAAGAGTATGTTTTAAATAAATTCTAAGTATGTTTTTATTTAGAATAGAAAGGGAGGAAAAAGTTAAGTTTAGAAGGCTACGAGGTCGCCGGTCGCCTGCTACACATGAGCGCCAGGTGGGCATCGCGCGGGCGTGAGAGGCATGCAGGCATCGCGCGGGCGCGAGAGGCATGCAGGCATCGCGCGGGCGCGAGAGGCATGCAGGCATCGCGCGGGCGCGAGAGGCATGCAGGCATCGCGCGGGCGTGAGAGGCATGCAGGCATCGCGCGGGCGCGAGAGGCATGCAGGCATCGCGCGGGCGTGAGAGGCATGCAGGCATCGCGCGGGCGTGAGAGGCATGCAGGCATCGCGCGGGCGCGAGGCACGCGGGCATTGCCAGGGCGCGATGCATGGGGACGTGGCCAAGGCGCGAGAGTTATGAGGGCGTCGCCAGGGAAGACATCGGTTGTCTCCCAGAGGAAGACATCGGTCGTTCGCCAAGAAGATGTCATCGGTGGTTATCTTCGCGCGAGGTCATCGGTGGATCGTCTTCGCGCGAGAGGTCATCAGTGGTTTCTCTTCGAGCTGGTAGTCATCGGCGAAAGGTCATCGCGCGACATTGAGTTACACCCAGAGAACGTGGGCCCCAGACTCCCAGCAAGAGATGTTCTGCACGCGCGCCACGTAGACAAAAGAGTGGTTCAGAATAGTGACCTCAGAGCATAGCCTGCGCAGAGGCACGCTTAGTAGTACTGTTCAGGGAAGCGTGCACGCAAACTTCCCTGCAGAGTAGGTGGTGGCAGCTGCTTTTGGAGGGATAAGTTGGTTTAAGTTACAAAAATCCACTGCTGAGAGAAAAGAAAAACATTGTTGTATTCGACGAGAGAAAGAGTGAGTTCCTTCCCTTCTCCTCCAGTTACCTCCTCCGCGTTGCGATTTCAGCATCTCCACACAAGAGTACGACGAGAAGCAACACCATTGGAGCACCTGGGAAAGTTCTCTGCAACTCCTTCAAAACCAGACTCAAGAAATAGAGCCAAGGCATTCTTCAAGCTCTGTTGGATTTCGAAGCTCCTGGTGGTTGCGCAAGTCCAGGTAAGGGAAGCTAGACCTCTTTTTCCATACAAGCCACAGTGTAGCTATCTCTGAAGTGAGGGCGACGTGGTCGCCATTTTTGTTTTCATCTGCGTAAAATGCTCTGTTTGTGTGCTTGGGCGACGTGGTCGCCGGTTTTATATACAGTCTTCGAAACACCCTGTTTTTGAACTAGATCGCCGATTTTGGCGCTGTTTTACGAACTCCACTGTGTTTGACGTTGTTTGAAGCTGTTTGGGATTTAAATACAATATATATGTGATATTCGAAAGTTTGAAACGTTGAAATGGTTGTTGCTGTGATTTGAAATATTCCTTTGTATGGCATGACGTCTTGAATGCTGTGAATGTGGGATCGAGGCATAGTATTTTCAGGAAAGAAAATACCGTGTAAGATCTTGTAGTAGGTGCATTGATCGGTGATTCCTAAGGGGATATCCTGACTCTGCTGAGGTAATGGAATCACGTAGAGGAAGTTACTCAGTTGTTGAGAGTCGAAGGAGGTCTATATGATGGGCGTCTCGTGTGAAAAAGAACGAGCTCCGCCTGTCCTATGGATTAACCCTGTCATACCAGGAGAACTAATGACATTGAGATGATATATGCGCATGCTGTGTGGATTCACAGCGACCCTGTGTGGATTTCACAGTGGTGTGGTATGACAGGTGCAGATCTCTGAGTCTAATCAACGCACGAGTCAATCCGGAAGTAGTGTCAAGTGTCTTGTGTGGTGAGTCAGTGGAAAGTCTGACGTGAGAAATGAGAAACATTGATAGTTTATAGACACTTGATGCAGTATTGTGAAATGGAATGACTATGGGTGAATGTTGTGAAATGTGTGATTTTGGACAATCAGGTGAATGATATGAGCAACTCTACGTTTTACATGGATACTTTGAAACTTGTTTTACTTTGATTTTCATGTTCATGATTTAAACTTCCTTTAAATTATATAGCTTACCCTGCGTGTTATGGTTCTGTGGCTGTTCTCTTAAAACTGTGATGATCGTGTATAACTTACACGGGAGCAGATGATCTTCCAGGAAGTAGAGCTCCTTAGTGAAGTGGTCGCCGGAAAGGAGATCGGCTGTTTTTGGGTCCCCCGATGGGCAATCGGCCTCGTCCGATAGGAGATCGGTCTCTTCCGATAGGAGATCGCCTGCTTCGAATTTTTTTTTTACTGTATTTTGTTTATGTTTCTGAAAAAAAAAAAAAATTTGACCGAATTTGTATTAAACTCCCTGTGAGGAGAAACTACATTTCATATATATAATATTTTGTTCACTTCAATCTATTTGTTACCTTATTTTCATTATATACATTTGTATGGTATTTTGGCGGGATGTTACATTAATGGTATCAGAGCAGTTCGTCCTTAGGATGACCTGAGGGCTGTGGATCCATTGTGTTTCTTCTGCTCATGAAATTTATTTGAGTTTAAAATAACAACTATAGTGAAAAGTTTCAAACGTTTTTGTATTGAGATTTTGTGTGTGCTTTGGTGAATATATGTTATAACTGAAAATCTTAGTATTAAGAGTGAGAAGGTCTTGATAAAGTAGTGAGGGTGCACACTCATAACTGGATCGGGATGAGTCTCAACCTTAATTCCAAAGGTTTGATGTTTAGCATATATTGAATTATGGTGTGAGCTATTTCATTTTCTTGAGTGTCTTTGTAATGGATTGAGAATGGTTGATTGGATTGATGACTGCATACCAGTAGTTGTTCTGGTGTTATGCTTGATGTTATAAGCATTATGATTCTGTTGTTGAGCTCAAATTCTTAAGGATTTTGAGATGCTGACCTTTGTAAGGTCTAGATGGTACCTCCTGAATGAATTGATTTCTGATCGATCTCATTCTTGTAGTTGTAGGGAATATAGAAACCAATAGATTCAGAATCCAGAACGAAGAAGATGGCACGTAGACCTTCTACCCCACCCCAACCTTCCTCAGAGATGAGCCAGATCGCCAAGGCCATCGAGATGATGGCGACTGCCATTCAGCAGCAGAATGCGGCAATGGCTCAGAACCATCAAGCCACAATGCAACACTGGGAAACTGCCCGATCTGCTGAGACAAACTCCCACGTCGGTCAGCCCCAAGAACAGATGGGACTGGCCGAGTTCATGAGGCACAACCCACCTAAGTTCAGTGGGAATGCTACCCCTGACCAGGCAGATCAGTGGGTCAGGGAGTTGGAGAAAATCTTTAGGGCGACCTCCTGCCCTGAAGAGAAGAAGCTGTTGTTCGCCACTTATCTGCTATCAGGAGAAGCTGAGTTCTGGTGGATGGGAGCTCAGCAGATGATGGAGGCACGAGAGGATGTATTGGATTGGGAGAGCTTCAGGGTGAAGTTCTTGGAGAAATACTTCCCTGACAGTGCCAAGTTTGCAAGGGAAGCTGAGTTCTTAAAGTTGGAGCAGGGGGACATGTCAGTAAACGCCTATGCTGCTCGTTTTGAGTACCTCGCCCGGTTTTATACCCAGGCGACCTCCGAGGCCTGGAGATGTAGAAAATTCGAAGAAGGACTGAAGCATGGGCTGAAGAGGACTCTAGCCCCGATGTGCATCAGGGAATTCCACACCTTAGTGGAGAAGGCGAAGATGGTGGAGACCCTGGAAAAGGGTGATTCTCGGGTGATCAGGTCACACCAAGGAGGTTCCTCCAGTGGGAGAGCTAAGGCACAGCACCCACAAAGCAAACCCTATGCGAGACCTCCACCACATCGGGCAGGAGCAGCACCTCCCCAGTTTCAACAGCAGCAACCTTGGAAACCCAAGTGTCTTCACTGTGGTGGACCACACGCCTCCAATGCTTGTTTCAAGAAGATTTCAGAGAGGAGATGTTTTGTCTGCCAAAAGATAGGGCACGTTGCTAGCCTAGCAGGTATGGGGCGACCCAACCCAGTGGCTCCCAACAGTTGAGGAACGAGGGCAACAAACCTCAGGCAACAGGAAGGGTGTTCGCCATGTCTAGAACAGAGGCAGCTCAGTCAGGTAACCTCATCCAAGGTGTTTGTTTTATTGCTGGTAGAGGTGTAAGGGCTTTGTTTGATTCTGGAGCGACACACTCCTTTGTGTCAAGCCTGTGTGTAGCTGAGTTGGGCCTCCTAGTGAAGGAGTTATCTTTCGAACTGTTGGTCTCTACACCTGCGTCAGGACAGGTGTCGACCTCTACAGTGTGCCCCGAATGTCCAGTAATTGTGGAGGGACGCAGATTCAAGGTGAACTTGATCTGCCTACCTCTTCAGGACCTGGATGTTATCCTGGGAATGGATTGGTTAGCTGCCAATCACGTTCTCATTGACTGCGGTAGTCAGAGGATTGCGTTTCCAGACCTCCAAGGATCAGATGTAATTTCTGCTCAGCAAGGGCAGTCAGAGTTGGAAGAAGGGGCGAGGTGCTTTGTGATACTCGCTCGGTCGGAGGTGGAGAATAAAGGGGACGTAAGCAGAATACCTGTGGTGAAAGATTTCACGGATGTATTCCCAGAAGAAGTACCTGGGTTACCCCCTAAGAGAGAAGTGGAATTCTCTATTGACTTGGTACCTGGAGCTGGACCAATATCAATGGCACCTTACAGGATGGCACCAGCCGAGTTAGTGGAGTTAAAGAAGCAAGTGGAAGAGTTGCTGGAGAAGCAATTCATCAGACCCAGCGTATCTCCATGGGGAGCTCCAGTGCTCCTAGTCAAGAAGAAGGATGGAGGGTCTCGGTTGTGTATAGACTACAGGCAATTGAACAAATTGACCATCAAGAACAAGTACCCCCTACCTCGGATTGATGATTTGATGGACCAAATTCATGGGGCCTCGGTGTTCTCCAAGATTGACCTGAGATCGGGGTATCACCAAATCTTGGTAAAAGCTGAAGATGTTCAGAAGACAGCTTTTAGGTCCCGATATGGGCACTACGAGTATGTAGTGATGCCATTTGGAGTCACCAATGCTCCAGCTCTATTCATGGACTACATGAATAGGATCTTTCGCCCTTTCTTGGATAAGTTTGTGGTGGTCTTCATAGATGACATCCTCATCTATTCAAGGACCGAGGAAGAGCATGAGGAACACCTGAGGACAGTACTGGAAATACTGAGAGAGAAGCAGCTCTATGCCAAGTTCTCCAAGTGTGAGTTCTGGCTGAGGGAAGTCAACTTCTTAGGACACGTGATATCTGCCCAAGGGATCTCGGTAGATCCAGCCAAGGTAGAGGCAGTGCTGCAATGGGAACGTCCTAAGACCGTGACTGAGATAAGGAGCTTTGTGGGGTTGGCGGGCTACTATCGGAGGTTTATTGAGGATTTTTCCAAGATAGTGGCTCCTTTAACACAGCTAACCCGCAAGGACCAACCTTTTGCTTGGACCGACCGATGTGAGCAGAGCTTCATGGAACTAAAGGAGAGGTTGACCAGTGCTCCAGTGCTGGTGATCCCCGAGGTAGGAAGGCCTTTTGATGTCTTCTGTGACGCTTCACATCAAGGCTTGGGATGTGTTTTAATGCAAGAGAAGAGAGTGGTTGCTTATGCTTCAAGACAACTCAAGGTTCATGAGAGAAACTACCCTACGCATGACTTGGAGTTGGCGGCAGTGGTTTTTGCCTTGAAGATCTGGAGGCACTATCTATATGGAGCTCGGTTCCAGGTGTTCAGTGACCACAAGAGCTTGAAGTACCTGTTCGATCAGAAGGAACTAAACATGAGACAAAGAAGGTGGATGGAATTCCTAAAGGATTACGACTTTCAACTCATGTATCACCCAGGGAAGGCCAATGTAGTGGCAGATGCCTTGAGTAGGAAGTCTATACAAGTCGCCACCATGATGATGGAAGAGCAGAAACTGATCGAGCAGTTCAGAGACTTAAACCTTGGAGTAGAATTTCACGTGAATCACATTAGTTGTAGCAAGCTGACTATAACTAATGACTTCCTGGGAATGTTGAAGGATAAGCAATTGGAGGACCCTAGCCTGAAGCGCACTGTAGAGTCACTAGGGACAGATCAGGCGAGAGGCTTTGAGATGGGCGATGATGGGATCTTGAGGTTTGATGGCAGAATTTGCATACCTGCAAATGATGAGTTGAAGAAGATGATCCTAGAGGAAGGTCATAAGAGTCGCCTTAACCTTCATCCAGGCATGAACAAGATGTACCATGACTTGAAGGAGTCATTTTGGTGGTCGGGCATGAAGAGGGACATCGCCCAGTATGTGACAACCTGCTTAACGTGTCAGAAGGCGAAGGTAGAGCATCAAAGACCTGGCGGGCTGTTGCAGCAACTGGATATCCCTGAGTGGAAGTGGGACAGCATCGCCATGGATTTTGTCACTCATTTACCCAGATCGACAAAAGGTCATGATGCAATCTGGGTCATCATTGATAGGCTGACGAAGAGTGCCCACTTTCTTCCAGTGAATATGAAGATGCCTATGGTCAAGCTGGCACAGCTATACATCCAAGAAATAGTAAGGCTGCATGGAGTGCCTTCCAGCATCGTTTCAGATAGAGATCCCAGGTTTACTTCACGGTTTTGGCAGACCTTACAAGAATGCTTGGGAACTAAGTTGAGGATGAGCTCTGCATATCATCCCCAAACAGATGGTCAGTCAGAGAGAACGATCCAATCTCTGGAAGATCTGCTGAGGGCGTGCGTCTTGGATCAATTGGGATGTTGGGAGGAGGTGTTGCCACTAGTAGAGTTTACCTATAACAATAGCTACCACGCCAGTATTGGGATGGCCCCATATGAAGCCCTGTATGGGAGGAAATGCAGAACCCCCTTATGTTGGTACCAAGAGGGCGAGGCAGTCTTGGTTGGGCCAGAGTTGATTCAACAGACGACCGAGAAGGTAAAGCAGATACAAAGCAGAATGAAAGCTTCTCAGAGTAGGCAGAAGTCCTATGCAGATCAGAGGAGAAAGCCTTTGGAGTTTGCTGCTGGAGATCACGTGTTCATGAAAGTGACACCAACCAAGGGTGTAGGGCGGGCGATCAGGTCAAAGAAGTTGTCCCCTAAGTTCGTGGGACCATATCAGATCTTGAGAAGGATTGGCCCAGTGGCGTATGAGATCGCCCTACCACCCCATCTGGCGAATCTGCACAACGTCTTTCACGTGTCACAGCTGAGGAAGTACATGGCAGACCCCAGTCATGTGCTGGATGTAGACGACGTGCAGATCAGAGATGACTTGTCCTTTGAAGCAAAACCAGTCAGGATTGACGATCGGCAAAGTAAACAGCTCAGAGGCAAGACCATCGACATGGTGAAAGTGGTGTGGGATGAGAGATCGGGGGATTCAACTTGGGAGTTAGAAGAACCCATGAGGGAGGCTTATCCATACCTCTTTTCCTTGTAATCCAATTTTCGAGGACGAAAATTTTTCTTGTTGGGGAGAATGTAAGGACCTGAAAAATTTATTGGAATGAAAGAGTATGTTTTAAATAAATTCTAAGTATGTTTTTATTTAGAATAGAAAGGGAGGAAAAAGTTAAGTTTAGAAGGCTACGAGGTCGCCGGTCGCCTGCTACACATGAGCGCCAGGTGGGCATCGCGCGGGCGTGAGAGGCATGCAGGCATCGCGCGGGCGCGAGAGGCATGCAGGCATCGCGCGGGCGCGAGAGGCATGCAAGCATCGCGCGGGCGTGAGAGGCATGCAGGCATCGCGCGGGCGCGAGAGGCATGCAGGCATCGCGCGGGCGTAAGAGGCATGCAGGCATCGCGCGGGCGCGAGAGGCATGCGGGCATCGCGCGGGCGCGAGGCACGCGGGCATTGCCAGGGCGCGATGCATGGGGACGTGGCCAAGGCGCGAGAGTTATGAGGGCGTCGCCAGGGAAGACATCGGTTGTCTCCCAGAGGAAGACATCGGTCGTTCGCCAAGAAGATGTCATCGGTGGTTATCTTCGCGCGAGGTCATCGGTGGATCGTCTTCGCGCGAGAGGTCATCAGTGGTTTCTCTTCGAGCTGGTAGTCATCGGCGAAAGGTCATCGCGCGACGTTGAGTTACACCCAGAGAACGTGGGCCCCAGACTCCCAGCAAGAGATGTTCTGCACGCGCGCCACGTAGACAAAAGAGTGGTTCAGAATAGTGACCTCAGAGCGTAGCCTGCGCAGAGGCACGCTTAGTAGTACTGTTCAGGGAAGCGTGCACGCAAACTTCCCTGCAGAGTAGGTGGTGGCAGCTGCTTTTGGAGGGATAAGTTGGTTTAAGTTACAAAAATCCACTGCTGAGAGAAAAGAAAAACATTGTTGTATTCGACGAGAGAAAGAGTGAGTTCCTTCCCTTCTCCTCCAGTTACCTCCTCCGCGTTGCGATTTCAGCATCTCCACACAAGAGTACGACGAGAAGCAACACCATTGGAGCACCTGGGAAAGTTCTCTGCAACTCCTTCAAAACCAGACTCAAGAATAGAGCCAAGGCATTCTTCAAGCTCTGTTGGATTTCGAAGCTCCTGGTGGTTGCGCAAGTCCAGGTAAGGGAAGCTAGACCTCTTTTTCCATACAAGCCACAGTGTAGCTATCTCTGAAGTGAGGGCGACGTGGTCGCCATTTTTGTTTTCATCTGCGTAAAATGCTCTGTTTGTGTGCTTGGGCGACGTGGTCGCCGGTTTTATATACAGTCTTCGAAACACCCTGTTTTTGAACTAGATCGCCGGTTTTGGCGCTGTTTTACGAACTCCACTGTGTTTGACGTTGTTTGAAGCTGTTTGGGATTTAAATACAATATATATGTGATATTCGAAAGTTTGAAACGTTGAAATGGTTGTTGCTGTGATTTGAAATATTCCTTTGTATGGCATGACGTCTTGAATGCTGTGAATGTGGGATCGAGGCATAGTATTTTCAGGAAAGAAAATACCGTGTAAGATCTTGTAGTAGGTGCATTGATCGGTGATTCCTAAGGGGATATCCTGACTCTGCTGAGGTAATGGAATCACGTAGAGGAAGTTACTCAGTTGTTGAGAGTCGAAGGAGGTCTATATGATGGGCGTCTCGTGTGAAAAAGAACGAGCTCCGCCTGTCCTATGGATTAACCCTGTCATACCAGGAGAACTAATGACATTGAGATGATATATGCGCATGCTGTGTGGATTCACAGCGACCCTGTGTGGATTTCACAGTGGTGTGGTATGACAGGTGCAGATCTCTGAGTCTAATCAACGCACGAGTCAATCCGGAAGTAGTGTCAAGTGTCTTGTGTGGTGAGTCAGTGGAAAGTCTGACGTGAGAAATGAGAAACATTGATAGTTTATAGACACTTGATGCAGTATTGTGAAATGGAATGACTATGGGTGAATGTTGTGAAATGTGTGATTTTGGGCGATCAGGTGAATGATATGAGCAACTCTACGTTTTACATGGATACTTTGAAACTTGTTTTACTTTGATTTTCATGTTCATGATTTAAACTTCCTTTAAATTATATAGCTTACCCTGCGTGTTATGGTTCTGTGGCTGTTCTCTTAAAACTGTGATGATCGTGTATAACTTACACGGGAGCAGATGATCTTCCAGGAAGTAGAGCTCCTTAGTGAAGTGGTCGCCGGAAAGGAGATCGGCTGTTTTTGGGTCCCCCGATGGGCGATCGGCCTCGTCCGATAGGAGATCGGTCTCTTCCGATAGGAGATCGCCTGCTTCGAATTTTTTTTTTACTGTATTTTGTTTATGTTTCTGAAAAAAAAAATTTGACCGAATTTGTATTAAACTCCCTGTGAGGAGAAACTACATTTCATATATATAATATTTTGTTCACTTCAATCTATTTGTTACCTTATTTTCATTATATACATTTGTATGGTATTTTGGCGGGATGTTACATGGTGACCTTAGTAGGAATATGTGGTGACCCACATTACACTTCGTGCACAGACCCAAGGAAACTTTTTCTGGAAATGGGAAGTGAGTGTTTTGTGTTACTAAAAGTTCTTAGTTTTATTGTTAACTGAAAATTGATTTTCATAATTTTTCAGAACGAACATCAAGCATTCCATCAGGAAATGGTCTGCAATTGGGTGTTAGATGCACGTAATGCAAAACGAGAAAGTGTGTTGATGGAATTCAACTTTCGTGGTAGTTCAGAATGATGGTGGTTCAGAGTCTGCAACATTTGAAGTTTGTTGTCTTGCAATTGTCTACTTATTTGTTAGATGTCTTAGAGGATATGAACAATTTGTTACATATAGTTTGTAATGAAATGTGTTTGCATTTGTTGAATGAATTTTTGTAAATGTTGTATGAAGTACGTATTAAAAGACCTAGTAAGGGTCCCAGGAGCATTAAAAAATGTAGAAGCATAATTCCTTACATAGAGTTGCATTGATTTGAACAATGTTCCAATATTGTAATGCCAGAAATGAACACCAATATTGTTGTAGCATAACATGAAGTAGAGGTTCTAATTACACTTAATTTTACTTTCCATGATTTCTGATTATCATGACATGGTTTTCCAAAAATGGTTTTATTGCTATTGAACCCAAAGGGTCCATTAGCAATGTCATATACTTTGGAAGGTAACTTTTATGGTCGTCCTTGGTGAAGGATGAGTTGGTTCTCAGTTCCTTGGACTCAGTGAAAAGAAACTTATAAATATTTACATTTCCCCATTTTGCTGCACTAAAATATTAATTTAAGTTAGAAAATGTGGTCACTTTTTTACCAATTGTTTGGCTAAAAGATATACAACTAGGATCCAAGCGAGGAAGAGAAAAGTTAATGATACTATGCATAAGCAACATTGGATCCAAAAGTTGTACTCAATGTTTCTGAAAAATTCATCATATATACAATTTTAAAATAACAAACAAAACAAAATTCCTATCAACTGGTAGGGAATAAGTGGTGGTCTCTAGAGGAAAATGTGGTGACCTGTGACAAAGTTTATGCACATAGAGTACATTTTCTTAATTTGACCCACAGAGAAAAGTGCATTCTCTCAGAAGGCGATGCATGAGCATCATGTCCGTGTTAAATGAGTGAGGAGGGGGCCACTTATATGCATGTGAACAAGTGCAATGACAGATGGACTTGGGTCATGTCAGACTTGGTGGTGACCTGCTACGGAATAAGTGGTGAACTCTGGAGGAAAATGTGGTAACCTATGACAAAGTTTCTGTACACAGAGTATATTTATCTAATTTTACCCACACTGAAAAGTGCATTCTCTCAGAAGGGCGATGCATGAGCATGATGTCAGTATGAAGTGAGGGAGGAGGGGTCAACCTATATGGATGTGAACAAGTGCAAGCTAAAGTGCACCCCTTCACCACTGGATCATTTTGGCTCAATCCAATATTTTTAGTGCAAGCTAAAGTGCACCCCTTCACCACTGGATCATTTTGGCTCAATCCAACATTTTTAGTGCAAGCTAAACTGCACCCATTCACCACTGGATCATTTTGGATCAATCCAATATTTTTAGTGCATGCTAAACTACACCCATTCACCACTAGATCATTTTGGCTCAATTCAATATTTTATTGCAAGCTAAACTGCACCCCTTCACCACTGGATCATTTTGGCTCAATCCAATAGTTTTAGTGCAAGCTAAACTACACCCCTTCACCACTAAATCATTTTGGCTCAATCCAATATTTTTAGTGCAAGTTAAAGTTTTTGGCTCAATCCAATATTTTTAGTGCAAGCTAAAGTACACCCCTTCACCACCAGATCATCTTGGCTCAATCCAATATTTTTAGTGCAAGCTAAACTGCACCCCTTCACCAATGGATCATTTTGGCTCAATCCAATATTTTTAGTGCAAGCTAAACTGCACCCATTCACCACTACATCATTTTGGCTCAATCCAATATTTTTAGTGCAAGCTAAAGTGCACCCCTTCACCACTGGATCATTTTGGCTCAATCCTATATTTTTAGTGCAAGCTAAACTGCACCCATTCACCACTGGATCATTTTACCTCAATCTAATATTTTTTGTGTAAGCTAAGGGGCACCCCTTCACTACTGGATTATTTTGGCTTAATCCAATATTTTTAGTGTAAGCTAAAGTGCACCCTTTCACCACTGGATGAATTTCGTTGAAGCCATTAATTTTAGTGTGATCGAAAAGGCACCCCTTCACCACTGGACATGTTTGGCTTGAACGAAATTACTTAGTGCAAGCGAAAAAATATCAGTGCTTAAATACAAGTAATCTTGGCCTTTAGGTGGAACCAAATTAGGTGTGTCAAGTGAAAATGCATCACTGCTAAGAATACTCACATAACTTTTGGATTTAGAAAAATCTTCCGCATTCTTATTCCCAAAATAAATATTTGAGTAACGACTCTTAAAAGAGTGACTGAACATCTACCACCATTGTTCAAGAATACATAACAAAATTGTACACTTGTCATTGATAAAGTCCATCCTCAATACATTGTCGCATTCGTCAACATTTACTCAGGGCGTTATTTTTTACCTGCAAAGGAATAACAAAGATGACTTAAAAACATCTTGATGTATAACAAATTTAGTGGATAAGACATTGGAACAATTTATAGTAGAAATAACCGAATGCCTAAGGTGCACTTCAGTGGTGTGAACTATTCAAATTACTATCTAATGTTGTAAAGAGTGAAACAAACCCAGTAGAAGGATTGCTTGAGACCTAAGAATGGATACAATAGCATTTGTTATTATTACATATTATTCAGAGTTATACATCATTTGAAATAGTTAAGTTCTTCAACAACATACATATTAACCCACTTTCTCTGCACCTCATGCCCCTCCCCAACCAACACGAACACTCACTTGACATTTCCAGGAAAAGTTTCTCTGCGTTTGTGCAGGAAGTGTAATGTGGGTCACCACATACTGTCACTCTCTAAGTTGAGTGAATTTTGTGGTTACTTTGCACTTTCCTACTCTCATGGCTTTTAAAGAACTCATTTAACCCATTTTCTCCCCCACCTCATGCCCCACCCCAGCCAACACGAACACTGACTTCTCATTTCCAGTAAAAGTTTCCATGGGTCTGTGCAGGAAATGTAATGTGGGTCACATATTTCCTATATGGTCACCACATACTGTCACTCTCTATGTTGAGTGAATTTTGTTGTTACTTCGCACTTTCCTACTATCATGGCTTCTAAAGAACTCATTTAAACCACTTTCTCGCCACCTCATGCCCCACGCCAACCAACACAAACACTCACTTCCCATTTCCAAAAAAAGTCTCCCTGAGGCTGTGCAAGAAGTGTAATGCGGGTCACCACATACTATTACTCTCTAAGTTGAGTGAATTTTGTGATTACTTCCCACTGTCCTACTCTCATGGCCTCTAAAGAACTCATTTAACCCATTTTCTCCCCACCTCATGTCACACCCCAACTAACACTAACACTAACACTAACACTCTCTCTCTTTACCTTTCTTATCCATGTCAAGATTAAAGAATTTCCTTAAAAATTTTGGTACCTCATCAACCTAACATTATGTTCTTGCCAGTTGACTCTACGACGATCACACGCCTCCTTCCCACACCTTGAATTATCCTTTGCTGTCTCGAAACAACCTGCACCTGCAAGATATAAAGGGGCACCCTAGAGGCCATTTGCACTCCGATGCTCAAGTCAAAAACTAGGGCAAGCACACCAAGTGTATTCAGTATCTGTGTTAGGTCTAAAAACTGCGTACCTTTGTGAAGTGTTTTACTACCCTTTATATAGTCTAAGATTTCTCTGTGCCGCTACCCATATTTAGGCTTTACAGGAATACCCTTGCGCCGCTATCACCTAGGCTTAGGGTAATCTAGCGCGTAAGGTTTCCTTAACTAGAGTGCAAATTTTAACAGGATGGCCACCTGGGTACCCCCTTGTACACCTAGTCTCTGGCGCCACCTGTCCTGGGAGTGCCTTCACTGTTCAATTGCCATGCATGTAACCTCACTTGGAGACCCTAATCCTGATGGGCACTCAACCCTCTAAGACTCTGCACCTGTACCGACCAGTCCTCGGACATGGAGACCTGTTGATGACAACAAGCCACGTCAGCTGGACCCTACAGTGTGGCCCAGAGCCATGTCCGCATGGTCACATAAGTAGCGTGGAATAGTGGTTCGATGAGTAATCAGTGGTGTCGATCACCAAAGTAGGCCGATGTGTCTTCGTCACTCCGCAGGTTGATGAGTCCTCGGCGACAGAGTGTGACAAGGTGACATCGGTCTTGGGTGTTTTGAACAACGGAGCTAGAACATCTGGTGTGGGTCCTGAAAGAAGACCAGTTATCAGTAACATGCCCAGAGGAAAGGAGAGGCCTGAATCATGAAGAGCTTATGCGTGTGGCAGGGAAAGCACAGTTAGGTGCGGAGTCCTGAAGGGTCGAGTACTCATCAGAACTAGGGTTTCCCAGTGAAGCTGCATGCATGGCACGTGAACATTGAAGGCACTCCCAGAAACAAGAGCAGAGCCAAAGGCCCATCTACTTTGTTAGCAAAGTATTACAGGGGCTAGAGGCAAGATACCAGGCCATAGAAAAGGCAGCCTTGGCCATTGTGTTCTCAGCACGTAGACTTCGTCACTACTTTCAGAGTTTTACTGTGGTGGTGATGACAGATCTGCCCATACGTAAGGTTTTGCAAAAACCAGATGTGGCTGGATGAATGGTGTGATGGGCGGTTGAGTTGCCAGAATTCGACACTCAGTATGAGCCCAGAGGTCCGATCAAGGGACAGGTCTATGCTGATTTTGTGGCCGAGATGTCCTCGACAGAGACCCAGCAGGAGGGACCTAGTTTCAAGTGGGTGTTGTCGGTGGATGGGTCCTCAAATCAGCAAGGTAGTGGAGCGGGGGTAATTCTGGAAGGTCCCAAGGGGTTGTTGATAGAGCAGGCCCTGCGGTTCGCCTTCAAAGCCAGCAACAACCAAGCAGAATACGAAGCTTTGATTGCGGGAATGTTGTTGGCCAAGGAGATGGGAGCGCAGAGTCTTGTGGCGAAGAGTGATTCATTATTGGTCAAAGGTCAGGTGGCGGGAGAGTACCAGGCCAAAGATCCCCAGATGGCCTCTTACTTGGAGTATGTCCAGCAGTTGAAGAGTTCTTTTGAAACCTTCGAGCTAGTGCATGTGCCCAGGGAATAGAATGCCCGAGCTGACTTGCTGGCTAAACTCGCCAGCTCAGGCAAGGGGGCAGGCAGGGGACGGTCATCCAGGAGACCCTGAGGGCACCTTGCACCTATACATCTGATAATTTGGTGGGAGTCCATCAGATCAGCCAGTCAGACGGTGAGAAGAGGAGTCATCGGTCGTTGACCCAAGAAACTCTGAAGAAGCCACGGGTCAACGCGTGCACGTCACTAGAGGAGGGGTCATCACAAGTCTGCCTGTTGCAGAATGGAGAGACATGGATGATGCCCTATAAGCGCTACATAGCTGATGGGATGCTCCCAATAGAGCCAATGGAAGCAAGGAAGATAAAGAAGAATTTGGCCAAGTACACACTCATGGACGGCGAGTTGTACAGGCATGGGTTTACCCACCCCATCCTGGTGTGTGTGCATGGTGAGCAGTGCAGGAGGATAATGGCAGAGCTCCATGAAGGCATATGTGGGAGTCACATCGGAGGTCACGCTTTGGCATCCAAGGCCATTCGCACAGGGTACTATTGGCCGACCATGAGGGAAGATTGCACGAAGTATGCACAACAGTGCAAGCAGTGTCAGCTACATCCAGATTGGCACAAGGCGCCTCCAGAGGAGCTCAGATCTATATACAGCCCTTGGCCATTCCACACCTGGGGAATTGACATCCTGGGGCCCTTTCCTTTGGTTGTACAGCAGATGAAATACCTTGTGGTCGCCATAGAATACTTCACGAAGTGGATCGAGGCTGAGCCAGTGGCACAAATCACGGCCCATAAGATCCAACACTTTGTGTGGAAGAATATATTGTGTCGCTTTGGTGTACCCAAGCGCCTGGTGTTTGATAATGGCACCCAGTTCGCAAGCCAATAGTTGGGAAAGCTATGCACAGAGTTGGGGATCAAGCAGGTATTCGCATCGGTCGAACATCCTCAAACCAATGGGCAGGTCGAGTCAGTCAATTGAGTCCTACTCAGAGGACTGAAGAGAAGGCTGGAGAAGGCGAAGGGGATATGGGTTGAGGAGGTTCCCAGAATTGTATGGGCCTACCATACCACTGCCCAGTCTACTACCAAGGAGACCCCTTTCAGGAGCAGGAGGCGCTTGGCTGGACGAAGGGGCACTCTCCCCTCCACCCTCGAGCGCCAAGATTGGCTCGGGGGGAGATGAAGCACTGGGAGGGTACTCCCTAAAGGAAGGAGGTTGCCCCTCTGTTGCAGAAAAGACCTCTGCAGCAACCTCCGCCCTCTTCCTCTTGATAATGAGACCAGAGCATGTGTCTTCATCTTCAGAGATCTATACTAGGGTTGCCCTCTTTGATTTGTCAGCAGTTGGTCCTGGGGCAGCCACTGCAGGCGAGGAAGGTCCAGCAGGGCCTGAGCCACATGCAGTACGGCGGCTTAGCACATCGGCCAGCCTTTTCTTCTTCTTAGCGTCTAGTACCATACCTGCAATGGACAACAAGAAAGGGTGAGAAGAGTCATACATAAAACACAAAGGCAGGTAGATGGGAGATAAAGGCAATATACCAATGTAGACGCTGAGGGTCTCAGCATCATACTCGTGCCTAATCAGCTGGGTGGTGTCGAACACCACGCCCCAGCTGGAGAGGGTTTGGCACACATCACGGTCAAAGGGCGTCAGCTCCTCGAGTCGGCGGGGCTTCTTAAACTTTAACTTCTCCACCCAATATAGTGGGAACCCATCGAGCATGGTGGAGTCGTAGGAGCTGCAGCAGACTCGAAAGAACTTCCCCTTGAAGCCCTTGTACGACTGGGAGAAGAGGGTAAGCAGAACCCTCCCTGCCACTGCATTAAGGCTTACCCAAAGCCTTTTCCTAGGGCTCTTCGCCTCGAAGAAATAGAGGAATACATCTACCGAGGGAGTGAACCCTAGGTTGTTGCAAAGAATGGAGAAAGCCTTGATGAAAGCCCAGCTGTTGGGGTGTAGCTAAACGGGCGCTACGTTCAACTCAGTGAGCAAAGCCCTCTCGAACCCGGTGAAGGGAAGACGGACTTTGACTCGCTTGAATACGGTGGCATAGAAGAAGAAGAAGGGTTCCCCGCCATTTCATCGGTCGTTGATGCAGACAGGCTCTCCCTCAGTGCAAGGACGAACTGAGATGTACGCGTCGCTCTCCCTGCCGAAGACGCGCCCTTTAATCTCATTTTCGTCATCCTTATGCTTCCTCCAATCTTCAGTGGAGGTGAGTTTTGAGGTCTTAGCAAGGAGATCCTCAGAAGCCCAGGGGTAGAGGGCCTTGTAGTCAACCGCTATGGTAGGAGGAGGGTTGGAGGTGGTTTTGGTTCTAGCCATCTCGAATTTAAAACAAATGAGAGGCAGGAAGAAAAAGAGGGCTTAGAAGAAGCGATGACGAAAAAAATGGCGGACGAAGTCTCAAAAGAAGAACAAAGCACAGAAAAGAAGAACAGAAATCCTAAATGCAGAAATCAAAGGCAGGCCCAAGACAGTTACAGTATACAAGGAAGGTTAAAATCACACTACAAAGAAGGAAAGAGATATAAAAACCATACCTTTGTTGAGCAGACACGAAAGGGTTCAGGGAGTTAGGGTGGAAGTGGAAGCGTGCGCAGGAAGATAGAGTTTGCAGAAGTTGAGAATGAAAATTGATGAAACAGTGAAGTGGCGCGGGATTTTGAAGGGGTTTAACGTAGCCCTAGGGAGCGCAAACGTTAAGAATCCCAAACCGTTGATACGGCCACGTGTCTACAGATAAAGGGGGGTTGGTGAAACGTCCCCTCAGCGCACTGTTCACGTCCTTACGCAAAAAGCTACGTAGGTCGCCGGGCCGATTACTTAGTCTCTTCGCTGAAACAAGTTAACAGCTTGAGACTGGGGGGCTTGTGTACTGACCAGTCCTCGAACATGGAGACCTGCTGATGACAGCAAGCCACGTCAGCTGGACCCTACAGTGCGGCCCAGAGCCATGTGGGCATGGTCCCACAAGTAGCGTGGAATAGTGGGTCGATGAGTAATCAGTGGCGTCGATCACCAAAGTAGGCCGATGTGTCTTCGTCACTCCGCAGGTTGATGAGTCCTCGGCGACAGAGTGTGATGAGGTGACATCGGTCTTGGGTGTTTTGAACAACGGAGCTAGAACATCTGGTGTGGGTCCTGAAAGAAGACCAGTTATCAGTAACATGCCCAGAGGTAAGGAGAGGCCTGAATCACGAAGAGCTTATACGTGTGGCAGGGAAAGCACAGTTAGGTGCGGAGTCCTGAGGGGTCGAGTACTCATCAGAACTAGGGTTTCCTAGTGAAGCTGCATGCATGGCACGTGAACAGTGAAGGCACTCCCAGAACAAGTGGCCCCAGAGACTAGGTGCACGAGGAGGCACCCAGGTGGACACCCTGTTAGAGTTTGCACTCCAGTTAAGGAAACCTTACGTGCTAGATTACCCTAAGTTTGGGTGATAGCGGCGCAAGGGTATTCCTGTAAACCCTAAATATGGGTAGCGGCGCAGAGGAAACCCTAGACTATATAAAGGGTAGTAAAACACTTCACAAAGGTACGCAATTTCAAACCCTAAACACAGAGACTGAATACACTTGGTGTGCTTGCCCAGTTTTTGACTTGAGCGTCAGAGTGCAAACGGCCTCTAGGGCGCCCCTTTCTCTTTTGCAGGTGCAGCTTCGAGAGAACCAAGCATTCTACAAGGTGAGGAAGGAGGCGTGTGAGTGTCGTAGAGTCAACCAGCAGGAGAGTAACCGGCAAGAACAGCACCTAACTGTGCTTTCCTTGCCACACGCATGGGTGCTTCGTGACTAAAGGCTCTCCCTTCCTCTGGGCATTTGCTGATGACTGGTCTTATTTCGGGACCCACCTTCAATGTTCTAGTTCAGCTATTCAAAACAACTAAGGCCGATCTCACCTCGTCACACTCTATTTTCGAGGACTCGTCATCCTGCTGACTGATGAGGACACATCAGTCCACTCTGGTCGAAATACTGATGACTAATCACCTCACCAGTCCATACTACCTGTGGGACCCACCCCATGTGGCTTTGGCCCATGCTGTGGGACCCAGCTGATGTGGCTCATCTTTACTAGCTGTTCTCGGTGTCCGAGGACTGGTCGGTACACAAGCTGATGGAGAGAGGCCAAGCTCACCCCACCATGAAAGCCAAGGGCCAAGACTAAATCGTCTAGAACCACATGGAGAGCGTCTAGCACAAGACAAGGGGGAGCTACATGAGGAGCGTCTAGGAGGGAGCCTAGACCGTCTAGGACCTCTCACAAGGTCCATGGCCAAGCACATTCACGCCCAAATGAGTCAAGCCACGGATGGGAGGGAGAAGACCTTGTACATGCTACTTGGAAGCCCATTAGGGGTAGCTTAGTAGATTAGTGTAGTGTAGAAAGAAAAAGGGGTGTGCTATCAAAAAGGTGCCCTTAGCAATAGAAGGAGGGGTGTGCTAGCAAATAGGTGCCTTTAGCAAAAGAAGGAGGGGTGTACTATCAAATGTTGCATTTTTGACCTATCTTCTAGAATATTAGGATGATGGTGTGGTTTGACTAAAGTCAATACCCTAGGCAGCCCCACTTTTTGTATTTCCATCCCTACCCTTTAAGCTTGCTCACCAAGGCTCCTAAATCTATAAATAAGGAGGCCTACCTCATGTATTTTCAAGATTAATATGCGTAAAGTTATGCTGCCAAATTTGTGCCAAGCTTTGCTCTCTCCTAGTTTCTAGGAATTGATCTTCATCTCCTTCACCTCACCAAGGGTTGGCCGAACCTGTCATTTTCATACACTTCATGCACCTACAAGCCACCACCACTCTTAGGAGGGCTTGACCCATTTCATCCATTGAACTTCCGCTGCATTCATCACCCAAAACGCAACATGAAGAACTCAAGAATGCCATCATTTGGTATCATGAGCATGGGGTTCTTCAAAGATGAGTAGTTCTTGGTCCTTTTTAATTTTGAGTTCTTCTTTAATCCTTGTTGTTCATCTTTGTTTTCCATACTTGTCTTGCTGTTTGGAAATTCCAATTGGTGCATCTTGTTCAATTGTTCTTGAGCAATCTTTATGCAAGTTTTGGTAGGATTCTGATGGCCTTCACATGTTGAGCTCTCCTTGGATGTTGAAGATGGTGCGGAAGCAATGGTTGAAATGAGCAAGACCCTCCTAGGAGTGATGGTGATCTTGAAGGTGCATGAAGTGTATGAAAATGAGAGAGGTTTGGCCAGCTCTATTTGGTGGTGAAGGAGTAAAGATTAAAACCATAAATCAAGATATTTAGGCAAGGGAGTAAGTATGGCACAAATTTGGCAGCATAACTTTACTCAAATTAATCTTGAAAATACATGAGGTAGGCCTCCTTATTTATAGATTTAGGAGCCTTGGTGAGCAAGCTTAAAGGGTAGGGATGGAAATAAAAAAAGTGGGGGCTGCCTAGGGTATTGACTTTAGTCAAACCACACCATCATCCTAATATTCTAGAAGATAGGTCAAAAATGCAACATTTGATAGTACACCCCTCCTTCTTTTGCTAAAGGCACCTATTTGCTAGCACACCCCTCCTTCTATTGCTAAGGGCACCTTTTTGATAGCACACCCCTAAGTGAGTAAGTTTTGCTTTCTACACTACACTAATCTACTAAGCTACCCCTAATGGGCCTCCAAGTAGCATGTACAAGGTCTTCTCCCTCCCATCCGTGGCTTGACTCATTTGGGCGTGAATGTGCTTGGCCATGGACCTTGTGAGAGGTCCTAGACGGTCTAGGCTCCCTCCAAGACGCTCCTCATGTAGCTCCCCCTTGTCTTGTGCTAGACGCTCTCCATGTGGTTCTAGACGGTCTAGTCTTGGCCCTTGCTTTCATGGTGGGGTGAGCTTGGCCTCTCTCCATCATCCCCTCCCCCTTGGAAAGGATTTGTCCTCAAATCCAAGTCATCATTGGTACCTACAAATGGAGATAGGTCAATTACATTAAATGTGTCATGCACTCCATATTCAAGAGGTAGGTCCAACTTGTATGCATTGTTGTTGACTCTCTTGAGGACTTGAAAGGGTCCATATTTTTGGGCACCAACAAGACAGGTACAGCACAAGGGCTTAGGCTCTTTTGAACCCAACCCTTCTCCAACAAGTCTTGAACTTGTGACTCTATCTCCTTGGTCTCCTCAGGGTTAGTTCTATAGGCGAGCCTATTTGGTAGGCTTGCCCCCGGAATCAAGTCAATTTGGTGTTCTATACCTCTAATGGGAGGGAGTCCATTGGGTCCTCATTAGAGAATACATCATCAAATTCACTTAAAAGTTTTTCTACTTTAGGAGGTAGACTCATAAGTTCACTACTTGTGACAGTGCATGCAAGTGTTCCTTTACAAAAGACAAGGCTTGGTTGTTCAACAAGAAGCAAATTTTCCAAGATGTTTTCAAAAGGCTTCTCTTGTTGAGCAACCTTGGGAGAAGGAACACTCTTCTCTCCCTCCTTCCTATCCCTAAGGACTTTTTTCTTTTCAAGCTCTCTTTTCTTTTTCTTTTCCTCATCCCTCTTTTCTTTCATTTGTATTTGGTCTTTCACCACTTGGGAATGTGGTAAAGGACTAAGTACAAACTTTTTATGCTTATGGGTGAAGGAAATCTCATTAGTAAGACCATCATGCAAGGTTTTTTTATCAAATTGCCATGGTCTTCCTAAGAGTATATGGCAAGCTTCCATAGGCACTACATCACATAAAACCTTGTCTTTGTAGTTCCCTATGGAAAACTTGATTTCCACTTGCTTATCTACACTTAGTTCCCCATTCTCATTTATCCATTGCAACTTGTATGGCTTAGGATGAGGAACTACTTGTAGATTGAGCTTTTCAATCATTCTAGAGCTACAACAATTGCAGCTTGATCCACTATCCACAATGAGAGAACATATATTTTCTAAAACTTTACATCTTGTGTGAAAGATGTTCTCTCTTTGTGTCTCCATGGATGCACTAGGATGATTGTTGAGGGTTCTCGTAATCATTAGCAATTCTCCCTCTAATGGATCTACCCTCTCATCCTCTCCCCCTTCCTCTCTTTCACTTGGCTCATCCTCGCCACTAGTGTACTCATCTACACCTTTCAAAAACAAATTCCTTTGGTTTGGGCATTGTGCTTGCACATGCTCTCTTCCATAGCACTTAAAGCACTTAACGTCCCTAGCTCGGATGGGTGGGGTGGAGGCATCTTTGGCTAAGGTTTTGGTAGTTTCCCTAGGTTTTTCTTTTGATGTACTACCCGCCCTTCTATATTCTCTCTTGGGATAGGAGTTAGAGTAGGATCCAACCTTTAGACTTGAAGTTTTGCGCAAATTTTGTTGCTTAACTTTAATGCAAAGTTGGACCAAGTCATTCAAGTCTTGGTATGGCAGAAGTTCTACTTTATCCCTTATCCCAAGTGAGAGGCCACTAAGGAATCTAGCTATGGTGATATGCTCTTCTTCTCTAATGGAGGCTCTCATCATGTAGAGCTCCATTTTTTGTCTATACTCCTCAACACTCATATTATTTTGCTGGAGTCTTTGGAGCTTGTCCATCAACTCCCTATGGTAGTATGAGGGTATGTGGCGACGTCTTAGGGCTCCCCTAAGGTCGTTCCAATATTCAATTGGAGGTTCCCTATGAAGACGTCTTTCTCTTTCGAGAGAGGTCCACCAATACATGGCATTCCCTTGGAAGCTAAGGGTGGCTAGAGGTACCTTGCGTTCTTCACTCACCCTATGGCAAGCAAAGAGTTGCTCTACTTTCATCTCCCAATCTAGGTAGGTTTCTACACTCTCCTTACCATGGAAATGAGGTAGGTCTACTCTAACCTCCCTTGAGCCCTCTTGCTCCCTTTGCCTATTTCTTCTAGGAGGTGGTTGGTAGTATTCATACATTCTAAGGCTTCCCTCCCCTAGAGACTCTTGGACTTGTGAATGAGATGCATGAGTTTGAGATTTTTTTTATTTTTGTGACTTCTCTTCTTGGGCTTTAGTCAACTCATTAATTTTAGACTCATTCTCCAATTGTCTAAAAGAAATCATTTGCACGGCTTGTGAAACTTCTTCCAAAAGAGTTTTCATAGATTTTAATTCATTTTCAATAGACTTTGGCGAATGAGAAGAAGAAGACATGACTAAAGCTTTGTGTGTAGAAGTATTTTACCTTGAGAAAATTTAGGAAAGTCAAAGAAGGTAGTCTTCCAGGTAAGGGAGGTGAGTCTCAAAGGACTACTTAAATACCAAGCCTTGCCTTAGCCAAAGACTATTCCTCAATGTCTTCACACAAAGTTTTCTCTTAGTAAACCACTTAAAACACAATTAAGTTGAAGAAATCCTTTTTTTTTTTTTTTCTGATGCGAGAAAACAATGCAAACTAGCTAAATAACCAAGCAAAAAAAAATTAACAAACTTAAACAAGGCAAGACAATTAGCAAACGTAATTAATTAAGCAAGGAAAACAATTAAAAACAATTAACACATGCTAAACCAATTAAAGTCTACGCTAGTCAGTCCTAGGTGAGGCTTCTTGGACACTTGGAGCCCTTGAAGACACACTCACCGTCTAATCACGTAATTAAAGAAGTAATTAACAAGGTTAAGTTGCAAAGAAGATTAAGAAAACCCCCTTTGTTCATCCTTGTTTTGCTATTGGCACTCCCTTGGTTGTCTTTTCTTTGTTGGGCCCTCCAAGTGTTTGTGGTGTTTTTGGGTAATATTTGTTTGCTGCCCTTGCTTTGGCTCCTCTTAGAATTAGGAAATTAATTCTCCAATCCAGCACCTATCACACAAGCTAGACCTCACTCAAGTTAAATTTCTACTCAAATAGGCACCAATTGAGAAACAATTCTAGCACCAAATTTAGAGGCCAAAGGATTAAAGCAAGAAACAAATTAATTAGAAAAACAGTACCACCAAATGGAGTTAAAATTTGTGACAACTAGAAAGAGTTCCAAAGAAATATAAAACAAGCAAATAAAGGTACTCAAAGAAAGGTAGGCACACAAAGTGAATCCTAAAAATAGCACTAGAATAGATTTAAAAAAAACAAAAACAGTACCACTGAAAATCTGTTGTGGCCAGAAAACGTGACTTTCCCCACTTTATACTGAGCTGTCCTTTAAATATTTGCCTCTGAAAATTGATATGCAAATATTTCAAGATCTCAACAAAATTCTGGGACAGATTTCACCCAAAACGCATGAGCCATTTTTTTCTAATGAATTTTGCAAAATCAGTGTTCAGTTATGCCAGCTGGAGCGCCCAAATTTGCACACTGTTTTTAAAATATTTTTCATTTTTTTTCTATTTGTTTTTTTGACCTGATTCTTTTTTTCTTTTCAATAAAACCTCAATCTTGCATATTCCAGAGAATCAAAATTTTTCTATGTGGCAAAATAATTTTTCTAAGCAAAAACAGCCAGCACAGATTGATGCAAAACAGGGGATTCTGGGTAAAATGGAAAAAACAACAAGATATACTCAAAGACACAAAGGAAAAAGATGTGAATGAATTTGTGTAGAACTAAAACACAAATATGAACTCAACCTAAAAATTAAAAAGGCACCAAAAGCTCAAAAACCCATCAGATTCAAATCAAACTTTTTGACCAAAATCAAGAAACAAATAAGCCAAACAAAGTACTACTTATGATTTTATGACATTTTGGAGAAACATGACTTAGACAACATATATAGATTCAAAAATTAAAGACTAAAAGAGCATTAAATGAACCAAAATAAAATTACAATAAAGACTCAAAACCTAAAAGAAAAACAGCAACACAAAGGTGTATGGAATCCTACCAAAAATTGCACAAAGATTGCTCAAGAACAATTGAACAAGATGCACCAATTGGAATTTCCAAACAGCACACCAATTCAAATTAAAAATTAAAAAAATAGCAAGACAAGTATGGAAAACAAAGATGAACAACAAGGATTAAAGAAGAACTCAAAATTAAAAAGGACCAAGAACTACTCATCTTTGAAGAACCCCATGCTCATGATACCAAATGATGGCCTTCACATGTTGAGCTCTCCTTGGATGTTGAAGATGGTGCGGAAGCAATGGTTGAAATGAGCAAGACCTTCCTAGGAGATATGGTGATCTTGAAGGTGCATGAAGTGTATGAAAATGAGAGAGGTTTGGCCAGCTCTCTTTGGTGGTGAAGGAGTGAAGATTAAAACCATAAATCAAGAGATTTAGGCAAGGGAGTAAGTATGGCACAAATTTGGCAGCATAACTTTACTCAAATTAATCTTGTTAATACATGAGGTAGGCCTCCTTATTTATAGATTTAGGAGCCTTGGTGAGCAAGCTTAAAGGGTAGGGATGGAAATACAAAAAGTGGGGCTGCCTAGGGTATTGACTTTAGTCAAACCACACCATCATCCTAATATTCTAGAAGATAGGTCAAAAATGCAACATTTGATAGTACACCCCTCCTTCTTTTGCTAAAGGCACCTATTTGCTAGCACACCCCTTCTTCTATTGCTAAAGGCACCTTTTTGATAGCACACCCCTAAGTGAGCAAGTTTTGCTTTCTACACTACACTAATCTACTAAGCTACCCCTAATGGGCCTCCAAGTAGCATGTACAAGGTCTTCTCCCTCCCATCCGTGGCTTGACTCATTTGGGCGTGAATGTGCTTGGCCATGGACCTTGTGAGAGGTCCTAGACGGTCTAGGCTCCCTCCTAGACACTCCTCATGTAGCTCCCCCTTGTCTTGTGCTAGACGCTCTCCATGTGGTTCTAGACGGTCTAGTCTTGGCCCTTGGCTTTCATGGTGGGGTGAGCTTGGCCTCTCTCCATCAAGGTACCTTGTAGTCAATGCACCATTCGTTTATAACATTCTTTTGGGTAGACCTGCTTTGAATAGATTGGGAGCAGTACCTTCGTCGAGACACATGAAGTTAAAACTTTCCTCTCTTGATGGTGCAGTGATTACTATGAGGTCAGACCAGAAGACAGCTAGAAACTGCTACGAAGACAGCCTCAAAACCAAAAGAGGCGTATGTGCTGTGACCGCCGGGCCGCCTAAGGACAAGGAGGACATCTGCATAGAGGTCGCCCCATATAGAGTGTCGAGCCCACGGAGGAGGTCGTGGAACGAGAGGTCGGGGGTAAGCCCTTCAAGCTTGGCAAGTCATTGAGCCAGAAGGCACAGGACCAGGTCGCCGGGGTCTTGGCCTGACATCTGGATGCCTTTGCGTGGACTGCCTCAGACATGCCAAGAATAGACCCTAATTTTTTGTGCCACCGTCTCACCATGGACCCCCAGGTCAAACCTGTCCGCCAAACACGGCGGAAGTTCAATAACGAGAGGCGACTGGTCATCAAGCTGGAGACCCAGAAGCTGTTGGAGGTCAATCATATAAGGGAGATCCAGTACCCTGAGTGGTTGGCCAACGTGGTGTTAGTAAAGAAGGCTAATGGCAAGTGGAGAATGTGCATTGACTTCACTGATTTGAACAAGGCCTGCCCCAAGGATTTATACCCGCTTCCTAGCATCGACGCCTTGGTAGACAGCGCCTCAGAATGCAAACTCCTTAGTTTTTTGGATGCATTTTCTGGGTACAACCAGATACGGATGCACCCAAAGGAAAAGTGCAAGACGGCGTCCATGACAGAGCACTCCAGTTACTATTACAAGGTGATGCATTTTGGTCTGAAAAATGCAGGAGCCACGTACCAGAGGCTGATGGATAGAATACTCGCCCCTATGGTTGGGCGAAACGTGCAGGCATATGTGGATGACATGGTCGTCACCTCCTAGGAGAAAGACCAGCATGTAGCTGACCTAGAGGAGCTCTTCAGTACCATTTCAAGGTATAATCTCAAGTTGAACCTTGAAAAATGTGTGTTTGGGGGTGGAAGCAGGAAAATTCTTGGGATTCTTGCTGACTGAACGAGGAATAGAGGCCAACCAAGAGAAATGTTCAGCTATAGCGAAGATGAGCCGCCCTGTCGCGTTTCGTTTCCACAGGGGGTGAAAGGGGTTACCCTTTCTTTCAATGTCTGAAAAGGAACAACAGGTTTGTGTGGACTGCGGAGTGTGAAAGGTCCTTCCTCGAATTAAAAGAGTACCTAGCTAGTCCTCCAGTGTTGCGTAAGTCGCGGCCAGGTCTCTCATTTCGCTTGTACTTCGCCAACACTGAAAGGGCAATCAGCTCGGTTCTCGTCCAAGAACAGGACCAAGCACAGAGACCAATGTATTTTGTCAGCAAGGTCTTGTAGGGGCTTGAGGTAAGATATCAAGTCATTGAGAAAGCGGCCCTAGCTGTGGTTTTCTCCGCAAGAAGGCTCCGTCATTATTTTTATAGCTTTACAAACATTGTAATGACGGACCTCCCCATCCAAAAGGTCCGCCAGAAACCAGATGTTGCAGGGAGAATGGTTCGTTGGGCGGTAGAATTATCTGAATTTGATGTGCAATATGAACTGCGAAGACCCATCAAGGGTTAGGTATATGCAGATTTTTTGGCAGAACTCTCCGCAGAGGCCACTCAGCAGGAAGAGGCAGGTTTCACGTGGGTCTTCTCAGTCGATAGGTCGTCGAACCAGCAGGGTAGTGGAGCTGGGGTGATCTTGGAAGGACCAGGAGGAGCCCTTATAGAGTAAGCTCTGCGTTTTACCTTTAAAGCAAGTAACAACCAGGCGGAATACGAGGCTTTGATTGCAGGGATGCTGCTAGGAAAGGAGATGGGTGCAAAATGTTTACTAGCCAAGAGTGATTCGTTGCTGGTCATGGGCTAGGTAACAGGTGAATACCAGGCCAAGGATCCGCAGCTGGCCACCTACCTCGAGTATGTTGAACTTTTGAAAATGACATTTTTGGAGTTCGAATTGCTACACGTCCCTCGTGAACAGAATGTCAGAGCTAAATTGTTAGCAAAACTCGCCAGCTCAAGCAAGGAGGGCAGACAGAGGACAGTCATTCAAGAAACTCTGAGAGCACCTCGAACAGCCACAGAAGGTGGCATTGATGTACAGATGATAAATGTCTTAGGTGCAGGAACAAGGAGTCATAAGTCTCTTACTCAGGAGATGTTGAGGACGCCCCGCATAAGCTCGTATGGTCCACCAGGGGAGAGGTTGTCATAGGTTCATTTGGTCGAAGAAGGGGAAACATGGATGACGCCCTACAGACGATACCTTGCTGAAGGGACACTCCCCATAGACACAGCAGAGGCCAAGACCGTAAGAGAAATGCAACCCGCTACACTCTGGTTGACGGCAAGCTGTTTAGGCATGGTTACACCCATCCTATCCTAACCTGTGTAAGTGGAGCGCAGTGCACCCATATCATCGCTGAACTCCACAAAGGCATATGTGGGAGTCACATCAGCGACCGAGCACAATCGGCTAAGGTCATTCGGGTAGGGTATTATTAGCCAACGATGAGGGAAGATTGCATAAGATACGCACAACGGTGCAAGAAGTGCCAATAGCATGCAGACTAGCATAACGCACCCCCAAAAGAATTGAGATCCCTCCACAGTCCATGGCCTTTCCACACTTGGGAAATCGCCATTTTGGGCCATTTCCTTTGGCAATCAAGCAGATGAAGTACCTCGTGATGGCCATCGAATATTTCACTAAATGGATCGAGGTTTAACCAGTAGCACAGATCACGACGCACAAAGTCCAGCACTTTGTGTGGAAGAATATAGTGTGTCGTTTTGGAATACCAAAGCGTCTGGTGTCGGATAATGGTACCCAGTTTGCAAGCCAGCAGCTGGGAAAATTGTGCACAAAGCTTGGCATCAAACAGGTTTTTGCATCAGTCGAGCATCCTCAAACCAATGGGCAGGTCGAATCGGCTAACAGAGTCCTACTAAGGGGCTTAAAAAGGAGACTGGAGAAGGCTAAGGGAGCTTGGGCGGAGGAGGTTCCCAGGATTGTGTGGGAATATCATACCACCCCGCAGTCTACTACCAAGGAAACACCCTTTAGTTTGGTATATGGGTCAGATGCCATGATTCCAGTAGAAATTCAGGAAAGCTCGCCACGCTTCCAGAACTTTATGGCGGAAGAATCTAATGAAGAAAGAAGGAGGAACTTAGATCTAGGACGAAGTTAGAGAATAAGCCTGCATCAGGTCTGAAGCTTTAAAAAGGAGGGTAGAATACCAGTACAAGTCTAAGCTGAAACCTCGACAGTTCCAAGTAGCAGACTTGGTGATGCGAAAGGCCCATCCATACCAGTTGGAAAATAAGTTATCTCCTAAGTGGACTGGTCCATTTCGTGTAGCCGAGGCCCTTGGGAATGGAGCGTACAGGTTGGAGACCCTGGAAGGTGGGGCAATCCCACAAACATGGAACGCTGTCAATCTCAAGTTTTATTTCAATTAATTACTTTGTGATTTTATTTTAGTTAACTACTTTGTATTCAACACAGTTGTATTATTCAGTGAAGGGGACACTCTTTTTCCTTACGGGGTTTTTTAAAGAGGTCACCCAATAAAAGAAAAGAATTGAGAAAGATATATTAGTGTTGAACAGTAAAGTAAAGTCCTCCACGGCTTGAAAGCCGAGGTCGAGGCACGTAAGCAAACCTCTCCTACCTTGTTAAAGAAAGGGGAAGAATAGTATGATTCCAAGAGAAGTCCTCCATGGCCTAGGCAGCCATGGTTGAGGCACGTAAGTGAACCTCTCCTACCTTGTTAAAGAAATGGGGAGAATAGTATGGTTCCAAGATAAGTCCTCCGTGGCCTAGACAGCCATGGTTGAGGCACGTAAGTGAACCTCTCCTACCTTGTTAAAGAAAGGGGGAGAATAGTATGGTTCCAAGAGAAGTCCTTCGTGGCCTAGATAGAGGTAGTGACGTCTTCCTTTGCTTATTAGTCGAGGTCGACCAAGATGAGGTCTTCCTTGGCGTATCAATTGAGGTCGACCAAGATGAGATCCTCCTTGGCGTATCAATCGAGGTCGACCAAGATGAAGTCTTCCTTGGCATATCAGTCGAGGTCAACCAAGATGAGGTCTTCCTTGGCGTATCAGTCGTCTTCCTAGGCTTATCAGTCGAGGTCAACGAAGATAAGGTTTTCATTGACATATCAGCCAAGGTCGACAAAGATGGTTGGGCTTGTCAAACAAACTAAGAGCCATGCCAGGGAGTCCTCTTCTGCAACTCGCGCGAGGAATAAAAAATACAGGCTTGCAAGATCGTCATCAAGGCATATTACAAGTTAAAAAATAAAGTATGCAAAAAAAGGACAACATCAGTATTAAGAAAGAGTCACAACGACCAAGTGGTATTCAGAGTAGAAAGAAAAGTTATTAACACGAAAGCGTCAAGTAGAAAGTTAAGTGCATTAAATGAAATGTCAGAATTACAAGAGGAGAGAGGGGGTTCTAATCTTCGGGAGCATCCACTAGTTGGCCATCTACGATGATTCTCTTTAGGCCCGTTTAGGAGAGGTCCACCCCAGGATGCGCGCAGGCAACCTGGGCAAGGGCCTCACCAAACCCAGCACTGTAGGTTTCAGCCGCCTCGTCGGTGAGTTCTTCCTTGGTCTTCTGGTAGAGCTCCTCCCTATGAGCCATTTCCGCCCTCATGTCAGCAGAGGATTCAGCTGTTTCCCTCTATAGCTGACCCATCTCTTGCTTCATCTAGGCCATATCCGCCTCTCGCAGTGCCAAGTCATCGACACGACGAGCCAGCTCCTCCTTCAGGTCTGCAGCGTCTTCCTCTTTGCGCTGCAGCTCACCCTTGAGGTCTTCCACTGCCAGGCGGAAGTCATTGCACTTGGAGTGGAGGCGAAGGGCCTCTTATGATGGAAGAGGCCTAAGCTCAGGCCCAACAACTAGGTCCATGGCAAAGAGGATTCAAGAAGAGTGGGACTCTGCTACTGATGGCAGAGAAACTTTTCTCTACATATTCAAAGACCCTTCAGAGGACTACAAGGAGTAAAGCCCAAGCCATGGGAGCTGAGCATAAATTAATTTTAGTTTATTTATAATTTCAGTAGAGTAGGGTTCATTTAGCACAATCGAGGGTGTATTTAACAATTTAGCTTGTACCTAGGCCTTTTAGGGTAGGAATGTAGCCCTACCTTCTAGAAGCATGCTAAGGGGCTGCATTGACCTTTAGTCAACACCCTAGCAGCCCCCTCTTTTATGTATTCCACATCCTACCCTTGTTCCTTACTCTCCAAGGCACCATCTCCTATAAATAGGGTGCTTTGGCTCATGTTTTTTTAAGATCAATTTATATGAGTAAATGCTGCCAAAATTATGCTAGCTTCTACTCTTTGTCTAGTCTCTCTAGGTTAGACACTTTGATCTTCATCTTCACCTTCCTCCAAGTGATTTGGCCTAACCTATCACTCTCCATACCTTTCATGCACCTACAAGGAACCCATAGCTCTATATGAGCCATCCTTGACCCATATCATCCATAGCTTCCACCACCTTTTTACCTCATATTTCAAGAAGAACAAATGGTCATGAAGAACAACCCATCATTTGGTATCTAGAGCTTTAGTTCTTCAAGAGATAAGTGTTCTCTTCATTTTATTTTTTGAGTCTTCTTCTTTATTCCATGTTGTTCATCATATCTGATCTGGTCGGTCATCGGTAGTAGATGACGTCAGCAGCAGTTGACTACATGGACCATTCAAGGGTGACACGTGGTAGAGGATAGCAGGTGAATCAGGGAGGCGAGCGCCTGGAGGCAAAGCGCGATGAGCGCCTGGAGGCAAAGCGCGATGAGCGCCTGGAAGCAGAGCGCGAGAAGTAAAGAAGCACTGATCAGTCATCGGGGGTTTCCTGTTAACACACAATTAAGCTAGGACCCAGGCTCCCAGCGAGAGCGTTATGCAAGAAGCACAGATCAGTGATCGCCTATCGCCGTGTGTAAGGATGAATAATCGCCTATCGCCGTGCACGAGGATCAGTAATCGCCTAGATTGCACATGATCGCTGTGTGTGAAGGTTAGGAGATCAGGTGGTCAGCAAGTCGCCGAAAGAGCACATCGCCGGGTATTTGAGAAGACTTGGCAAGCACTTGTTGTATGGTCTAAATACAGAGGATAAGTGGCATATCTGCCACCATGTGTAGTGTGAGCTGTGATACCCAGTGTTAACCAGCTCGCCATGTTAAGGTTGCGCCCAGAGTAGCCTGTGTACTAAGCTACTCCCTGTGTGGATAACTTAGTCGCAGGAGCACAGTGGAAGTAACGTTTCAGCTGCAGGTACTCCAGATGGTGACACGTGTATGACCAGATGTTATCCACGTGTCAAGAGGGATAACTGTTAGGAGAGAGAAAGACTCAGGTATATATACGAAATTCTTAACGGAATCAAAGTGAGGGGAGTCATTTTCAGGGGTGATTCACTTTTACATGGTTCTAAGTTTTCGTTGAAGTTCTTTGTTGATTCAATCATTGACTTGAGCGTCGGAGCGCAACCGGCCGCAGAGGCGCCATATTGTTCTTTCAGGTGTCTTGGAGGAGCTGAAGGTGGAGGTCATTGGTGTGTTTGGCGTGAAGCTGGTAAGGACGAGGTTCGAGAAGGAGAAGCTCTAGCGCTTTGGTCAAGATGCTGGATCAATATCCTTAAATGTCTTGCTGTTTTTAAATTTCTATTTGGTATTTTTGGTTCAACTTGATCTTGAACTTCCTTTTTTTCAAACTGTTTTAGGTTCCTTTTGTGTTGGCTTTTCTGTTTTTATTTTATTTGAGTCTTATTGATGTTTTTAATCAGTGCAAAGTGTTTGTGGTTGAGTCATTTTGATTTTTGAATCCATACAAGTTTTGTCAAAGTCATGTTCATCCTACAATGTCATAAATTCCAAGTGGTGCCTTTTATTGTTGATTTGGTTGCTTGATTTTGTTTTGAGTGCAGTTTATATTTCTGGTTTTGAAGCTTTGGTGCCTTTTATACTTTCGTATTTGAGTTCATACTTGTGTGTTAGTTCCATACAAGTTCGTATCCAATCATTTCCATTGTGTTTTTTAAGTTTCTTTACCGTTTTCTAATTTCAAGTTAGGATTTCTCTGTTTTCACTGCTACTATTCTGGCTGGAATCGTTCCCAGAAATTACATTTGTTGGTAAATGTAACATCCCGCCAAAAATACTATACAAATGTATATAATGAAAATAAAGGTAACAAATAGATTCTATGAACAAAATAATATATATATGAAATGAAGTTGCTCCTCTTAGGGAGTTTAATACAAATTCGGTCAAATTTCCAGAAACATAAACAAAATACAGTAAAAAAAACAAAGCAGGCGATCTCCTATCGGAAGAAACCGATCTCCTATCGGAGGAGCCAAAACAGCCGATCACCTATCAGGACAGAAAAAAAACAGGCGATCACCCGATAGAGGCAGAAACAGGCGATCACCCGATAGAGACAGAAGAAAACCGGCGATCTCCTCCTCGGCAATCACTCACTAAGGAGCTCTTCTTCCTGGAAGATCATCTGCTCCCGTGTAACAATTACACGATCATCACAGTTTTGAGAAAACAACCACAATAACAGATAAAAGGGTAAGCTAGATAATTTAAAAGAAGTTTAAATCAAGAACATGAAAATCCAAGTAAACCAAGTTCCAAAATATCCATGTAAAACGTAGAGCTGCTCATAGCATTCAGCTGATCGCCCAAAATCACAACTTCACAACATTCACCCATAGTCATTCCATTTCACAATACAGCATCAAGTGTCTATCAATATTCAAGTTTCTCATTTCACATGTCAGACTTTCCACTGACTCACCACACAAGACACTTGACACTACTTCCGGATTGACTCGTGCGTTGATTAGACTCAGAGATCTGCACCTGTCATACCACACCACTGTGAAATCCACACAGGGTCGCTGTGAATCCACACAGCATGCGCATATATCATCTCAATGTTACCATAGTTCTCCTGGTATGACAGGGTTAATCCATAGGACAGACGGAGCTCGTTCTTTTTCACACGAGACGCCCATCATATAGACCTCCTTCGACTCTCAACAACTGAGTAACTTCCTCTACGTGATTCCATTACCTCAGCAGAGTCAGGATATCCCCTTAGGAATCACCGATCAATGCACCTACCACAAGATCTTACACGGTATTTTCTTTCCTGAAAATACTATGCCTCGATCCCACATTCACAGCATTCAAAGACATCATGCCACACTTAAAAGAATGATTTCAATCACAGCAATAGCCATTTCAAAGGATTCATATTTTCGAATATCTCATGTAAATCTCAAGCAGTTCTCAAAACAACATCAAACACAAGGAGTTCGCAAAACAGCACCAAAACCGGCGATCTAGTTCAAAATATGGTATTTCGAAGGCTGTATATTAAAAACCGGCGACCACGTCGCCCAAGCACACAACACAGAGCATTTCACGAAGACGAAAGCGAAAACGGCGACCACGTCGCCCACACTTCAGAAATGGTTCAACTATGGCTCGTAGTAAAGATGAAGGCTAGCTTCCCTTACCTGGACTTGCGCAACCACCAGGAGCTTCGAAATCCAACAAAGCTTGCAGAATACCTTGGCTCTGTTTTTCGCGTCTGGTCTGAAGAACTTGCAGAGGACTACCCAAGTGCTCCAATGGTGTTGCTTCTCGTCGTACTCTTGTGTGGAGAGGCTGAAATCGCAACGCGGAGGAGGGAACTCACTCTTTCTCTCTTCGACTACAACAACGTTTTCTTCCTCTTCAGTAGTGGATTTCAGTAACTTAAACCAACTTATCCCTCCAAAAGCAGCTGCCACCACCCACTCTGCAGGGAAGTTTGCGTGTACGCTTCCCTGCACAGTACTACTAAGCATGCCTCTGCGCAGGCTACGCTATGAGGTCACTATTCTGAACCACTCTTTTGTCTACGTGGCGAGCGCGCAGAACATCTCTTGCTGGGAGTCTGGGGCCCACGTTCTCTGGGTGTAACTCAACGTCGCGCGATGACCTTTCGTCGATGACTACCAGCTCGAAGAGAAACCACCGATGACCTCTCGCGCGAAGACGATCCACCGATGACCTCGCGCGAAGACCACCACCGATGACCTCGCGCGAAGACTACCACCGATGACATCTTCCTGGCGAACGACCGATGTCTTCCTCTGGGAGACAACCGATGTCTTCCCTGGCGATGCCCTCATAACTCTCGCGCCTTGGCCACGTCCACATGCATCGCGCCCTGGCAATGTCCGCGTGCCTCGCGCCCGCGCGATGCCCGCATGCCCCTCGCGCCCGCGCGATGCCTGCATGCCTCTCGCGCCCGCGCGATGCCTGCATGCCTCTCACGCCCGCGCGATGCGTGCATGCCTCTCGCGTCCGCGCGATGCCTGCATGCCTCTCGCCCAGGCGATGACGTGTAGTCTAGGCGACCGGCGATGATGTATAAACAAGGAACTCTTATAGTTTTTTCTAGACTACACTTTCCTTCCTTTTTAACTTAGATAAAACATACTTAGAATTTACTTAAAACATACTCTTTCATTCCAATAAATTTCAGGTCCTTACAGTAAAAAATTCTGAAATTTTGGATTTGAGTAGTTTGATGTGTTAAGAAAAAGTGAAAAAAAGAAGCACATCAAAATTCAAAATACAAAAAAAAATGATAAATGAAATACGAACAGAGTGCAAAAATCCTGACTCTGAAAAAACGCTGACGCGGCAGTGATTTCGGAAAAATTATTACAATTATTTGACTCACTGTTTTGGAGAAATTCCAACGCCTATATTGAGCTAAAACATTGAAGTTTCTGTGGTTAAAATTTCAAGCTCAAATTTGAAGTATTCTGTCCAGCATAAAATTGGAAAGTTGTGAAAAATTTTACACAAAAAATTCTGTAGTGCTGTTTTTGGTTTTATTCATCTATTCTAGTTCCATTCACTAGGATTCCAGTTTGTGTGCTACCTTTTCTTGTGTGCCTTAATTTTTTGCTTGTCAAATTTTATTGAATACTCTTTCAAGTCTTGTCAAATATCAACTCCATTTGCAGTAGTCCTTGATTTTAAATTTGAGTTTTGTTGCTTTAAAACTTGCTTGACCTCTCTTTGGTGGATTTGACCTAAAAAGTGCTTTGGTGAGTGTGGAGCTAAAATTTTGTTTTGGTGAAAGCCATATCACTAAAGAGGAGCTGGATTAAAGATTTAAGGTTGAATAACCTAAGGAGACAAAGCAAGGGACAGCAGCAACCTCATTGAAAAATACACAAATATACACAAAGGAGCTACAAGTGAAGGAGTGCATAGAATAGGACTTTAAATTTTTGTGCATCAAAATTTGTTAACCTAATTTCTTTGTATTTCTTTGAGTTGTAATTTGCAAGGACATTGATTAATTAGTGGATTAATACGTCTTAGACGGTGAGTGTGTCTTCAAGGTTCCAAAGTGCCAAGAAGCCTCACCTTAGGATTCGACTAGTTTTAAAAGCTTTCTAGATAGCAATTTTCATTTGTGTTTTATTGCTTTACATATAGTTTTTCTTGCATGAAAATTTTGTTTTTATCTTTGATTGTGCTCTAAGTAAATTTCTTAGAGAAAGGTTTGTGAAAGTGTTGTGGGATAGTATCTGGCTAAGGAAAGGCTTGGTACTTAAGAGATCCTAGTGATCCACCTCCCTTTCCTGGGAAATTACCTACTTCACTCCACTTATCTTTCTTTTTGAAAATTACTTTTATCACAAACCCTAAACATGTCTACTCATTCTTCAAGTCATAGTGAAAGTGATAGAAAATCCACAAAATCTCTTTTGAAACAATTGGCTAGAGATTTTCAATCACTATCACTAAGACAATTGCAACATGAGGCTCAACTTTTGGAAGATAAAAAAGAAAGAGATGTCCATCTTGCACTTTTGGAAGAGGAGTTGAGGATTGTTAGAGAAAAAGATGAATACATTCGAAAATTAAAAAAATCACATGCATCACATGCATCTAGTTCTAGGTCAAGTGACTCACATGTTGAGGGGAGTCTGAGAGTAAATGATTATTATCAACCTCCACCTAGAAGAACTAGGAGAGAAAGCCACCCAAAAGAGACTAGGGTAGACTTACCTCATTTTTATGGAAAGGAAAATGTTGAAACATACCTAGATTGGGAAATGAAAGTAGAACAACTTTTTGCTTGCCATCATCTTAGAGAGGAAAGGAAAGTACCCTTAGCCACTTTAAGCTTTCAAGGAAATGCTATGTATTGGTGGACAGCCCTAGAGAGAGATAAGCGCCTCCACAGGGACCCTCCCATAGAATATTGGAATGACCTTAGGGGAGCCTTGAGACGCTGCCATATTCCTTCATACTATGATAGGGAGTTAATGGACAAGCTCCAAAGACTCCAACAGAAAAACATGAGTGTAGAGGAGTATAGGCAAAAGATGGAGCTCTACATGATGAGAGCCTCTATTAGGGAAGAAGCCACCACCACCATAGCTAGGTTCCTAAGTGGTCTCAATCTTGAGATAAGGGATAAAGTAGAACTTTTGCCCTACAGGGACTTGAATGATTTGATCCAACTTTGTATAAAAGTTGAACAACAAAATTTGAGAAAGGGATCAAGTCGCAAGGAGAGTTCTTACTCTAACTCTTATCCCAAGAGAGAGTATAGAAGAGAAAATGAGGATAGTCTTTCAAAGGATAAATCCAAAGAAACTCCCAAGAGTGTAGGAAAAGATGTGTCTACCTCACAACCCCGCAGTAGAGATATCCAGTGCTTCAAGTGTCTTGGTAGAGGCCATATAGCATCCCAATGCCCAAATAGGAGAACCATGACCTTAAGAGGGAGGGATGAGTATAGCAGCCAAGATGAAGAGTCTAGTGGGGAAGAAGAGAAGGAAAGTAGTGAAGGGGCATATCCTTGTGAGGGAGAATTAATGATGATCAGAAGAACCCTCAACAATCAACCTAGTGTGAACCATGAAACACAAAGAGAGAACATCTTTCATACAAGATGCAAAGTTTCAGAAAACATTTGTTCTCTCATTGTGGATAGTGGCTCTTGCTGCAATTGTTGTAGCACTAGGATGGTTGAAAAGCTTAATCTACAATTAATACCTCATCCAAAACCTTACAAACTTCAGTGGATAAATGAAGATGGGGAATTAATTGTAGATAAGCAGGTAAAAATCAGTCTTTCTGTGGGGAACTATAAAGATGAGATTTTATGTGATGTAGTACCCATGGAAGCCTGCCACATCTTATTGGGAAGACCATGGCAATTTGACAAGAAAACCATCCATAATGGTCTTACCAACGAGATAACTTTTATCCATAGGGAAAAAAAGTTTGTACTCTATCCTTTAACACCTTCACAAGTGGTAAAGGACCAAGTACAAATGAAAATAAAAAGAGAAAATGAGAAAAAGGAAAAAAAAAATAGGAAAACAAGAGAAAATCCTTAGGAAGGATGTTGAGGCGTGGGAGAAGAGTGTTCCTTCCCACAAGGTTATTCAGAAAGAAGAAAAATTTGAAAATAAAATTGAAAAGATACTTCTATCTGAACAACCTTCAGGCCTCCTTCTGTGTAAAGGAACACTTGCATGCACTGCCACACTTTCTGAAGTTTGTGAACTACCTCTTCAAGTCCAAAAACTTTTAAAAGAATTTGGTGATGTATTCCCTGAGGAAGGACCTATTGGACTTCCACCTGTTAGGGGTATAGAACACCAAATAGATTTAGTTCCGGGAGATAGTTTACCAAATAGACCAGCTTACAGAACTAATCCGGAAGAGACTAAGGAGATAGAGTCACAGGTTCAGGATTTGTTGGAGAAAGGCTGGGTTCAAAAAAGCCTAAGTCCTTGTGCTGTACCTGTTTTTTTGGTTCCAAAGAAAGATGGCAAGTGGAGAATGTGTTGTGATTGTAGGGCCATCAACAATATCACCATCAAATACAGGCATCCAATTCCTAGACTTGATGATATGCTTGATGAATTGCATGGGTCTACCATATTTTCCAAGATTGACCTTAAAAGTGGATATCACCAAATTAGAATTAAAGAAGGTGATGAGTGGAAAACTGCTTTTAAGACCAAATTTGGACTATATGAGTGGTTAGTGATGCCTTTTGGACTCACTAATGCACCTAGCACTTTCATGAGGCTTATGAATCATGTCTTTAGGGATTGCATAGGTAAGTATGTAGTAGTCTATTTTGATGATATCTTAGTATATAGTCAAAGCCTAGAGTCCCACCTAAGTCACCTTAGGGAGGTTCTTTTAGTGCTTAGGAAAAATAGTTTGGTTGCCCATATAGATAAATGCACTTTTTGTGTAGATAGTGTAGTGTTTTTAGGTTTTATAGTAAACAAAAATGGGGTACATGTTGACCCCGAGAAAATCAAAGCCATCCAAGAGTGGCCAACCCCGCAAAATGTAGGAGATGTTAGGAGCTTTCATGGTCTAGCAAGTTTTTATAGAAGATTTGTTCCTAACTTCTCAAGTCTAGCTTCACCACTCAATGAGTTAGTAAAGAAAGACACTCCATTTTGTTGGACAGAGAAGCATGAGCAAGCCTTTCAAAGTTTGAAAGCTCAACTCACTAATGCACCCATTCTAGCTTTGCCAAACTTTTCAAAAAATTTTGAGCTAGAGTGTGATGCATCAGGAGTAGGAATAGGTGCTGTGTTGTTGCAAGGTGGGCACCCAATTGCATATTTTAGTGAAAAACTTCACGGTGCCACCCTCAACTACCCCACCTATGACAAAGAGCTTTATGCACTTGTGAGGGCCCTACAGACTTGGGAACACTATCTAGTTTCAAAAGAATTTATCATACATAGTGATCATGAGTCTTTGAAATATCTAAGGGGTCAACACAAGTTGAACAAAAGACATGCAAAGTGGATGGAATTTCTTGAGCAATTTCCATATGTTATCAAATACAAGAAGGGCAGTACAAACATTGTGGCTGATGCTCTCTCAAGGAGACATATCCTCTTTTCTAAACTTGGAGCCAAATTCTTGGATTTGAAAACATACCTGAACTTTATAAAGAAGATTAGGATTTTGCACCCACTTTTGCTGAGTGCCAACATAGAGCACAAGGAGGTTTTTATGTTTCTAAGGGGTACTTATTTAAAGAAGGAAAACTTTGCATACCCCAAGGAACACATAGAAAACTCCTTGTAAAAGAATCACATGAAGGAGGACTCATGGGCCATTTTGGAGTTGATAAAACTCTTGAGCTTTTGAAAGGAAAATTCTTTTGGCCACACATGAGGAAAGATGTCCAAAGACATTGTCATAGATGCATTTCATGTTTAAAAGCTAAGTCTAAGACAATGCCTCATGGACTCTACACTCCTTTACCTTTTGCAAGTGCTCCTTGGGAAGATATAAGCATGGATTTCATATTAGGACTTCCTAGGACACAAAGAGGTTTTGATTCCATTTTTGTGGTAGTGGATAGGTTTAGCAAGATGGCTCATTTTATACCTTGCCATAAAGTGGATGATGCTAGCAACATCTCTAAGCTCTTCTTTAGAGAAGTAGTAAGACTACATGGTTTACCTAAGACCATAGTGTCGGATAGAGATCCTAAATTTATTGGCCATTTCTGGAGAACTCTTTGGGAAAACTAGGAACTAAGTTGAACTTCTCAACTTCTTGTCATCCTCAAACGGATGGACAAACTGAAGTTGTAAATAGATCTCTTTCCACTATGCTTAGGTCAATCATGAAAGGAAACCACAAATCTTGGGATGAGTACCTTCCTCATATTGAGTTTGCATATAATAGGGTAGTTCATAAAACTACTAATATTTCTCCTTTTGAGGCTGTGTATGGGTTCAATCCTCTTACTCCTTTGGATTTGTTACCTCTACCTAATCCACAAAATTTTGTGCATAAGGAAGGAGTAACGAAGGCTGAATTTGTAAAGAAAATGCATGAGAGGATTAAGAACCAAATACAACAACAAACAGAGAAATACATGAAACATAGCAATAAGGGGAAGAGAGAGATGATTTTTGAGGAGGGAGACTGGGTTTGGCTTCACCTTAGAAAAGATAGATTCCCTAATCAGAGGAAGTGTAAACTTAGTCCCCGGGGTGATGGTCCTTTCCAAGTTCTCAAAAGAATCAATAATAATGCATATCAAATTGACCTGCCTGAGGAATATGGAGTACATACTACCTTCAATGTTATGGATCTAACACCCTTTATAGGTAGAGAAAATGAAGAGGCAGAAGCATGTGATTTGAGGACAAATCCTCTTCAAGAGGGAGGGGATGATGGAAGAGGCCTAAGCTCAGGCCCAACTGTAACGCCCCTATTGTTCATTTTTATATAATAAAATAAAGGTGAAACAATAATATCAAAATTTAACATAGATATATACATAATATAATTCATCCATTAATACAAATGTGCCTCAAAATAATATCCCTTTTCGAGGAAGTTTTAATACATCTCCATACAGGAGTTTTCAAAATAAAACAAAACAACAGCATTCAAAAACCGGCGATCTCCTCCTCCAGAAATGCTCACTGAGGAGCTCTACTACCTGCAACCTCATCTGCTCCCGTGCAAATATACACGATCATCACAGGTTTAAGAAAAACAACCACGATACAAAACAAAAGGGTAAGCTAGATATTTTTAAAAACTTTAAATATGAAACTTTATATCAATAGAAAGCATAAATCTTCACCCCATTCATAATCTATATCAATTTCAACCATCAATATCCCCATATTCCACAAACTCGTCAAGTGTCTATTCAATACATTCAACACTCATGGTTCACATGTCAGACTTTCCACTGACTCATAACACATAGACACATGACTCTACTTCCGGAAGACTCGTGCGTTGAACTTAGCATCCAGAGACCTGCACTTGTCATACTACATTGCTGTAAAGTTCCCACAGCTATGCGCATAAACATAATCTCGATCTCAATCTCAATATCATCACTCTCTCAGTATGACAGGGTTAATCCATATAACAGGTCAAGTCAGTTATCTTTCAAACGACTTACCCATACATATGGACCTCCTTCGACTCTCACCAACTGAATGACTTCATCTATGTGATTCCATCATATCAGCAGAGTCAGGATCGCCTCATTCACAGGATACTCACAGATCAATACACCCTCATAGAATCTCCACACGGTATTTTCTTTCCTGAAAATACTATGCTTTGATCACTCTTTCCCATTCATCCAGTACATCATACCACACGTAAAAGCACAATTCCATCATATAATATTTTGAATCTTTTCTCAAACAATCCCAATCACAGAAACAATCATACCAAAGTTCAGATTTTCGAATATCATATGCATTTCACCTTTCAATCTCAAACAATTTCAAAACGACACTAAAACAGGGGATTTCTAAATTTGCATTAAAACCGGCGATCACGTCGCCCCACACATAAAAACAAAGCATCGTGAAATAGAATATGAAACCGGCGACCACGTCGCCCTCACTTCAGAACCTACTCGCCTAAATTTTTTATAAACGAAAATGCTAGCTTCCCTTACCTGAACTTGCGCAAAATCACTAAGAGCTCCAAAACCCACCGAAGCTTAAAGATGTCCTAACTTTGTTCTAGCGTCCTGACGGGAGAACTTGCAGAGACTTCCCAGAAGGACAATGGCAGTCGTCGATCGTAGCACCGGTACGTGAGGATAGCTGCGTCTTCGAGTGAAGGAGAAAGGAGAAAGGGGAACTAAATGAGCTGATTCCCTCCGCTCTTAAAGTCGAACGGCTCTTTAGCCTTCACCGCCATTACCCACTCTCTGAGCAACCTAGCGTGAACACTTCCTTGAACAGTATGACCACGTGGGTTTCTGCGCATACCAACTCTCTGATGCTAACTATTCTGAAACACCCTTTTTGTCTACGTGTTGCGCATGCAGGACGTCTCATGCTAGGAGCCTGGGTCCCACCTTATCTGTGTTAAACACAACATCGCGCGATAACCTTCCACCGATGACTGCTCGCGCGATGACTATGCCTCTCATACCGGCGATGACCGATTCCTCTTCCTGACAGACGACCGATGTCTCACCCTGGCAAACAACCGACGTCTCACCCTGGCAGACCACCGATGTCTCACCCTGGCAGACAACCGATGTCTCACCCTGGCAGACAACCGATGTCTCACCCTGGCAGACAACCGATGTCTCATTCAGGAAGACGACCGATGTGTCTCCCATCCTGGTTGATGACCGATGTTCCTCTCATCCTGGCGATGACCGTCTGTCTCTCACCCTGGCGATGCCCGCGTGTCTCTCGCCCTGGCGATCCCCGCGTGTCTCTCGCCCTGGCGATCCCCGCGTGTCTCTCGCCCTGGCGATCTCTCATCATCCTTGATGTGGCGAGGACACATCGCCTTGCTTCTGTCGACTGATGCCACATCGTCACACCCTGTTGAGGGCTCGTCCTACCACTACTCCACGCCTGTGTTATCACCCCCACATGGCTCGGTGACGTCGGTAGCTTCTCCTGCCCGAGGGCAGCTCAGTACTCAATCCTTACGTGCCTAAGCATGCAACACTAAGGTAAATCCCTTATGTCCAAGCGTAAAGTCTCGTAGTTATTCTGCATGCATGGCGCTCCTAAGGTTCAAATCACACCTCCCTACATGTGATTTCTGGAACCCACTATGGTCCACCGACCGACCTCTACCACGCCGCCCTCAGACCTTGGGCGACATCCGAGGTCTGACCACCATGAAATTTCCATTACAAGCTCTTTTCGTTTTAAGTAATAACATATTCAGAATTCATTAAATTATACTTCTTCTATTCCAAATAATTATCTAAATCCTTACAATCTCCCCAACAAGAAAAATTTTCGTCCCCGAAAATTGAATTACAAGGAAAAGAGGTAGGGATAGGCTTCTCTCATGGTTTCTTCTAATTCCCAAGTTGAATCACCCGATCTGTCATCCCACACCACCTTTACCATGTTGATGGTCTTGCCTCTGAGCTGCTTACTCTGCTGATCGTCAATCCTGACAGGTTTCACTTCAAACGACAAGTCATCCCTGATCTGCACATCGTCCACTTCCAATACGTGACTAGGGTCTGCAAGATACTTCCTTAGCTGTGACACGTGAAAGACATTATGCAGATTTGCTAATTGGGGAGGTAGAGCAATCTCATAAGCTACAGGACCTATCTTCCTTAAGATCTGATATGGTCCAACAAACTTAGGAGACAGCTTCTTTGATCTGATAGCTCGTCCTACACCCTTGGTTGGCGTCACTCTCATAAACACATGATCCCCAGCAGCAAACTCCAAAGGTCTTCTCCTCTGATCTGCATAGGATTTCTGCCGGCTTTGAGAGGCTTTCATTCTGCCTTGTATCTGTTTCACCTTCTCGGTTGTCTGCTGAATCAACTCTGGCCCAACCAAGACTGCTTCGCCCTCCTGGTACCTGTAAGGACCTGTAAAATTAAATTGGAATAAAAGAGTATATTTTAATTGAATTCTAAGTATGTTTTTATTTAAAATAAAAAGGAGGGAAAGTGTAGCTTAGAAGACTATAAGATTTCCTGGTTAGTACATAATCGTCGGTCGCCTACCACACATGATCGCCAGGGCGCGAGAGGCATGCAGGCATCGCCAGGGCGCGAGAGGCATGCAGGCATCGCCAGGGCGCGAGGCATGTGGACGTCGCCAGGGCGCGAGAGGCATGCAGGCATCACCAGGGCGCGAGAGGCATACAGGCATCACCAGGGCGCGAGAGGCATGCAGGCATCGCCAGGGCGCGAGAGGCATGCGGGCGTCGCCAGGGATAGACATCGGTCGTCTCCCAGAGAGAGACATCGGTCGTCTTCCAGGGAGAGACATCGGTCGTTCGCCAGTATGAGACATCAGTGGATAGTCATCGCGCGAGCGATCATCGGTGGAAGGTTATCGCGCGATGTCGAGTTTCACACAGATGAGGTGGGACCCAAGCTCTCAACAGGAGACGTACTGCACGCGCGACACGTAGACAAAAAGGGTGGTTCAGAATAGTGACCTCAGAGTGTTAGCCTGCGCAGAAGCACGCGTAGTCGTACTGTTCAGGGAAGCGTACACGCAAACTTCCCTGCAGAGTGGGGGGTGGCAGCGGCTTTTGGGGGCAAGTTGGTTTAAGATACAAAAACCCACTTCTGAGAGGAAAAAGAACGTTTTCAGTGGTTCAAGAGTGAAAGAGTGAGCTCACCTTCATCCTTCTCTTTTCTCTTCTTCGCGCTGCGATTCAAGCATCCTCAAGCACCAGTGCGACGAGCGGCGACTACCCTTAGAGCACCTGGGAGGTTCTCTGCAAGTTCTACAAACCAAACGCAAAAACAGAGCTAAGGCACCTTTAAGCTTCGGTGGGTTTTGGGGCTCTTAGTGTTTTGCGCAAGTCCAGGTAAGGGAAGCTAGCTTTATTTTCAATAAAAGCCGTAGATTAGCTGTTTCTGAAGTGAGGGCGACGTGGTCGCCGGTTTCATATTCTTTTTCGTGATGCTCTGTCCTATGTGTTTGGGCGACGTGGTCGCCGGTTTTAAACCCCTTTTTCATGATGTTCTGTTCTTATGTGTTTGGGCGACGTGATCGCCGGTTTTAAATATAGATTTCGACAACCCCCTGTTTTGGATGTGATCGCCGGTTTTGGCGTTGTTTTTCGAACTCCCCTGTTTTGGTGCTGTTTGAAAACTGTTTGAGATTTAAATGTGAAATACATGTGATATTTGAAAATCTTAACCGTGGAATGAATGTTGCTGTGACTAAACCGTTCATTCAGTGTTGTATGATGTATTGATTGTTGTGAATGTGGGATCAAGGCATAGTATTTTCAGGAAAGAAAATACCGTGTAAGATCGTGTGAAATGTGTATTGACTAGGGGCTTGTCTAGAAGGAGATATCCTGACTCTGCTGATATAATGGAATCACATAGACGAAGTTATTCAGTTGTGGAGAGTCGAAGGAGGTTCATATGAATGGGTGAGTCGTGTGAAAAAGAACGAGCTCGGCCTGTTATATGAATTAACCCTGTCATACCGGGAGAGTGATGATATTGAGACTATGTATGCGCATGGCTGTGTGGATTTCACAGCAACCCTGTGTGGATTTCACAGTGGTGTGGTATGACAGGTGCAGATCTCTGGGCCTGAGTCAACGCACGAGTCTTCCGGAAGTGGAGTCATGTGTCTATATCTTATGAGTCAGTGGAAAGTCTGACGTGTAAACCATGAATATTGAAAGTAGCGAATAGACACTTGACGAGTTTGTGGAATATGGGAATGTTGTGGTTGAAATTGATATGGATTATGAACGGCGTGAAGATTCATGTTTTTCTATTGATTTAAAGTTTCATATTTAAAGTTTTTAAAACATCTAGCTTACCCTTTTATCTGGTATTGTGATTGCTTTCTAAAACCTGTGATGATCGTGTATAATTTGCACGGGAGCAGACGAGGTTGTAGGTAGTAGAGCTCATCAGTGAGTGGTCGCCGGAAGGAGATCGCCTGTTTTTTTATTTATGTTAGGCGATCACCCTTTGTATGTTGTCTGATAGGAGATCGCCCTTTTCTGATGGGAGATCGCCCTGTTCTGATGCGAGATCGCCCTGTTCTGATGCGAGATCGACTGCTTGTCTTTTTCTGTAATTTTGTTTACGTTTTTGGAAAATTTGACCGATTATGTATTAAACTCCCTGTGAGGAGAAACTTCATTACATATATATAATTTTGTTCACTTCGATATATTTGTTTACCTTTATTTTCATTTTATAAATATGAATTGTATTTTGGCGGGATGTTACAGTACCAACATAAGGGAGTTCTGCATTTCCTCCCATATAGGGCTTCATATGGTGCCATCCCAATACTGGTGTGGTAACTGTTATTATAAGTAAACTCCACCAGCGGCAACACCTCATCCCAACTTCCCAATTGATCCAAGACACACGTCCTCAGCAGATCTTCCAAGGACTGGATCGTTCTCTCTGACTGTCCATCTGTTTGAGGATGATATGCCGAGCTCATTCTCAACTTAGTTCCCAAGCAATCTTGTAAGGTCTGCCAAAACCGTGAAGTGAACCTGGAATCTCTATCCGAGACAATGCTGGAAGGCACTCCAAGCAACCTCACAATTTCTCTGATGTACAGCTGTGCCAACATGGCCATAGGCATCCTCATATTCACTGGAAGAAAGTGAGCACTCTTCGTCAGCCGATCAATGATGACCCAGATTGCATCATGACCCCTTACCGATCTGGGTAAATGGGTAACAAAATCCATGGCGATGCTGTCCCATTTCCATTCAGGGATATCCAATTGCTGCAACAAACCGCCAGGCCTTTGATGTTCTACCTTCGCCTTCTAACATGTCAAGCAGGTAGCAACATACTGAGCTATCTCCTTCTTCATGCCCAACCACCAAAATGACTCTTTTAAATCCTGGTACATCTTATTCATACCTGGGTGCAGACTAAGGTAACTCTTGTGGCCTTCTTCTAGGATCATCTTCTTCAACTCTTCATTTGCAGGTATGCAAATTCTGCCATTAAATCTCAAGATTCCATCATCGCCCATCGCAAAGCCTTTAGCCTGATCGGTGCCGAGTAATTGTACAATACGCTTCAGGCTAGGATCCTCTAATTGCTTATCCTTTATCATTCCAATGAAATCATTAGTTATAGTTAACTAACTAATATGATTAACATGAAATTCCACTCCAAAGTTTAAATCTCTAAACTGCTCAATCAATTTCTGCTCTTCAATCATCATGGTTGATGCTTGTATTGATTTCCTACTCAAGGCATCTGCCACTACATTGGCCTTCCCTGGATGATATATCAGTTGGAAGTCATAATCTTTTAGGAACTCGATCCATCTTCTTTGTCTCATATTTAACTCCTTCTGATCAAACAAATATTTCAGGCTTTTATGGTCACTAAATGTAACATCCCGCCAAAATCCTTTCCATATTTATGTAATAAAATAAAGGTGAAACAAATATATCGAAGTGAACATAATTATATATATGTAATGAAGTTTCTCCTCACAGGGAGTTTAATACATAATCGGTCAGTTTTCCAAAAACTTAAACAAAATACAGTAAAATAGAAAGACAGGCGATCTCCTAACAGAACAAGGCGATCTCCTATCAGAGAACGGCGATCTCCTATCAGAAAACAGAAAAAGGGGTGATCGCCCGACAGAAACAGAAACAGGCGATCTCCTTCCGGCGACCACTCACAGAGGAGCTCTACTTCCTGCAACATCATCTGCTCCCGTGTAAATTATACACGATCATCACAGGTTTAAGAAAAAGCCAAACACAACACCAAAATCACAGGGTAAGCTAGATATTTGAAAGAGAATTTAGATATGAAACTTTAACATCAAGATAAAACAAATTCAAGATACCCACGTAAAACCATCAGCTTTTTCATTCCCTTCACATGACCATCAAGTAAACACATATTTCACAATTTCTTCAAGAGTCTTTCAATTCACATAATTCGTCAAGTGTCAATCAATTTCAAAGTTTCTCATTTCTTACGTCAGACTTCCACTGATTCAACACACATAGACACATACCACACCACTGTAAAGTCCACACAGGACAGCTAGTGAAGTCCACACAGGACAGCTAATGAAGTCCACATAGGACAGCAAGTAAAATCCACATAGGACAGCAAGGAAAGTCCACACAGGACAGCAAGGAAAGTCCACACAGGACAACAAGGAAAGTCCACACAGGACAGCAAGTAAAGTCCACACAGGACAGATAAAGATCATCAATTCGCCCAATGCACCATACAACACTTAAATGAACGATCTCAACCACAGCAACAAACGTATCAAGGTTCAGATTTTTCCAATAACACATGCATTTCCCATATCAATCCCAAACAAGTTCAAAGCGACACTAAAACAGGGGATTTCGAAATCTGTATTTAAAACCGGCGATCACGTCGCCCAAACACATAAGAACAGAACATCACGAAAAAAAATATGAAACCAGCGACCACGTCGCCCTCACTTCAGAAACAGCAAATCTACGGCTTTTATTGAAAATAAAGCTAGCTTCCCTTACCTGGACTTGCGCAAAATGCCAAGAGCTCCAAAACCCACCGAGCTTAAAGGATGCCTTAGCTCTGTTTTAGCGTCTGGTATGTAGAACTTGCAGAGAACCTCCCAGGTGCTCTAATGGTAGTCTTCGCTCGTCGTACTGGTGCTTGAGGGTGCCTGAGTCGCAGCGCGAAGGAGAGAAAAGAGAAAGATGAAGGTGAACCCACTCTTGAACCACTGCAACGTTCTTTTCCTCTCATAAGTGGGTTTTTGAATCTAAACCAACTTGTCCACAAAAGCCGCTGCCACCACCCACTCTGCAGGAAGCTTGCGTGCACGCTGCCCTGAACAGTACGACCACGCGTGACTCTGCGCATGCCAACCCTCTGATGTCACTATTCTGAACCACCCTTTTTGTCTACGTGTCGCGCGTGCAGTACGTCTGATGTTGAGAGCCTGGGTCCCACCTTGTCTGTGTGAAACTCGACATCGCGCGATAACCTTCCACTGATGACCGCTCGCGCGATGACTATCCACCGAGGCCTCATTCTGGAGGACGACCGATGTCTCTCCCTGGAAAACGACCGATGTGTCCCTCATCCTGGCGATGACCATCTGTCTCTCATACCGGCGATGACTGACGTGCCTCATCCCGGTGTTGACTGATTCCTCATCCTGGCAGACACCCGATGTGTCACCCTGGAGGACCACCGATGTCTCACCCTGGCAGACAACCGATGTCTCAACCTGGCAGACCACCGATGTCTCACCCTGGCAGACCACCGATGTGTCTCCCATCCTGGTTGATGACCGATGTTCCTCTCATCCTGTTGGCGATCTCTTATCACCCTTGTGTGTGACGAGAACACATCGCCTTACTCTGCTCACCGATGTCATATCGTCACACCTTGCTGAAGGTTCATCCTCCCATTATGTTACGTCCAAGGTATCATCTCCACATGACTTGGTGACGTCGGTAGCTTCACATTTCCAAGAGTAGATCAGCACCACTCCTCTTGCCCATGCATGCAACACTAAGGACGATCTCTTATGCTCAAGCATAGAGCTTCGCATGCACAGCGTATCTAAGGCGTAACCCACACCTTGATACGCGTGGTTTTTGGAACCCACTATGGTTAATCCAGCATATTGACCACATACTACGTGCACTCCCGTCGATCACGTACACCATAGGTGATTGGCGGTCATGTCTCCTCTAGGCGACGGGCGATTATGTCCCAGAGAAGTCGTAGATCGCCTCCGTCTTCAATAACGGCGATCTCGTAGAAGACTTCCTAGCTACACTTTTCTTCCTTTACTCTTCTTGATCCACATGTCAGCCGACCGACCTCTACCAGCTGACCCCAGACCTTGGGCGACGTCCGAGGTCCGACTACTACGAAACTTCAATTACCAACTCTTTGTATTTTAAATAATAACATCCTCTGAAATTATTTAAGTCTAACACTTTTATTCCAATTAAAGTTTCTAGGTCCTTACACTAAACACCTGAAACCGAGCTCCATACAAATAATGCCTCCAAATCTTCAAGGCAAACACCACAGCCTCCAACTCTAAGTCATGGGTAGGATAGTTCCTCTCGTGAACTTTAAGTTGCCTTGAAGCATATGCAACCACTCTTTTCTCTTGCATCAACACACATCCCAAACCTTGATGTGAAGCATCACAGTAAACATCAAAAGGATTTCCCACATCCGGGATCACTAACACTGGGGCGCTAGTCAACCTCTTCTTCAGCCCCATGAAACTCTGCTCACACTTTTCAGTCCAATCAAAAGGTTGATCTTTGCGAGTTAACTGAGTCAAAGGAGCTACTACCTTGGAAAAATCTTCAATGAACCTCCGATAGTAGCCTGCTAAACCCACAAAACTCCTTATCTCAGTAACTGTCTTAGGACGTTCCCACTGAAGCACTGCCTCCACTTTGGATGGATCCACCGAGATCCCCTGGGCAGATATTACATGTCCTAAGAAGTTGACTTCCTTCAACCAGAACTCACACTTAGAGAACTTGGCATACAATTGCTTCTCCCTCAGAATCTCCAATACTGTCTTCAGATGTTCTTCATGTTCTTCCTCGGTCCTTGAATAAATGAGTATGTCGTCTATGAAGACTACCACAAACTTATCCAAGAAAGGACAAAAAATTCTATTCATGAAATCCATGAACAGAGCTGGAGCATTTGTTACTCCAAACGGCATCACCACATACTCATAGTGCCCATAACGAGACCTAAATGCTGTCTTTTGAACATCTTCAGCTTTTACCAAAATTTGGTGGTACCCCAATCTCAGATCAATCTTTGAGAACACCGAGGCCCCATGTAATTGATCCATCAAATCATCAATTCTAGGTAGAGGATACTTGTTCTTGATGGTCAACTTATTCAACTGCCTGTAATCTATACACAGCCGAGACCCTCCATCCTTTTTCTTAACTAGAAGCACTGGAGCCCCCCATGGAGATACACTGGGTCTGATGAATTGTTTCTCCAACAACTCTTCCACTTGCTTCTTTAATTCTACCAACTCGGCTGGAGCCATCCTGTAAGGTGCCATTGACACTGGTCCAGCTCCAGGTACCAAATCAATAGAGAATTCCACTTCTCTCTTAGGAGGTAATCCACGTATTTCTTCTGGAAATACATCCATGAAATCTTTCACCACATGTATCCTGCTTACGTCCTCTTCATTCTTCACTTCCAACCGAGCTAGGATCACGAAGCACCTCGCCCCTTTTTCCAACTCCGACCACCCATGCTGAGCAGATATCACATCTGACTCTTGGAGGTCTGGAAACGCTATTTTCTGACTACCACAGTCTATGAGAACGTGATTGGCAGATAGTCAATCCATTCCCAGGATAACATTCAGGTCCTGAAGAGGTAGGCAGATCAAGTTTACTTTGAACCTGCGTCCCTCTACTATCACTGGACATTCAGAGCAAACTATAGAGGTCAACACCTGTCCTGACGCAGGTGTAGAGACTAACAGTTCAAACAGTAACTCCTTCACTAGAAGGCCCAACTCGGCTACACACAGGCTTAACACAAAGGAGTGTGTCGCTCCAGAATCAAACAAGGCTTTTACACCTCTACCTGCTATAAAATAAACACCTTGCACTAGGTTACCTGACTGAGACGCCTCTGCTCCTGTCATGGCAAACACTCTCCCTGCTGCTTGAGGTCTACTGCCTCCATTCCTCAACTGCTGAGGACCAACGGGTTGAGTCATCCTATTTCTGCTAGGACAATCTCTAGAAATGTGCCCCATCTTTTGGCATGTGAAACATCTGGGTTTCCATGTTTGTTGCTGCTGAAACTGGGGCGGAACTGCTCCTGCCCGATGTGGTGGAGGTCTCGCATAAGGCTTGCTTTGTGGGTGCTGCACCTTGGCCTTCCCACTGGAAGAACCCCCTGGGTGTGATCTGATCACCCGAGAATTACCCCTTTCCAAGGTTTCCACCATCTTTGCCTTCTCTACTAAGGCATGAAACTCCCTGATGCACATGGGTGCTATGGTCTTCTTCACATGCTTTAAACCTTCTTCAAACTTCCTACACCTCCAAGCCTCAGAGGTAGCTTGGGTATAAGATCTGGCTAGGTATTCAAACCTAGCAGCATAAGCGTTCACGAACATCTCCCCTTGCTCCAACCTGAGAAATTCCGCTTCCTTCGCAAACCTTGCACTATCTGGAAAATATTTCTCTAGGAACCTCTCTCGGAAACTTTCCTAGTCTAAAACGTCAGCCCTGGCTTCCATCATCTGCTGAGCTCCCATCCACCAGAACTCGGCTTCTCCAAATAGCAGATAGGTGGCGAACACCAATTTCTTCTCTTCAGGGCAGGAGGTCGCCCTAAAGATTTTCTCCAACTCCCTGACCCACTGATCTGCTTGATCAAGGGTAGCATTCCCACTGAACTTGGGTGGGTTGTGCCTCATGAACTCGGTCAGTCCCATCTGTTCCTGAGGCTGACCGACGTGGGAAGCTGTTTCAGCCGACCGAGCAGTTTCCCAATGGTGCATTGCAGCTTGATGATTTTTTAGCCATTGCTGCATTCTGTTGTTGGATGGCAGTTGCCATCATCTCAATAGCCTTGGCAATCTGGCTCATTTCCGAAGAAGGTTGGGGAGGGGTAGGAGGTCTACGAGCCATCTTTCTTCGTTTCAGATTTTGAAACTATTGGTTTCTATATCCCCTACAACTATAAGAATGAGATCGATAAGAAATCAATTCATTCAGGAGGTAACATCTAGACCTTACAAAGGTCAGCATCTCAAAGTCATTTAGAATTTGAGTTCATCAACAGAATCATAATGCTCAAAATAGAAAGCATAACACCGAACAGTCATGGGTACAAAACTATCAATCAAATATCACCACACTTAATAATTGGGATAAAACACAACAGAAGTGGATATATGCTCAACATCAAACTTTTAGAATTAAGATTGAGAACATCTCGATCCAGTTATGAGTGTGCACCCTCACTACTTTATCAAGATCCTTTCACTCTTAATACTAAAATTTTTCATTTAGAGCCTATATCTACTAAAGCACAAACAAGATTTCAATCCGAAAACATTTGAAAACCTTTCACTATAGCTTTGATTAAGACTCCGATAGCAGAAGAAACACAATAAACCCACTCTCCTCAGGTCATCCTAAGGATGAACTGCTCTGATACCATTAATGTAACGCCCCTCAAAATATTGTTCATTTTTATATAATAAAATAAAGGTGAAACAATAATATCAAAATTTAACATAGATATATACATAATATAATTAATCTATTAATACAAATGTGCCTCAAAAATAATATCCCTTTTCGAGGAAGTTTTAATACATCTCCATACAGGAGTTTTCAAAATAAAACAAAACAACAGCATTCAAAAACCGGCGATCTCCTCCTCCAGAAATGCTCACTGATGAGCTCTACTACCTGCAACCTCATCTGCTCCCGTGCAAATATACACGATCATCACAGGTTTAAGAAAAACAACCACGATACAAAACAAAAGGGTAAGTTAGATATTTTTAAAAACTTTAAATATGAAACTTTATATCAATAGAAAGCATAAATCTTCACACCATTCATAATCTATATCAATTTCAACCATCAATATCCCCATATTCCACAAACTCGTCAAGTGTCTATTAAATACATTCAATACTCATGGTTCACATGTCAGATTTTCCACTGACTCATAACACATAGACACATGACTCTACTTCCGGAAGACTCGTGCGTTGAACTTAGCATCCAGAGACCTGCACCTGTCATACTACATTGCTGTAAAGTTCCCACAGCTATGCGCATAAACATAATCTCGATCTCAATCTCAATATCATCACTCTCTCAGTATGACAGGGTTAATCCATATAACAGGTCAAGTCAGTTATCTTTCAAACGACTTACCCATACATATGGACCTCCTTCGACTCTCACCAACTGAATGACTTCATCTATGTGATTCCATCATATCAGCAGAGTCAGGATCGCCTCATTCATAGGATACTCACAGATCAATACACCCTCATAGAATCTCCACACGGTATTTTCTTTCCTGAAAATACTATGCTTTGATCACTCTTTCCCATTCATCCAGTACATCATACCACACGTAAAAGCACAATTCCATCATATAATATTTTGAATCTTTTCCCAAACAATCCCAATCACAGAAACAATCATACCAAAGTTCAGATTTTCGAATATCATATGCATTTCACCTTTCAATCTCAAACAATTTCAAAACGATACTAAAACAGGGGATTTCTAAATTTGCATTAAAACCGGCGATCACGTCGCCCCACACATAAAAACAGAGCATCGTGAAATAGAATATGAAACCGGCGACCACGTCGCCCTCACTTCAGAACCTACTCGCCTAAAGTTTTTATAAACGAAAATGCTAGCTTCCCTTACCTGAACTTGCGCAAAATCACTAAGAGCTCCAAAACCCACCGAAGCTTAAAGATGTCCTAACTCTGTTCTAGCGTCCTGACGGGAGAACTTGCAGAGACTTCCCAGAAGGACAATGGCAGTCGCCGATCGTAGCACTGGTACATGAGGATAGCTGCGTCTTCGAGTGGAGGAGAAAGGAGAAAGGGGAACTAAATGATCTGATTCCCTCAGCTCTTAAAGTCGAACGGCTCTTTAGCCTTCACTGCCATTACCCACTCTCTGAGCAACCTTGCGTGCACACTTCCTTGAACAGTATGACCACGTGGGTTTCTGCGCATACCAACTCTCTGATGCTAACTATTCTGAAACACCCTTTTTTTCTACGTGTCGCGCATGCAGGACGTCTCATGCTGGGAGCCTGGGTCCCACCTTATCTGTGTGAAACACGACATCGCGCGATAACCTTCCACTGATGACTGCTCGCGCGATGACTATGCCTCTCACACCGGCGATGACCGATTCCTCTTCCTGACAGACGACCGATGTCTCACCCTGGCAGACAACCGACGTCTCACCCTGGCAGACCACCGATGTCTCACCCTGGCAGACAACCGATGTCTCACCCTGGCAGACAACCGATGTCTCACCCTGGCAGACAACCGATGTCTTATTCAGGAAGACGACCGATGTGTCTCCCATCTTGGTTGATGACCGATGTTCCTCTCATCCTGGTGATGACCGTCTGTCTCTCGCCCTGGCGATGCCCGCGTGTCTCTCGCCCTGGCGATCCCCGCGTGTCTCTCGCCCTGGCGATCTCTCATCGTCCTTGATGTGGCGAGGACACATCGCCTTGCTTTTGTTGACTGATGCCACATCGTCACACCCTGTTGAGGGCTCGTCCTACCACTACTCCACGCCTGTGTTATCACCCCCACATGGCTCGGTGACGTCGGTAGCTTCTCCTGCCCGAGGGCAGCTCAGTACTCAATCCTTACGTGCCTAAGCATGCAACACTAAGGTAAATCCCTTATGTCCAAGCGTAAAGTCCCGTAGTTATTCTGCATGCATGGCGCTCCTAAGGTTCAAATCACACCTCCCTACATGTGATTTCTGGAACCCACTATGGTCCACCGACCGACCTCTACCACGCCGCCCTCAGACCTTGGGCGACATCCGAGGTCTGACCACCATGAAATTTCCATTACAAGCTCTTTTCGTTTTAAGTAATAACATATTCAGAATTCATTAAAATTATACTTCTTCTATTCCAAATAATTATCTAGATCCTTACACCAACAACTAGGTCCATGGCAAAGAGGATTTAAGAAGAGTGGGACTCTACTACTGATGGCAGAGAAACTTTTCTCTACATATTCAAAGACCCTTCAGAGGACTACAAGGAGTAAAGCCCAAGCCATGGGAGCTGAGCATAAATTAATTTTAGTTTATTTATAATTTCAGTAGAGTAGGGTTCATTTAGCACAATCGGGGGTGTATTTAACAATTTAGCTTATACCTAGGCCTTTTAGGGTAGGAATGTAGGCCTACCTTCTAGAAGCATGCTAAGGGGCTGCATTGACCTTTAGTCAACACCCTAGCAGCCCCCTCTTTTATGTATTCCCCATCCTACCCTTGTTCCTTACTCTCCAAGGCACCATCTCCTATAAATAGGGTGCTTTGGCTCATTATTTTTAAGATCAATTTATATGAGTAAATGCTGCCAAAATTATGCTAGCTTCTACTCGTTGTCTAGTCTCTCTAGGTTAGACACTTTGATCTTCATCTTCACCTTCCTCCAAGTGATTTGGCCTAACCTATCACTCTCCATACCTTTGATGCACCTACAAGGAACCCATAGCTCTATATGAGCCATCCTTGACCCATATCATCCATAGCTTCCACCACCCTTTTACCTCATATTTCAAGAAGAACAAATGGTCATGAAGAACAACCCATCATCTTACGACTTTGAAAACAGGAGGTCCCTCACCTCCTTATCAGACTTTCGCAACTCAGCAACCTCAAGGGTGAGGCTGGTCAGGCGGGGCTCTGACCCCACTGAAGCAGCAGCCCGGTGCTCGGCGTCCAGCTGCGCCTTTTGCATTTTCTTGAAGAGAATGTTGGACCCGCCGAGCGCCTTCCCAAAGCTTTGAGCCACCTGCTCCATCAGAGGCCCCACCTCCATGTCTTCCATGTCTTCGGTTTCTTGGGAAGACTTCATAGTACGTTGAAGGAAGTGGGCCACACTGGCAGGGGGGCTCGGTCGCATCTCTTCAGGGACGCTTTCTCCTCGTCCTTCAGGTTCTGTGGCATGCGGGGGAGAAGAAGCGCTTGGAGGGTTATCCCTGAAGGAAGGGAGGGTTATCCCTAAAGGAAGGGACACCCTCATCTTTAGAGTCAGAGGCCATCTGGATAGCCTTTCTCTTCCTCTTGAAGACCAACCCTGAGTGGGTGCCCTCGTCGTCTGATGGGGGAGGCCTGGCCGCCACCAATGCACCTTGAGTTTGGGGGCAGAGAGTTGAGTTGGGGCCGCGGCGGCAAGAGGAGCGGCGACAAGAGGGCGGTAGTGTCGGGGTCACCATTGGTGGAAGGGTTGGCTTGGACTGATTGGGAGGTTCCCGCCGCACCCTTCTTGGCAGCACGAGCCACTAGTTGTTTCCTCCTTTTAGCGGCGATGGTCATTTCTGCCACAAATGGGGAATAAGAACATACCAAATTAGCAAAAGGTGAACATGCAAAATAGATCAGGAAATATGCAAGCAGGCAAGCAAGCAGAAACAAAGTGGAAACAGATACCTATATACCCCCGCAGGGTTTTGGGGTGATTCTCATTTTTTATGACCTCAACGCTGCTAAACACTGCTTCGAGGCTAGACAAGAACTCACATACCTCCCTGTCCTGAGGGTGCAAGTCTGTCAAGGCCCAAGGTTTGGCCAATTTGGGGGTTTCCACCCAGTAAAGGGGAAACCCATCCAAGAGGGTAGGGTCGGTGGCGCGACAGCAAATCTTGAAAAACTTGCCCCTGAACCCTTTATAGGATTGCTGGAAGAGGGTTAGCAGCGCTCTCCCAGCAACCCCATTGAGGCTAACCCAGAAGTTTTTCCCTAGACTCTTGGCCTCGAAGAAGTAGAGAAAGGAGTCTACTGAAGGTAGGCGCCCGAAGTAGTTACAGAGGATGGCGAAGGCCCTTACGAAGGCCTAACCATTTGGATGAAGCTGGGCGGAGGCAACATTCATCTCGGTTAACAGCGCCCGCTCAAACCCATTGAAGGGGAGCCGCAAACACACCCTCTGGAAGACAGTGGAGTAGATGAAGCAGAAGGGGGCCTCCTGAACTGAAGCCTTGTCACAGTAGACGGGCTCACCCACCTTACAGGGGACCACCCCCACGAACTTGTCCTCTTCCTTTCCGAAGACGCGAGAGGCGTGGCTGGCTTTGTTTCTCACCTCCTTTTTCCTATAATCAACTATGGCTTTGGAGGTGGTGAACTCAGACACTTCCTTCAAGAGTCCTTCAGGGGCCCAAGGATACAGCGACTGATAGAAGTCAGAATGGAGCCCTAGGACTACTTGGCGAGCGGGGGGCTGAGAGGAAGCTGAATCAACTCCGGAGTGGGAAGAGGTAGAGTGATCCATTTGAGAGTAATGAAGGCTAAAACAAAAAAGAAAAAAGAAAAAAGGAAGAAGACAAGCTCAGAGGGGGAATGGAATAAACGTATATCACGACGGAAAAATAGGGCACGATGAGATAAGTTGAGCAGAAAACGAAAACAGTCCCAAGCAGTTATAAATGCATGGAGGGGAATCGCAATAGCAAAAGAAAACCATAAATGATGAAAAGAACGTACCTTTAGCAGATTGCGAGTGAAGTTGATGAAGGGTCGAGAGAGAAGAAAAGAGCGCTCGAAAAAGCAAGGAGTTTTGAAAAATGAAATGAGAAGGAATAAAACAGTGAAGAGTGTAGGAAGCAAAGGGTTAACGTATAGGGGAAGCGCAAATCGACAACGCACCCTAGCCGTTGAGATTGCCACGTGTACGCTCTAGGGAAAGTATGGTGAGATGTCACCTCGAAGCACTGTGCGCGTCCCGTCACTCAATCTCACCGCAGTGCCACATAGGTCGACAGGTCGAGCAGTTAGGCTTTTCGCTGAAACAAGTTCCAACTCGAGCCTGGGGGCTTGTGTAGTGGCCAGACCTCGGATGTTGGCACATGAGTGAGAGGTCGGCATAGTAGAGGTCGGCATGGTAGGTGTAAGGATCTAGAAAATTAATTTAGAGTAGAAGTAGTATATTTTAAAGGACTCCTGAATAATTTTATTATTAAAAATGAAAAGGGCATATAATAGAAAATTCATAGTGGCCAGACCTCGGACGTCGTCCAAAAGGTCTGAGGTCAGCATGGTAGAGGTCGGTCGGTCTGATGGACCCATAGTGAGTCCCAGGAATCACGCGTGTCAAGGCGTGATTTGAACCCTAGATACGCCATGCAAGCGGGATAAATGCGAAACGCTATGCTGTGGCATAGGAGATTTATCCTTAGTGAGCATGCATTGACACATGAGGGGTTTGGACCGACCAGTCCTCGGGCAGAAGAAACTGCCGACGTCACCGAGCCATGTGGGAGTGATACCACAGACTTGGACTAGTGGGTCGATGAGCCCTCAACAGGGTGTGACGATGTGACATCGGTCACCAGAGCGAAGCGATGTGTCCTCTTCACACACAAGGGCGATGAGAGATCGCCAGGATGAGAGACACATCGGTTATCGCCAGGATGAGAGACACACCAGTCATCCAGCATGAAGCTATGCATAAAGTTGTTAAAGACAATGCTAAGGTTACAGTTAGTCACGATCAAGTCACAAACCAAATTTGAAGGGTTGCAGTGAGATCGCGCTAAAGCCTAAGCCAGTTAACAGTTAGTCATGTGCAGAGAGTTAAAGATAGAGATAGACAAGCAGCTGAAGCATAGATTTCATCCATATTGAAGTCAATACAGTGAGCCTTTAGAGCTAAAAGGTTTATGCAAGTTATGTGGCAGAAAAAGAAATTACACAGAAGAAGAAGTAGCAAGGGGAGAAGCTCCAGGAGGAGGAATGAGCTTGCCATCAACTGCTTAGTCTCTTCGCTGAGAACAAGTTCACAGCTCGAGACTGGGGGGCTTGTGATCCGGTCGGTTATCGGTCGTCGATGACGTCAGCAGCAGATGACCACGGGGACCATTCATAGGGTGACACGCAAAATAAGGTAGCAGGGGAATCAGGGAGCAGATTACTCAGAGCGGTGATCGGTGGTCGGTTATCGAGTGACCACCACCCCTAGATCAGTGCCCAGTTGAACGCTTAGAAGCAGAGCGCGACAAGTGACAAAGCGCGATCAGTCATCGGTGCACTCATAGTGCGATCAGTCATCGGTGCCTGGTCATCGGGGGGTCCTGTTACACGCAGTTAAGCTGGGACCCAGGCTCCCAGCGAGAGCGTTATACATGCGTGACACGTAAAATGTGAGGGTGCCCAGAGCAGTTGGCGCAGAGATTAGGTAGGGCAAGTGACCCCAGAGTTTGAGTGCACGCAGAAACGCCCACGTGGCCATCCTGTCAGACGTTGCACTCAAGAAGAGGAAATCTGCATGAGAGATTTTTCTCAGAGTGGGTGATGGCAGCGAAGGTATACAGGACTGTTCGATCATAATCTCGAGAGAGTAAGTTTATTTGTTCCCCTTTTTCCTTTCCCTCCTTCTCTCTACGATTCGGACCACCCTCACTTAGCAGTTTGACGATCGGTGACTGCCATTGGACTCCGGGCAGAGAACTCTACAAGTTGGCCGATCAAAATCTTAAACAAAGTTAGGATATCCCTAAGCTTTTGGTGGGTTTGGAGCTTGCTGTGAGCGTCTGCTCAAGTCCAGGTAAGGGAAGCTAGATTAAATTTTCCAACAAAACCTTAGGCTAGAAGATTTTGAAGGTAGGGGTGACGTGGTCACCAGTTTCATTTGTTTTTTTTACGTTTCCTTGTTTTGTGTAGATTGGAATTTATTTGAGATATGTTGGATTGTTTAGAAAAGGTTTAAAATATGATATGATTGAATGGTTCATTGATGTGTTGTATGATATATGGAATGATGTGAAAGTGTGATCGAAGCATAGTATTTTCAGGAAAGAAAATACCGTGTTAAGATTGTTTAGAATGTGCATTGACTAGGGATTCGTCTAGAAGGAGATATCCTGACTCTCCTGAGATAATGGAATCATATCGATGAAGTTATTCAGGTGGTGAGAGTCGAAGGAGGTTCATATGAATGGGTAAGTTGTTTGAAAGATAACTAAATTGACCTGTTATATGAATTAACCCTGTTATACTAGGAGAGAGATGATATTGAGATTATTTATGCGCATAGCTATGTGGATTTCACAGTGAGTAGTATGACAGGTGCAGATCTCTGAGTCTGAGTCAACGCACGAGTCTTCCGGAAGTAGAGTCAAGTTTCTATGTGTTATGAGTCAGTAGAAGTCTGACATGAGAAAGATGAATATTGAAATTATTGAATAGACACTTGATGAAATTGTGAAATGTGTGAATATTGATAGTTTATGTAGATATAAAGTTTCATACTTGAAGTTTAAAAAAAATAATAGCTAGCTTACCCTGTGTTTTGTTGTGTGTTTGTTTTTCTTTAATCTGTGATGATCGTGTTAATTTACACGGGAGCAGATGAGATTGCAGGTAATAGAGCTCCTCAGTGAGCAGTTGGAGAAAGGGATAGTTTTATATTTAATGCTTTGTTTTGTTTTGTAAACTTCTGATATGTATATATTAAAATCCCTGCGAAGAGGGATGTTTCTTTTGAGATACATTTATGAGATGGATGTATATATATGGTAATTAGATATTACCTGTTTTACTTTTATTTTATTATATATATATATGAGTAGAAATTAGGGATGTTACAGTAGGGGTCCACAGAATTACACGTGTCAAGGCACGAAACCAGATTCACAGATATGCCATGCATGCAAGATGTGTTCAAGATGTAAAGCTCTGACACGATAGAATTATCCTAGAAACGCATGGGAGGCACGTGAAGGTTTTGAGGCACGTGAGATATTAAGTTATTAGATAAGTTTGGGCTGGCGACGCTGGGTTAGGCATTGAAACCCTAGCGGCCACACATTAAGTTACGCACTCCAAGAAAGAGATAGGCCCACTAGAGTTGCATTCTAAGGAAGGAAAGTTGCCACGGGATTATAGGGGAATTGTGCCCTAGAATCCCGACAAGGTAACCCTAAATTCGTTAGAGGCAGCGCTTGGGCAGAGGCATGTAGGCGGCAGGTGACCTAAAAACAGCTATATAATGGGGTAACGCCCAAGGTAAACACAGGTTGACACACCAACACAATTCTTTGCAAGCTTAGAGTTTTCACACACTCTCGGTTTGAGATATCTTAGTTGTTTGATGTTTTCTTGCCCTATACTGACTTGAGCGTCGGAGTGCAATCACAGGTAGGGCCCCTCTGTTTTAACGGAACCACCAATCCACTACAAGGTAGAAAGGAGTCACTACCTACTTCGGAGTCAACGGCAACCGATTCAACGGGCAATAACAGTTTCTCTTAATTATTCTTATATAATAAATACAGTTTTTTCATTACTTAAAATAAAAATATCTTTCTACTATATTTCTTTCTGAAGTTGCACAATTTTATTACATACTTTTTTACTTCTATTATTTAAGGAATTTAAAAAATATGTACATTAAATTTTGATTATTTGCACTGTACCGGATGGGTTAAACCAAACGCTCCACCAAAGTACGTCGTATTTGCACTGCAACAGCCGTCATCATCAAGAGGCGCATCAGGCGAAGGACAACAGCAAGAAGCTAAACGATGTCGTTTATGCGCGGAGATTTGCTTTGTCGAACGAGGAAGGTGGTGAAGGGTTTGGCGAAGGCAGAACCCTTATGGCTGAAAGCCATGGAACAGTTAGTCTCCTAATTCAGATTCATCATTCTCTTCCATCTTTTCCATTTCAGAATCCCTCTTCTGGGTTTTTCTCACCCACCTTTCTTTTCCTCCAAAACCCTACCTTTATACACTCTCTCTCTCTCTCTCTCTCTGTTAATCATTTTTGGGATTCAATCAATTTTTCTTTTTTCTTTAAGGCTTCAAATTTGTCTAATATTTTATTGTTTACTCTGTTACCAGGGCGCCACCTGCAACATTTCCTGCAATTGCATCAAAAATTCCGACCATCACTCTTCCTGAGGATGTTTATGTGAAGAAGTTCTATAAAAAGTATCCGGAATCCAAATCCCATGACGCCATCAAGTATTGTCCTTTTTCCTTGTCTCTAGTTTTTTTCCATTTGCTATGTTCGAGCCTGTTCTTGTTTCTGGATTTTTCTTTTTGTATGTTGCCTCCATTTGCATACCCATGTCTACCTAATGATGGAGATAATGCAGTTGATTCATCAGATGCATTAATAACAGATTCAAATACATGATTAATGTTTCGACAGGTTTCATGCTTTTGACCCCCCTCCATCTCGTATCTTTGGCTTGAGGGTTCTTGAATTGAAAGAGCATGGTGTTAGTGAGGAGCGAGCAATGGCTATAGCTGATGTATGCTACCTATTTTGGTTACTGAATAAGTTATCTCTACAATTTGCTCCTCTAACAATGAGTTGTATTGTTTTTCTTTGATTCCACCTTTTTAGATGGAATATCTGACAGAGAAGAAGGCAAAGAAGAAAGCATATAACCGTTTGAAGGAAATTGCACGTCTTCAAGGAAAGAGACTTCCTCCAAACCCATATCCTAGTGTTATCAAGGAGATACAAGCTGAGGAGAGGAAATATGTTCGTGATCGTTTCTTCAATCCCAAGATACTCGAAATTGTGAAGCAACAGAAAGCCGAGGCAATGGAGAGATTCAGTGGGCGTGGTGGTGGTGATTGGTGACTTTTACGGGAGAAAGTTACACTACATTCAATGTTTGCCTCTGACAATAATATTTATCATTCATCCATTCAAAACTGCCTGCTTCTTCCCTCATATGAGGTGAAATATTTATTTGTTGTAATAGATAAACTGCAATACAAAGGTTTACAAAATTTCATTTGAAGCTCATATCTTCCAGGCTACCCATGTTTTTTTAGCAGCAAATACTTGCCTTTTCTTTGAGCTCTCTCTTTTGTTGAATTTGTACCTTAACCACTTTTTCCTGGACTGTCTTTTGTACATGCCATCACTAAAATGTGTTTCCTTCCTAAACACATACATAGATTACTTGTTACACAGGGTTTGAAAGTTGGAGGCACACTGGTGTTCCCGACTTTGCTCGAAACTCGAATCTTCCCACGGTGCAACTCCTTAAACGAACACCCCAACAGGGTTAGAGTTTTCCTTAGTGGGGTTGTAGCTGAACTCACAGAACTTAATTTTGAGAGAACGGGATTAGGCTTGCAGTTGCCTCCAACCGACATTAATCATGGATGCTCGAAGACGCAGAGAGTTGCACATGATGAAGCAAGTTGCTGCAACAATAGTGACCATCAGGTCGATATTCATGAAGAATTTCGACAAAAGGAATCGGATGCATTGGGTACTCAGCAATTTAATGTATATGGTGAATCCGACCAAGTGTATGCTTATGAAGACTACTCCCGGGATACGAATTTAGCTTTTGGTTTGTCTATGTATGACGTGAGGCAAGCAAAGAATCCTTATATTGCTGTAGGATGTGTTCTTTTCATTCTAAAGAGAGCATGGATGAAGTCTGCACAGAAAAGGGAAACCAACTTACAACTGTCAAGGTGCCATCATAAGCTGAAGACATCTTTGTGGATGTCAGGAACTCTAAGAAGTGTAAGCGAACTAAAATAATGGTTACTTCATCCTTTTGCTTTTTAAGAATGTGTCAAGTAATAGTTACAATGTCTTCTTCTCGAAGCGTATTGCTGCCATGAAGGCACTGGCTGGATACCCTGAAGAAATGGAAATCCTGCCTGTCTTTAAATGGGGAATGGCAAAGACAGGAAAACCGCTCTTAGGTTTGAACAGGGAGATAATAGTGTATCTCCAAGATCAGAAGAAAAGAGGAAAAGTGATAGAAATGCTGAGGTACAACTGGGCCAGGAATATGGTCCTAAGCCCAAGATTTTTGAGAGTGTATGAGAGGAAGAATAAGAGAGGGGTTAAGAGGAATGACGTGGCCCTGAATCAGGCTTGATATGTATAGAGGGTATAAGGGGTATAAGCATTAGTAATATATATAGGTGGTTAGAGGAGAGAGAGAGTATCGAGGATTCTGTTAGAAGTGGATTCACTGTAAACATGAATTGTAGAGGCCATGTGGCTCTGGATTGGTAGCTTGCAACCACTTACTGTTAGATTGTTATTTCCTTATTTTCCTGCTTAGATACACGGTATTGGTTACCTGATTCAGGAATCCTAAAGGAGATATCCTTTTTCTTGCTGATTGTCTCTATTATTTGATCTGCATTCCATTAATTGGTCCGACCTGCCGGTTAAAGACCCAGCCCGGAGAAGACCGTCGATGCCAAGGAAGCCACCTACGCCTAAGATGGGTGATCGGATTGACGCTTTGGAGACCCAAGTGGGACATGTTACCTCTACGCTCGACGCACTGGTTCGACAGATGCAGCTCCAGTCCGAACAGATGCAGCAGCAGAGTCTAGTTCTCACGAAACTAAGCAAACTGAAGGAGGGGAATAGAGAAGGAGAGGCATCGAGTGGAAACTCGGGTGGTGATTCGCCTTCGAGTGAGTCTCGACTCGCCGGGAAGAAGGTGAAGCTTACACTGTTCGATGGCGAAGATCCAGTGGCTTGGATAACTCGTGCGGAAATATATTTCGATGTCCAGAACACACCGGAGGATATGCGGGTGAAGCTTTCACGTTTGAGCATGGAAGGTCCCACGATCCATTGGTTCAATTTACTGATGGAGACGGAAGATCAGCTATCATGGGAAAAACTCAAAAGGGCATTGATCGCACGTTACGGTGGTCGGAGATTGGAAAACCCGTTTGAAGAATTATCCACGCTCCGTCAAACTGGAAGAGTTGAAGAGTTTGTTGAAGCATTTGAATTGCTTTCCTCGCAGGTGGGTCGATTGCTGGAGGAGCAATACTTAGGATACTTCATGAGTGGGTTGAAACCTCCGATCCGGCGAAGGGTGAGAACTCTGAATCCTTCTAATCAGATGCAGATGATGAGGATGGCTAAGGATGTTGAGGAGGAGCTTAAGGAAGACGATGTCGAGGGTGAAAAAGCTGTGGGGAAAAAGTTTGTGGGCCGAAGAGAAAAAAGTGGGCTTAAGTTCAGTAGTGGGTTTAACCCGACCCAGAAGGACATGAATAGACCAGGAAACTTAAGTTGGCCCAACCTGGCAAAAACAGGGAGCTCTTTTGGGTCGAACGCGAACCCAACTTCATCGTTGAGCTTGACGGGACGGAAGAGCGACGGCGACCGCCGCGGTAGAGCTTCGGAACGGTGGCGGGGAGTGCGAAGTGAGGAGATGGAGGAACGGCGAGCAAAGGGGCTTTGTTTTAAGTGCGGTGGTAAGTATCACCCAACCTTGCACAAATGTCCTGAACGCTCCCTACGTGTGTTGATATTGGGGGAAGGAGAAACAGTGAATGAAGACGGAGAAATAGTAGCGTTGGAGGTAGAAGATGCCGAGGAGGAGGAAGAACCAGAGGCGGAGTGCAAAATTATTGGGGTTTTGGGAAAGATGGGAGAATATAATACCATGAAGTTGGAGGCATAATTAGCTGATGTGGTTGTGGAGGTGTTGGTCGATAGTGGAGCTAGCCACAATTTTATTTCACCTGAATTGACCTCCGCCTTGGGACTACCAGTAAGCCCTACAACTGTTAAGAGAATCAAGCTTGGGGATGGCCATCGGGTTATGTCCGAAGGCACGTGTAAAGGAATTAAGCTTTTTCTGGGGTCTAGGCTCTTTGTAATAGATGCTCTAGTGTTGGAATTAGGAGGGTTAGATGTGGTTCTCGGTATATCATGGTTGAGCACATTGGGGAAAGTGGTAATGGACTGGAAAAATTTATCTATGCAGTTTTGGCATAATGGGGAGCTAGTAACATTATAGGGTCAAGGAAAAGGACAGGTTCGACATGGCTGTCTCAATTCCTTCTTGACAGGCCAAGAGCGGGACTGGAATGGTGAAGGGTGGTGGACTCAATTGGAAGAGAAGCAGCATGCCATGGAATTGGGTAAAAACAGTGTGCGGGAAGTATTGGAGCGGTTTCCTGCAGTGTTTACAGACAAGTTAACACTACCTCCAGTAAGAGATCAGGTGCATAGAATCAATTTGTTACCTAATTGTGGTCCAGTCAATGTGCGGCCATACAAATACCCTCACCACCAAAAATCTGAAATTGAGAGACAAGTACCAAAGCTGTTGCAGGCAGGGGTTGTTCAGCCCAGTATGAGCGCTTTCTCTAGCCCCGTCATTTTGGTCAAGAAGAAGGATCAAACATGGCGGATGTGTGTGGATTATAGAGCTCTCAATAAAGTAACTATCCCGGATAAATACCCTATACCCATTGTGGATGAATTGTTGGATGAATTACATGGGTCAACAATTTTTTCGAAGATTGATTTAAAATCAGGGTATCATCAGATACGTGTGCATGAGAATGATGTGCACAAAACTACGTTTAGGACTCACAATGGTCATTACGAATATCTTGTGATGCCTTTCGGATTGATGAACGCACCAGCCACTTTTCAGGCCACAATGAACGACATTTTTAGGCCATTTCTTAGAAAGTTTGTGTTGGTATTTTTCGATGACATATTGGTGTACAGCAAGGATGAAAAGGAGCACATACAGCAACTTCAACAAGTGCTACAGGTGTTAGTGGATCAGTGTTTTGTTGCTAACATGGCTAAGTGTAAATTTGGATGTTTGCAAGTAGATTACTTGGGTCATATAATTTCTGGTGCAGGGGTTTCTGTGAATCCAGAAAAGGTTAGATGCATCTTGGAGTGGCCTGAACCTAAGAATGTTAAAGGAGTGTGTGGGTTTTTGGGTTTGACTGGATACTACAGGAAGTTCGTCAAGGATTATGGCAAGATTGCCAAAACTCTGACCGAATTGACAAAGAAAGATGGTTTCAATTGGGGTATGGCTGCTAAGGAAGCTTTTGAGAGGTTAAAGAAAATTATAACAACATCTCCTGTTCTTTTGCTGCCTAATTTCTCTGTGTCCTTTGAAATTGAATGCGATGTTGCAAGGTGAGGAGTAGGTGCTGTGTTGATGCAAAACAGACAACCAATTGCTTATTTTAGCAAAGCTTTGTCTGACAACAACTTGATGAAAACTGCTTATGAAAAGGAGTTGATGGCTTTAGTCCTTGCCATTCAACATTGGAGGCATTATTTATTGGGCAAGGAGTTTGTTGTGTACACTGATCATAGGAGTTTGAAGCATTTTTTACAGCAGCGAATTTCCTCTGCTGACCAACAGTGCTGGTTGGCAAAGTTGTTAGGCTATCAATTTGAAGTGCGTTATAAACCGAGTTTCGAAAACAAAGCTGCTAATGCCTTGTCTCGTTGCTATGATGAGGGTACATTTTCTGCACTGGTGCACACTCCTATATGGTTAGGGAGTAATCAGCTACTACAAGAAGTGAGGAATGATGAATCTGTTCAGAAGGTAATGGCGGAGGTGATAAAAGATCCTATGGCTAAATCGGGTTATAGTGTGCAGCAAGGGGTTTTATTGTACCAGGGCCGTTTGGTATTGGGTGCTAAATCTCCCTCTATTCCTTCATTGTTGAAAGAATTTCATGAAACTCCTATGGGCGGCCATTCTGGATTTTTGAAGACTTATAGGCGTATTGCAGAGAATCTTTACTGGGTGGGAATGCAAAAATCCATCTGGGATTATGTACGAGCATGTGATGTGTGCCAAAGACAGAAATATGATGCAACTACTCCAGGGGGTTTTTTACAACCTTTACCTATTCCCAATGTTGTATGGGAGGATATTTCCATGGACTTTGTGACTGGCTTGCCTAAATCCAGAGGTTTTGAAGCGGTTTTTGTGGTGGTAGACAGACTATCCAAGTATAGTCATTTTATCTTATTGAAGCATCCTTATACTGCCAAGTATGTGGCAGAAGTCTTTGTTAAGGAGGTGGTGCGACTTCATGGAATTCCTAGTTCCATTGTAAGTGATAGAGATCCCTTGTTTGTGAGCCATTTCTGGAGGGAATTGTTCAAATTGCAGGGTACGACACTCAAAATGAGCTCCGCCTATCATCCCGAAACAGATGGGCAAACCGAGGTTATCAATAGGTGTCTTGAAAGCTATCTTCGGTGTTTTGCGGCTGATCAACCCAAGACTTGGGCCTATTGGGTGCCATGGGCTGAATATTGGTACAACACTACTTATCATGTGTCTATAGGTAAGTCCCCTTTTGAAGTTGTGTACGAGAGACAACCTCCTAAATTGCTGCGATACTTGAGCAATGAAACAAAGGTAGTTGTAGTTGCTTTGGAGTTAAAAGACAGAGATGAGGCTTTGGATCAACTTAAGAAGCACTTGTTCAAAGCCCAGCAGCAAATGACAGTGTATGCCAATAAGAAGAGGAGGGATTTGCAGTTCGATTTTGGTGAATGGGTGTTTTTTAAATTGAGGCCCCATAGGCAACAGTCAGTTGTCCAAAGGATAAATCAGAAACTTGCAGCACGTTTTTATGGTCCTTTCAAGATCATTGAGAAGGTTGGAGAAGTTGCTTATAAGCTTCAACTACCTGACTACTCCAAAATCCACCCTGTTTTTCACATATCCTTATTAAAGAAGGCAGTTGGGAACTACCATGTCCTGGGAGAATTGCCTAAAGAATTAGAGGTTGTTGCTGAAGAAGAGATATATCCAGTAAAGGTTTTGGGCTCTAGAGTAACAGTTCAGGAAGGAGTTTCCATTCCTCAAAGTTTGATCCAATGGAAGAATAAATCTATTGATGATGTCACATGGGAGGACAATGTTGTGCTGAGGGGTCAATTTCCAGAATTTAACCTTGAGGACAAGGTCATTTCTGATGCGGGTGGCATTGATAGAAATGCTGAGGTACAACTGGGCCAGGAATATGGTCCTAAGCCCAAGATTTGGAGAGTGTATGAGAGGAAGAATAAGAGAGGGGTTAAGAGGAATGGCGTGGCCCTGAATCAGGCTTGATATGTATGGAGGATATAAGGGGTATAAGCATTAGTAATATATATAGGTGGTTAGAGGAGAGAGAGAGTATCGAGGATTCTGTTAGAAGTGGATTCACTGTAAACGTGAATTGTAGAGGCCATGTGGCTCTGGATTGGTAGCTTCCAACCAATTACTGTTAGATTGTTATTTCCTTATTTTCCTGCTTAGATACACGGTATTGGTTACCTGATTCAGTAATCCTAAAGGAGATATCTTTTTTCTTGCTGATTGTCTCTGTTATTTGATCTGCATTCCATTAAAAAGATATCGAAACAGTAAGTTTTACAAAATTTCACGTGAAGGTCATTTCTTCCAGGCTACCCAAGTTTTGTTAGTAGCTATATTAAGATCTCTCTTTCGTTGAATTTGATTATTAATCATTTTTTCTTTGAGTGTCTTTGCACTTGTCATCACTGGAATAGGTAAGGTCGAGACCATCTCCGCACCGTTCAACTAAAAAAACCTAGGAATCAATGTCGATGACGTGTTGGAAAATTGAGGCAACATATATTAACTTTTAATCAAATACGATATTAACTCAAACATATTAATCTAGACCCATCCACGCGAAGGTTTAGTACAACTCCATAAATACAGTTGACATTTGATAGTTAAGTTATAATTTAATTGCATTTATTACTCATGATTCCACCCAAATAATTTGAACTGCGAAGTATCTTTTGTAGGGACACAAACCCCTCTTTTGGACTTGGGATGTACAAATGCAACCTTTTGGACGAGATTATTGCAGAATCAACACAACACAACACATAACAACATAGTGAAATAGGAGACTTACTCAGCCGGTGTAAGAATACTATAAGGTCAAGGAGGATGTTGAAGAAATTTATGGTATTAATGAGGAATATGACAAACAATTGTCACATATCAGTAGATGCTCGGTCAAGTGAGGTAAGACACATGACACTACTCTTTAGAAGAATTAAGACTTCAGAACACAAAAGGAAAATGGTAGAAATGAAACAGAAGAATGCAAAGGAGATTAACACTTTAAGACAGGAGAATGAGGAGATGAGAAAAAGATTGGGGGAGGGGACACACGTGTCTGGGGAAGAGGCCCACTAGGAACAAACTACGAAAGACATGACAGTTTCACCTTGTTTAAGACTGTTTTCCACTATTGTAACTTGAGGATTGGAAGCTGAAAGTCACAAAGTTGAGTCCCAACTACACACATCAACCAACACTTCAATGACGATAGGAGGCATTCAACGACACCCATTCGCTAACGGCATAATGGACACCATGCTCCGACCTAATTGGAAAGGCCTAACGATTCATTGATATGACAGTACAACCGCCGCCTCGTACAGACACGTTGACGTTTATGCCATCCAGATGAGTTTATACAGATGAGTTTATACACAATAGAGGACATTGTGGTGTGTCACGTGTTCCCCACATCCTTGAAGAGGGTGGTGCTAAGTTGGTTCACATGACTTTCCCCTTTCTCGATTGACTCCTACAACATGTTGGTGGCCAAATTCGAGAAGTAGTTTTCGACAAGCTGACCACATCATCTGACATCACATTGGTAAACACCTAACAAGAGAAGAGAGGGTTGTTGAGACTCTTCATGGATAGATTTAGAAAAGTAGTTTTGAACATTCATAACCTTGGCCCCATGGTCATCATGGTGCAAATAGAGAATTTTCAATCATGAAGATGTTGGTGGATTAAGGGAGCTCAATCAACAATCTTTATTAAAAAAACATTCTAGAAGTTGCAAATCCCTAAGATAAAGATCCAACCCTATGCTGACTAGATTGTGGGGTTCTTGGGAGAAATGGTTGACACACAATGATACATTAACTCATATACAAAGTTTGGCGAAGGTGGCCTAACAAGTAAAACTATCAAAATTTGATATCTCATTGTTGATGTCAACATCTGATATAACATCTTCCTAGAAAGACCTTATGTGAACAAATTAGGTGTGATAATCTCCACGTCTCACTAAGCATCACTAAGCAATGAAGTTCCCTTAACCACTTTTTCTAGATTGTCTTTGTACATACCATCACTAAAATGTGTTTCCTTCACAAACACATACATAAATTACTTATTTTAAAAGTTGGAGGACAAGGTTAAGTATTCATGACACAATTATGTTTGGATAATTCATATTAGATGACGTGTTTATATTTATGTTTCAAATTATAGTTGTTTGGATAATTCATATTGGATGATGTGTTTCTATTTTATGTTTCATGTAACATCCCGCCAAAATACTATTCATATTTATATAATGAAAATTAAAGTAACAAATAGATTGAAGTGAATAAAATTATGTATATGTAAATAAAGTTTCTCCTCCCAGGGAGTTTAATACAAATACGATCACTTTTCCATTAAAACATAAACAAATTACAATACAATAGAAAGATAGGCGATCTCCTGACAGAAGGGCGATCTCCTATTAGAAGGGCGATCTCCTATTACAAGGGCGATCTCCTATCATATAGGCGATCTCCTATCAGAAAGCAGCAAAAGGGGTGATCGCCCAACGGAAATTGAAAACAGGCGATCTCCTTCCAGCGACAATTCACTAAGGAGCTCTACTTCCTGCAACATCATCTGCTCCCGTGTAAATTATACACGATCATTACAGGTTTAAGAAAAGGCCGAACACAACACCAAGAAAACACAGGGTAAGCTAGACATTTAAAAAGAGTTAGATATGAACTTTAAAATCAAGGTAAAACAAATTCAAGATATCTACGTAAACCATCAACTAAACACATATTTCACGATTCCTCGAAGGTCATTAAAATCACAACATATATCAAGTGTCTATCAATTCAAAGTTTCTCATTTCTCACGTCAGACTTCACTGACTCATCACACAAGACACTTGACTCCACTTCCGGAAGACTCGTGCGTTGAACCTAGCATCCAGGGACATGCACCTGTCATACTTCATTGGCTATAATGATTCCACAGCCATGCGCATCAACACAATCTCGGTCTCAATTCATCACTCTCACAGTATGACAGGGTAAATCCATAAGACAGGCCGAGCTCGTTCTGTTTCACACGACTCACCCATTCATATGAACCTCCTTCGACTCTCACCAACTGAGTAACTTCCTCTATGTGATTCCATTTATCTCAGCAGAGTCAGGATCGCCCCATTCACAGGATACTTACAGATCAATACACTTCACAACCAAATCTCAACACGGTATTTCCTTTCCTGAAAATACTATGTCTTGACCCACATTCACGACATTCCACACACCATACCACTCAAAGAATGATTTCAATCATAGCAACAGTCATTTCAAAGGTTCATATTTTCGAATATCACATGTATATCACATTTAAATCCAAAGCAGCTTCAAACAACATCAAAAACAGGGAGTTCGCAAACAACGCCAAAACCGGCGATCTGGTTCAAAAACAGGGTATTTCGAAGTCTGTATACAAAACCGGCGACCACGTTGCCCAAACACATAGAACAGAGCATTCACGAAGATGAAAACGAAACCGGCGACCACGTCGCCCTTACTCCAGAAACAGCTAATCTATGGCTTGTATTGAAAATGAAGGCTAGCTTCCCTTACCTGGACTTGCGCAAAACACCGAGAGCTCAAACCCACCGAGCTTGAAGGATGCCTTAGCTCTGTTTTCAGTGCCTGGTTGGTAGAACTTGCAGAGAAACTCCCAGGTGCTCCAAGGGCTGTCGTCGCTCGTCGCACAGGTGCTGGAGGTTGCCTGAGTTGCAGCGCAAAGGAGAGAAGAAGGGAGGGAGGAAGTTTTCACTCACTCTAACACTCTTGCGTCTGTAATGCTCTTTGCCTTCCCGCAGTGGCTTTTGAATCCCAGCTTACCTGTCCACGTATGTTGCTGCTGCCACCCCTTCTGCAGGAAAGCCTGAGAACCACTGCCCTGAACAGTACGACCACTGTTGTCGCTTGTGCATGCCAACCACTGCTCTGAACAGTACGACCACTGTTGTCGCTTGTGCATGCCAACCACTGCTCTGAACAATACGACCGCGAGTGTCTCTTGCGCATGCCAACTTTCTGATGTCACTATTCTGAACCACCCTTTTTGTCTACGTGGCGCGCGTGCAGGACATTTCATGCTGGGAGTCTGGGTCCCACTTTACTCTGTGTGAAACTCGACGTCGCGCGATAACTTTCCACCGCTGACTCATCCTGGCGAACGACCGATGTCTCCCTCGCCCTGGAAGACGACCGATGTCTCCCTCGCCCTGGAAGACGACCGATGACTCTCTTGGGAGACGACCGATGTCTATCCCTGGCGACGCCCTCATGCCTCGCGCCCTGGCGATGCCCGCATGCCTCTCGCGCCCTGGCAACGCCCGCATGCCTCGCGCCCTGGCGATGCCCGCATGCCTCTCGCGCCCTGGCCACGTCCACATGCCTCGCGCCCTGGCGATGCCCGCATGCCTCTCGCGCCCTGGCCACGTCCACATGCCTCGCGCCCTGGCGATGCCCGCACGCCTCTCGCGCCCTGGCGCTCATGTGTAGCAGGCGACCGGCGATCATGTACTACTAAACTACACTTTTCTTCCTTTACTCTTCTTGATCCACACGTCATCCGACCGACCTCTACCAGCTGACCCCAGATCTTGGGCGACGTCCGAGGTCCGACTACTACGAAACTTCATTTACCAGCTCTTTGTATTTTAAATAATAACATCTTCTGGAATTATTTAAATATACCACTTTCATTCCAATTCAATTTTACAGGTCCTTACATTTCAGATTATAGTTTGGATAATTCATATTGAATGAGGTGTTTATATTTTATGTTTCAAATTATAGTTGTCTACAAAACCATCAAAGTAAGAATGTGAATGATAAAATATTTATTTATTTATATGTATAGTTTCATAGAAGGAATCAAATTACATTTTATAAATAATAATGTAAATATATGCTTTTACCAAAAATATAAAAAATTATATGCAGAAGTTAAAATGAAAAAAAAAAGTAATTAATCAAAGAAGTTAAAAAACAATTTGGAGTCCAAACGCTACTTTCCAAACTTTGTTATGACATTTTTAGTTATTTTAATAATAAAAAAGCACTTGTGCAATTCTATCCACACACTACTTGTTATGTAAGCTCTTGTACATAAGTACAAATAGGTATCATCAAAATACTAGATTAACTTACCTAAAAGAAGTTTTTCACATTAAAGCTCTTAGAACAGTTCTTTTATTAAATGTTTTTCTACACAGGTTTACCCAAACGGACCCTTAGAGAAGAACTTACATAAGCAACTCAATATAGACAATCTTAATAATCAAGTCATTCAATATTCTAACCACTGTCTATAAAAGAATATTAAAATTGGAAAAATCATATGGAAATTAGGAATATACTTTGTAGTAAACAATTGAAGAGGAGAAAACAAAAGAGGGGAAATGAAAAAAAGTTTGGTATCATATCTAAAAGTGTGAAAAAAGGGTAGAGGCAAAGGAATCTTCCTAATGACATTTTTCCCTTACATATAAATTTGAAATCAAACTCAAACCATTTACTCAAATACATCACATGTTTCATGCATATTGATCCTGCCGCTTGACTCGAACGTGGAGGATTGCCTCGTCACTCCTTCGTCTAGCCTTCTGTTCTGCAGGAACGCTCCAAGAACCACCGCCGGAACTCCAAACGCTGCCTGCAAAACACACAGACGGCGCCTCTGGCGGCCGTTGTAGCTCCGACGCCCAAGTCAGGCAACAGGAACACCAAAACTATATCTGAATCTCTCTGTGATACTCGTGTGTCACTGAAACTCTCAAATGTGTAAGCTGTAAGAATCTGTAAAACCTCCCCTCAATTTCGTTAAGAGTTTCGTATATATACCTGAGTCTTTCTCTCTCCTGACGGTTATTCCTCTTGACACGTGGATAACATCTGGTCATACACGTGTCACCATCTGGAGTATCTGCAGCTGAAACGTTACTTCCACTGTGCCCCTGCGACTAAGTTATCCACACAGGGAGTAGCTTAGTACACAGGCTACTCTGGGCGCAACCTTAACATGGCGAGCTGGTTAACACTGGGCATCGCAGCTCACACTACACATGGTGGCAGATATGCCACTTATCCTCTGTACTTAGACCATACAACAAGTGCTTGCGAAGTCTTCTCAAACATCCGGCGATGTGCTCTTTCGGCGACTTGCTGACCACCTGATCCCCTAACCTTAACACACGGCGATCATGTGCAATCTAGGCGATTACTGATCCATACCGGCGATGAGCGATTACTCATCCTCAAGGCGATAGGCGATTACTCATCCTCAAGGCGATAGGCGATTACTCATCCTCAAGGCGATAAGCGATTACTCATCATCACAGGCGACAGGCGATTACCATTCTGAGTGATCGCCTCCCTGATTCGCCTGCTATCCTCTACCACGTGTTACCCTGTGAATGGTCCACGTGGTCAACTGCTGCTGATGTCATCGACTACCGATGACTGACCGGATCACATATGAAGTACACTTCAAACACAGCAAATCTCATCATCTTGTGCGTAATAAAGTGTTTCTTTCCACTCTTCAGATACTTCATACTTCTTAATTTATTTCTTACATTCATTTATTTCTTGATTTTTGATAGACTCGTCATGCTACTTAATTTATTTCTTACATTCATTTATTTCTTGATTTTTGATAGACTCGTCATGCCTTGAATCCAAATTAATTTTATTAGTTTTGTTATTATTTGAAAGATTCCATATTAATTTTATAAGAAATTCAAATGTAAATTTGAGTCTTACAATAATTAAACATAAGAAAGTGAACATATATAATAAATAAAAAAACTCATAAATTCAAGTTAAAACTACTATCTTTAGTATTTTATATAAGTTTGTCGATAATTCTTTATTGCTGAATTTACCTGGTTGTATCTAACTCTTTTAGTTCTATTTGGGTAAATTTTTCAACAGACACTTAAAAAAATAATTATCATGCATTAAAAAAATGTTAATCACATCTTCAAATTATTCTTTTAGAAAATTTTAGTGATATGGTCTATAAAAGCATAAGTAAATAAGTTGATTTTAACTTGTAAAAAAAGTTACAAAAAAATCTATGAAAAAAATAATTCATGAGAGGACATGCTTGATTAAAATTTTATCAAAATAGGGATCAGAAAACAATATATTGGGAAGCTCAAGCTCATGAGTTACTGTGACCTAAAACTTTGTACATGGGTTTCCACTTAGTTCCCACTTAGCCTACCACCAATTCAACCTCAAGAAGGTGAGGGCTAAGGGATGTTGAAGTTGAAGTACCTTTGGGCTCAGAAATCAAAGAATGAACAATTCCCATCAATATAATCTGAAAATAGTTTTGTCTAATTAATCAACACCCAAGTTGGTCACAACTTTCGACTATGAACCAGTCTAGATGATGGTTTTGGATCAAAAGCTCTCTCCTCTTGATCAGCACCGAAGAGCAGATTAGTCCAATTTGTTGACCTCTGAACAATCCTGGTGGGAACCCTGTCACTATCTTCCCCACCAGAGGCCTCATACCCATCACTGGTTGACCTTGACAGAGGGATTCCCTTAAGGTTTGCAGCACCAAGGGCAGAAAGACTGGCAAGCCTTCTTGCTTCTTCAGCTTCAGTTGAAGACACTCGAAACGGGTGGATGTCCGGCGAATCTAAACTGCTTTCAGGTGAAGAAGCAACAATCCCAGCTGAGCTTGACACTACCTGACTTGTTTGAAACGCACCATGTGCTTCCAGCTGCAGAGGAGCCAAACTAGATGTTCCACTGAATCCTTTGGCAACAATGTTGCTGGTAGAAAATTTTGGTATGGCCTCCATAGGCAAATCCGCAGGCAGACGAATCCGTTTGCCTGCCCGTCTTCTGTTGGTCTCAACCCTGGGACTCATTCGCCGACCACTGCTGCCAGAGTTGTGGTCTGGTTCCAGCCTGAAAGGCTCATTGTTGTGTCTCGTCACAGGCTGAAGAATTTTCGATTTTTTTCTTGCTTCTGCAGCAGCCTTGGAAACCTCTTCAGCATTCAACCGTGCCAGCGTCCATGGACTGATTTTGACTGCTCCAGGATTCTTTTTCTTAACCAGCTCGTCTCTCATTGTCTTCTTTCCCAGCGAGCTTACAGAAGCCGTTTCTGGGGGCACTACATCAAACTGCATAATGCAAACCATCACGTACCATCAACAAAACTATGATATATAATGTCAGTTATTCTCAAACTCGATACATGTTTTTCATGGTCATAAAAAATCTATGGAATTCTGCCATAACTAACTACACATTTTGAACATGGACAATTTGATAGGTTTAACAAGTACTTTATTTCCCTTCATTAATATCAGTGACTTTTATGTTTTATTCAGTAACAATTTTCAATAACTAAGTCATTCATTCAAATCATGTGTCAGATTTTGATGCACTGATCCTTCAATTTGTGTCACATATCTGATATGTATCGGATACTCTGCGATACTTTATCGGTACTTCATATCTATGAAACACTAATACTTTTATGATTGCAATAATTTATAATTTTTATTTTGACAATGTCTAAGAAATGTGATCATTTCATTTGGATTGGATCCACAACTGCAATTACATATTCATAATGTTTTAAGAATTTTTATACATTTTTAAATATATATGTCAGGTATCTTATCTTATTATTTTCAAAATAAGCGTATCATCATCTCAGATAAACATCATAATAACATGAGGAATTACATGCAGAGGTCTAGTGTAAAATAAAGATATATTAACATTAACTAATAGCAGTAGCGAAATGAAAATTTTACCTGATCTTCAAGGAACAGACGCGGTGGTGTACACCATGCACCACGATGGAAAGTAGTAAAGGAGCTTGCACTGCTCAATCCAGTAAGTGAGCTAACAGGTGACATTTGGGGACTCTGCTGACCTCCAATTTGCTGCTCCTGCTCCTGTTCCCTCAAAGCTATGATGTAATCATATGTGCTGATTCCCTGAGTAGTCAAATCACAATAATCATAATATTTAGTACTTAAAACATATTAAGACCTCTTGGGAGCAGAGGGCCATAAATTTATACAATTATAATATTTATGTCCTACGTGCCTTTGAAATTCTTTTTGCACAGAAGAGCACATATATAAGTTGCCACTAGTGTGAATTATATAAGATAAGTTTACAAATGAAGCATGTGTGTGTGGGTTTTCAGGTACCAAAAACAGTTCCCCAAGCTTACCTTTTTAATGAGAAGAATGTGAAAGAAAAACAGCTGAACAAGGGGTAAGGTAGCAATCATAGCCAGAATGGTGCAGACTGCCTGTGAAAAGAAGAGGTTTGTCATGGATAAGAATAAAAGAACAACGGAGAGAAAGAAGCTAAAGAAGAACTAACTGCAGAACAAAAGAATAAAGACTTAGTGTGCATAGTAACCACAAAATATGCACCACGACTGTAAGCAGAATACTCACCACAACAATGACAAAGGGAACAAGAGAGAAACTGCTCCCTAACTTGGAGTAGATATCCACAGAAAATTTCTTCTTCTCAACAAAACAGCAGATAAGCACAAGTATCCCAGTCAACCACTGAAGTATAAGCTGCAATCCCAAGCCCAAGGTGCACAAACCATGCACATACCTGTCAATAGTTAATCAAAATGAAAATGACTAGGAAATTAAAAATGCTTACTCTGGGGTTTTCTTCAGGTTTTGGCATGTTGTTTCCAACAAGTTGGGCTTTAGGACAGTAGGACATTCCAACTTTTGACACTTTATAGGAAGAATATCAAGTATTTGACACGGAAACTAGGGAAACAAATTATTCAAGCATGTTTCTTGGTTTCAAGATCATGTCAAAGATATCAAGCTTTGTTGACTAAGATCTAGTCTCGTTGTGCAGTTCCAGTACAATGTGACACTAAGATAGTCATCAAGTAAGGAAGGGATAGCATTTTGCAAATAAAGGATTTTGGAATGCTGGTGATCTGGTGCATAATTATACTTGAATTGTATGGCCTAGGTAGGTTGTGGTTTATACTTTATACATAGTTGCAGAGTTTATGTGATGCAACATTTAAACATGTGAATGACAAGTAAGGTATAGGCAGACAATTTTTCTTACCAAGAGGAGAGCAGCAACCATGAGCGTGAAAAACTTTCTGTAGTTCCTTTTTCCAATACAGTTGTTGAGCCACTACAAAATCCAAGAAGCAACAGTCCTTTAGAGATAAACATCAATTGGTAAGCAAAGAAAATAGAATTTAGATTATCATACTCTGCAATGATGATCAAAGCGATCAACACACTTGTCACAAACTCTACAGTGCTTGCTGTACTTGAAGACCTGTAACAACAATATTCCTCAATGGTTCAACTTCTTTTATCACCAAAATTGACAGAATGAAACCTCCAAGCATTCATGTAATGCTAAATATATGCATTTCAAGATGAGCACAATTTTGTAACACTAATGAAATTATTAAGTATTAGACCAAGGAATACACATATGGTATATCTGAATTCAGCTTGCAGGATTGTTGATGTGAAATTATATGTTCTCCCCAACTGACAACATATTTCGGACAGAACTGCTACAATAAACTTGGAGGGACAAAAGTTTTCAGTAAAAATGCTTCTGCTCACCTCAACTTCACACAAACTGCAATAGAACATGCCATCTTCACTTGCTTGTTGATCACAAGATTCCTTACTTGAACTTGAGCAGCCACAGATATAAGCACAAGGAGAGCAAAGTAATAGGAGACAGGACGAAGAAGGTGAAGATGATGTATTTTTCTTCTGTACAGAAATAGCAGCACCTTTAAAACTAGCTTCAGTTACGAATTCTTCCTTATCCACTGATTTTGGACCAACAGTTGAAGCATTCCCATCATGCATTGATGAAGTCGATTCCCCTCCTAGTTTAGAATTCTTGAGTCCATCAAGCTGTTTGTTATCTGGAATTTTAAGATATTTTTTGGACTTGAAAACCCCAGGATCTGCAGGATCAGATGCTGCACACCAAATGTACAGTGCAAAGACACATGTAATCTGGCAAGAGGAGAGATGTTACTACAACATGATAATGTCCTTCGTGCAATTTAAGACAAAATACATAGATAGTTTCCATCTTTTTTTTTCCAAGCCGATAAAATTGATATCAAAATAACAATGTCACTAAACATTGGTTAAGCATATTTCAAGCACATTCAAGGCCAGAAATATTGACCCACAGACAGAATGATGCAAGCTCTGTAGTAGGTTAGCAGCCCAAAGACCATAGGGATAAAGAAGGTCTAACAAAAAGTGAAAACTGCCAGACAATGAAAGAACGCTGAACATTGTTTATAAAAGCATATCAGCCTACAAAAACTTCTCTTTATTGGAATGGTGGGTATATTAGCTACCCACTCATTTAATATTCCATTGGTTTTACCAGTTAGAGACTAATATTACACTAGTCAAGGATTGTTAGTTGCTGTGAGTTAAGTTTAGAAACTTTCATCCTCCATAGTGGATAGTTAAAGCAGTTCTTTCAGTCTAAAATCCAAGATTGTTAATCTACAAAACAACCACCACCAAGCATTTTTTTACAGGGTGAGGTAGGCTACATGAATCAAATCAAATGATATCATATAATATTATGTCATAAATAATTATTCAAATAGCACACAGAAACCAGATGTTTGCTAATCAATTCGCCAACTTAGTGTTTGATGCAAATTACTCAACTAAATGCAAATATTTTATTGCAGCTTGTGCGCATGGATTTTTTTAGAACAACAATTCATTTTACCAAGAAGTTCTATAATGATCTTGAAACAGCTTTTATCAAAGTTCAAAAAAAAAAAAAAAAAACTCATCTATTACTTAAATGCAAATTACAAACTCTCAAGAAAGCACCTAAACCATTATCTGCAATAATCTCCAAAGGAAACCACCTGCAAGTTGCAACTGTCAGTGCCATGCTATGTTCCAGCAGCCTTAGGAAGATTATTAATTTTTATACTGCTCAAATTTCCAAAAACTAGTATTAACATCATAATGGTTGCATATTGTTTCCGTGTGTTTCTCTTAAAATATTGAACTAAAAAGTTCAAGACAATACCAATGATTAAACAGTTGGCATGATGACTAGGAAAAAGAGCTATCTCTGTCATTCATGAATGTGTCATTAGAAATCATGCATAATAGTTCCAACTTCCACATTGCAGCGATAAGAAGACAACTTAGCAAATTGTCACCCATATTCAGATACTGACTGGTTGTACATTTAAGCAGAATGTCGAACCTATTGCAAAATTCAATGTCACCCTCTTTAAGTAGCAAGTTCATGGCAGCTTCCATGACCATGTCCCAGTTTTGACAAGGGCGTGCTCAGTAACTTTACATGTATCAACATCCCTCCAAAGAGGAGGGTGATTGCCGGAATTATCAAGAAGGCCAAAAAAGGAATGTGATAAAGAAAATTCAGTGCTATCTTGGATTTAAAAAACTCAAACATGTTTGAATTTGGAGAATAATCTCCTAACGCACACATGTGCCTTGTTTGACAACAACAACAAATATGAAAGCCAGCACAGTTTAAAGCCTTGATTCATTAATTACATATCTTCACAAGGCTACCTCTCAAAAACATTATAAAAAATCAATTCAATAATTGGGAAGATAATTTAATTAAGAAGGGTATACAACTAGGGGCAAATAGCCTCTGATAAGGTATGCAGAGACAGCCCTATACAACATTAAATTGAACACCATTTGAATGCTAACAAAAAAAATGCATAAATAAAGCAAGGAAGAAGAAGGAAACCAAATTGGAGATTAAGATTAGAGGCACATGAAACCAAAACCTTGAATCAGAAAGCAAGAATCACAGATCTCATCACACCTTCCACCAACCCACTCATATACAGTAAAATGAGCATACAGCAGATGAAGGTTCAAGATTGGGTTACCAGGGGTGTGTAGAGGCCCATGACAATATACTGATATATCTTCTTCCCAACAAAAGGAGCAAAAAATACATAGAAGGCAAATCCGAGAGCCAAAAACACAGCAATAGCCACCACCTTCACAAAAACAAAATATTCTCAAAATGACAAACCCCCCAGAGATCAAAAGTAACAAATCCTGTAAAAACAATAAAAATTAAAACTTTACCTGGAGAGGATGGTAAGGTAGCTGCCATCCATTCTTCCTCATCTTTCAGTATGAATGCAAACACAAAATCTGAAGGGGAAGTACACAAAGTACAAAAAGCCACACAAATGTAGGTAGCACCAACCAGAAAGAGAACTATAGAGCACTGTTATTCACCTTCTTTAACCACTTTTGCTCAAGTTCATTTCGACGGAAGAGATGAAAAACCAAAGATTTCACTCTGGGACCAGCAAAAACACTTAACTTGCAATGACATGTTGATACAAAGAGCTGGCAGAAAGAGATGTATCAAAGAGAGAGAGAGAGAGAGAGAAAGAAAGAAAGAGAATGGGGTAGTTTTTGTGTGTGAAGCGAGAAGTGCCAAAGGGTATTCAGAGTGAGGAAATGTTTGTCTGGTTCACTCAGAGACAAACCTTACCCAGGTCATGGAAGATGTAAAGAAATGGCCTTTTCTGGATTTAGGAGTTGGGGTGGTTTTGTTGCTTGTAAAGCTTTTTACTTTTGCTGCAGAGAATAGATCTCTATGTGGTGGGAATGAGTTTGATTTTCTTTCTTTGCTGTGAAATTTACCTCATCTCATGACCCACCCCCTTTACTTTTTGGGGTACTAGTATTACGCCCTGTGTTGTGTTGTGTTGTGCTGTGCTGTGCGTTACCTTTTTCCATGGGCAAAATCATGTGTTACTCACAAGCCACTGCACTGGACAGTTGTTTTGGTTCTGCTTTTGTTAATTGCCAACAATCCATTTAAAAGCTTGCTCAGGAAACGCATACACGCATTCTCTATCTCTTCTTGTCTTCATCATACATTTTTTATTCATAAATTGTAGCAGTAGTAAATAGTAATAAATTGTATAGTAAGTGTATACGAATATAATTAAATCCAATGAGTAATGACCATCTCACTGTTTTGTGTTTGACCAGGTTTGGCTTTCTTTATTACTTTATTATTGCTTTTTTTGTACTGTGCAATGATACTAGGAAATTACTATGTTGGAGTTTTGCTCTTATAAGGTGGGGTAACACTGTCTATTGTCACCCTCAGAACAAAAAAAACTTTGTCTATGCCTCCCTCTGAGTGTAATTTGTAAACATGTTTAGTAGAAAAATCATGCGTGGATAACAATTTTATCCCAAGTTTGTATTTAGATGTGTTGGGTCAAAGTATATTAGCAAAACAAAATTAAGTACCCCTCAAAAATACAAACAAACTGTTTAATTTTTTTTATTCAATTCTGTTTAATTCCTAAAATTATAGGAATTTAGTTTTAGAACCCAACAAGATTTAATTTTAATGCTTCAATTCGACTTAAACTTGACCGTGTAGAATAATAGTATTCCATTTTTTATAGTGAAACTTGACCGTGTAGAATAATAGTATTCCATTTTTTATAGTGAATAATTTACATAATGAATGGAGATTATTTTAATTATTAATTTTTAAAAAAAACTATTAAATTTTAATTCAAAGATAAATATAAAGTGAGGATGATATGAAATAAATGAAAATAAAATTGTTAATTTGTTTCATCTGATTTTAAGTAAAGAAGACAAAAGTGAAAATTAGATTTGTTCGATTTTGATCTAAATTCTTACTGAATATGTATTTTATGATTTGGTTTATTGTTTAGTCCAGTCAAGTTAAAATTGCTTATTTCTTTTTTTTAATCTATGTTTATATAATTTTAAAAATGAAAATATACAATAACATTGATACAAATAGGTTTGATGTTTTTAACCTGTTGAGGCTCCATTTTGTATCCTTCTTAATTTTAATTTTGTGGTAATTATTTTTTTATTATTGTTTTTATAGATATGAAAGAATTTTAAAGATAACGTCAAAAATTTTATCCATACGTAAATTTGTCATAGAAAGATATTATTATTATTATTATTATTAGTAGACTATAACTGAAAGAATTAAAAAATTTACAACATTATTTTCAATGAACAAAAATAGAAAGTAATATGATATCTTAATAATTTAAATAATAATTTTTAATTTTAATATTACATTTTATTTTATAATTTTTTTAAAGTACATAGCCGGTGAAAGTAATTACTTAAAATTCTAATTATAAGAAGAAAAATAAGGACATTAGAAAAATAAAATAAAATAACGTAAATGAAGAAATAACAATAACAATATATTAAGAAATTCTGCATCGTTACTTTAAGTTTTATTATATATATCTGTTAGACAATTTTACTTAAAACAATTGATTTTAAACTGAAATTTAACATCACATCAAAGCATAGTTCAATTTAATAATCATTTGGTAACATATAATTTATGGCTTTTTGGATAGATTTAATTTTTTTTTTTTTAAAGTCTAAAAGTTGAAAAGTTACATACAAAATCAACTCTTCATCTAAATACCTATTTCTATAAAAAATTTAATTTATCATATATTATTCTCATTCAAATTAATTCATCATTATTTATCATTCCCATCTATCTATATTTATCGAGATAATAATTTCATATATATAAACGTATATCATAAATAAATTACAAATAAATTACGTACATCTTAAACATGGATTTGAAATTAAGAATATTATTCTCACACGATAAAAAAGATTTGTCCATATGCTTTGAACATGTCATTTGAGTTTGAGAAATGAAAACTTTAGAAAATATATACTTGATTTGATTTTTTCTTTATGTGAGTGTCCAAATTAGCTTTTAGGCACTCAAGTCTCATTGAGTAGAAACTCAATATAAACTCTTATCACTTAAATATTATATCATCATTTGAAATGTAACTTCTTGTACTAAGTTACAATCTTTCAAAAATCACCTTAATGCACTGTTTGGATTTTTCATCCGGATTGAAAAACAATGAGTGTTTCAGTTTGCACTGGTTGGGGAGAGTGGAAAGGCAAAAAAATGTAAGAATTTATTCTTTGCTGGTTTATGAAGATTTGCAAAGAAAGTTTACCTTTTACCATGTTACCCTTTGTCACTTATCATCACCATGTGCCATAACAGTGGACATTCCACCATGCAACAACAGAGATTCGCACACGAGATTCCTGATTGCTTTACCTAGCATATATTCGTACGAGATTCCTACTTAAACTGTGGTGGGTGATGAGTTAATAGAGTAATAAATATGGGAGGGGAGAGGAGGTGAGTTATGTGTTTTGAGTTGAGGGATGAGCTTAGAGGTCATCGAAGGTGCGCGGTCGTCGGATGTGCGCGGTCGTTGGAGGTGCAAGGTGTGGTTGGGCGTGGTGCACTTGTCGATGATGTTGTCTGTGGCTCGATTGTTAATGATGGTGTTTCGTTGGTGGTGTTCGGTGGGCGGTTGTGGTCCGTAGTGGTTGGTGATGATTGCGTCATCAGCATCGTGTTGGTTCTCTCCATTTTCTCACACACAGGTATAAAATTCGTAGAGAATGGAATTTGAAATCTGTTGAATCAATTCTCTCGTGACCTTTGATTTTCTAATATTTATTTATTTTTTTTGTATTTTTTATTTATTTTAATGCATGTATGTTGTAATGTGATGATTTCATATATATATTGATCCGGTCGGTCATCAGTAGTTGATGACGTCAGCAGCAGTTGACCACGTGGACCATGCACAGGGTGGCACGTGGTAGAAAGAGCAAGTGAATCAGGGAGGAGATCACCTAGAACGGTGATCGGTAGTCAGATACCAAGTGGCCACCATTCCCAGTTCAGGGCATAGATAAGCGCTTGGAAGCAGAGCGTGAAGTTATGAGGCACCGCCCGGTCATCGGGGGAAAGTTATAAGGCACCGGTCGGGCGTTACTGCATGAAGAGCGCGATCGGGCGTTAGTGCATGAAGAGCGCGATCGGGCGTTAGTGCGTGCAGAGGGCGATCGGTCGTAAGTGTGTGCAGAGGGCGATCGGTCGTAAGTGCATGCAGAGGGCGATCGGTCATCGGGGTTCTTGCCAACGCGTGTTAAGCTGGGACCAAGGTTCCCAGCGAGAACGTTACGAATGCACCTCGCATGATGCCCACTCAGAGGACGTGCGACGAGGCCATGCAGGCAGGATGCGCCTGGCGAGTGAGTTTAGACCAGCCACACCTGGCGCTCTCCTGGGAGCATGCGGCCCGCACAGAGAGAAGCGTGTAAGGACCCAGAAAATTTTATTGGAATAAAAATGGTATATTTAAATAATTTCAGAAGAAGTTATTATTTAAAATACAAAGAGCTGGTAAATGAAGTTTCGTAGTAGCTGGACCTCGGAAGTCGCCCAAGAGCTGGGGTCAGCTGGTAGAAGTCGGTCGGATGATGTGTGGATCAAGAAGAGTACAGGAAGAAAAGTTAAGTTTAGAAGGCTACGAGGTCGCCGGTCGCCTGCTACACATGAGCGCCAGGTGGACGTCGCCAGGGCGCGAGAGGCATGCAGGCATCGCGCGGGCGCGAGAGGCATGCAGGCATCGCGCGGGCGCGAGAGGCATGCAGGCATCGCGCGGGCGCGAGAGGCATGCAGGCATCGCGCGGGCGCGAGAGGCATGCAGGCATCGCGCGGGCGCGAGAGGCATGCAGGCATCGCGCGGGCGCGAGAGGCATGCAGGCATCGCGTGGGCGCGAGGCATGCGGGCATTGCCAGGGCGCGAGGCATGTGGACGTGGTCAAGGCGCGAGAGTTATGAGGGCGTCGCCAGGGAAGACATCGGTCGTCCCCCAGAGGAAGACATCGGTCGTCTTCCAGGGCGAAGGAGACATCGGTCGTTCGCCAGGATGAGTCAGCAGTGGAAAGTTATCGCGCGACGTCGAGTTTCACACAGAGAAGGTAAGACCCAGACTCCCAGCATGAAGCGTAGGGCATGCGCGCCACGTAGACAAAAAGGGTGGTTCAGAATAGTGACATCAGAATGTTGGCATGCGCGGGAGACACTCGCGGTCGTACTGTTCAGAGCAGTGGCTGGCATGCACAAGCGACAACAGTGGCAGTACTGTTCAGAGCAGTGGTTGGCATGCACCAGAGACAACAGTGGTCGTACTGTTCAGGGCAGTGGTTCTCAGACTTCTCTGCAGAGTGGGTGTAGCAGCTGCTTTTGATGGATAAGTTGGGTTAAGATGCAGAGACTCACTGCGGAGAGAAAGGAAAAACGTTGCAGCTTTCAAAGAGAGATAGAGCGAGTTACCTCCCTTCTCCTCCAGATATCTCCTTCGCGCTGCGATTCTAACACCTTCACACGAGAGTACGACGAGCGACAGCCACCATTAGAGCACCTGGGCAGTTCTCTGCAAGTCCTTCAACCAGACGCGAAAACAGAGCCAAGGCGTTCTTCAAGCTTTGTTGAGTTTCGGAACTCTAGGTGTTTGCGCAAGTCCAGGTAAGGGAAGCTAGACTTCATTTTAAATACAAGCCATAGTTTAGCTATTTCTGAAGTGAGGGCGACGTGGTCGCCGGTTTCGTTTTCATCTTCGTGAACGCTCTGTTCTATGTGTTTGGGCGACGTGGTCGCCGGTTTTATATACAGTCTTCGAAATACCTTGTTTTTGAACTAGATCGCCGGTTTTGGCGTTGTTTGCGAACTCTCTGTTTTTGGTGTTACTTTGAACTGTTGAAGCTTAAATGTGATCTTCGAACATCTGAATCTTTGAAACGATCGTTGCTGTGACTTGAATCATTCCTTTAAGTGTTATGTGATGTGTTGAATGTGGTGAATGTGGGATCGAGGCATAGTATTTTCAGGAAAGAAAATACCGTGTAAGATCGTGTAGGATGTGCATTGACCGGTGATTCGTCATGATATCCTGACTCTCCTGAGATAATGAATTCATATAGATGAAGTTATTCAGGCGTTGAGAGTCGAAGGAGGTTCATACGTATGGGTGAGTCGTGTGAAACAGAACGAGCTCGGCCTGTTGTGTGGATTAACCCTGTCATGCTTGGATGGTGATGATATTGAGATTCATTATACGCTTGTGAATGTGTGTGATTTCACGGCGACCCTGTGAATGTGTGTGATTTCACAGTGGGCAGTATGACAGGTGCGAATCTATGAGTCTAGTCAATGCACGAGTCTTCCGGAAGTAGTGTCAAGTGTCTTGTGTGTTGAGTCAGTGGTGGTCTGACATGTGAAATGAGGAACTTGAAGTGATAGACACTTGATGCAGTATTGTGAAAATGAATAACTCTTGTGAATATTGTGAAATGTGTGATTTCTGGGTGACCAGGTGCAGAGTATGAGAAACTTGATAACTTTACGTGAATGTCTTGAAATTGTTTACCTTGATTTTATTTTAAGTATTCTTATTTAAACTCTCTTTAAAATATCTAGCTTACCCTGCGTGTTTTGCTCGTTGGCTGTTTTTCTCTTAAAATTGTGATGATCGTGTATAATTTACACGGGAGCAGATGATCTTCCAGGAAGTAGAGCTCCTTAGTGAGTGGTCGCCGGAAGGAGATCGCCTGATTTCTGTTCTGGTAGCCGATCGGCTGTTTTGGGTCCTCTGATAGGAGATCGTCCTCATCCGATAGGAGATCGGTCCTTTCCGATAGGAGATCGCCTGCTTTGTTCTTTTACTGTATTTTGTTTATGTTTCTGGAAAATTTGACTGAAGTTGTATTAAAACTCCCTGTGAGGAGAAACTACATTTCATATATATAATATTTTGTTCACTTCAATCTATTTGTTACCTTTATTTTCATTATATACTTTTGTATAGTATTTTGGCGGGATGTTACATTAATGGTATCAGAGCAGTTCGTCCTTAGGATGACCTGAGGGCTGTGGATCCATTATGTTTCTTCTGCTCATGAAATTTATTTGAGTTTAAAATAACAACTATAGTGAAAAGTTTTCAAACGTTTTTGTATTGAGATTTTGTGTGTGCTTTGGTGAATATATGTTATAACTGAAAATCTTAGTGTTAAGAATGAGAAGGTCTTGATAAAGTAGTGAGGGTGCACACTCATAACTGAATCGAGATGAGTCTCAATCTTAATTCCAAAGGTTTGATGTTTAGCATATATTGAATTCTGGTGTGAGCTATTTCATTCCCTTGAGTGTCTTTGTAATTGATTGAAAATGGTTGATTGGATTGATGACTGCATACCAGTAGTTGTGCTGGTGTTATGCTTGATGTTATAAGCATTATGATTCTGTTGATGAGCTCAAATTCTTAATGATTTTGAGATGCTGACCTTTGTAAGGTCTAGCTGTTACCCCCTTGAATGAATTGATTTCTTATCGATCTCATTCTTTTAGTTGTAGGGAAATATAGGAATCTTATAGTTTCAAAATCTGAAAACGAAGGTGATGGCACGTAGACCTTCTACCCCTCCCCAACCTTCTTCAGAGATGGGTCAGATCGCCAGGGCCATGGAGGTGATGGCAACTGCCATCCAACAGCAGAATACGGTAATGGCCCAGATTCATCAGACTGTAATGAATCATTTGGAAACTACTGGATCGGCTGCAACAGCTTCCCATGTCAATCAGCCTCGGGAGCAGATGGGAATGACCGAGTTCATGAGGCACAACCCAACCCAGTTCCGTGGGAACGTTTCTCCGAACCAACCAGATCAGGGGATCAGAGAGTTCCATGCCTTAGTGGAGAAGGCAAAGAGGGTGGAGACCCTGAAGAGGGGTGGTTCCAGGGTAATCAGATCACACCCAGGGGGTCCCTCCAGTGGGAAAGCCAAGGTACAGCACCCACGAAGCAAGCCTTATGCGAGACCTCCCCCACATCGGGTAGGAGCAGTTCCGCCCCAGTTTCAGCAACAACAACCATGGAAACCAAGATGTTTCCGTTGTGGTGGATCACAGAACGTCAAAGTGTGCCCCAAGGGGAATTCAGGGAGAAGATGCTACATCTGCCGAAAGACGGGACACGTTGCTAGAGATTGTCCTGCCTAGAATAGAATGACTCAACCCAGTGGATCCCAACAGTTGTGGAATGGAGGCAGTCGACCTCAGGCAGCAGGGAGAGTGTTTGCCATGTCTGGAGTTGAGGCATCTCAGTCAGGTAACTTAGTACCGAGTGTTACTCTATAGCTGGTAGATGCGTTAGAATTTTGTTTGATTCTAGAGCGACACACTCCTTTGTGTCAAGCTTGTGTGTAGCCGAGTTGGGCCTTCTAGTGAAGGGGTCACCTTTCGAACTGTTGGTCTCTACACCTGCGTCAGGACAGGTGTTGACCTCTACAGTTTCCCCTGAATGTCCAGTGATAGTAGAGGGACGCAGATTCAAAGTGAACTTGATCTGTCTACCTCTTCAGGACCTGGATGTTATCCTGGGAATGGATTGGCTAGCTGCCAATCACGTTCTCGTAGTCTGCGGTAGTTAGAAATTAGCGTTTCCAGATCTCCAAGAGTCAGATGGCGAGGTGCTTCGTGAATCCTAGCTCAGTTGGGAGTGAAGAATGAAGAGGACGTAAGTCGGATACCTTGGTGAAAGATTTCATGGATGTAATTTCAGAAGAAATATCTGGATTACCTCCTGAGAGAGAAGTGGAGTTCTCTATTGATTTTGGTACCTGGGGCTGGACCAGTGTCAATGGCACCTTACAGGAGGGCTCCAGCCGAGTTGGAAGAGTTTACCTATAATAACGGCGATCATGCTGGCATTGGGATGGCAACGTATGAAGCTTTGTATGGAAGGAAATGCAGAACTCCTTTGTACTGGTACCAGGAAGCAGTATTGGTTGAACCAGAGTTGATTCAGCAGACGACCGAGAAGGTGCAGATCAGAGGAGAAGACCTTTGGGGTTTGCTGCTGGAGATCATGTCCTTATGAGGGTGACACCAGCCAAGGGTGTAGGATGAGCTATCAGATCAAAGAAGCTGCCCCCTAAGTTTGTTGAGCCATACCAGATCCTGAGGAGGATCGGTCCAATAGCTTGATATCGCCCCACCTCCCCATTTCGCAAACCTGCATAATGTATTTCACGTATCACAGCTAAGGAAGTATCTTGCAGGCCTAGTCACGTATTAAAAAGTGGACGACGTGCGGATCGGGTGATTCAACATGGGAAATAGAAGAAACCACGAGAGAAGCCCATCCATACCTCCTTTCCTTATAATTCAATTTTCGGGGACGAAAATTTTTCTTGTTGGGGAGATTGTAAGGACCCAGAAAATTTTATTGGAATAAAAATGATATATTTAAATAATTTCAGAAGAAGTTATTATTTAAAATACAAAGAGCTGGTAAATGAAGTTTCGTAGTAGCTGGACCTCGGAAGTCGCCCAAGAGCTGGGGTCAGCTGGTAGAAGTCGGTCGGATGATGTGTGGATCAAGAAGAGTACAGGAAGAAAAGTTAAGTTTAGAAGGCTACGAGGTCGCCGGTCGCCTGCTACACATGAGCGCCAGGTGGACGTCGCCAGGGCGCGAGAGGCATGCAGGCATCGCGCGGGCGCGAGAGGCATGCAGGCATCGCGCGGGCGCGAGAGGCATGCAGGCATCGCGCGGGCGCGAGAGGCATGCAGGCATCGCGCGGGCGCGAGAGGCATGCAGGCATCGCGCGGGCGCGAGAGGCATGCAGGCATCGCGCGGGCGCGAGAGGCATGCAGGCAGCGCGCGGGCGCGAGAGGCATGCAGGCATCGCGTGGGCGCGAGGCATGCGGGCATTGCCAGGGCGCGAGGCATGTGGACGTGGTCAAGGCGCGAGAGTTATGAGGGCGTCGCCAGGGAAGACATCGGTCGTCCCCCAGAGGAAGACATCGGTCGTCTTCCAGGGCGAAGGAGACATCGGTCGTTCGCCAGGATGAGTCAGCAGTGGAAAGTTATCGCGCGACGTCGAGTTTCACACAGAGAAGGTAAGACCCAGACTCCCAGCATGAAGCGTAGGGCATGCGCGCCACGTAGACAAAAAGGGTGGTTCAGAATAGTGACATCAGAATGTTGGCATGCGCGGGAGACACTCGCGGTCGTACTGTTCAGAGCAGTGGCTGGCATGCACAAGCGACAACAGTGGCAGTACTGTTCAGAGCAGTGGTTGGCATGCACCAGAGACAACAGTGGTCGTACTGTTCAGGGCAGTGGTTCTCAGACATCTCTGCAGAGTGGGTGTAGCAGCTGCTTTTGATGGATAAGTTGGGTTAAGATGCAGAGACTCACTGCGGAGAGAAAGGAAAAACGTTGCAGCTTTCAAAGAGAGATAGAGCGAGTTACCTCCCTTCTCCTCCAGATATCTCCTTCGCGCTGCGATTCTAACACCTTCACACGAGAGTACGACGAGCGACAGCCACCATTAGAGCACCTGGGCAGTTCTCTGCAAGTCCTTCAACCAGACGCGAAAACAGAGCCAAGGCGTTCTTCAAGCTTTGTTGAGTTTCGGAACTCTAGGTGTTTGCGCAAGTCCAGGTAAGGGAAGCTAGACTTCATTTTAAATACAAGCCATAGTTTAGCTATTTCTGAAGTGAGGGCGACGTGGTCGCCGGTTTCGTTTTCATCTTCGTGAACGCTCTGTTCTATGTGTTTGGGCGACGTGGTCGCCGGTTTTATATACAGTCTTCGAAATACCTTGTTTTTGAACTAGATCGCCGGTTTTGGCGTTGTTTGCGAACTCTCTGTTTTTGGTGTTACTTTGAACTGTTGAAGCTTAAATGTGATCTTCGAACATCTGAATCTTTGAAACGATCGTTGCTGTGACTTGAATCATTCCTTTAAGTGTTATGTGATGTGTTGAATGTGGTGAATGTGGGATCGAGGCATAGTATTTTCAGGAAAGAAAATACCGTGTAAGATCGTGTAGGATGTGCATTGACCGGTGATTCGTCATGATATCCTGACTCTCCTGAGATAATGAATTCATATAGATGAAGTTATTCAGGCGTTGAGAGTCGAAGGAGGTTCATACGTATGGGTGAGTCGTGTGAAACAGAACGAGCTCGGCCTGTTGTGTGGATTAACCCTGCCATGCTTGGATGGTGATGATATTGAGATTCATTATACGCTTGTGAATGTGTGTGATTTCACGGCGACCCTGTGAATGTGTGTGATTTCACAGTGGGCAGTATGACAGGTGCGAATCTATGAGTCTAGTCAATGCACGAGTCTTCCGGAAGTAGTGTCAAGTGTCTTGTGTGTTGAGTCAGTGGTGGTCTGACATGTGAAATGAGGAACTTGAAGTGATAGACACTTGATGCAGTATTGTGAAAATGAATAACTCTTGTGAATATTGTGAAATGTGTGATTTCTGGGTGACCAGGTGCAGAGTATGAGAAACTTGATAACTTTACGTGAATGTCTTGAAATTGTTTACCTTGATTTTATTTTAAGTATTCTTATTTAAACTCTCTTTAAAATATCTAGCTTACCCTGCGTGTTTTGCTCGTTGGCTGTTTTTCTCTTAAAACTGTGATGATCGTGTATAATTTACACGGGAGCAGATGATCTTCCAGGAAGTAGAGCTCCTTAGTGAGTGGTCGCCGGAAGGAGATCGCCTGATTTCTGTTCTGGTAGCCGATCGGCTGTTTTGGGTCCTCTGATAGGAGATCGTCCTCATCCGATAGGAGATCGGTCCTTTCCGATAGGAGATCGCCTGCTTTGTTCTTTTACTGTATTTTGTTTATGTTTCTGGAAAATTTGACTGAAGTTGTATTAAAACTCCCTGTGAGGAGAAACTACATTTCATATATATAATATTTTGTTCACTTCAATCTATTTGTTACCTTTATTTTCATTATATACTTTTGTATAGTATTTTGGCGGGATGTTACAAAGCGCAGAAGCCCTCCAGGTGTGACGCGCGTACGGTAGATGCCAGCTGCATGCCTCCACGTGTCACCATCTGGGAGAGAGGCGCGGCCCAGGTATAAAGCACTCCACGTCATGTAAGGTAAGGGAGAGTTCTTTTCATATTACAAGCTTACACAGTTTACACACAAGTTACACAACAGTCACCACTCACTCTTCTGGGTCATTGTGGGAGCGTTTATACACGTTGCACAGTGATACAGAATGGAGTAACAGAGAGAGAGAAAGTGGATTTGAGCACACACGAGTCTCACAGAGAGATTCAGTGAGAGTTTTTGGTGTTCCTGTTGCCTGACTTGAGCGTCGGAGTGCACACGGCCGCTAGAGGCGCCGTCTGCGTTGTTTTGCAGGCATCGTTTGGAGGTCCAGTGACGATGCTTGGAGCGTTCTTGCAGAACACGCAGTTGCAGGAGGCTAGACGAAGGAGTGACGAGGCACATCCTCCACGTTCAAGTCCGCGGCAGGATCATATATATATATATATATATATATATATATATATATATATATATATATATATATATTGTACCGACCAGTCCTCGGATACCGAGAACAGCTAGTAATGGTGGGCTACGTCAGTTGGGTCCCACAGCGTAGCCCAAAGCCACGTGGGATGGACCCCGCAGGTAGTATGAACTAGCAAGATGATTAGTCATCAGCGTGTCGATCACCAGAGTGGACTGATGTGTCCTCGTCACTCCGCAGGTTGATGAGTCCTCGGCGACAGAGTGTGACGAGGTGACATCAGTCTTGGGTGTTTTGAACAACAGAGCTAGAACATCTGGTGTAGGTCCTGAAAGAAGACCAGTTATCAGTAACATGCCCAGAGGTAAAGAGAGGCCTGAATCACGAAGAGCTTATGCGTGTGGCAGGGAAAGCACAGTTAGGTGCAGAGTCTTGAGGGGTCGAGTACTCATCAGAACTAGGGTTTCCCAGTAAAGCTACATGCATGGCACGTGAACAGTGAAGGCACTCCCAGAACAGGTGACCCAAGAGACTAGGTGCACGAGGAGGCACCCAGGTGGTCATCCTGTTAGAGTTTGCACTCCAGTTAAGGAAACCTTACGTGCTAGATTACCCTAAGTCTGGGTGATAGCGGCGCAATGGTATTCCTGTAAACCCTAAATATGGGTAGCGGCACAGAGGAAACCCTAGACTATATAAAGGGTAGTAAAATACTTCACAGAGGTACGCAGTTTCTAAACCTAAACACAAATACTCAATGATCCTGCCGCTTGGCGCGAACGTGGAGGACTGCCTCGTCACTCCTTCGTCTAGCCCTCTGTTCTGCAGGAACGCTCCAAAAACCACCGCCGGAGCTCCAAACGCTGCCTGCAAAACACACAGACGGCGCCTCTAGCGGCCGTTGTAGCTCCGACGCTCAAGTCAGGCAACAGGAACACTAAAACTATATCTGAATCTCTCTGTGAGACCCGTGTGTGACTGAAACTCTCAGATGTGTGAGCTATTAGAATCTGTAAAAACCCCCCTCTAATTTCGTTAAGAGTTTGTATATATACCTGAGTCTTTCTCTCTCCTGACGGTTATTCCTCTTGACACGTGGATAACATCTGGTCGTACACGTGGCACCATCTGGAGTATCTGCAGCTGAAATGTTACCTCCACTGTGCCCCTGCGACTAAGTTATCCACACAGGGAGTAGCTTGGTATGCAGGCTACTCTGGGCATTGCAACTTGCACTACACATGGTGGCAGATATGCCACTTATCCTCTGTACTTAGACCATACAACAAGTGCTTGCCAAGTCTTCTCAAACACCTGGCGATGTGCTCTTTCGGCGACTTGCTGACCACCTGATCTCCTAACCTTAGCACACGACGATCATGTGCAAACTGGGCGATTACTCATCCTCAAGCCGACAGGCGATCACCTCTCAAGGCGATAGGCGATTACCCATCCTCAAGGCGACAGGCGATTACTCAACATCACAGGCGATAGGCGATTACCATTCTGAGTGATCGCCTCCCTGACTCGCCTGCTATCCTCTACCACGTGTTACTCTGCGAACGGTCCACGTGGTCAACTATTGCTGATGTCATCGACTACCGATGACCGACCGGATCACAAGCCCCCCTGTCTCGAGCTGTGAACTTGTTCTCAGCGAAGAGACTAAGAAATCGTCTTCTGGCGGTCTACAGGAGCGCACACTCTGGTACTAAGACTGTTTCATCCCTTCTTCTTCGCCTTCGAACATTCAAAGCATCTCTCTGGATCATCTAGAGATTCACCTTCTCTGTTTTCTTCTTCTCAAACGCGCTGGAGTTCACTGTGTTTCTTCTCTTTAACTCTCTGCATGTGACTAACTGTTAACTAGCTTAGGCTTTAGCGCGATCTACCTGCTACCCCTCAAACTTGGCCTCTGACTTGATCGCGGCTAACTGTTGCCTTAGCATTGCCTTCAACATAACTTTGTGCTGGATGACTGACTTAACGGGCCTAAACGCTTCGGCTTCATGCAGCAGAACTTGCTTCTACCACCGACCACCGACTAGCATGTTAGCGCACCACCGATCAGTCATCGAGCTTCTGGCTTCGCTGCACTTCTCTGCCACACCAGCGCTGAGTGCGTAGAGGGTCTGAACACCAACTATGACGCCTGTGTTTTGGGGAAGAAAAGTGCTTCTCGATGACCCCTCTTGTCCCAACCTTGCTGTAAGAAGTCGTGGGTGAGGTCTTGCTTCTCTCACCTCAGCGTCGCTGTAAAAAGCAGAGGGAAGGGACTTGGCTCTCTTGCCTCAACCTTGCTGTAAGAAGCAAAGGGAGAGGACTTTCTCTCTTGCCTCAGCCTCGCTGTACAAAGTCGAGGTGAGGACTTTCACTCGCCTGCACCTCGCTGTACAAAGTCGAGGGAGGACTTTCTTCTTTCTCGCCTGCACTCGCTCAAAGGCAAGGAGGTCTTCCTCTGTTGCCTGCACTTGCTCAAAGGCAAGGAGGACTTCCTCTGGTGCCTGCACTTGCTCAAAGGCAAGGAGGACTTCCTCTGGTGCCTGCACTTGCTCAAAGGCAAGGAGGACTTCCTCTGTTCTCGCCTGCACTTGCTCAAGGACAAGGAGGACTTCCTCTGTTCTCGCCTGCACTTGCTCAAGGGCAAGGAGGACTTCCTCTGTTCTCGCCTGCACTTGCTCGAGGGCAAGGAGGACTTCCTCTGGTGCCTGCACTTGCTCAAAGGCAAGGAGGACTTCCTCTGGTGCCTGCACTTGCTCAAAGGCAAGGAGGACTTCCTCTGGTGCCTGCACTTGCTCAAAGGCAAGGAGGACTTCCTCTGTTCTCGCCTGCACTTGCTCAAAGGCAAGGAGGACTTCCTCTGTTCTCGCCTGCACTTGCTCAAGGGCAAGGAGGACTTCCTCTTGCCTCAACCTTGCTGTATAAAGCAGAGGAAGAGGACTTTCTCTTGCCTCAACCTTGCTGTATAAAGCAGAGGAAGAGGACTTTCTCTCGCCTCAACCTTGCTGTATAAAGCAGAGGTGAGGACTTTCTTTGTTGCCTCAACCTTGCTGTAAAAAGCAAAGGAAGAGGACTTTCTCTGTTGCCTCAACCTTGCTGTAAAAAGCAAAGGAAGAGGGCTTTCTCTCGCCTCAACCTTGCTGTATAAAGCAGAGGTGAGGACTTTCTCATGGGTGCACGCTCCCAGGGGGGCGCCAGGCGTGGCTGTCTAAGCGCACACACTGGGCGCGCCCTACCTGCATTGCCTCATCGCGCGTTCACCGACTTCCTGACCGGCGATCAGGGGCTCTTCTTCTGGAATCATACGAGGTGCATGCTTAGCGCTCTCGCTGGGAACTTAGGTCCCAACTTAACACGTGTTAGCAAGACACCGATGACCCTGCACCGACCGAGTACTCACTCTCTACATGCACCGACGGCTGATCGCGCTCTACATCCCAGCGCTTATCTGGGGGCTGATCTGCGGGTGGTGGCCACTTGGTAACTCACCACCGATCACCTGATCTTGCACCTGGGGCAAGGAGAACTTTAAACTGGGAACACTCGCACACTTTATGTACTGAAAATATTTTATTGGGTGGCATCGTTAAAAAGAGTGCCCCTGATCTGCTCAACTGTTTTAATACACTAAGCATGTGTACAGCGCGATAGCGCATCTACTTTACAACTTAACGAAAGCAAGAAAGAAGCGTGTAGCGTCCTGGGTTCTGGGAATAGTCGTTACGTCCAGAGTCGCCAGCCGACAAGCTCCGTTCTCCAACATCTCAACCACTCTGGATGGGGTCTCCTTTAACCGGCGATGACTGCCCTGGCGATGCTCACACGTGGGGCGATCATGCCTTCCGCTTCAGCTCTGGGAGCCCCCCCAGTGTAGCCTCTTCCATCACCTCACCTCCCCAAACAAAGGGAGTTCATGCTGCTGGTCGCCTTCCTGGGACCCCGAAGCGCGATCACCTTGTGCCTTCTGCAGGTAATCGGTCAGGAACCCTGTCTCCACCAACTCAGCAAGCTGACGCCCCAGCGCCAGGCAGTTACGGAGTGTATGTCCATAAGCTTGATGGAATTCACACCACTCATCCTTCCTCCCTCCAAGTACCCTATCGGTTTTCTCTGGCACATAGAGTCTTGCTGCCACAGCAGGGATGGCGATCAGCTCCGCCAAACTTATCATGAAATCATACCTGGGGGGTGCGCTGCTTGCACGCCCCCTGGTCTGGTCCTTCCTTGGTGCATAAGGGCAAGACCTTCTCTGCTCCTTCCTCCCTTCCTTGACCTCATGCACCCGCGCCTGTTGCTGTTGACTCCCCTGACCTCCACGTGGCTTCGACGGTGCAGCACTTCCTCTCTTCTCAGAGACCTCGGTCTCCGCTACTATGTGTGCCACTGCACGTCGCCGTATCTCGGTGAAGGTGGCAGGGTGGCTCCTGATTCACTGAAAGGACCAGGGAGGATACCTCTCTTGAACGCATGCACCAGCATGTCCTCGTCCTTGCTGGGCAATCTCACCACCTGCGCCCCAAAGCGATTGAGGTAGTCCCTCAACGGCTCCCCCTGATACTGGCGCACGTCAAACAGGTCGTAGGACACTACTGGCGCAGGTCGGTTAATGATGTACTGCTCCGTGAACAGCTTCGTGAACTGATGGAAGGAAGTGACGTGGCCCTCTGGCAGGCTCACGAACCATTCCATAGCCACTCCGCTCAGCGTGCTCATGAACATCTTGCAGTACACAGCATCTGAACCTCCAGTCAGCATCATCTGAGTGTGGAAGGCTGTCAGGTGTGCTTCTGGATCTTCCGCCCCCGTGAACGACGTTTTCAGTCCCACCAGATTGGGAGGCACCACCGTGTTCATGATTTCGGGGGAGAAAGGCATAGGGAATGCTCGCGGAGGCGACGGTGGCGTCGACGTCCTCTCTTCAGCTGTGCGCTCCTTCTGCGCCTACAATTCCCTACGCAGCTCTTCATTCATACGGTTCAACTCTTCGTTTCTTCTCTGCAGTCAGCTCTGCATGCATCCTCTCTTGCTCAACTCTCGATTCCGCGACGCTATCTTGCAGCGCGCGCATCATCTCCACCACCTGCGCCATGGTAACAGCTCCTTCTTCAGCAGATGACGCAGGTGAGGTTTGCCTGGTTCTTCTACTCATCTCCTCTGCACTTCGACGTAACTTCACTTCAACGAAATGATTAAGAAGCTCCAAGAAACTTAAAGAAACCTCAAGAACTGCGACGTGGATGGGAACCAGATTTACACGTGCCCCACGGTTGGCGCCTAATGATCCTGCTGCTTGGCGCGAACGTGGAGGACTGCCTCGTCACTCCTTCGTCTAGCCCTCTGTTTTGCAGGAACGCTCCAAAAACCACCGCCGGAGCTCCAAACGCTGCCTGCAAAACACACAGACGGCGCCTCTAGCGGCCGTTGTAGCTCCGACGCTCAAGTCAGGCAACAGGAACACTAAAACTATATCTGAATCTCTCTGTGAGACCCGTGTGTGACTGAAACTCTCAAATGTGTGAGCTATCAGAATCTGTAAAAACCCCCCCTCTAATTTCGTTAAGAGTTTGTATATATACCTGAGTCTTTCTCTCTCCTGACGGTTATTCCTCTTGACACGTGGATAACATCTGGTCGTACACGTGGCACCATCTGGAGTATCTGCAGCTGAAACGTTACCTCCACTGTGCCCCTGCGACTAAGTTATCCACACAGGGAGTAGCTTGGTACGCAGGCTACTCTGGGCATTGCAGCTCGCACTACACATGGTGGCAGATATGCCACTTATCCTCTGTACTTAGACCATACAACAAGTGCTTGCCAAGTCTTCTCAAACACCCGGCGATGTGCTCTTTCGGCGACTTGCTGACCACCTGATCTCCTAACCTTAGCACACGGCGATCATGTGCAAACTGGGTGATTACTCATCCTCAAGCCGACAGGCGATCACCTCTCAAGGCGATAGGCGATTACCCATCCTCAAGGCGACAGGCGATTACTCAACATCACAGGCGATAGGCGATTACCATTCTGAGTGATCACCTCCCTGACTCGCCTGCTATCCTCTACCACGTGTTACTCTGCGAACGGTCCACGTGGTCAACTATTGCTGATGTCATCGACTACCGATGACCGACCGGATCACTCAATACACTTGGTGTGCTTGCCCTAGTTTTGACTTGAGCGTCGGAGTGCAAACGGCCTCTAGGGCGCCCCCTTTCTATCTTGCAGGGCAGATTGCTTCGAGAGAACAAAGCATATATCAAGGTGAGGAAGGAGGCGCGTGATTGCCGTAGAGTCAACTGACAGGAGAGTCAACCGGCAAGAACATTTGGCTACCTGAGGGACATATCACGTCTTTTGTGCAGTTCTCCATGCTGTTCAGAGAACAGTACATTGTCAACCGGGCCCCTCCACCAGTGTCCTATGACCTTTTTAACGTGAGGCAATATCAGAGGGAGTCCCTTAAAGATTACCTCAACAGATTTGGGGCGATGGTAGTGAGGTTGCATACCAAAGATGAAGATATGGTGGTGCACGCCTTCAGAAAGGGTATATTGCCAAGACCTTTCAGTGAGTCCCTTATTAGAAGTCGCCCAAAGACCTTTGGTGACATCAAGCGTCGTGTTGTTGCTCACATTGCCGCTGAAGGAGAACTCAATGAGAAGTGGGAGAGCGCAGCCTCCTCGCGGTAACGAGTACCTAGTCGGCCTCAGCCTTTGCGGGTACATGAGGCGATGACAGAAAAGAGAACCCAGGGAAAACAGAAGCCCTACGAGGCCAGGAAGCCCCAGGCTAGGGCACGCGCTAAGGAGGATGTGCCCCCCAGACATAACTTTCTAGTGGAGCTCAAAGAGCTGATCGCCGTTCCCAATGTGGCAGAGAGGCTGAAGGTGCCCCCAAAGACAGACAAGAGATTGGGCCCCAACAAGAGCGTCTGGTGTGAATTCCATCAAGCATTTGGCCATCCCATTCGAAACTGCTTGGCCCTTAGCCATCAGCTAGATGAGTTGGTTCAAAGCGGCTTCCTGAATGATTACTTGAGGGAGTCATAAGGGGGAGAGGTGGTGGTAGCACCGGGGGCTGATCAGGGACATGATGTGATGTGATTCCACTAGCCACAATAACATGATTCTTTGATATTCTATGGAATCAACTTGAGTTGGCAAAGATTAGGCACTTTTATAGAAGAGGATCAATGTTCTATATTTCAAGAACTCACCAAATCTTGCACCAAAAACCAAACTCACATGGAAGCTCCATTTACTATCAATTGAACCGATTAAAAAGCTGGAAAACAAGTTTGAATCGAACAAGAAAGAAGGAAAACAGAAAATGAACCGTTCAAAATCAAAGAAAAGGAAGAATAGTTGATGGAAAATTGAAAACAAAACCAAAAACTCAAGAAAACCAACTCAAAACATGAACAACTAAAGAGAAAAAAGGAAGGAGAATAGAAAACTTATGAAAATGGATGTAGATTGGTATGAACACGCCACTAGAAGTGATGGATGCTCCTAGATGAGTATGCTGCCGCCACTGGAGGACACCATGGATCCTTCAAGATAAGACTAGAGAAGAAGGCTCAAAGCTCTCCAATGTTCTCTCAAATTTTGAGTAGAGTTTCTTTACTATCAATTTCAATCTAGAAAATACAATGAGGGAGGCCTCCTATTTATAGCATGAGGAGCCTTGGAGAACAAGTTGTGAGGGTAGTAAGGGAAGACACAATATGGTGCAGCCTAGGTCATTGACTTTGGTCAATGCCACACCATTTCACTCATTTCTAGAAGGTAGGGTTTCCTTCCTTCCCTAATGGACTTCATAAGCCTAAACTTATAACTTCACCTCCTTATTTACTTCTACACCTATCTACTAATACACCCCCCCTAAGACTCCTAACTAAAGACTAAAAGATGCTATAACAATAGAGGTTTCTAATGTTTCCCTCTAAGCACCATCAACCAAAGAAATTACAAAAAAAGAGAATAATTGTTCCCTAGCTCCTAAAACTTTGAACATGCTTCTTGTAAGCCTTTGAGGTGGGCTTTGACCTCCATGGGCGTCTTCTATTTGCACCTCTACCTCTTCTTGATCTTGTTGATTGGCCTCCATGTCCACTAGAGCTTGATCTCCATCACGAGGTGCCCATACATGGAGAGATCCATACCATTGCAGGTGGGTTCTCGGGAGGAGGATGCACCTCGTTGCAACGCAAGAAGTATGTGTGTTCAGTGATGGCAGTGGAAGCATGTGAGGAAGACCACTTCCCAGACATCGACCTCACGTTCACAAAGGTAGATCGCCTGGACGTCGTCCCTCACGACAACGATCCAGTGGTGATATCAGTGGTTACGGTGGCGAGAAGGGTGCACCGGGTCCTCGTCGATCAAGGAAGTTCAGCTGATGTTATGTTCTGGTCAACCTTTAACAAGTTGCAGCTGTCCCCAAATCAGCTAAGGCCTTATACTGGCTGTCTGTATGGGTTCGCAGGTGACCAGGTTGAGGTGCGAGGATATATAGAGCTGAGGACCACTTTTATTGATGGGGTGGCCTCCCGCATCGAGAACATCAAGCATCTGGTCGTCAACGCCCCATCAGCCTACAACATGCTATTGGGCAGGCCAGCCTTGAACAGACTGGGAGCCGTAGCGCCGACGAGGCACATGAAGATGAAGTTACCCTCAATGGAAGGAGTGGTGATCACCATAAGGTCAGATCAGAAGGAAGCTAAAAGTGCTACGAGACTAGCCACAAGACGAGAAGGGGAGTGTGCACGGTGACCACCCAACCACTGGGTGGAGAGTACGATGATACTGACCCACCCCGAGGAGACATCGGGGTCACACGAGCAGAGGTTGCCCGAGAGAGACGACCGGAGCCAACAGAGGAGGTGGTAGAAAGGGAGATTGGAGGCAAGATATTCAAACTTGGAAAATCCCTACGCTAGGAGACACAGGACCAAATAGCGGGAGTCATAGAACGGCATATGGACACTTTTGCTTGGTCTACCTCGGATATGCCAGGTATTGATCCAAACTTCTTATATCATCGCCTTGCATTGAATTCCCAAGCCAGACTTGTCCGACAGAGGAGGCGAAAGTTCAATGAAGAAAGGAGGCATGTGATCAGGGAAGAGACACAAAAGTTGTTTAAGGCTGGTCACATACGGGAGATCCAATACCCTGTGTGGCTAGCGAATGTGGTGTTGGTGAAGAAGGACAATGGGAAGTGGCGGATGTGTGTGGACATCACTAACCTCAATAAGGCGTGCCCAAAGGATTCTTATCCTCTACCGAGTATTGATGCGCTGGTAGATAACGCCTCGGGGTGCAAGCTACTCAGCTTCTTGGACACCTTTTTTGGGTATAACCAGATTAAGATGCACCCAATGGACGAAAGCAAGACAGCGTTTATGACCGAGTGTTCCTGCTACGGCTACACAGTCATGCCATTTGGGCTGAAGAATGCGGGCGCCACCTACCAAAGGATGATGGACAAGGTCCTTGCACCCATGATAGGGCGAAACATGCAGGCCTACGTGGATGATATGGTGGTGACATCCCAGGTGAAAGATCAGCACGTTGTTGATTTGGAGGAGCTATTCACTACAATAGCTGAGTATGGGTTGAAGTTGAATCCAGAAAAGTGTGTCTATGGGGTAGAGGCAGGCAAGTTCCTCGGTTTCTTGCTCACCGAACAAGGGATTGAGGCCAACCCAGACAAATGCACGACGATCTTAGCCATGAGGAGCCCAACGTCGGTCAAGGAAGTGCAACAATTGACAGGTCGAATGGCTGCCCTTTCCAGGTTTGTGTCAGCCGGGGGTGATAATGGTCACCCTTATTTCCAATGCTTGAGGAGGAACAGTAGGTTCTTGTGGACCCAGGAGTGTGAAGAAGCATTCCTCAAGCTGAAGCAATATCTGTCCAGCCCACCAGTGCTGTGCAGACCACAGATCGGCACCCCATTGCGCTTATACTTCGCGGTCACCAAAAGGGCGGTGAGTTCAGTCTTGGTGCAGGAACAAGACCAAACCCAAAAGCCTATCTACTTTGTTAAGCAAGATGCTGCAAGGGCCCGAGTTGAGGTACCAGGCCATCAGAAAGACAGCCTTGGCCGTTGTGTTCTCAGCGCGTAGGCTACGTCATTACTTCCAAAGCTTTACAGTGGTGGTGATGACAGACCTGCCCATCAGGAAGGTCTTACAGAAACCAGATGTAGCAGGGAGGATGGTACAATGGGCAGTGGAGTTATCTGAGTTCGACATACAGTATGAACCCAAAGGCCCAATCAAGGGCCAAGTTTATGCGGACTTCATAGCCGAGATGTCCTCGACAAAAACCCAGGAGGAAAGACCTGACTTCAGATGGGTGCTCTCGGTAGATGGGTCTTCCAATCAACAAGGTAGTGGGGCTGGGGTGATCTTGGAAGGACCGAAAGGGCTGTTGATCGAGCAAGCTCTACGGTTTGCCTTCAAGGCCAGCAACAACCAAGCTGAGTATGAGGCTCTAATCGCTGGAATGCTGTTGGCTAAGGAGATGGGAGCACAGAGTCTTCTGGCAAAGAGTGACTCCCTATTGGTCACAGGCCAGGTGGCGGGAGAGTACTAGGCCAAAGATCCTCAGATGGCCTCCTACCTAGAGTATGTCCAGGTGTTAAAGAGTTCCTTTACAGATTTTGAATTGGTACATGTGCCCAAAGATCAGAATGCCTGAGCTGACTTGTTGGCAAAACTCGCAAGCTCGGGCAAGGGGGGCAGGTAGAGGACAGTTATCCAGGAGACCCTAAGGGCACCTCGCACCTATACGGCTGACAACCTGGTAGGAGTCCACCAGATCAGCCAGACAGACGGTGGGAGGAGGAGTCATCGGTCGTTGACCCAGGAAACTTTGAAGAAGCCAAGGGTCAACGTGTATGTGGCACTGGAGGAGACATCGCTATAGGTATGCACAGGTATGCTTGTTACAGAGTGGGGAAACGTGGATGACACCCTACAAGCGCTACTTGGCTGATGGGATGTTGCCCATAGAGCCAACAGAGGCGAGGAAGGTGAAGAAGAACTCGACTAAGTACACACTCATTGATGGAGAGTTATACAGGCATGGGTTTACGCATCCCATCCTGGTGTGTGTGCATGGTGAGCAGTGTGTGCGTAAAATGGCAGAGCTCTATGAAGGAATATGTGGGAGCCACATAAGAGGTTGTGCTTTGGCATCTAAGGCCATTCGAGCAGGATATTACTGGCCAACCATGAGGGAGGATTGCACGAAGTATGCGCAGCAGTGCAAACAATGTCAGTTACATGCAGATTGGCACAAGGCGCCTCCAGAAGAGCTCAGATCTATATACAGCCCTTGGCCATTCCACACCTGGGGTATTGACATCCTGGGGCCCTTTCCTTTGGCTGTGCAGCAGATGAAGTACCTTGTAGTTGCCATAGAATATTTCACGAAGTGGATCGAGGCTGAGCCATTAGCGGAAATCACAGCCCACAAGATCCAGCACTTCGTGTGGAAGAATATAGTGTGTCGCTTTGGTGTACCCAAGCGTTTGGTGTCTGATAATGGCACCCAGTTTGCAAGCCAATAGTTAGGGAAGCTATGTACAGAGTTGGGGATCAAGCAAGTGTTTGCATCAGTCGAGCATCCCCAAACTAATGGGCAGGTCGAGTCGACCAATCGAGTCCTACTCAGAGGGCTGAAGAGAAGGTTGGAGAAGGCGAAGGGGATTTGGGCTGAGGAGGTTCCCAGAATTGTATGGGCCTATCATACCACTCCTCAATCCACCACCAAGGAGACCTCTTTCAGTTTGGTGTACGGTTCAGATGCCATGATTCCTGTAGAGATCCAGGAGAGCTCACCACGTTTCCAGAACTTCGTGGCTGAGGAATCCAACGAGGAAAGGAAGGTGAATTTAGATCTCTTGGATGAAGTTAGGGAAGAGGCAGGAATCAAAGCCGAAGCGTTGAAGAGGAGAGTTGAGCTCAAGCACAGTTCCAAGTTGAGAGCTTGGCAGTTCTAGGTGGCAGACCTAGTCATGCGGAAGGCATCTCCCTAACAGATAGAGAACAAGTTATCCCTTAAGTGGACTAGTCCCTTTAGAGTGATAGAGGCCCTGGGGAATTGAGTATATAGGCTTGAGACTCTAGAGGGTGGTCCGATTCCTCGTACATGGAATGCGACTCACCTGAAGTTTTATTTTAGTTAAAATTATGTAACATTGTACACAGTAAGGGGACACTCTTTTTTTCCCTTTTAAGGGTTTTTAATGAGGTCACCCAATAAAATTTTCAGTTAAAGATATATCTTTGAATGTATTTGTACAATGTAGTTTGAACCTGTCATTTGGGGTTAGAGGTCTCGTAAGTGGGAAGGTAGGTTCGTAGAACACCTCCCCTTCGAGTGAGAACTCCCAACTTGAACAGAAAGGTTCACTAGTTAAATCCTACTTCGCTTATGAGCGATGTGAGGTCAGTTCAAACCTGTCATTTGGGGTTAGAGGTCTCGTAAGTGGGAAGGTAGGTTCGTAGAGAACACCTTCCCTTCGAGTGAGAACTCCCAAGTTGAACAGAAAGGTTCACCAGTTAAATCCTACTTCGCCTATGAGCGATGTGAGGTCAGTTCGAACCTGTCATTTGGGGTTAGAGGTCTCGTAAGTGGGAAGGAAGGTTCGTAGAGAACACCTTCCCTTCGAGTGAGAACTCCCAACTTGAATAGAAAGGTTCACTAGTTAAATCCTCCTTCGCCTATGAGCGATGTGAGGTCAGTTCAAACCTGTCAGTTGGGGTTAGAGGTCTCGTGAGTAGGAAGGTAGGTCCATAAGGAACACCTCCTCTTCGAGTGAGAACTCCCAACTTGAATAGAAAGGTTCTTTCAGTGAAATCCTCCTTTGCCTTTGGTGATGTGAGGTCAGTAAGGACTCATCAGATTGGGTTAGAAGCCTTGGAAGCGGGAAAGGAAGGTTCATAGAAAACGCCTCCCCTTCCGAGTGAGAACACCAAGGACGCACCAGTGAAGTCCACCCTCGCCTAAGGGCGATGGGTGGTCAGTTGAAATTCGTTAGCTTCCTCCTCTGCCTTGAGCAAGGAAGGGTCAGGTGTATACAGATCGGAGTTGGAGTCTTCACGGGGTAAAGGTATGGGCGATGACGAGATAGGTGAGGTACTTTTCGTCAGAGAAGTTCTTATGAAGTCTTGTCCATGGTATGATCACCTGTCCTAGCGAAAAGCAGAGCTCATAACGACTTAGCAGAGTTAAGCGTGCTACCTATGGGTCGATTCTATGCTGAGGAGGGAACTCAACCAAGTATGACAAAACAACCAGACAACAATAGAGATACCAATACAAGTAAATTGATGCGTAAAGTCAAACAAGTATATAAATGTGTTAAATATATTGGAAGTTAGTTACAAGATGTTCAGCTATAAGATATAGCTGCTCAGAAGATCTATCTAAGCACTATTTGGCCATCAACTACCTGTTTTGATACAGAGTATGGCGAGAGGTCCATCTCAGGATGCACACAGGCAAACTGAGCAAGGGCATCGCCAAACCCCTCCCCATAGGTGTCGATGGCATCTTCAGTGAGCTCAGCCTCGGTCTTCTTAAGCAGCTCGGCTTGTTGGGCAAGTTCCTCCTCAACTCTGCCCAGCTGAACCTCTTGGCTTGTAGCCCTTTCCTCTAGCTTGGTCATCTTAGTTTGAGCCCCCTCCAGCTGCTCTTCCAGTTCGATGATCTTGTTGCAGAGGGGAAGAATTTTGGCCTCAAGCTGGAGGGCCTCCTGCCCCTTGGAGAATAGGAGCTTCTTGGTCTCCTTCTCTGATTGGCGGAGACTGCCCAGCTCTTGGTTTAGGGCAGTCTCGCGCTTGGCAGCTTGCTGAAGTTGGAGCTCCAAGTCTTTCTTTTGCTCCAGCTCTCTCTCCAGATTTGCAACCTTTTCTAGCAGCTCTGCCTCAGCATTTCCCTTGACCAGGAGGAAGTTGTGTAACATCCCGCCAAAATACAATTCATATTTATAAAATGAAAATAAAGGTAAACAAATATATTGAAGTGAACATAATTATATATATGTAATGAAGTTTCTCCTCACAGGGAGTTTAATACATACTCGGTCAGATTTTTCCAAAAACGTAAACAAAATTACATCAAAAGACAAACAGTCGATCTCGTATCAGAAAAGGGCGATCTCCCATCAGAAAAGGGCGATCTCCTATCAGACAGCAGAAAAGGGGTGATCGCCTAACAGAAATAGAAATAGGCGATCTCCTTCCGGCGACCACTCACTGATGAGCTCTACTTCCTGCAACCTCGTCTGCTCCCGTGCAAGTTATACACGATCATCACAGGTTTTAGAAAACAGCCACATAACAATACAAAGGGTAAGCTAGATGTTTTAAAAACCTTAAATATGAAACTTTAAATCAATAGAAAACATGAATCTTCACGCCATTCATAATCCAGATCAGTTTCAACCATCAACATTTCCATATTCCACAAACTCGTCAAGTGTCTATTCGCTACTTTCAATATTCATGGTTCACACGTCAGACTTTCCACTGACTCACAAGATATAGACACATGACTCCACTTCCGGAAGACTCGTGCGTTGACTCAGGCCCAGAGATCTGCACCTGTCATACCACACCACTGTGAAATCCACACAGGGTCGCTGTGAAATCCACACAGCCATGCGCATACATAGTCTCAATATCATCACTCTCCCGGTATGACAGGGTTAATTCATATAACAGGCCGAGCTCGTTCTTTTTCACACGACTCACCCATTCATATGAACCTCCTTCGACTCTCCACAACTGAATAACTTCGTCTATGTGATTCCATTATATCAGCAGAGTCAGGATATCTCCTTCTAGACAAGCCCCTAGTCAATACACATTTCACACGATCTTACACGGTATTTTCTTTCCTGAAAATACTATGCCTTGATCCCACATCCACAACAATCAATACATCATACAACACTGAATGAACGGTTTAGTCACAGGAACATTCATTCCACGGTTCAGATTTTCAAATATCACATGCATTTCACATTTAAATCTCAAACAGTTTTCAAACAGCACCAAAACAGGGGAGTTCGAAAAACAATGCCAAATCGGCGATCACGTCCAAAACAGGGGATTTCGAAATCTGTATTTAAACCCGGCGATCACGTCGCCCAAACACATAAGAACAGAACATCATGAAAAAGAATATGAAACCGGCGACCACGTCGCCCTCACTTCAGAAACAGCAAATCTACGGCTTTTATTGAAAATGAAGCTAGCTTCCCTTACCTGGACTTGTGCAAGACTCCAAGAACTCCGAAACCCAACGAAGCTTAAAGATGCCTTCACTTTGTTTTAGTGTCCCGGTCTGGAGAACTTGCAGAGAACCTCCCAAGTGTCCAAGGGCAGTCGTCGCTCGTCGCACTGGTGCTTGAGGTTGCCTGAAACGCAGCGCGAAGGAGAGAAAAGAGAAGGATGAAGGTGAGCTCACTCTTTCACTCTTGAACCACTGCAACGTTCTTTTTCCTCTCAGAAGTGGGTTTTTGTATCTTAAGCCAACTTGTCCACAAAAGCCGCTGCCACCACCCACTCTGCAGGGAAGTTTGCGTGTACGCTTCCCTGAACAGTACGTCTACGCGTGCCTCTGCGCAGGCTAACACTCTAAGTTCACTATTCTGAACCACCCTTTTTGTCTACGTGTCGCGCGTGCAGTACGTCTCCTGTTGAGAGCCTGGGTCCCACCTCATCTGTGTGAAACTCGACATCGCGCGATAACCTTCCACCGATGACCGCTCGCACGATGACTATCCACTGATGTCTCATACTGGCGGACGACCGATGTCTCTCCCTGGAAGACGACCGATGTAACATCCCGCCAAATTACGTTGGAATAAATATAAAATGAAAATAAAGGTGACAAATAGATTGAGGCGAACAAAATTTTATATAAATAAATAAGTTTCTCCTCACAGGGAGTTTAATACAAATTCGGTCACTTTTCCATGAAAACGTAAACAAAATACAATACAATAGAAAGACAGGCGATCTCCTGACAGAAAGGGCGATCTCCTATTAGAAGGGCGATCTCCTATCAGAAAGGCGACCTCCTATCAGAAAGCAGCAAAAGGGTGATCGCCTATCGGGAATAGAAAACAGGCGATCTCCTCCCGTCGACCACTCACTGAGGAGCTCTACTTCCTGCAACATCATCTGCTCCCGTGTAAATTATACACGATCATCACAGGTTTAAGAAAAAGCCGAACACAACACCAAGAAAACACAGGGTAAGCTAGACATTTGAAAAAGAGTTTAGATATTATACTTTAAAATCAAGATGAAACAAATTAAAGACACCCACGTAAACCATCAACTAAACACATATTGCACGATTCCTCAAAGGTCATTAAAATCACAACATTTATCAAGTGTCTATCAATACAATGTTTCTCATTCTCACGTTAGACTTCCACTGACTCATCACACAAGACACTTGACACTACTTCCGGAAGACTCGTGCGTTGAACCTAGCATCCAGAGACATGCACCTGTCATATTTCATTGGCTGGAATGTTTCCACAGCCATGCGCATCAACACAATCACGATCTCAATTCATCACCCTCACAGTATGACAGGGTTAATCCATAAGACAGGCCGAGCTCGTTCTTTTTCACACGACTCACCCATTCATATGAACCTCCTTCGACTCTCACCAACTGAGTAACTTCCTCTATATGATTCCATTACCTCAGCAGAGTCAGGATCGCCTCATTCACAGGATACTCACAGATCAATACACTTCACAACCAAATCTCAACACGGTATTTCCTTTCCTGAAAATACTATGTCTTGATCCACATTCACGACATTCCACACATCATACCACTCAAAAGAATGATTCCAACCACAGCAACAGTCATTTCAAAGGTTCAGATTTTCGAATATCACATGTATTTCACATTTAAATCTCAAACAGCTTCAAACAATACCAAAAACAGGGGAGTTCGAAATCCGTATTTAAAACCGGCGACCACGTCGCCCAACCACATAGAACAGAGCATTGCGAAAAGAAACAGGAAACTGGCGACCACGTCGCCCTTACTTCAGAAACAGCTAATCTATGACTTGTATTGAAAATGAAGGCTAGCTTCCCTTACCTGGACTTGCGCAAAACACCGAGAGCTCCAAAACCCACTGAGCTTGAAGGGTGCCTTAGCTCTGTTTTCAGCGCCTGGTTTGTAGAACTTGCAGAGAAGCTCCCAGGTGCTCTAAGGGCAGTCGTCGATAGCTAAGCAGGAACATGATAAGGCCTGAATGGCAGAGAGAAGGAGAGAAAAGAGAAGGATGAAGATGCAGACACTCTTTCACTCTTGAGTCACTGTAACCTTCTTTGCCTTCCCGCAGTGGGCTTTTGAATCCAAGCCTACCTGTCCACGTATGCTGCTGCTGCCACCCCTTCTGCAGGAAAGCCTGAGTGTACGTTTTCACTGAACAGTACGACCACTGTTGTCTCTGGTGCATGCCAACCACTGCCCTGAACAGTACGACCACTGTTGTCTCTAGTGCATGCCAACCACTGCCCTGAACAGTACGACCGCGAGTGTCTCCTGTGCATGCTAACATTCTGATGTCACTATTCTGAACCACCCTTTTTGTCTACGTGGCGCGCGTGCAGGACGTTTCATGCTGGGAGCCTGGGTCCCACTTTCTCTGTGTGAAGCTCGACATCGCGCGATAACCTTCCACCGATGACCGCTCGCGCGATGACTATCCACTGAGGTCTCATACTGGCAAACAACCGATGTCTCTCCCTGGGAGACGACCGATGTCTATACCCGGCGATGCCCGCATGCCTCTCGCGACCCGGCGATGCCTGCATGCCTCGCGCCCCGACGACGTCCGCATGCCTTTCGCGCCCCAGCGTTGCCTCGCGCCTCGGCGTTGCCCGCATGCCTCGCGCGCCCTGGTGACGTCCACATGCCTCGCGCCCTGGCGATGCCCGTATGCCTCTCGCGCCCTAGCGACTTCCACATGCCTCGCGCCCTGGCGATCATGTGTAGTAGGCGACCGGCGATCATGTGCTAACTAGGCGACTTATAGTCTTCTAAGCTACACTTTCCTTCCTTTTTATTTCAAATGAAAACATACTTAGAATTCATTTAAAATATACTCTTTTATTCCAATTTAATTTTACAGGTCCTTACAACCGATGTCTCTCTCTGGGAGACGACCGATGTCTATCCCTGGCGACGCCCGCATGCCTCTCGCGCCCTGGTGATGCCTGCATGCCTCTCGCACCCTGGTGATGCCTGCATGCCTCTCGCGCCCTGGCGACGTCCACATGCCTCGCGCCCTGGCGATGCCTGCATGCCTCTCGTGCCCTAGCGATGCCTGCATGCCTCTCGCGCCCTGGTGATGCCTGCATGCCTCTCGCGCCCTGGCGACGTCCACCTGCCTCGCGCCCTGGCGATGCCTGCATGCCTCTCGCGCCCTGGCGATGCCTACATGCCTCTCGCGCCCTGGCAATGCCTGCATGCCTCTCGCGCCCTGGCGATGCCTGCATGCCTCTCGCGCCCTGGCGATGCCTGCATGCCTCTCGCGCCCTGGCGATGCCTGCATGCCTCTCGCGCCCTGGCGATCATGTGTGGTAGGCGACCGACGATTATGTACTAACCAGGAAATCTTATAGTCTTCTAAGCTACACTTTCCCTCCTTTTTATTTTAAATAAAACATACTTAGAATTCATTTAAAATATACCCTTTTATTCCAATTTAATTTTACAGGTTCTTACAAGTTGGAGGCGGCAAGGAACTTCCCAAGACCGTGATTGATGAGGTCCCCTAGAGAGTTCCTGTCCATGGCCTCCATCGTAACTTGGCCAGGCATTGGAGCGAGAGTCTGATGGAGGAGAGGAGGCAGTTCAGGAGCAGGAGGTGCTTGGCTAGTTGAAGGGGCACTCTCCCCTCCACCCTCGAGCGCCAAGAGTGGCTCGGGGGGAGATGAAGCACTGGGAGGGTGCTCCCTAAAGGAAGGAGGTTGCCCCTCTGTTGTAGAAGAGGTCTCTGCAGCAACCTCCACCCTCTTTCTCTTGAAAACGAGACCAGAACAGGTGTCTTCGTCTTCAGAGATCACCACTGCGGTTGCCCTTTTTGATTTATCAGAAGTTGGACCTGGGGCAACCACAGCAGGTGAAAAGGGCCAGTAGGGCCTGAGCCATCTGCTGTGCGGCGACTTAGCAGGTCAGCCAGCCTCTTCTTCTTCTCAGAGTCCAGTACCATACCTGCAATGAACAACAAGCAAAGGGTGAGAATAGTCATGCATAAAACACAAGTGTTGTCAGATGAGAGATAAAGGCAATGTACCGATATAGACGCTGAGGGTTTCAGCATCATATTTGTGCCTAATCAGCTGGGTGGTGTCGAACACCACACCCCAGTTGGAGAGGAGTTGGCACACATCGCGGTCAAAGGGCGTTAGCTCCTCGAGTTCGCGGGGCTTCTTGAGCTTTAACTTCTCCACCCAATACAATGGGAACCCATCAAGCATGGTGGAGTCGTACGAACTGCAGCTGACTCGGAAGAACTTCCCCTTGAAGCCCTTTTACGATTGAGAGAAGAGGGTAAGCAGAACCCTCCCTGCCACTCCATTAAGGCTTACCCAAAGCCTTTTCCCAGGGCTCTTCGCCTCGAAGAAGTAGAGGAATACATCTACCGAGGGAGTGAACCCTAGGTTGTTGTAGAGAATGGAGAAGGCCCTGATGAAGGCCCAGCTGTTGGGATGCAGCTGGGCGGGCGCCACGTTCAGCTCTGTGAGCAAAGCCCTCTCGAACCCAATGAAGGAAAGACGGACTTTGACTCGCTTGAAGACGGTGGCGTAGAAGAAGAAGAAGGGTTCCCTGTCATTGCAGCGATCATCAACACATACGAGTTCACCCTTTGTGCAGGGTCGCACCGAGATATACGCGTCAGTCTCCCTGCCAAAGACGCGCCCCTTGATCTCGTTCTCATCGTCCCCGTGTTTTCTCAGGTCTTCACAGGTCATGAGTTTAGAGGTCTCAGCAAGGAGCTCCTCAGAAGCCCAGGAGTACAGGGCCTTGTAGTCAACGACTACGGTTGAAGGAAGGTTGGAGGTGGTTTTGGTTTTGGCCATCTCGAATCTAAAAAAAATGAGAGGCAGGAAGAAGAAAAAAGGGCTTAGAAGAAGCGATGGCGAAAACAATGGCGGACAAAGACTCAAAAGAAGAACGAACACAGAAAAGAAGAACAGAAACCCTAAATGTAGAAATCGTAAACAGACCCAGCGCAGTTAAGGTATGTGAAGAGAAGCAGAATCATAAAGTGAAGGCAGAAAGGGAGAGTAAAGATCATACCTTTGTGTAAGCAAAGTTGAAGGGTCGCGAGCGTAGAGGTTGGAGTAGGACAAAAGCATGCAAGAGAAGTTAGAAAGTATGAAGGCTCGAGTGAAAAGTGATGAAACAGTGTAGAGGCGCGGGGTTCTGAAAGGGTTTAACGTAGGCAAGGAAGCGCAAACGTTAGAAACACCCTAACCGTTGATCTAGACACGTGTCCGCAGATTAAGAGGGGGTTGGTGAGATGTCCCTTCAGCGCACTGTTCATGTCCTTTCGCTTAGTGCCAAGTAGGTCGCCCGAGTCGATGACTTAGTCTCTTCGCTGAACAAGTTAACAGCTTGAGACTGGGGGGCTTGTGTACCGACCAGTCCTCGGATACCGAGAACAACTAGTAATGGTGGGCCACGTCAATTGGGTCCCACAGCGTAGCCCAAAGCCACGTGGGATGGACCCCACAGGTAGTATGAACTAGCAGGATGATTAGTCATTAGCGTGTCGATCACCAGAGTGGACTGATGTGTCCTCGTCACTCTGCAGGTTGATGAGTCCTCGGCGACAGAGTGTGACGAGGTGACATCGGTCTTGGGTGTTTTGAACAACAGAGCTAGAACATCTGGTGTGGGTCCTGAAAGAAGACCAGTTATCAGTAACATGCCCAGAGGTAAGGAGAGGCCTGAATCACGAAGAGCTTATGCGTGTGGCAAGGAAAGCACAGTTAGGTGCAGAGTCCTGAGGGGTCGAGTACTCATCAGAACTAGGGTTTCCTAGTGAAGCTACATGCATGGCACGTGAACAGTGAAGGCACTCCCAGAATAGGTGGCCCAATAGACTAGGTGCACGAGGAGGCACCCAAGTGGTCATCCTGTTAGAGTTTGCACTCCAGTTAAGGAAACCTTACGTTCTAAATTACCCTAAGTCTGGGTGATAGCGGCGCAATGGTATTCCTGTAAACCCTAAATATGGGTAGCAACATAGAGGAAACCCTAGACTATATAAAGGGTAGTAAAATACTTCACAGAAGTACGTAGTTTCTAAACCTAAACAGTGTAACGCCCCTCAAAATATTGTTCATTTTTATATAATAAAATAAAGGTGAAACAATAATATCAAAAATTTAACATAGGTATATACATAATATAATTCATCCATTAATACAAATGTGCCTCAGAATAATATCCCTTTTCGAGGAAGTTTTAATACATCTCCATACAGGAGTTTTTAAAATAAAACAAAACAATCAGCATTCAAAAATCGGCGATCTCCTCCTCCAAAAATGCTCACTGAGGAGCTCTACTACCTGCAACCTCATCTGCTCCCGTGCAAATATACACGATCATCACAGGTTTAAGAAAAACAACCACGATACAAAACAAAAGGGTAAGCTAGATATTTTTAAAAACTTTAAATATGAAACTTTATATCAAAAGAAAGCATAAATCTTCACACCATTCATAATCTATAACAATTTCAGCCATCAATATCCCCATATTCCACAAACTCGTCAAGTGTCTATTCAATACATTCAATACTCATGGTTCACACGTCAGACTTTCCACTGACTCATAACATATAGACACATGACTCTACTTCCGGAAGACTCGTGCATTGACTAGACTCAGAGATCTGCACCTGTCATACTACATTGCTGTAAAGTTCCCACAGCTATGCGCATCAACATAATCTCAATCTCAATCTCATCACTCTCCTAGTATGACAGGGTTAATCCATACAACAGGTCAAGTAGTTATCTTTCAAACCACTTACCCATACATATGAACCTCCATCGACTCTCAACGCCTGAATAACTTCATCTATGTGATTCCATTATATCAGGAGAGTCAGGATATCTCATTATAGAAATCACCGATCAATGCACATTCTACACGATCTTACAAGGTATTTTCTTTCCTGAAAATACTATGCCTTGATCCCACATTCACAACATTCAACACATCATATAACACTTAAATGAACGATTCCAATCACAGCAACAATCATTCCAAGGTTCAGATTTTCGAATATCACATGCATTTCACATTTCAATCTCAAACAGTTTCAAACGACACTAAAACAGGGGAGTTCGAAATCAACATTAAAATCGGCGATCATGTCGCCCCACATATAAAAACAGAGCATCGTGAAAAAATAGAATATAAAACCGGCGACCACGTCGCCCTCACTTCCGAACCTACTCGCCTAAAGTTTTTATAAACGAAAATGCTAGCTTCCCTTACCTGGACTAGCGTAAACTTCACTAAGAGCTCCAACCTAACGAGATTCAAGGATGCCTTAACCTGCACCATGGAGCCTTAGTCACAAAACTAGCTATACCACTCATTTCTACGTTAACAAAGACGATTCCTGAAGCCAAGAGAGCTGCATGCAACGCCTACGCAGAGGCAACCCTCTCAAGTGCAGGATCGACTTGAAGAACAGAGCAAAACGACTTACTCTGTTTTAGCGTCCGATTTGGAGAACTTGCAGAGAACCTCCCAGGTGCTCTATGGTAGTCGCCGATAGCCAACTGGTGCGCTAGGACGTCTGAACGTATGGAGAAGGAGAGGGAAGAAACAGGGAACCAAAGTTAACTCACTCAATCACTCTCGAACCACAGCAACGTTTACTGCCTCTCAGGAGTGAGTTTTGAATCTAAGCCAACTTGCCCAGAAATGCCGCTGCCCCCCGCCCACTCTGCAGGGAAGCTTGCGTGCACACTTCCTTGAATAGTATGACCACGTGGGTCTCTGCACATACCAACTCCCTGATGCTTCTATTCTGAAACACTCCTAATGTCTACGTGTCGCGCATGCAGGACGTCTCATGCTGGGAACCTGGGTCCCACCTTATCTGTGTGAAATACGACATCGCGCGATAACCTTCCACCGATGACTGCTCGCGCGATGACTATCCACCGATGACTGCTCCTGGCGGACGACCGATGTCTCTTCCTGGAAGACGACCGATGTGTCCCTCATCCTGGCGATGACCGTCTGTCTCTCGCCCTGGCGATCCCCGCGTGTCTCTCGCCCTCGCGATGCCGGCGTCTCTCTCGCCTGGCGATGCCCGCGTCTCTCTCGCTCTGGCGATGCCCGCGTGTCTCTCGCCCTGACGATGCCCGCGTGTCTCTCATACCAGCTATGACTGATGTGCTTCTCATCCCGGCGATGACTTATGACACATCGCCACGCCTTGCTGAAGGTTCTTCATCCCACTATGTTACGTCCAAGGTATCACCTCCACATGGCTTGGTGACGTCGGTAGCTTCACATTTTCAAGAATAGATCAGCACTACTCCTCGTGCGCCCATGCATGCAACACTAAGGACGATTTCTTATGCTCAAGCATAGAGCTTCACATGCACAGCATATCTAAGGCTTAACCCATACCTTGATACGCGTGGTTCTTGGAAGCCACTATGGTCGATCCAGTATCTTGACCACATACTAAGTGCACTTTCGGCGATCATGTACACCATAGGCGATTGGCGATCATGTGTACTCTAGGCGACAGGCGATTATGTACCAGAGAAGTTGGAGATCGTCTCCGTCTTCAACAACGGCGATCTCGTAGACTTCTAAGTTACACTTTCCTTCCTTTATATTTTAAATAAAAACATACTTAGAATTCCCTTAAAATATATCACTTTCATTCCAATTAATTTATAGGTCCTTACAAACACAAATACTCAATACACTTGGTGTGCTTGCCCTAGTTTTGACTTGAGCGTCGGAGTGCAAACGGCCTCTAGGGCACCCTTTTTCTATCTTGTAGGGCAGATTGCTTCGAGAGAACAAAGCATATATCAAGGTGAGGAAGGAGGCGCGTGATTGTCGTGGAGTCAACCGACAGGAGAGTCAACCGGCAAGAACATATATATATATATATATATATATATATATATATATATATATATATATATATATATATATATATAAAAGCAATGTTTTTAGATTTTATTTTGATGTATGTAGTTATTTATTTTGTTTTTATTTTTATTTTGATATATGTATATAAAATATATAATGATAATTAAATAAGTTGTTTTTAATAAAATTTATTATTTTTTACAAAAAATAATTTGATGACATGATCATTTATAATGGTAATTAAGTTTAAAGAAATAAATATTTTCAAAATATTAATATTAAATAAGTTAATTATCAAATTGAAATTTGTTTATATATAACTTGTAAAACTGATTTTCATAAATATATTATAAATAAGTATATAATTTTAAAAACTTTATAAATATTATTTTGAATTTATAAAATAATTATAAATATATAGAATATTTAAATATTTTAAAATACTACTTTATAGATGCTTTACATATAATATTTATTTTTTAAAAAAAATTAAGTAAAAAAACTTTATAAATATTACTTTGAATTTATAATATATTTATAAGTATAAATAATATTTAAATATTTGAAAATACCACTTTACAAAATTTACGTATAATATTTATTTTTTTTAAAAATCAAGTAAGAAAACTTTATAAACATTACTTTGAATTTATAAAATAATTATAAATATAAAAAAATCTTTAAATATTTGAAAATACCACTTTACAAAATTTACGTATAATATTTAATTTTTTTAAAATAATTAAGAAAACTTTATAAATATTGTTTTTGAATTTATAAATAATTATAAATATAAAAAATATTTAAATATTTGAAAATACACAAAGTTTACGTATAATATTTAATTTTTTCTAAAAATCAAGTAAAAAAACTTTATAAATATTATTTTGAATTTGTAAATAATTTTAAGTACAAAAAAATTTTAAATATTTGAAAATACACAGAATTTACTTATAATATATATATTTTTTCTAAAAATCAAGTAAAAAAGCTTTCTAAATATTATTTTAAATTTATAAATAATTATAAGGATAAAGAATATTTAAATATTTGAAAATACATAGAGTTTGCATATAATATTTAATTTTTTCTAAAAATAAATTAAAAAGATTTTATAAATATTATTTTGAATTTATAAAATAATCATAAGTATACAGAATATTTAAATATTTTAAAATACTACTTTATAGATACTCTACATATAATATTTAAATTGTTCTAAAATCAAGTAAAAAAACTTTATAAATATTTTTTTAATTTATAAAATAATTATAAGTATATCACTTTCCAGACTTTACATATAATATTTATTTTTCTTAAAAATAAAGTAAAAAAATTTAAATATAAAAAATATTTTTTTATGAATTATATAATTTAATTTTTTATTTTACGTACTACTATTTCTCTACAATGTGGTTCTTTAGACCTAATAATTAAACTTATATGATTGTCAAAGATTTGTGACCATGGATAACGATAACCATTGGTCTATATATTTCAACAATGTCAAGATGTCTAGTACGGATGACATGAATCTTGATGTAGTTGGTGTCGATTTCACACTAATTTCACAAATACAAGAACAAATCAATTTGCGGACACAAGTAGTAGCAATGACAATCCTTTGCATGATTGGATATGGATTGAATGTGTTGTGTGTGTTAACTGAGACAAATAATGCTATACCGGAGTTTGTTCCACAAAAAGTGTAACGCCCCTAAAATTCTTATTCATATTTATATCATAAAATAAACATAAAACAATAATATCAAAATTTGCATATATAATAAAATACATCCATCCCATACATTGTATTTCAAAATAATATCCATTCTCTAGGGAATTTTAATACATAACCATCCAGTGTTTCAAAATAAAACAAAATACAGCATAAGAACAGGCAATCTCCTTGTCCAACCACTCACTGAGGAGCTCTACTACCTGCAACATCATCTGCTCCCGTGTAAATTACACACGATCATCACAGTTTTAAGAACACGAAACACAACACAAAACACAGGGTAAGCTAGCTATTCAAAAAAAAAACTTGAAATACGAAACTTCAAAATCAACATAAATCAGCTTTTAAACACCCACATAAAATCCATCACTTTCTCATTCATATCACACAACCATCAAGTGTCTATCAACAATTTTCAATATTCATCTTTCTCACGTCAGAATTCCCACTGACTCACAACACATAGACACTTGACTCTACTTTCGGAAGACTCGTGCGTTGACTCAGACTCAGAGATCTGCACCTGTCATACTACACCACTGTGAATCCACACAGGGTCGCTGTGAATCCACACAGCCATGCGCATAAATAAATCTCAATATCATCACTCTCCCAGTATGACAGGGTTAATTCATAGAACAGGTCAAGTTAGTTATCTTTCAAACAACTTACCCATTCATATGAACCTCCTTCGACTCTTAACACCTGAATAACTTCATCTATGTGATTCCATTATCTCAGGAGAGTCAAGATATCTCCTTCTAGACAAGTCCCTAGTCAATGCACATTACACACGATCTTACACGGTATTTTCTTTCCTGAAAATACTATGCCTTGATCCCACATTCACAACATTCAATGCATCATACAACACGTAAATGGACGGTTCCAAATCACAGCAACAGTCAAAACCAAGTTCAGAATTTCGAAAATCATATACAGTTCACATTTCAATATCAGACAATTTCAATTCGTCACTAAAACAGGGGATTTCGAAACAAACATTAGAACCGGCGATCACGTCACCCAAATTTCAGAATCTTCTAGCCTAAGGTTTTTATTGAACGAATGCTAGCTTCCCTTACCTGGACTTGCGTAAAATCTCACTACAAGCTCTAACCCACCGAACTTAAGGATACCCGAACTCTGTTTTAAGGCTTGATTGGAAACTTGCAGAGAACCTTCCCAGGTGCTCTATGGTAGTCGTCGGTAGCCAAGCTGGGATGTGAGAAGGCCTGAATCGCAGAGTGAAGGAGAGGAAGGAAAAAAGGATGAAGACTAAACTCACTCTATCTCTCGCTACTCCAACAGCGTTCGAACTCCAACTAAGAGGAGGTGTGTTCTGAGACTAAGAAACGTAGACCCGCCATGTAGCTGCCATTACCCACTCTGTGGGAAGCTTGCGTGCACGTTTCCTCTGACAGAACTGCCACGTGATGTCTCTGCACGTACCAACTTTGGGTTACCTGCCTTACCAACTCTCTGGCGTCAACTGTTTTGAAGCACTCCTAATGTCTACGTGTCACGCATGCAGAACGTTCATGTTGGGAGCCTGGGTCCCACCTTATCAGTGTGAAACACGACATCGCGCGATAACCATCCACCGATGACTGCTCGCGCGATGACCATGCCTCTCATACCGGCGATGACCGATGCCTCTCATACTGGCGATGACTGATGCCTCTTCCTGATGGACGACTGATTCCTCACCCTGGCAGACAACCGATGTCTCACCCTGGCAGACAACCGATGTCTCACCCTGGCAGACGACCGATGTGTCTCCCATCCTGGTTGACGATCTCTTATCGCCCTTGTGTGTGACGAGGACACATTGCCTCACTCTGGTCACCGATGTCACATCGTCACACCCAGCTGAGGGCTCGTCCTCCCATTCCTCTAAGTCTGTGGTATCACGGCTCACACTCATGGTGGCAGATATGCCACCTATCTTCTATATCACTCATCTTCTGTATTTAGACCACATACTAAGTGCTTACCAAGTCTTCTCGAATACTCGGCGATGTGCTCTTTTCGGCGATCATGTACACCATAGGCGATTGGCGATCATGTACACCATAGGCGATTGGCGATCATGTACACCATAGGCGATTGGCGATCATGTACACCATAGGCGATTGCTGATTTCATACGGGGGAAGTCGGAGGCCGCCGCCTTCTTCAACAAACGGCGATCTCATCGACTTCTAAGCTACACCTTCCTTTCTCTTACCCTTCTTGATTCATGTGCCCCCCCACCTCAAGCACGCCCATGTGATTACCTCACGATAAAGTCATCGCACCTAACTACTTGGTTAGTACAATGGTCAACCGACCGCCCTCTACCAGCTGACCCCAGACCTTGGGCGACGTCCGAGGTCTGACCACCATGATATTTTCTATTTTTATGTCCTTTTTATTTTAAATAATAACATACTCAGAAATTATTTAAAATCTATCACTTCTATTCCAAATAATTTATAGGTCCTTACAAAAAGAGCATGGTCGGAAAGAATTGATGTCGTACTTGGTTCATACTGAAAGATGTCGTGACATTATTTGCATGGGTCCGAAAGCATTTATTAATTTATGTCAACGAATAAGAGGAACGAGGAGGGTTAAAGATGCATTCTGATTTATAGTTGAAGAACAAGTGGCTAAGTTTTTACACATCATTAGTCATAACATCAATAATCGAAGTGTTTCGTTCTTCTTTCATCAATTCGGGGAAACAATATCTCATCACTTTCATAATGTTTTGAACACTATGTTGATGTTGCATGGAGAGTTATTAATTCAACCAGTTGGGACCGATATTTAATTTATGTTGTATGCAATGCAAGTTATTTATAAATGTGAATTTGTTGTGTATTAGGATTGTTTAGGTGCCATAGACGACACTCACATCCGTGTTAAAGTCCTCTGAGCTGATACTCCTCGTTTTCGTTGAAGAAAAGACTAGCCAACACAAAACGTATTTACTGCTTGTGATTTGAACATGAACATATGTTCTTGCCGGGTGGGAAGGAACAACCTCTGATTCCAAGATATTGAAGGATGTGTTTGTACAAGAGGATCCATTGGTCACTCCAGAAGGTTAGTTGAGTGTGTTTTCAAGTGCAATAAATACAATCCAAGTAGCCAAGTAGATGACCAAGGACTCAAGAGACAATTCACACTATCATCAGTCATTTCAACATTCAAGACAAAGCTCCACCAAATATCAGAATGACCTCAGCAAAAGAAGAACTGGGCATAGACCAAAAACATCAAATGGTCTTTCTTCTAATCTTCTTACAAGACAAAGATGTTGTAAATAAATTGGGCTCACTTTGAGGGTCCAAATAGAAGAATAGGCTAGAATAGGTTCATATAACATAAACGGGAGTGTACTTAGCGAAATGAGCTTGTGTCAAGCCCTTTTTTTCAAGACAAGGCATCTAGAATTAGGGTTTTTAACCTACTTTCTAGAAGATGTGCCTAAGGGACAGCTTTGACCCTAGTCAACACCTTAGGCCGCCCCTCTCCCTTGCCATTTCTACCCTTCACCCATCTTGCCCACCAAGGCATCCCTTCCTATAATTAGGGTGTCTTGCCTCATGTATTTACACATTGAATATTGAATAGAAAAGAAACTCTGCATGAGTGTTTTTATGAGACTTGAAAGTCCTCATAGTGGGTCTTATCTTGAGTGTGTGAGCACTTAAAGTGGCGGCTCTTTTCACCACTCATCTTGGAATCCTCTCTTCTCCAAGTGGTGTGACAACCCTCTTCTTCCATAAGCTCTCTTCATCTCTTCCTCTGCTTATCTTTCTTTGCGCCATCCATTCCATTCCTCTTTAAACTTTCATGTTTGTCTCTTAAATTATTGGTTATCTTTTGCCTTATTCTCTTCATATTCGCACCTTATCTCTAGCATCATTGTCACCATATAATTGTCTTTTTCTCTTTGCCCTTTTAAAGTGCACCTTCACACTTACTTAACTACTTGGTTGAGTTTGTGTCCAGTGGGAATCTTCTTAGGGTTCTCACCATAATTGTAATCTCAAAAATCATAAACAAAAGTGAAACCTTTAAAATGTGCCAATATAAAATCAACTCACATCCACTTATAAGTAATAAGTGTTAATGGATGGTTGTAGGCAAATACTACCTTGAAGATTCAAATTTTATGCTCAAAGCCCAAGTTATAAATCCATATAGCGGAGTTCGATACCATCTAAAAGAGTATTCCCGAAGAGGTCCACAAAATGCTTGCGAGTTGTTTAATCATCGTCATTCCTTACCAAGAAATGTTATCGAAAGAACATTTAGTGTCCTCAAAAAGCGATTCCCAATTATCACTAGCGGAATGGAGTCTCATTACTTTGTGGACACTATGACTGATATTGTTTTAACATGTTGTATTTCTCATAACTTTCTTCGCGGGGTGGATAATGATGACTCTCTTTGTTGGAAGAAGTTGACCGCGACTTGATGCAAGGAGATACAGATGTGTCACACTCACAAACTCGTGAGGATAACTACAGGCTCGGGTCACAAATTAGGGATACTATAGTAAATGAAATGTGGACAAGTTATTGTAATAATTAATTTTATGTAATATCCCTTAATTTATATTTATATTGTTGTAAGAACAATTTTTTGGTTTAATGTTGACATTCGACCTTTATTAATCTTTATGTATGGAACTATTTATGTTATTTCAAAAGTTTAACCTTTTTTATTAGGTTTTATCATGGATCGCGGGAAGGGTATTGCTTCAGAATCATCTACAGGTATCAGTGAACACAAAAAAAGGATTTCCGACTGTTGAATGCCATGATTGATGAGGCATCTATGGGTAACCGCATTGATAGTAGTTGGACGATGCAAGGTTACACAAACATCGTTAAATCCCTACATTAGAGTGGATTGGTAGGGATTACAAAAAATAATGTGAAGAACAGGCAGAAAAGCCTTAAGGACAAATGGTGTGAGATCCATGATCTATTTAGTGGACTGAGTGGTTTTGCTTGGATTCCTAGCTCGAAAATTTTCGAAGCTGAGGATGAAGTGTGGGATATGTTGATAAAGGTAATGTATTCAACCTGATGTTCACTTATTGCATACATTAACCAATAATTATGAATATGAGTGTATTTCTTTTTATTAATGAACAGGCAAAGCCCTTAACCGCAAAGTGGCGCATTAATCCCATCAAGCACTGCAAGTTGTTGGAAGACTTATGGGGGCTTGATCGTGCTATCAGCCACGGTGGGAGAACAACACTACAGTCATCAAGTCGAACTCAGTCTCATCATTTTAATGTAAATGATCGCAATATGGAGTACATCCCAAAGGAGCCGAAATTGGATGCAACCCAATGTGAAACTCTTCGCTCAGTTGACCCTAATGTCGATTCATTCAGCCCTAGCCTAATTTGACACCCTCATCGGTGCCACCTTAGCCATCTTGGCCATCGGGTGGTACTTCTTCTTCTAGGGGCTCAAAATGAAAAGCCCCCATGGTAGACGTCATTGATCTGCAATTGGAACGACTTAACACAAGTTTTGAAGGATTAACCGATATCCTTGGGAGGGGTAGTGATCAGTCATATAGGTTATGTCATATTGTTGAGTGACAAGCCATTTCATCTGAGGTTGTCGCTTTGTCATCACAGCGAGTAGCTAATGCTACAGAAGAAAATCTGCAATATAACAGACGCCATGTTGTTGTAGAAGAAGAATGAAACTCCATATTTCGTGAACACTGTAAGGACCTGAAAAATTTATTGGAATAAAAGAGTTATATTTTAAATAAATTCTAAGTATGTTTTTATTTAGAATAGAAAGGGAGGAAAAAGTTAAGTTTAGAAGGCTACGAGGTCGCCGGTCGCCTGCTACACATGAGCGCCAGGTGGACATCGCGCGGGCGCGAGAGGCATGCAGGCATCGCGCGGGCGTGAGAGGCATGCAGGCATCGCGCGGGCGCGAGGGGCATGCGGGCATTGCGCGGACGCGAGGCACGCGGGCATTGCCAGGGCGCGATGCATGTGGACGTGGCCAAGGCGCGAGAGTTATGAGGGCGTCGCCAGGGAAGACATCGGTTGTCTCCCAGAGGAAGACATCGGTCGTTCGCCAGGATGTGGTCATCGGTTGTTAACCTTCGCGCGAGAGGTCATCGGTTGTTAGCCTTCGCGCGAGAGGTCATCGGTTGTTAACCTTCGCGCGAGAGGTCATCGGTTGTTAGCCTTCGCGCGAGAGGTCATCGGTGGATAGTCTTCGCGCCTGTGGTCATCGGTGAAAAGGTCATCGGGCTACGTTAAGTTACACACAGAGAACGTGGGACCCAGACATCCAGCATGAGACGTTCTGCACGCGCGCCACGTAGACGAAAAGGGTGGTTCAGAATAGTGACATCAGAATGTTGGCATGCGCGGGAGACACTCGCGGTCGTACTGTTCAGAGCAGTGGCTGGCATGCACAAGCGACAAACAGTGGCAGTACTGTTCAGAGCAGTGGTTGGCATGCACCAGAGGCAACAGTGGTCGTACTGTTCAGGGAAGCGTGCACGCAAACTTCCCTGCAGAGTAGGTGGTGGCAGCTGCTTTTGGAGGGATAAGTTGGTTTAAGTCACTGAAATCCACTACTGAAGAGGAAGAAACGTTGCAGCCTTCGAAGAGAGAGAGAGTGAGTTACCTCCCTTCTCCTCCAGATATATCCTTCGCGCTGCGATTCTAACACCTTCACACGAGAGTACGACGAGCGACAGCCACCATTAGAGCACCTGGGCAGTTCTCTGCAAGTCCTTCAACCAGACGCGAAAAACAGAGCCAAGGTATTCTGCAAGCTTCGTTGGATTTCGAAGCTCCTGGTGGTTGCGCAAGTCCAGGTAAGGGAAGCTAGACTCCATTTTCAATAAAAGCCATAGTTTAGCTATTTCTGAAATGAGTGCGACGTGGTCGCCGGTTTCGTCTTCATCTGTGTAAAATGCTCTGTTCTATGTGTTTTGGGCGACGTGGTCGCCGGTTTTATATAAAGCCTTCGAAATACCTTGTTTTTGAACCAGGTCGCCGGTTTTGGCGCTGTTTTACGAAATCTCTGTTTTTGATGTTGTTTTGAAACTACTTGAGATTTACATGAGATATTCGAAGATCTGAAGCTTTGAAATGTTTGTTGATGTGATTTGAATCATTTACTTGAGTGGTATGATGTGTTGAATGTTGTGAATGTGGGGTCGAGGCATAGTATTTTCAGGAAAGGAAATACCGTGTAAGACCATGTTAGATGTGCATTGATCGGTGATTATGAACGAGATATCCTGACTCTGCTGATAATGGAATCACATAGAGGAAGTTACTCAGTTGGGAGAGTCGAAGGAGGTTCACCTGTATGGGTGGGTTGTTTGAAAGAGAACATACCGACCTGTATTGCGTGGATTTACCTTGTCATACTGTATGGTGATGTGTTGAGATTCATCATATGCCTGTGAATGTGTGAGATTTCACGGCGACCCTGTGGATGTGCGAGATTCCACAGTGGGCAGTGTGACAGGTGCACATCTCCGAGTCTAATCAATGCATGAGTCAATCCGGAAGTAGTGTCAAGTGTCTTGTGTGGTGAGTCAGTGGAAAGTCTGACATGTGAAATGGTGAAATGAGAAACTGGAATACTGATAGACACTTGATGCTGTGGTGTGAAATGGAATGACTATGGGAAATGTTTGTGAATTTGTGAATTTGGGCGATTAGTTGAATGCTATGAGTAGCTCTACGTTTACTTGGATATTTTGGAAACTTGGTTTACTTGGGTTTTTTCATATGCATGATTTAAACTCCTTTCATATTATCTAGCTTACCCTTTTATCTGTCATTTTGGTTGCCTTCTCAAAACTGTGATGATCGTGTAATTGTTACACGGGAGCAGATGATCTTCCAGGAAGAAGAGCCCTCTAGCGAGTGGTCGCCGGAAGGAGATCGCCTATCTCCGTCTCTACCAGGTGATCGCCGGTTTATGCCTCCATCGGGTGATCGCCGGTTTTCGTGTCCTGATAGAAGATCGCCCGTTTTTGAGGTCTTCTGTTGGAGATCGCCGTTTTCTCTTGAGACCGCCTGTCTTACTGCATTTCTTTTATTTTCGTAAAATCTTGCAAACATTGGATTTGGTTATGTATTAAACTCCCTAAGAGGAGTAACTTCATTTCTGATATATATAAATACATATTACTTTGCACTCTTCAATATTATTTGGTTACACTTAATTTCAATTATACATGGATGTGTGTATTATTTTGGCGGGATGTTACATTAATGGTATCAGAGCAGTTCGTCCTTAGGATGACCTGAGGGCTGTGGATCCATTGTGTTTCTTCTGCTCATGAAAGTTATTTGAATTTAAAATAATAACTATAGTGAAAGGTTTTCAAACGTTTTTGTATTGAAATTTTGTGTGTGCTTTGGTGAATATATGTTCTAATTGAAAATCTTAGTATTAAGAATGAGAAGGCCTTGATAAAGTAGTGAGGGTGCACACTCATAACTGGATCGAGATGAGTCTCAATCTTAATTCCAAAGGTTTGATGTTTAGCATATATTGAATTCTGGTGTGAGCTATCTCATTCTCTTGAGTGTCTTTGTAATTGATTGAAAATGGTTGATTAGATTGGTGACTGCATACCAGTAGTTGTGCTGGTGTTATGCTTGATGTTATAAGCATTATGATTCTGTGGATGAACTCAAATTCTTAATGACTTTGAGATGCTGACCTTTGTAAGGTCTAGCTGTTACCCCTTGAATGAATTGATTCTTATCGATTTCATTCTTATAGTTGTAGGGAATATAGAAGCCTATAGATTCAGAATCTGAAACGAAGAAAGATGGCACGTAGACCCTCTACCCCACCCCAACCTTCTTCGGAGATGGGTCAGATCGCCAGGGCCATGGAAATGATGGCGACTGCCATCCAGCAACAGAATGCAGCGATGGCTCAGAACCATCAAGCCACGATGCAGCACTGGGAAACTGCCCGATCTGCTGAGACAAACTCCCACGTCGGTCAACCCCAAGAACAGATGGGACTGGCCGAGTTCATGAGGCACAACCCACCTAAGTTCAGTGGGAATGCTACCCCTGATCAGGCAGATCAGTGGGTCAGAGAGCTGGAAAAAAATCTTTAGGGCGACCTCCTGCCCTGAAGAGAAGAAGCTGTTGTTTGCCACGTATCTGTTATCAGGAGAAGCTGAGTTCTGGTGGATGGGAGCTCAGCAGATGATGGAGGCACGAGAGGATGTACTGGATTGGGAGAGCTTCAGGGTGAAGTTCTTGGAGAAATACTTCCCTGACAGTGCCAAGTTTGCAAGGGAAGCTGAGTTCCTGAAGTTGGAGCAGGGGGAGATGTCAGTGAACGCCTATGCTGCTCGTTTTGAGTACCTCGCCCGGTTTTATACCCAGGCGACCTCCGAGGCCTGGAGGTGTAGAAAATTCGAAGAGGGGCTGAAGCATGGACTGAAGAGGACCATAGCCCCGATGTGCATCAGGGAATTTCACGCCTTAGTAGAGAAGGCAAAGATGGTAGAGACCCTGGAAAGGGGTGATCCTCGAGTGATCAGGTCACACCAAGGAGGCTCTTCCAGTGGGAAGGCGAAGGTGCAGCACCCACACAGCAAGCCATATGTGAGATCTCCACCACATCGGGTGGGAACAGCTTCGTCCCAATTTCAGCAACAACAAACATGGAGACCCAGGTGTTTCACATGCCAAGAGATAGGGCACCTTTCTAGAGATTGTCCCAACAGAAAAAGGATGACTCAACCCGTTAATTCACAGCAGTTGAGGAACGAAGGCAGCAGACCTCAGACAGGAGGGAGAGTGTTTGCCATGTCTGGAACGGAAGCCCCTCAATCAGGTAATCTAGTACAAGATACTTGTTTATAGCTGATAGATACGTTATAGTTTTGTTTGATTCTGGAGAGACACACTCTTTTGTGTCAAATCGGTGTGCAACCGAGCTTGGGCCATATAGTGGAGGAGCTGTCGTTTGAACGATTGGCCTCTGCACCTGCTTCAAAAACAGGTTTTGACCTCCCTAGGTTGCTCTGAATGCCCAGTGGTAGTAGATGGAATGAAAGGAACAAGTGTGAGTTAGATTTGGTAGTACCAAGGTTTAGTCCCAGTTACGTATAAGTCATGGAGAGTAAATAAGCAAGAGGCTGGGGGTTTAAAGCTTAAGCATGTGTAACCATGGGAAGTACCAGAGTTAAATTCCAAGGAAGGAATTTTCTTTTGAAGCGTAGAAGATGCTCATGTCAATGAAACAGCATGAGATGGTTCTAGCTTAGGCTTCACGCAGAATGGATGCTGTTTGGCTGACCGGGATTTGAAAGAGGATTATGGAAATGGTGGGTTGAGATAAAAGGCTTCCGAAAATGTAAGCCTCCGAAGTTCTTGGCAAATAAGATGTAGATCGACCTGTGAATGTAGAAGGGAAGGAGGATATGACTGTGGATAAAAATGAGGGTAGGCCGTGTTATGATGATGTTGAGTCTTTCTAGAGATGTAGTAAATTTCAGAATGATGGGTGTGGAAGGGATTGTGAGTGGAAATAGCCTGTGGTATCTGGGACAGAAGGAGAATAGAGTTATCCTTAGGCAAGAGATTCTGGAGGCAGAGGTGCGTTCGTTCTCGTATGCCTTCTGGATAGGCACCTGAAACCGACGTCAATGCATCTAACGTATACATTGAAGAAGAAGGTCGTAATGGGAACAGGAAGTCGAGTTGGCAAAAGGGGTCATAATAATAATTTGGAAGGTAACAGCAACAGAAACCTTGTCTTTGTAAGGTACAGAATTATGCAGCGGAGTAATGAATAAAAAGTGTCCCTTTTGGGAGCGCGGGAATTTGATCAGCAGTTGAGAAGTCGGTGAATGATTTGATCAAGATACAGGAGTTGATTCCTAGAAGGACACTTCGGACCCTAGTTTGAGTTCGCTAGGGGGGTGGCATGAGTTGTGGACAGCTGTCCCCTTTTCTCCCAATGAAGGGATCTTGCCCGCTTTCTCTAAAGGGGCTAGTCCTGGTTACGTTAAGGACCTAGTTCTAGACTTGTTCAACAAAGTCTTCAAGGTTGGAAGTAGAGTGTGAATGCTGGAGTTGGCACTCTATGGGGCAGCATATCCCATGTACAGGGATGTAAATGGATTTTGATGAAGTATTGAGGTAGGAAGAGTTGGTTCAATAGATCACCGAGAGGGTGAATCTGATACAGGACAGAATAAAAGTTTCTTAAGGTCAGCAAATGTCCTAGGCAGAGCAGAGGAGAAGACCTTTGGAGGTTGCTGCTGGGGTCATGTCTTTATGAAGGGGGACACCAGCCAAGGGTGTAGGGTAGGCGATCAGATCAAAGAAGCTGTCCCCTAAGTTTGTTGGGCCATATCGGATCTTAAGGAGGATAAGTCTAGTGGCTTATGAGATCGCCCCACCTCCCCAATTAGCAAGTCTACATAATGTATTTCACGTGTCACAGCTGAGGAAGTACATGGCAGACCCTAGTCATGTGCTGGATGTAGACGACGTGCAGATTAGGGATGACTTGTCCTTTGAAGCAAAACCAGTCAGGATTGACGATCGGCAATGTAAACAGCTCAGAGGCAAGACCATCGACATGGTGAAAGTGGTGTGGGATGAGAAATCGGGGGATTCTACTTGGGAGTTAGAAGAACCCATGAGGGAGGCTTATCCATACCTCTTTTCCTTGTAATCCAATTTTCGAGGACGAAAATTTTTCTTGTTGGGGAGAATGTAAGGACCTGAAAAATTTATTGGAATAAAAGAGTTATATTTTAAATAAATTCTAAGTATGTTTTTATTTAGAATAGAAAGGGAGGAAAAAGTTAAGTTTAGAAGGCTACGAGGTCGCCGGTCGCCTGCTACACATGAGCGCCAGGTGGACATCGCGCGGGCGCGAGAGGCATGCAGGCATCGCGCGGGCGTGAGAGGCATGCAGGCATCGCGCGGGCGCGAGGGGCATGCGGGCATCGCGCGGACGCGAGGCACGCGGGCATTGCCAGGGCGCGATGCATGTGGACGTGGCCAAGGCGCGAGAGTTATGAGGGCGTCGCCAGGGAAGACATCGGTTGTCTCCCAGAGGAAGACATCGGTCGTTCGCCAGGATGTGGTCATCGGTTGTTAACCTTCGCGCGAGAGGTCATCGGTTGTTAGCCTTCGCGCGAGAGGTCATCGGTTGTTAACCTTCGCGCGAGAGGTCATCGGTTGTTAGCCTTCGCGCGAGAGGTCATCGGTGGATAGTCTTCGCGCCTGTGGTCATCGGTGAAAAGGTCATCGGGCTACGTTAAGTTACACACAGAGAACGTGGGACCCAGACATCCAGCATGAGACGTTCTGCACGCGCGCCACGTAGACGAAAAGGGTGGTTCAGAATAGTGACATCAGAATGTTGGCATGCGCGGGAGACACTCGCGGTCGTACTGTTCAGAGCAGTGGCTGGCATGCACAAGCGACAAACAGTGGCAGTACTGTTCAGAGCAGTGGTTGGCATGCACCAGAGGCAACAGTGGTCGTACTGTTCAGGGAAGCGTGCACGCAAACTTCCCTGCAGAGTAGGTGGTGGCAGCTGCTTTTGGAGGGATAAGTTGGTTTAAGTCACTGAAATCCACTACTGAAGAGGAAGAAACGTTGCAGCCTTCGAAGAGAGAGAGAGTGAGTTACCTCCCTTCTCCTCCAGATATATCCTTCGCGCTGCGATTCTAACACCTTCACACGAGAGTACGACGAGCGACAGCCACCATTAGAGCACCTGGGCAGTTCTCTGCAAGTCCTTCAACCAGACGCGAAAAACAGAGCCAAGGTATTCTGCAAGCTTCGTTGGATTTCGAAGCTCCTGGTGGTTGCGCAAGTCCAGGTAAGGGAAGCTAGACTCCATTTTCAATAAAAGCCATAGTTTAGCTATTTCTGAAATGAGTGCGACGTGGTCGCCGGTTTCGTCTTCATCTGTGTAAAATGCTCTGTTCTATGTGTTTTGGGCGACGTGGTCGCCGGTTTTATATAAAGCCTTCGAAATACCTTGTTTTTGAACCAGGTCGCCGGTTTTGGCGCTGTTTTACGAAATCTCTGTTTTTGATGTTGTTTTGAAACTACTTGAGATTTACATGAGATATTCGAAGATCTGAAGCTTTGAAATGTTTGTTGATGTGATTTGAATCATTTACTTGAGTGGTATGATGTGTTGAATGTTGTGAATGTGGGGTCGAGGCATAGTATTTTCAGGAAAGGAAATACCGTGTAAGACCATGTTAGATGTGCATTGATCGGTGATTATGAACGAGATATCCTGACTCTGCTGATAATGGAATCACATAGAGGAAGTTACTCAGTTGGGAGAGTCGAAGGAGGTTCACCTGTATGGGTGGGTTGTTTGAAAGAGAACATACCGACCTGTATTGCGTGGATTTACCTTGTCATACTGTATGGTGATGTGTTGAGATTCATCATATGCCTGTGAATGTGTGAGATTTCACGGCGACCCTGTGGATGTGCGAGATTCCACAGTGGGCAGTGTGACAGGTGCACATCTCCGAGTCTAATCAATGCATGAGTCAATCCGGAAGTAGTGTCAAGTGTCTTGTGTGGTGAGTCAGTGGAAAGTCTGACATGTGAAATGGTGAAATGAGAAACTGGAATACTGATAGACACTTGATGCTGTGGTGTGAAATGGAATGACTATGGGAAATGTTTGTGAATTTGTGAATTTGGGCGATTAGTTGAATGCTATGAGTAGCTCTACGTTTACTTGGATATTTTGGAAACTTGGTTTACTTGGGTTTTTTCATATGCATGATTTAAACTCCTTTCATATTATCTAGCTTACCCTTTTATCTGTCATTTTGGTTGCCTTCTCAAAACTGTGATGATCGTGTAATTGTTACACGGGAGCAGATGATCTTCCAGGAAGAAGAGCCCTCTAGCGAGTGGTCGCCGGAAGGAGATCGCCTATCTCCGTCTCTACCAGGTGATCGCCGGTTTATGCCTCCATCGGGTGATCGCCGGTTTTCGTGTCCTGATAGAAGATCGCCCGTTTTTGAGGTCTTCTGTTGGAGATCGCCGTTTTCTCTTGAGACCGCCTGTCTTACTGCATTTCTTTTATTTTCGTAAAATCTTGCAAACATTGGATTTGGTTATGTATTAAACTCCCTAAGAGGAGTAACTTCATTTCTGATATATATAAATACATATTACTTTGCACTCTTCAATATTATTTGGTTACACTTAATTTCAATTATACATGGATGTGTGTATTATTTTGGCGGGATGTTACAAACACACATGCATTCTCTGTCGTACATCAACTTTCCAGTACTCTTAATCTGATATTTGTGGTCATCCTAATGCGGTAAAACAACTCTTTGGCCTGCCTTTCAAGCGACGAATGAGAAAGCTAGTGAAGATAATGACTACAAATCCCTAAACTATGTAAAAATTTGGTTGTATTTTATTATGCATGTGTTTTTTTTTTCCGAATTTGTAATCTTATTTATGACACGAATCCCTAAACAAATTAAGGACTTCCATGACTCTTTTGAATGATACATATTTCAATGTATCATTCATATGATTTTCCAAAACATTATTATTATTCTTAATATTACTATTACGCACAAACTTTATCAATGAATTTTGCTTTAATAAACTAAAATATTGCATTAATATTTATTTCATAAATACTTTTTCCTTTATCAAATTATAGCTCCTACATTATGAGAAATAATTTACTCCAGTACTGGAAATAATCTTTTAATTGCATACAACTATAGTTCAAAAATAAATAATCCACAATTGTAACTTTATTCTAAATAAAGTTTATGACAATCATAAATATGGTCTGAAAATTTTACATAATTTATATTTTTCCGAAGTTAGCTCGAACATAGTATCAGAAATAATGTTTCAATTGCCAAATAATATTTTAATTAAAAAACAATTATAATTCATAAATAATCAATCAAATTAATTTTTTAACAATTTTTAAATGCAAGGACAAATGTGTAAAGTTACATTTTTATCAATTAAAAAAAAATATAATTTCAATTACACCCATCTCATCACTTACAAACTTTCATAAACTTTTTGTACACTTTTCATTCTATTTACCTTAATCCAAACACCCCAACTTTCTTTACACTTTCCATTCAAATCATCTCAAATTCTCTCCTTCATTTCCATTTCTTAATCCAAACAAAATATAAGTTACTAAATTATTTTCGCTTCAATAGTCATTTGTGAGTTAAGATATGAGAGTCCTAGAGAAATCTCTCATCTTATTTTAATTTGACTAATAATTGTAGTATAATTTTCAAAAATGGTAAATCAATTACAATTCATGAATATGATGCAAACTTATCTCCCCCACTCCTACCTTCTTCCTTAAAAAATCTTTCATGTTTCTGAATTCATTAAAAGCATAGTTTCAGTAAGGAAGTTTACTAATGATAGTTTTCTTTTTGTTGAATTTGATCCCTTTAGATTTTTTTTTGAAGGATTTTCAAGCATCTAATACGATGTGATGACACAGGAGGGCTTTATCTCATCACCACCACAATTCCAAACATGCAAGTTCTATTATCCTTCACATTTGCAACTTTAATACATTCTTTATGACATATGCAGTTTGGTCCTCTAAATGGAACTCATAGTTCTCATGTTTGCATTCTTACACTATTGGAAACACGTGTTAAGTTCTCATTCATCACTATTACATGCACTTTTATGCCAATTGATATTATTCATAGTGATTGTTCTCGCTGGTTGACTCGCCTGTCGGTTGACTCTGCGACACTCACACGCCTCCTTCCTTACGTTGATATGTGCTTGGTTCTTTCGAAGCAATCTGCACCTACAAAAGAGAAAGGGGGCGCCTTAGAGGCCGTTTGCACTCCGACGCTCAAGTCAAGATTGGGCAAGAAACACCAAGTGTTTGGGTAACTGTCTTTAGGGTTTGAAAACTGCGTACCTTTGTGAAGTATTTTACTGCCCCTTATATAGTCTAGGGTTTACTGTGCCGCTAGCCCTAATTAGGGTTCACTACGCTGCTAGCTGTATTCAAGGCTTACTGGAATACCTTTGCGCCGCTATCACCCAGTCTTAGAGTAATCTAGCACATAAGGTTTCCTTATTTGGAGTGCAAACTCTAACAGGATGACCACCTGGGTGCCTCCTCGTGCACCTAGTCTTTAGGGCCACCTGTTCTGGGAGTGCCTTCACTGTTCACGTGCCATGCATGTAGCCTTTACTGGGAAACTCTAACTCTGATGAGTACTCGACCCCTCAGGGCTCTGCACCTAACTGCGCTTTCCTTGCCACATGCATAAGCTCTTCGTGATTTAGGCCTCGCCTTAACTCTGGGTTTTTTCTTATCATTGGTCCACCCTGGGAACCAATCTCAACTGTTATGGTCATGTCGTTCAAATCACCTAGCACTGATGTCACCTCGTCACACTCTGTCGCCGAGGACTCATCACCCTGCGCTATGACGAGGACACATCAGCCTACCCTGGTGATTGACACCATTGATTACTCATCGACCCACTATTCCACACTACTTGTGGGACCCTGCCTACATGGCTGTAGGGCCCAACTGACGTGGCTTGCTGTCGTCAGCAGGTCTCCACGTCCGAGGACTGGTTGATACAGTGATTTTTAGACAACTCACATTAATGTTAAAAAAAATTAACAATGAGTCATTTTAAAAATTTTGTCGACCTAACGATTTATTCATTTTTTTTTTGTTTTTCTTGTCCTTGTATATTTTCACAAAATGGGAAAATCGAAAGAAGAGTCTAAACCACTAAAAACATTGTTCACACCTTATTTCATCATGCTTCCTTAACACCATCATTTTGGTATCATGCATTACAAATGGCAACTTATGTAACACCTCAGAAAATACATCTAACTATTACAACATAAGTTTTACCGATTTCTATACAGACTTGGAGTTTTTCAAAATATTTCTATTACAAGATTATGACTTAAAGAAATACAAATATTAACAATATAAAATTCATCTACTTGTGTACATAGTACAGTCATCGCAGTTCACAACACAACAAGAAAAGCAAGGATAAGCTAGTGAAAATAAAGTTTTATAATATACACAATTAAATCAAAAGAGGAAACCAATTTACATGGATCAATTTATCAATTATTCAATCTTCTTCAAATCCCAACATAAAACAATCACGTAGATCACACATGGATCTACATATTCAGGATATTCAACAAATAGAATAACAACTGACGCCTTCCGGAAGACTCGTATTAAGTAAGTCCTACTAGAGATTACCAGCAAATCCAAGATAAAGGATCAGGATAAGCTCAATACAACCCATGTGCATCTCATATGTCACCGTGTGTATGAACTCTGATGGAAGAGGCCCAAGCCCAAGCCTAAGCCCAAGCTCAGGCCCAACAACTAGGTCCATGGAAAAAAGTATTTAAGAAAATTGGGACTCTGCTACTGATGGCAGAGAAACTTTTCTTTACATATTCAAAGACCCCTCAGAGGACCACAAGGAGTAGAGCCCAAGCCATGGGAGCTGAGCATCAATTAATTTCAGTTTATTTGTAATTTCAGTAGAGTAGGGTTCATTTAGCACAATAGGGAGTGTATTTAACAATTTAGCTTGTACCTAGGCCTTTTAAGGTAGGAATGTAGCCCTACCTTCTAGAAGCATGCTAAGGGGCTACATTGACCTTTAGTCAACACCCTAGCAGCCCCCTCTTTTATGTATTCCCCATCCTACCCTTACTCCTTACTCTCCAAGGCACCATCTCCTATAAATAGGGTGCTTTGGCTCATGTTTTTTGAAGATCAATTTATATGAGTAAATGCTGCCAAAATTATGCTAGCTTTTACTCTTTGTCTAGTCTCTCTAGGTTAGACACTTTGATCTTCATCTTCACCTTCCTCCAAGTGATTTGGCCTAACCTATCACTCTCCATACCTTTCATGCACCTACAAGGAACCCATAGCTCTATATGAGCCATCCTTGACCCATATCATCCATAGCTTCCACCACCTTTTTACCTCATATTTCAAGAAGAACAAATGGTCATGAAGAGCAACCCATCAAACTCTCCCATCAATTTCTCACCACCTGATATCTTAGTCTATCACTTAGATCATTAGTGAAGCTCGGAGATCTTTGTTACCACATAGGTATCAATACTTAATATACAAACAAACGTCAGTCCTTACATTATCCCAAATGTATGAATTCAATTCAATTCCATACCATTTTCATCATTCATATATGATACATATCATTCAATCACATAACATTTAAAAATTCATAACATTCAAGAACCTTTCCAACATAAAAAACAATATTTAACTTCCAAACTATCAAAATCTAATATTTATACATGTTCACACAACATAAAATCAAACATTTTTATCAAATAACATCCTTGCCAGAGAAGTTAAAATTTGGGACCACATCCCCTTCACATTCAAATCTTCTAGCCTAGGGTACTATTGAAAGTTAAAGTTAGCTTCCCTTACCTATAATTTCTTATCTCGAGGAAAATCCTATTCAGGTAGGAAAACCACTCCAAAATCTAGGGACCTAAAACAAGTTATCTAAACATTACCAAATTTTAGTATGAGCTTAATAAAGTTGAGATAAACACTTTTTTCAAGTGGCCCCACTAAGATTGATGACTAAATCATAGAGAATAAGGGATCTTTAAGGTAATAATGAACTTACTTTATTTTGAAAATCTGATTGGGTAGAAATGTACCCTGACTCCTCACTACAGCATGACGTGATCAGATTTTGGAATTGATGAGGTATGAGAGAGAAATTGACGAAAGAAGAGAGAGAGAGAAATGGGAAGAAAGAAAGTTATAAAGGGGGGAGGGGGGTTCTGGTTCTTCTTTTTGTTTTTACAGGGGGTTACAACTTACCTCTTAACATTCTTCCAAATAAACAATTAGCCTATCAATATACTCTTTAAATTCTCTACCAGAAAGACCCCTCCTATTCCCATCTTAGGATATTTAGTTACTTGTGTAATTAATTTTTCCCATCTACAACAATACATAAGATAAAAGCTTGTTCTACCCTGATGTGAGTTGAATTTTAGATGTTTTTATTTAAGGTGACACTTTACTTTAGGATTGAGATTTTAGGAATTAAAGGTGATGACCTTAGGAAAATTCCCACTGGACACTAACTTAACCAAGTGGTTAAGTAGGTGTGAAAGTGCATTTCACAAAGGCAAAGATAAAAAGACATTGTAAGGTGAGAATGTATGCAATTGTAGAATAGAAGAAGAAAGCTAGCAAACATCAATGGTGGTCAAGGGCAACCAAATGATGAACCCTACTCAATTAAGGGTGCCAAAACTGAGAGCAAAACCCAAGGAAAAAAAGCAAGGAAAATTAACATAAATGAAAAGGAATCATGAAGGAAAGATGGAAGAAGGAACTTATGGATGTGGTGGTGGATGGTCACACCACTTGGTGTGTGGAAACCACCAAGATAATGTTAGGAATTATGGCTTTAAACTAGAGGGGGGTGAATTTTTTAAAGAGGTTTTCGCAAACTTTTTGAAGCTAGAATGAATTTATTTCAGAAACCAATTGATTAAGCAATTCAGTTAGCCAAAACAGTAAGCAAAACTGCACTGCCAAGAAAACAATCGGTTTTTTCTTTGAAATAATCGGTTGTTTATATCAGCAAACAACAAACAAACTGAATTTAAAGAGTAAGGGATAGAGAGATTGTACACAGTTGTTTATACTGGTTCACTCCAACCCAGAGCTACATCCAGTCTTCTTAGAACCCCTGAGGAAATCCACTAAGCAATCACACCTTGATCACTTACACAACAACCAAGAGAATGACCTTGAAAACCTTAAGACACACACTCTCCTTGGCCAACACTAAGATTGCTGATCTTGAATCACCTCAAGAACACACAGCCAATCTCAGCAACAATACACAGAAGAAAATGTTTCAGCAGTTTACAAAGATTACACTTGTTACAGATAAAGATCTGAAATCAATACAAGTAGAATCCTATTCCAGCACCTTGATCAATCACTGAACTCTTAAGCAATCTCAACTCTTTTAAAACTCTCTTAGAAAAACTTTGTCAAAAGCATTCTCTGTTATTTAAAAATAGTTTTTCTGAATTTATATTAAATAGTTTGTTATCAAATCTTAACAAACCCTTAATTGCTTTCAAAAAGATTGGTCAAAGCATTTAATGACTGGAGCGTATTCAGTTTCAAATCATTTAAAGCTCAGTCAAAGAAAACAGTTTTTCTGTTAAGGTTCCAGAACAAACAATCGGTTGTTTCCTCGAATCAATCGGTTGTTTTGTCACTTAACAGTTTTCTTCATTCAAAAACAGTTTTCAAACTTTCTCAAAACATCTAAGTGTAAACAATCGGTTGTTTCGATAGAACAATCGGTTGTTTCAACTTAGTTTGAAAAACACTTTACTTTGTTTAAAGATTGAGATGCTAATTGCTTTGAGATTTAATCTAAGGGTGGATTACAACATTAAACTACCCCAGAACAAAGCTTTAAACCAGCACAACAGCATCAAGCAAAGCAGAGGCTTCATCATCCTTCAAAGGATTTGGATTCTTCAAAACATTAAACATCACTTGGTTCAACAATCTCCCCCTATTTGATGAAGACAAATCCCTGGTGCTTGTGTTGTACTGATTAAATCGGAAGCAGTTCCTGCAGAGAAAACATTTGTACTATCCAAAGCTTCTTACAGCAGCAAGTTAGATTATACCTCTTTTAACATAAAATTCAATCGGTTGTTTACACGAAACAGTCGATTGTTTCTATCAGCAGCAACAAAAAACACTTTTATACTTAGAAATTTAAACATTTTATGCATATAAGATACAGATATACAAGTACCAATAATTCTCCCCCTATTTGTCTTCACAAATAGATTTTAACATATACCAACACAGATTTTAAGAGAGATTATTTTGATCAAGAATACCTAACTCATTTCTTAAGAAGAAAAACCTCTCTTTTGGCAAAGGCTTTATGCATATAAGATACAGATATACAAGTACCAATAATTCTCCCCCTATTTGTCTTCACAAATAGATTTTAACATATACCAAACACAGATTTTAAGAGAGATTATTTAGATCAAGAATACCTAACTCATTTCTTAAGAAGAAAAACCTCTCTTTTGGCAAAGGCTTCGTGAAGATGTCAGCTAGTTGCAGTTTGGTCTCCACAAACTTCACTTCACAGTTCCCATTTTGCACATGATCTCTGATGAAATGATGTCATATTTCAATATGTTTGGTCCTTGAGTGCTGGATTTGATTTTTGGTAAGATTGATTGCACTTGTGTTATCACACATCAAAGGAACTTTGCTGATTTGTACACCAAAATCTGCAAGTTGTTGTTTGAGCCATAGGATCTGTGCACAGCAGCTACCAGCAGCTATATATTCTGCCTCAGCAGTAGAGAGAGCAACACATGCTTGTTTCTTGCTATGCCATGAGATTAGGCTAGAGCCAAGAAGGTGACAAGTGCCACTTGTGCTTTTTCTATCTAGCTTGCAACCTGCGAAATCAGAATCTGAATAACCAATTAAATGTATTGGAGAATGAGAGGGATACCATAATCCTACAGATGATGTTCCTTTGAGATATTTCAGAATCCTCTTTGCAGCTTTGAAGTGTGACTCTTTAGGATTTGCTTGAAATCTTGCACATAGACACACCACAAACATAATGTCTGGTCTACTTGCTGTTAGATAAAGAAATGATCCAATCAAACCTCTAAATTTTGTTTGATCTATACTCTTTCCAGCAAAATCTACATCCATGTAGCAGCTTGATGGCATTGGAGTGCTTGCCTCTTTGCAATTCTCCATTTCAAACTTTTTGAGAATCTCCTTGCAATACTTTGATTGACTTAAGAAGATCCCATCCTTTGTTTGTTTAACCTACAATCCAAGAAAGAAAGATAGTTCTCCCATCATAGACATTTCAAACTCACCTTTCATAGCAGCCACAAATTCTTCACACAACCTATCTTGTGTAGCACCAAAGATGATGTCATCAACATAGATTTGCACAAGAATTATTTCTGCATGTGACTTCTTGATGAAGAGTGTCTTGTCTACCATTCCTCTTTCATAGCCAAGAGATAGCAGAAAGTTGCTAAGCCTCTCATACCACTTCCTTGGAGCTTGTTTCAGTCCATACAAAGCTTTCTTCAACTTGAAGACATGGTTGGGATACTTGTAGTCTTCAAAACCCGGTGGTTGATCTACATAGACTTCCTCATTGATGTAGCCATTCAAGAAGGCACTTTTTACATCCATTTGGAAGAGTTTAAAATCACTCATACATGCAAAAGCCAGCAGCAGCCTCACAACCTCCAATCTAGCCAAAGGAGCAAAGGTTTCACCATAGTCTAAGCCCTCTTCTTGATTGTAGCCTTTGGCAACTAGCCTTGCTTTGTTTCTAGTGATCACTCCATCCTCATCTAGCTTGTTCCTGAAAACCCATTTTGCACCAATAATATTCATTTCATTAGTTCTAGGAACAAGAAACCATACCTCATTTCTTTCAAATTGGTTTAGCTCTTCATGCATAGCTTCTGTAACATCCCGCCAAATTCTTTTCATATTTATATAATGAAATAAAGGTAAAACAATAATATTGAAGTGAACATATGTATATATATATGTACAATGAAATTTCTCCTCACAGGGAGTTTAATACATATCCAGTCAGTTTTCCAAACTTAAACAAAATACAGCAAAATAGAAAAACAGGCGATCTCCTAACAGAAAACAGAAAACGGGCGATCTCCTATCAGAAACAGAAAACAGGTGATCGCCTAACAGAAACAGAAACAGGCGATCTCCTTCTGGCGACCACTCACAGAGGAGCTCTACTACCTGCAACCTCATCTGCTCTCGTGCAAATATACACGATCATCACAGTTTAAGAAAAACAACCACGATACAAGATAAAAGGGTAAGCTAGATATTTTTAAAAACTTTAAATATGAAGCTTTATATCAATAGAAAGCATAAATCTGCACACCATTCATAATCTATATCAATTTCAACCATCAACATCCCCATATTCCACAAACTCGTCAAGTGTCTATTCAATACATTCAATATTCATGGTTCACACGTCAGACTTTCCACTGACTCATAACATATAGACACATGACTCTACTTCCGGAAGACTCGTGCGTTGACTCAGACTCAGAGATCTGCACCCGTCATACCACACCACTGTGAAATCCACACAGGGTCGCTGTGAAATCCACACAGCCATGCGCATACATAATCTCAATATCATCACTCTCCCGGTATGACAGGGTTAATTCATATAACAGGTCAAGTCAGTTATCTTTCAAACAACTTACCCATACATATGAACCTCCTTCGACTCTCCACAACTGAATAACTTCATCTATGTGATTCCATTATATCAGCAAAGTCAGGATATCTCCTTCTAGACAAGTCCCTAGTCAATGCACATTACACACGATCTTACACAGTATTTTCTTTCCTGAAAATACTATGCCTTGATCCCACATTCACGACATTCAATGCATCATACAACACGTAAAAGCACAATTCCATCATATAATATTTTGAATCTTTTCTTAAACAATCCCAATCATAGAAACAATCATTCCAAGGTTCAGATTTTCGAATATCACATGCATCTCACATTTCAATCTCAAACAGTTTCAAACGACACTAAAACAGGGGAGTTCGAAATCAACATTAAAACCGGCGATCACGTCGCCCCACACATAAAAACAGAGCATTGTGAAAAGGAATATGAAAACCGGCGACCACGTCGCCCTCATTTCAGAACCTACTCGCCTAACATTTTTATAAACGAAAATGCTAGCTTCCCTTACCTGGACTTGCATAAACTTCACTAAGAGCTCCAACCCAACGAGATTCAAGGATGCCTTAACTCTGTTTTAGCGTCCGGTTTGGAGAACTTGCAGAGAACCTCCCAGGTGTCCAAGGGCAGTCGTCGCTCGTCGTACTGGTGCTTGAGGATGCCTGAATCGCAGCGCGAAGGAGAGAAAAGAGAAGGATGAAGGTAAACTCACTTTGCCACTCTTGAACCACTGCAACGTTCTTTTCCTCTCAGAAGTGAGTTTTTGAATCTAAACCAACTTGTCCACAATTGCCGCTGCCACCACCCACTCTGCAGGAAAGCTTGCGTGCACACTTCCTTGAACAGTACGACCACGTGTGTCTCTGCGCATACCAACTCTCTGATGCCAACTATTCTGAAACACCCTTTTTGTCTACGTGTCGCGCGTGCAGGACCTCTCATGCTGGGAGCCTGGGTCCCACCTTATCTGTGTGAAACACGACATCGCGCGATAATCTTCCACCGATGACTCATCCTGGCGGATGACCGATGTCTCTCTCTGGAAGACGACCGATGTCTCTCTCTGGAAGACGACCGATGTCTCGCGCCCTGGCGATGCCCGCATGTCTCGCGCCCTGGCGATGACTGATGATACATCGCCACGCCTTGCTGAAGGTTCTTCATCCCACTATGTTACGTCCAAGGTATCATCTCCACATGACTTGGTGACGTCGGTAGCTTCACATTTCCAAGAGTAGATCAGCACTACTCCTCGTGCGCCCATGCATGCAACACTAAGGACGATTTCTTATGCTCAAGCATAGAGCTTCGCATGCACAGCGTATCTAAGACTTAACCCACACCTTGATACGTGCGGTTTTTGGAACCCACTATGGTTGATCCAGTATCTTGACCACATACTGAGTGCACTTTCGGCGATCATGTGCACCATAGGCGATTGGCGATCATGTGTCCTCTAGGCGACAGGCGATTATGTGCCAGAGGAGTGAGATTGCCTCCGTCTTCAACAACGGCGATCTCGTAGACTTCTAAGCTACACTTTTCTTCCTTTACTCTTCTTGATCCACATGTCTTCCTCGAGCACACCCACGTGATTACCTCACGATAAAGTCATCGCACCTGACTACTTGGTTAATACAATGGTCAGCCGACCCCAGACCTTGGGCGACTTCCGAGGTCCGACTACTACGAAACTTCTATTACCAGCTCTTTGTATTTTAAATAATAACATCTTCTGAAATTATTTAAATATAACACTTTCATTCCAATTAAAGTTTCTAGGTCCTTACAGCTTCAACCCACTTCTCATCCTTGAGAGCTTCTTCAATTGACTTTGGTTCAATTTGAGAGACAAAAGTTGTGTGTCTGCAGTAGTTTGAGATGGAGCTATATGTGGAGACACCTTCCTTTATCTGCCCTATGATGTTATCCACTGACAGATCTCTTGGAATCCTCCACTCTTTGGGCAACTCACTTTGTTGCAAATTTTCAATCGGTTGATTCGCAGAAACAACCGGTTGTTTTTCTGCATAGATATCCAGCTTCTCCAAATTGATGCTCTGTTCGTCTTCTTCAGCACTGATCTTTGGGTTCTCACTGATTCTGCGATCTACCTCATCAAAGACTACATGAACTGATTCTTCTACAGTCATCAACCTTTTGTTGTAGACTCTATAAGCATGGCTTGTGAGTGAATAACCAATGAAAATACCAAGGTCAGCTTTCTCATCAAATTTTCCCAAGCTTTCCTTTCCATTGTTGAGAACAAAACAGTTACAGCCAAAGACTTTGAGGTGGCTGATGTTAGGCTTCCTTCCATTGAAAAGTTCATATGGGGTTTTCTTCAAAATGGGCCTTATAAGCACCCTATTCATCACATAACACGAGGAACTCACTGCATCTGCCCAAAAATACTTAGGAAGTGAAGATTCACTAAGCATTATCCTTGCAAGCTCTTCAAGAGACCTGTTCTTCCTCTCTACAACAACATTTTGCTGTGGTGTTCTTGGAGCAGAGAAATTGTATAGGATTCCCAACTTCTCATAGAACTTGACAAACTTCTCATTTTGGAATTCTCCTCCATGATCACTCCTTATTGAGCCTATGTTGCTGTTCTTTGTGTTTTGAAGTCTTCTTGCTAGCTTTTTGAATGCAACAAGGGCATCACTCTTTGATTCCAAGAACAAGGTCCAAGTGTACCTAGAGAAATCATCAACAATAACAAGAGCATAATAATTTCCACCAAGACTCATAGTTCTAGAGGGTCCAAAGAGATCCATGTGAAGGATTTCAAGAGGTCTTAATGGAGAGACAACATTTTTGGTTTTAAAAGAACTTTTCACTTGTTTCCCTTTTTGGCAAGCTTCACAAATGTGATCCCTCTCAAACTTGAGTTTTGGTAGCCCAATCACAAGATCTTTTGATATTAGCTTGTTCAAATGATTCATGTGAATATGAGCAATTCTTCTATGCCAAAGCCAAGATTCATCTTGCTTGGATAGAAGACATCCAATTGAACATGGTGAAGAGATATCTAGAAGATACCCATTATTAACTCTCTTACCTACCAACATTACCTCTTTAGTGTTGGGTAGACAGATTTCACATGTGTTCGCCTTGAACATCACTTGATACCCCTTGTCACACAGTTGGCTAATACTCAGCAGATTATGCTTTAGGCCTTCAACAAAGAGCACATCATGAATCACCAAGATGCTCTCATCTCCTATGGATCCTCTTCCAAGTATTCTTCCTTTGTTGTTATCTCCATAGGTGACATGACCCTCTTGCTTGAAGGATATTCTCAGGAACTTTGATTTGTCCCCTGTCATATGCTTGGAGCATCCACTGTCCAAGTACCAAAGCTGCTTTCTTTCCTCCAAGTTTTCCCACAAAGAAAATTCTTAAGTACATAGGTTTGGTCCCCTTATGAATGAGGGTCCATCTGGTTTATACTCATCAACACAAACTTTATTTTTCTTGGGAATCCACTTCATAAGCCCTTTAGGAACAACATGTTTTCTGATTTTACAGAATCGCACAGAATGACCTCTTTTCATGCAATAGAAGCATGTAACAATCGATTGTTTTTCTGCCATTTTCGAAAAAGATTTTGAAAATCTATCTTGCTGGTTTTGTGGATTAAAGCCCAATCCTGATTTTCCAAAAACACACTTTTGAGATTCTAGCACACTTTCAAAGTTAGATTGGCCTTTAGAAAGCTTATCCACTATTTTAACAAGATAGTGGACCTTCTTTTCAAGATTTTCGCAATTTTCACAAACTAGAGTGTCAGACTTGCAAGAGGAGTTTTTGTAAATGATTTCCAGATTTTCAAAATCCATTTTTGAATTTTCTAAATCCTCCTCCAATGCTTTTACCCTGTTTTCAAGCTAACTATTCTTTTCTTTCAATCGATTATTTAAGAGAGCCAATCGGTTTGCTTCTTCATGTGTTTCTTGAAAGGCTTGAAGCAATTGACCATAATTTTCAGAGTTTGAAGAGTTTGATGAACTTACACTACATGAGTCATCCTCCCTTCTGGCCATTAAGCAAAGATTGAGGCTTTTCTTATTTTGTCTTTTCTTCCTTCTTGCTTGACTCTTTGTCATTGTTTCTTTTGGTTCATGAGCAGCCTTGAGAGTCTCCCACATTTCCTTAGCAGTTTTGCACTTTGATATCCTGAAAAATTCATTAGTATCTAGTGCAGAAGCTATAATGTTTTGAGCAGACCTATCAAGCTGAGCCATCTTACATTCATCATCTGTCCATTAGGACAAAGATTTTATAGTAAAGGAATTATTCTTTTTGAATTTTGGAATGTAAGGACCATTCTCAATTGAGTCCCAAATTCTTTGATCAATTGATTCAATAAAGATTTTCATTCTTGCTTCCCAAAACTTATAATTCGATCCACAGAATAAAGGAGGTTTGTAGATTGAAGCACCCTCCTCAAAAGATAGTTTTCTAGCCATAAAAAGGATTTTAGATCAACTTGAATAACTTTCAAGAACCAAGCTCTTGATGCCAATTGTTAGGAATTATGGCTTTAAACTAGAGGGGGGGTGAATTATTTAAAGAGGTTTTCACAAAGTTTTAGAAGCTAGAATGAATTTATTTCAGAAACCAATTGATTAAGCAATTCAGTTAGCCAAAACAGTAAGCAAAACTGCACTGCCAAGAAAACAATCGGTTGTTTCTTTGAAACAATCGGTTGTTTATATCAGCAAACAACAAACAAACTGAATTTAAAGAGTAAGGGATAGAGAGATTGTACACAGTTGTTTATACTGGTTCACTCCAACCCAGAGCTACATCCAGTCTTCTTAGAACCCCTGAGGAAATCCGATTACGAAGACGGTTGTAGTAACCGTCGTTATAAGTAAGTTTTAACGACAGTTCTCAACCGTTGTTAAAAGCGTCTCGTTTTAACGACGCCCGCAATAACAACGGTTTGAGAACCGTCTTTACAAGTCCATTTTAACCGTCGTGAATTAGCCTTTTTGTACTAGTAAAATTTGGTTTAGCTTTTTTTTATTGTCTTTTTCTTAAGTTTTGTTGCGGTTTCCATTAAGATAAAGTGTTTAAGGCTTTGAACTTTTTTCATTTGAGTGTTTTCAATCCCAAGAAAGACCTTTTGTGAAGTGGAAGAATTTTCTTTGAGTGCTTTGAGTGTTTTCTTCCTAATTTTGACTAAAAGTGACGCAAACTTTGTTTATTAACTTCTATTTCACTAATTGTTTGTTTTCTTTGTGCAAAAATTATGGGTCATTTGTCTTTAGGTGAATCTTCAAAACCGTAATCATATCATAAAGCCCACCTTTTGGGAGAACTTGTGGAGGTCAAGAAGCGAATGGTCCACAAAGACGAGAAAATAAGCCAACTAGCGAAAAGATTGCAAAGACTAGAAGAATCTCAAGCGAGGAAAAATCAAGAAAGGAGATTGGAACCGCCAAGAGCAACTAGACATTCCATGCACTATGGGAGTCAAGAACATGATTGGCGAGTGCACAATTTTGCAAACCGGCACCATCAACACCAACAACAACCACAACATTCTTTTGATTTTGTAATGTTACCTAGTTTTAGTGGGTCCAATGACCCTACTTTGTATTTAGAATGGGAAGCTAAAGTTGAACATCTCTTTAATGTGTATAAGGTCACCGAGGACCAAAAGGTTAGGTTAGCTTCACTAGTTTTCGTAGACTATGCCATGTAGTGGTGGTATAAAACTGTAATGGACATTGGGCTAAACAAGAGGCCAGCCGTGGTCTCTTGGAGTGTTTTAAAGTTATGCATGCGCGTGCGATTTGTTCCTCCTCATAGGAAGGAACACTTGTTGAAGCTCCAATGGCTTCATCAAGGACCTAGGATGGTAAAGGAATATTTTGAGGATTTAGAAACAACTTTGACTAAAATTAATATGCCTAAGAGTGATGAGTCAAAGATAACTACATTTTTGAGTGGTTTGAGGCGAGAAATTAGAGATGTTATAGAAGTATATGAGTACTCTTCTTTAAAGAAGTTGGTTCACCTAGCCATCAAGGTGGAATCACAAATTTCGAAGAAAACAACTTTCAAAAATACTCTTAGTGATGGCTTCTACAAATCTTCAGAGAAGGATGCAAACAACATTTATACAAAAACTTCTCCTTCCCATTTTTCAAACGAAACCACTACTCACCAAAAAGTTTCTAAAGACAACCTTTCTACCCCTACCCCTAAGTCACCCACCAAAACCTCCAAAATAAAATGTGTTAAATGTAAGGATCTGTAAAGTTAAATTGGAATAAAAAGGGATACATTTTAAATGAATTCTAAGTATGTTTTTATTTAAAATAAAAAGGAAGGAAAGTGTAGTTTAGAAGACTATGAGATCGCCTAGTTAGTACATGATCGCCTGTCGCCTAGGTTGCACGTGATCGCCAGTCGCCTATGGTGCACCTGATCACCGAAAGTGCACTCAGTATATGGTCAGGATACTGGATCAACCAGAGTGGGTTCCACAAAACCACACGTATCAAGGTGTGGGTTAAGCCTTAGATACGCTGTGCATGCAAAGCTCTATGCTTGAGCATAAGAAATCGTCCTTGGTGTTGCATGCATGGGCGCACGAGGAGTAGTGCTGACCTACTCTTGGAAATGTGAAGCTACCGACGTCACCAAGTCATGTGGAGATGATACCTTGGACGTAACATAGTGGGATGAATAACCTACAGCAAGGCGTGGCGACGTGTCGTCGGGCATCGCCGGGCGCGAGGCATGCGGGCATCGCCAGGGCGCGAGGCATACGGGCATCGCCGGGCGCGAGGCATGCGGTCATCGCCAGGGCGAGACATCGGTCGTCTCCCAGGGAGAGACATCGATCGTCCTCCAGGATGAGGCATCGGTGGATAGTCATCGCGCGAGCGGTCATCGGTGAAAGGTTATCGCGGGATGTCGAGTTCACACAGATAAGGTGGGACCCAGGCTCTCAGCATCAGACGTACTGCACGCGCGACACGTAGACAAAAAGGGTGGTTCAGAATAGTGACCTCAGAGTGTTGGCCTGCGCAGAGGCATGCGTAGTCGTACTGTTCAGGGAAGCGTACACGCAAACTTCCCTGCAGAGTGGGTGGTGGCAGCGGCTTTTGTGGACAAGTTGGTTTAAGATTAAAAAACCCACTTCTGAGAGGCAAAGGACGTTGCAATGGTTCAAGAGTGAAAGAGTGAGTTTACCTTCATTCTTCTCCTTTTCTCTCCTTCGCGTTGCGATTCAGGCATCCTCAAGCACCAGTGCGACGAGCGACGACTGCCCTTGGAGCACCTGGGAGGTTCTCTGCAAGTTCTACAAACCAGACGCAAAAACAGAGCTAAGGCATCCTTTAAGCTCGGTGGGTTTTGGAGCTCTTGGTGTTTTGCGCAAGTCCAGGTAAGGGAAGCTAGCCTTATTTTCAACGAAAACCTTATATTAGATGATTGAGATGATGGGGCGACTTGGTCGCCGATTTTCAACTGTTATTGTATAATCCCCTGTTTTGGACGAGATCGCCGGTTTTGGCGTTGTTTTTCGAACTCCCCTGTTTTTGGTGTTTTTTGAAAACTGTTTGAGATTAAATGTGATATTCGAAAATCTGAACCTTGGAATGAGTTTTGCTGTGATTGGAATCGGTCATTTAAGTGTTATATGATGTGTTGAATGTTGTGAATGTGGGATCAAGGCATAGTATTTTCAGGAAAGAAAATACCGTGTAAGATCGTGTAGGATGTGCATTGACCGGTGATTCGTTTTTATGAGATATCCTGACTCTCCTGATATAATGGAATCATATAGATGAAGTTATTCAGGCGTTGAGAGTCGAAGGAGGTTCATATGTATGGGTGAGTTGTTTGAAAGAGAACGATGTAACATCCCGCCAAATTACTTTTCATAAATATAAATGAAATAAAGGTAAAACAAAAATATTTAAGTGAACATACGTATTTATATAAAATGAAGTTGCTCCCCACAGGGAGTTTAATACATAACCGGTCAATTTTTCCAAAACTTAAACAAAATACAGCCAAATAAAATGCAACCGGCGGTCTCCCTACATAAACCGGCGATCTCCTAACAGAAGACCCAAAACAGCCGATCTGCTATCAGAACAGAAATCAGGCGATCACCACATAGAGACAGAAACAGGCGATCTCCTTCCGGCGACCACTCACTAAGGAGCTCTACTTCCTGGAAAATCATCTGCTCCCGTGTAAAATACACGATCATCACAGTTTTAAGAGAAAACAGCCAGAGAACAATACAAAGGGTAAGCTAGATATTTTTTTAACTTTAAATTATAAACTGGACAACCAGCGTAGATCAGCCTTTTTAAACATTCACAAGAGTCCATCACTTTCTCATTCATACCACACAACCATCAAGTGTCTATCAACAATTTCTCAACATTACTCACGTCAGACTTCCACTGACTAATCACACATAGACACTTGACACTACTTCCGGAAGACTCGTGCATTGACTAGACTCAGAGATCTGCACCTGTCATACTAAACTGCTGTAATGTTTCCACAGCTATGCGCATCCACACAAATCTCGATCTCAATTTCATCACTCTCACAGTATGACAGGTGAATCCACACAACAGGTCAAGTAGTTATCTTTCAAACACTTACCCATACGTATGAACCTCCATCGACTCTCAACGCCTGAATAACTTCATCTATATGAATTCATTATCTCAGGAGAGTCAGGATATCTCATTATAGAAATCACCGATCAATGCACATCCTACACGATCTTACACGGTATTTTCTTTCCTGAAAATACTATGCCTTGATCCCACATTCACAACATTCAACACGTCATACAACACTTAATGAACGATTTCACTCACAGAAAAACTCATGCCAAGGTTCAGATTTTTGAATATCACATTTAAATCTCAAACAGTTTCAAACAACACCAAAAACAGGGGAGTTCGAAAAACAACGCCAAAACCGGCGATCTCGTCCAAAAATAGGGGATTTCGAAATCTGTATTTAAAACCGGCGATCACGTCGCCCAAACACATAAGAACAGAACATCATGAAAGAGGGGTTTAAAACCGGCGACCACGTCGCCCAAACACATAGAACAGAGAATCACGAAAAAGAATATGAAACCGGCGACCACGTCGCCCTCACTTCAGAAACAGCAAATCTACGGCTTTTATTGAAAATAAAGCTAGCTTCCCTTACCTGGACTTGCGCAAAACACCAAGAGCTCCAAGACCCACCGAGCTTAAAGGATGCCTTAGCTCTGTTTTAGCGTCTGGTTTGTAGGACTTGCAGAGAAACTCCCAGGTGCTCCAAGGGCAGTCGTCGCTGGTTGCACTGGTGTTTGAGGTTGCCTAAATCGCAGCGCGAAGGAGAGAAAAGAGAGGGATGAAGATGGACCCACTCTTTCACTCTCGAGTCTCTGTAACGTTCTTTGCCTTCCCGCAGTGGGCTTTCGAATCCAAGCCTACCTGTCCACGTATGCTGCTGCTGCCACCCCTTCTGCAGGAAAGCCTGAGTGTACTATTTCACTGAACAGTACGGCCACGGTTGTCTCTTGCGCCTGCCAATCACTGCCCTGAACAGTACGACCACTGTTGTCTCTTGTGCATGCCAACCACTGCCCTGAACAGTACGACCACTGTTGTCTCTTGTGCATGCCAACCACTGCCCTGAACAGTACGACCGCGAGTGTCTCTTGCGCATGCCAACGTTCTGATGTCACTATTCTGAACCACCCTTTTTGTCTACGTGGCGCGCGTGCAGGACGTTTCATGCTGGGAGTCTGGGTCCCACTTTATCTGTGTGAAACTCGACATCGCGCGATAACCTTCCACCGATGACCGCTCGCGCGATGACTATCCACTGAGGTCTCATACTGGCAAACGACCGATGTCTCTCCCTGGAAGATGACCGATGTCTCTCTCTGGGAGACGACCGATGTCTATCTGGCGACACCCGCATGCCTCTCGCGACCCGGCGATGCCTGCATGCCTCGCGTCCCGACGACGCCCGCATGCCTCTCGCGCCCCAGCGTTGCCCGCATGCCTCTCGCGCCCTGGTGACGTTCACATGCCTCGCGCCTTGGCGATGCCCGCATGCCTTCGCGCCCTGGCGACGTCCACATGCCTCGCGCCCTGGCGATGCCCGCATGCCTCTCGCGCCCTGGTGATCATGTGTAGTAGACGACCGGCGATCTCATAGTCTTCTAAACTACACTTTCCTTCCTTTTTATTTTAAATAAAAGCATACTTAGAATTCATTTAAAATATATCCCTTTTTATTCCAATTCAATTTTACAGGTCCTTACATTCTCCCCAACAAGAAAAATTTTCGTCCTCGAAAATTGAATTACAAGAAAAAGAGGTATGGATAGGCTTCTCTCATGGGTTCTTCTAACTCCCAAGTTGAATCACCCGATCTCTCATCCCACACCACTTTCACCATGCTGATGGTCTTGCCTCTGAGCTGTTTACTTTGCCTATCGTCAATCCTGACTGGTTTCGTTTCAAAGGACAAGTCATCCCTGATCTGCACATCGTCCACTTCCAGCACATGACTAGGGTCTGGCATGTACTTCCTCAGCTATGATACGTGAAAGACGTTGTGCAGATTCGCTAAATGGGGAGGTAGGGCGATCTCATAGGCCACTGGACCAATCCTCCTTAAGATCTGATATGGTCCCACGAACTTAGGGGACAACTTCTTTGATCTGATCGCCCGTCCTACACCCTTGGTTGGTGTCACTTTCATAAATCCATGATCTCCAACTACAACTCCAAAGGTCTTCTCCTCATTGTCAACATCATCACTGCCTCTACAAGAGTTATTATCCTTGTCCTCATGAGCGACATAGAGTGGCTCCCTCAAAGTTATTCCCTTCATATTTTCCAGATCCACAAGGGTTTCCCAACCAAACGATTCTTGCTCGCCTTCTTAGCAACTTCAACTTTGGGGATGGATGATGATTCACTTTCTAAGGTAGAGCAATCCGACGAAGATCCATCTACTACTGACATTAGCTGCAGTCACAACACCTTCCCGCCACCCATCATACCACCAGGCATACACTGTTGATTCAACTCAAGAGGACGACCTGAATGGCGTTCAGGAGAGCATGGCTTGACTGTTAAGCGGTCTGAACATCGTATACCCAAAATAATCAGTAGCTGCCACTCTAGACGAAGGGACCCATTCCTCTAGTTTCTGTGGTCCCTCTTTATCAAGCAACTCATCGTTCTGGACCTCCAGCAGCCTTGGAGATGTTAGGAAAGATGGCTTTAAACTAGAGGGGGGGGTGAATTGTTTAAAGAGGTTTTCGCAAACTTTTCCAAGCTAGAATGAATATCTTTCAGAAATCAAATGATTAAGCAATTCAGTTTGCCAAAACAGCAAGCAATACAGCACTGCCAGGAAAACAATCGGTTGTTTCTTCGAAACAATCGGTTGTTTATACCAGCAAACAAATAAACTGAAATTAAAGAGTTAGGGATAGAGAGAATGTACACAGATGTTTATACTGGTTCACTCCAACCCAGAGCTACATCCAGTCTTCTCAGAAACCCTGAGGAAATCCACTAAGCAATCAAACCCAGATTACTCACACAACAACCAAGAGAATGACCTTGAACCCTTCAAGACACACACTCTCCTTGGTCAACACTGAGATCTCTGATCTTGAATACCTCAAGGTCACACGGACAATCTCAGCAACGTATACAGAAAAGATTCAACAGTTTACAGAATTACACTTGTTACAGATAAGATCTGAAATCAATACAAGTGAAAAACCTATCCCAATACTTCAATCAATCTCTCAAGCACTTCAGCAATCTCTTTTTCAGTTCTTAGTTCTTTTGATATCATCCTTCTTTTTCAAAACCAAAAAAAGCTTTATATAATACAGATCTTCTGATTATAAAAGGAAAGATTGTTTTATCCATAATTGCTCTAAAAAAGATTGGTCAAAGCATTTAATGACTGGAGCGTATATAGTTTCAAATCATTTAAAGCTCAGTCAAAGAAAACAGTTTTTCTGTTATGGTTCCAAAACAAACAATCGATTGTTTCCTCGAATCAATCGGTTGTTTTGTCACTTAACAGTTTTCTCCAAAAAAACAGTTTTCAAAACTTTCTCAAAACATCTAAGTATAAACAATCGGTTGTCTCGACAGAACAATCGGTTGTTTCAACTTAGTTTGAAAAACACTTTGTTTCATAAAAGATTGAGATGCTTTTTGCTTTGAGATTAAATCTAATATTGGTTTACACTTTGAACTACCCCAGAACAAAACTATAAAGCAGCACAGCAGCATCACACAAGCAGAGGCTTCATCATCCTTCAAAGGATTTGGATTCTTCAAAACCTTGAACACCACTTGGTTCAACAATCTCCCCCTATTTGATGAAGACAAATCCCTGATGCTTGATCCCTGATGCTTTATGTTGATCTGATTAAATCTGAAGCAGTTCCTGCGAAAGAACTTTTAGCAGACATTGAACCTCTGATATTTGGTTAGAAAATATATACACAGTTAAAGCTTAAACAATTAATATCAGAAAAAAAAACACCTAAAAGCAGTCTTAACCAAGCATCTAAGCAAAACAAGCATAAAATCTCCCCCTATTTGTCTTCACAAATAGACAAATATAAGAGATAAAGCCATACAAAGTTCATATTACATCAGAATTATAAAAGCAACAGCAGAAGAAAAAAAATCAAACAACCTTCGACAGCAGCAAAAACAATCGATTGTTTCGACAATCCAATCGATTGTTTTTCTTCATTCTTCCTTATCTCCAAACTGAAGATCAAAGATTTGGTTCTGAACAGCTTCAATTTGTTCATCTAGGCTTATGAACCTTGCATCCATGTTGTCAAACCTGGTATCAAACCTCTGGAAATTGCTAACACACAGATCATGGAGGTTTCTTTGGTTTTCAGCAAAGCTATCCATCCTATTCATCATGAACCTTTCAAAAGGTGACATTGATTGAATCCTTTCTTCTGGATGTTCAACAGCTGCACTGGGTCCAGCATCTTGAAATCCTCCTGTTGGATCTTCATGTTCAACATCCATATCTGTAGGTTCTTCTTGAGCAGCACCACTAGAGGAGGCACCATGATCACCATCCTTGCTTACCCATTTTCCACCTATTTTTGTAAATCCCATCTTGCTGAGTGATCCATTGTTCAATTCTTGAGTTGACTTGACCAGCTCAGAAGTCTCATCTTCCAGATTAACTTCAAAATAGTTTAGGAATTTAGATATCAAAATAGCATAGGGATAGTGATAGTCACCCAACCTCATTGCTTTTTGCATGTGCTCTTTGATGATGTGAATCCAATTTAGCTTGACCTTCTTGGTGATGCAGAAGATGTAAACCAGATCTTCTTCAGTCAAAACAGAATGGTTGCTCCCCCTTGGAGTTAGAATCCATGTCACAATGAGAGCAAACAGCCTCTCATCCAGTTTCAACCCTCCAACTGAGCATGCACTCACTTGAGCTTGAGTGTTTTTCAAACAGCTTCTGTAAAACTGAATTTTGTTGAAATCTTCCACCACACCAAGATTGCCTTTGTGATTCGCATACCAGAAAACTTGAGTCCAGCAACAGCAGCCCAAACCTCATAGGTTATCTCCATGTCCACACCTTTTACATGAGAAACTAGGTTGTTTCCCTCAAATTTCAAATTGGTGTAGAAGACCTTCACCAAGTCTGGATATATGTTGCCCTTCATCTCCAGAAACCTTCTGAGATACTGATCTTTGAGAAGTTTCCTCACATTGTCCAGCTTTTGACTTTTCAGCCAATCAAAACTCACAACCTTGGGGTTGTTGATTTTCTTGAGACTTGTCTCATATCTATATTTTTCTATGAGATCTTTATCTCCAGAAAACCATCCTTCCAGCCTTCCTCCAGACCTTACAGCTCTGGTTTTGATTCTTCCAGAAGTGGGAGGTGTTGATTCCATGGCAGCAGAGATGAGAAAACAGAGGGCAGCTCTTCTTTACAGTTTTTCTCAAGAGATGTTGCAAGAGATGTTGCAAGAGATGTTGCAATTGGTTGTTCATCTGCACCTGATTTTATAACCATCCGAAAACCAATTTATGATTAATTCCATTCAATGGGTACCTGATTTTCAGAGAGAGAAGACTGTTCTGCACATGTCAGAAAAAGCTGAAAAACACATGGTCTTCACATGTGGACTTTGACTAGTCATTAAGGCACTTGAATTTCCAAGATTTTGGAGTATATTCCTTTATGATAGTTGTAACTTCTTTTCTGAACTTGTTCAGCATTCAATCACAGTATCATTGACCAAGATTCTCTATTTGAAATGATCTGCAACGAATAGAAATCCAAAAATAGAATTAAATCAATTTTCTCACAGTGCTGTCAGACCCAAAACAATCGGTTGTTTCGAAGAAACAATCGGTTGTTTTTCTGCAGCAGTAAAACTTGATTTTAAGAAATTTTAACCAAAAACAGAAGCAGATAACAACAGATAACATTGACCAAAGAGGGATTAAACACAGGAAAGAACTTTAATACTAAAAATAGAGGATAGTAAAAGAAAAAAAACTCATCCTTGTGTTGTTTCATCAATGAGCCAATTGCTTGTTGATCAAGAAGGCTTCTTTTCATTGAATTGACCTTCTGCAAAGCATTGATTCAGCTTCAATGATTGCCCTTTGTCTTTAACAGTCTAACCAGTTGGCTCAGCTCCTCTTTTTCTATTAATTTTCCTGCACAAACATTAGTTCAAGCAACAAGATTTGGTCCTTTCACAAATGTGGGTCCAATTGGTTTCTTTTTCACACTTGGAACCTCACATCCTTTAGGGATCCATTTCATGTAGCCTCTTGGAACAAAAAACTTTCTTATTTTGCAGAATCTAACCGAATGGCCCTTTTTCATGCAATAAAAGCATGTAACAATCGATTGTTTCGTCTTAACAATCGGTTGTTTTTCTGGTTTTCTTAAAAAACTTTTTGAAAACCTATCTTGCTTGTTCTGTGGATTGAAGCCTAAACCAGCCTTTCCAAAAACACAACTTTGAGATGCCAAGACATTCTCAAAGTTTGATTTCCCTTTTGAAAGCTTGTCCACAGTTTCAACAAGATATTGAACCTTTTTCTCAAGATTTTCACAATTTTCACAAATGAGAGTATCACACTTACAAGAGGTGTTTTTGAAATGATTTTCCATCTTTTCAAAATCAATTTTTGCTTTTCTCAGATCCTCTTCAAGTGATTTGACTCTCTTTTCAAGCCCATTGTTAAGATCTCTCAATCGATTGTTTGAAAGCACCAATCGATTAGCTTCATCATGAGTTTCTTGAAAAGCTTCAAGCAATTCACAATAATTTTGTTCATTTAAGGAAGCACAAGAACTTACCTCACTTGAACTGCTTGAATCATCATCATCTTCAGCAATCAAACATAGGTTTTCTTTCTCATCTTCACTTGATGAAGAACTTGATGATGATACCTCATTTTCATCCCAAGCTATGTAGGCTCTCTTTGTCTTGCCTTTCTTCTCCTTGTAGCTTGCCTTTTTCTCCTTGCTTGTGTTGGGACAATCTGCCTTTATGTGACCTTGCTCACCACAACCAAAACAAGTATAGTTATTTGAATTTAAATCATTGGATTTCTTGTTTCCATACCTATCCTTGTTGTTGTCTTTGTTGCGGTTTCTCTTTAGGAATTTGCTGAATTTTCTTGACAGCAAACTCAGATTTTCCTCATCACTATCATCACTTGAATCTTGCTTTCCCTTGTGTTTGGATGCTTTCAAGGCTATGCTCCTTGTGTGCTTATCTTGATTCTCTTGAACATTGAGTCTATTCATCTCTAGCTCATGTTCCCTAAGCTTTCCAAACAAAGAAGCAACACTTAAGGATGTTAGATCTTTAGATTCAGAAATAGCAGTTACCTTTGGTTGCCATGCTCTATCAAGACATTTCAAGATCTTGATGTTTAGCTCTTCTTTGTCAAAAGTCTTGTCTAGGCTCATAAGGTGATTGATGATATGAGTAAACCTTTTCTGTACTTCAGCAATTGTTTCACCTTTAAGCATTCTGAACATTTCATACTCTTGGATTAGAGCATGCTTTCTAGCTCTTTTAACTTCATTTGTTCCTTCATGAGTGACCTCCAAAGTATCCCATATTTCCTTTGATGATTTACATTGTGATACCCTGAAAAACTCATCAGAATTTAAAGCAGAGGTTATAATATTTTTGGCAATGCAATCAAATTTGGCCTTTTTGTTTTCTGCATCAGTCCATTGAGACCATGGCTTCTCAATGACAGCACCATCTTTTTCAAACTTTGGTATAAAAGGACCATTTTCAATTGCATCCCAAATTCCTTTGTCAAGAGATTCCATGAATATTTTCATTCTAACTTTCCAAAACTGGTAATTCAAACCACAGAACAAGGGTGGTCTGTTTATTGAAGCACCTTCCCCAAAAGGTAGTCTATCAGCCATTTTAAAAGATTTTAGGATCAACTTGAATGACTTTCAAGAACCAAGCTCTTGATGCCAATTGTTAGGAAAGATGGCTTTAAACTAGAGGGGGGGGGGTGAATTGTTTAAAGAGGTTTTCGCAAACTTTTCCAAGCTAGAATGAATATCTTTCAGAAATCAAATGATTAAGCTGTAACATCCCGCCAAATTACTTTGAAAATAAATATAAAAAAACGAAAATAAAGGTGACAAATAGATTGAAGTGAGCAAAATCTTCATATAAAATAAATAAGTTTCTCCTCGCAGGGAGTTTACTACAAACGATCACTTCTCCATTAAAAACATAAACGAAATACAATACAAAAGACCGATAGGCGATCTCCTGGCAAAAGGGCGATCTCCTATAAGAAGTGCGATCTCCTTTCCTAGAGGCGATCTCCAATTAGAAGGGCGATCTCCTTTCCTAAAGGCGATCTCCCATTATAAAGCAGCAAGAGGGGCGATCACCCAACAGAAAAGAAAACAGGCGATCTCCTTCCAGCGACAATTTTCTAAAGAGCTCTACTTCCTGCAACATCATCTGCTCCCGTGTAAATTATACACGATCATTACAGGTTTAAGAAAAGGCCACAACACAAACGAAAACACAGGGTAAGCTAGACATTTAAAAAGAGTTTAAATAAGGATACTTAAAATAAAATCAAGGTAAACAATTTCAAGATGTTCACGTAAAGTTATCAAGTTTCTCATACTCTTCACCCGATCACCCAGAAATCACACATTTCACAATATTTTCCAGAGTCATTCTATTTCACAACTGTACCAAGTGTCTATCAATTTCAAGTTCCTCATTTCACATGTCAGACCACCACTGACTCAACACACAAGACACTTGACACTACTTCCGGAAGACTCGTGCATTGACTAGACTCAGAGATTCTGCACCTGTCATACAAAGCTGTAATGTTTACCAGCTATGCGCATCAACACAGTCTCAATCTCAAGTTCACCATTCTCACAGTATGACAGGGTTAATCCATATGACAGGTCGAGCTCGTTCTGTTTCACACGACTCACCCATGCATATGAACCTCCTTCGACTCTCAACGCCTGAATAACCTCATCTATATGAATCCATTATCTCAGGAGAGTCAGGATAATCCCATTATAGACATCACCGATCAATGCACATCCTAACGATCTTACACGGTATTTTCTTTCCTGAAAATACTATGCCTCGATCCCACATTCACAGCATTCAAGACATCAACCCACACTCAAATAAATGATTCAAATTACAGCAACAATCATTTCAAGGTTCAGATTTTCGAATATCACATTTAAGCCTCAAACAGTTTCAAAGCAACACCAAAAACAGGGAGTTCGTAAAACAGCGCCCAAACCGGCGATCTAGTTCAAAAACAGAGTATTTCGAAGTCTGCATTTAAAAACCGGCGACCACGTCGCCCAAACACATGAAACAGAGCATTTACGAAGATGAAAACGAAACCGGCGACCACGTCGCCCTTACTTCAGAAATAGCTAAACTATGGCTTGTATTGAAAATGAAGTCTAGCTTCCCTTACCTGGACTTGCGCAAACCACCAGGAGCTCCGAAACCCAACGAAGCTTGAACAACGCCTTGTCTCTGTTTTTGCGTCTGGTTGAAGGACTTGCAGAGAACTGCCCAGGTGCTCTAATGGTGGCTGTCGCTCGTCGTACTCTCGTGTGAAGGTGCTAGAATCGCAACGCGAAGGAGGCAACTGGAGGAGAAGGGAGGTAACTCACTCTTTCTCTCTTTGAAGGCTGCGACGTTTCTTGTTTTCTCTCAGCAGTGGGTCTCTGCATCTTAAACCAATTCACCCATCAAAAGCAGCTGCCACACCCACTCTGCAGAGAAGTCTGAGAACCACTGCCCTGAACAGTACGACCACCGTTGTCTCTGGTGCATGCCAACCACTGCTCTGAACAGTACTGCCACTGTTGTCGCTTGTGCATGCCAGCCACTGCTCTGAACAGTACGACCGCGAGTGTCTCCTGCGCATGCCAACATTCTGATGTCACCACTCTGAATCATCCTTTTTGCCTACGTGGCGCGCGTGCAGGACGTCTCATGCTGAGAGTCTGGGTCCCACTTTATCTGTGTGAGGCTCGCCATTGCGACAACTTTCCAACGCTGACTCATCCTGGCGAACGACCGATGTCTCCTTCGCCCTGGAAGACGACCGATGTCTTCCTCTGGGAGACGACCGATGTCCTTCCTCTGGGAGACGACCGATGTCTTCCTCTGGGAGACGACTGATGTCTTCCTCTGGGAGACGACCGATGTCTTCCCTGGCGACGCCCTCATAACTCTCGCGCCTTGGCCACGTCCACATGCCTCGCGCCCTGGCAATGCCCGCATGCCTCTCGTGCCCGCGCGATGCCCGCATGCCTCGCGCCCGCGCGATGCCTGCATACCTCGCGCCCTGGCGACGTCTTCGCGCCCTGGCGACGTCTTCGCGCCCTGGCGACGTCCTCGCGCCCTGGCGACGTCCTCGCGCCCTGGCGACGTCCTCGCGCCCTGGCGACGTCCTCGCGCCCTGGCGACGTCCTCGCGCCCTGGCGATCTCATACCCTTCTAAACTTAACTTTTCTTCCTTTTTATTTTAAGTAAAACATACACAGAATTCCTTTAAAATATAACCCCTTTTTATTCCAATACAATTTTCTGGGTCCTTACAATCTCCCCAACAAGAAAAATTTTCGTCCCCGAAAATTGAATTATAAGGAAAGAAGGTATGGATGTGCTTCTCTCGTGGTTTCTTTTATTCCCCATGTTAGATCATCCGATCTGCACGTTGTCCACTTTTAATACGTGACTAGGGTCTGCAAGGTACTTCCTTGGATGTAATACGTGAAATACATTATGCAGGTTTGCTAAATGGGGAGGTGGGGCGATCTCAAGCCACTGGACCGATCCCCCCTCAGGAGCTGATATGGCTCAACAAACTTAGGGGACAGCTTCTTTGATCTGATAGCTCGTCCTACACCCTTGGCTGGTGTCACCCTCATAAAGACATGGTCCCCAGCAGCAAACTCCAAAGGTCTTCTCCTCTGATCTGCATAGGACGCCTGTTGACTTTGAGAAGCTTTCATTCTGCCTTGCATCAGTTTCACCTTCTCGGTTGTCTGTTGAACCAACTCTTACTACTCCAATACTTCATCAAATTCCATTATCCATCCCTGCATATGGAGTGTGCTGCTCCATTAAGCGCCAACTCCAGTACTCACACTTTACTTCCAACCCTGAAGACTTGGTCGAGCAAGTCCAGAACTAAGCCCTTAACAGAACCAGGACTAGTCCCCTGTAGAGAAAAGTGAGCAAGATCCCTTCATCGGAAGGAAAAAGGGCAGCTGGCTACTGCTCATGCCCCCTAGCCAATTCAAACTAGGATCCGAAATACCCTTCTAGGAATCAACTTCCGCCTCTTGATCAAAACCATCCATCGACTTCCCACTGCTGATCTAATTCTCACGCTCCCTAAAGGAATACCTTTGGTTCACCACTATGCTACATAACTCTGCACCTTATAAAGACAAAGTTCTTGTTGCTGTTACTTTCCAAATCATCACTATGACTTCTTTTGCCAACTCGGCTTCCTGTCCCCATCATTTCCTCCTTGCTCAATGTATACATTGGATGCATTGATTTGGGTTCAGGTGCCTATCTGAAAAGATATACAAGAACGAACGCACCATATATCTCAACCACAACCATGTAAGTAGTGGAGCCGATTGGAAGATTTCCTCTGCATCCAGAATTTCTTGCTTAAGGACAACTCTATTCCTCTTCTCCAAGATACAACAGACTGTTGCCACCCACATTCCCTTCCACACCTGATTCTACTTGGATGACATACGTATAAGATAAAAGTTCTCAAGGTGGGACCTCAAATCCTTATGTCGAACAAATAGAACACTTATCCACTTGAAGCACATAGACCAGCCACGTTGCCTTAAAGTTAAAGTTAGTGGCCCACGCATCCTCCTGAAATCTCACATCCCCTCTGCCTCCAACTTTCCAAACAAAGACCTTTTGGAATAAACCATCATCTTCACCCTCCTCGCACACCTTACGTACATCTCTCCACCACCACGATTGATATTTCGAATGAGCTCGGCTTCTCCCAAGTTCCGAGTCATACAAGAATATCTTTCCATTTCCCCTTTCTCATCACTCCTCATCCACCATTTCCTTACTCATCTTCCAAATCACGATCCACAAAACAGCATCCATTCTGCGTGAAGCTTCATCTCTTCTCCCAGTAACTTCTCTACTTGGTATTTTTCAGCAATTTCTCTGTCTAATCGAACTTTAGACATAAATACAATTTCTCCTCTTTCCTTTTAAGCTTGTGGTTAAGCTAGAGTCATCTCATGCTGGTTCATCGACATAAACATCTTCCAAGCTTCAAATAAAAGAAAAGTCATTCTTTCATTCTTGGAACTTAACCCCGGTACTTCCCATGGATACACATGCTTAAGTCTTTAAACCCTCAACATTCTGCTTATATACTCTCCATAACTTATATGTAGCTGAAACTAAACCTTGGTACACTAACTCTAAATTACACTTCCTTCTTTAATTCCATCAACTCAGCTGGAGCCATTGCCACCGGTCCAGCTCCAGGCACCACAACAATAGAGAGTTCCACCTCTCTCTTAGGAGGTAATTCAGGTATCTCTTCTGGAAATACATCCATGAAACCTTTCACAAAGGTATCTTGCTTACGTCCTCTTTATTCTTCACTTCCAACCGAGCTAGCATCACGAAGCACCTCGCCATCTGGCTCTTGGAGATCTGGAAACGCTAACTTCTAACTACCGCAGACTACGAGAACGTGATTGGCAGCTAGCCAATCCATTCCCAGGATAACACCCAGGTCCTGAGGAGGTAGACAGATCAAGTTCACTTTGAATCTGCGTCCCCCTACCATCACTGGACATTCAGGGCAAACTGCAGAGGTCAACACCTGTCCTGATACAGGTGTAGAGACCAACAGTTCAAACGGTACTTCCTTCACTAGAAGGCCCAACTCGGCTACACACAAGCTTGACACAAAGGAGTGTGTCGCTCCAGAATCAACCAAAATTCTAACGCATCTACCAGCTATAGAGCAACACTCTGTACTAAGTTACCTGACTGAGATGCCTCCACTCCAGACATGGCAAACACTCTCCCTGCTGCCTGAGGTCGACTGCCTCCATTCCACAACTGTTGGGATCCACTGGGTTGAGTCATCCTATTCTGGGTAGGACAATCTCTAGCAACGTGTCCCGTCCTTTGACAGGCAAAACATCTTCTCTCTGAATCTCTCTTGGGGCACACTTTGACTGTGTGTGGTCCACCACAGTGGAAACATTTAAGTTTCCAGGGTTGTTGCTGCTGAAACTGGGGCGGTGCTGCTTCTGTCCTATGCTGTGGGGGTCTGGAATAAGGCTTGCTTTGTTGGTGCTGCACCTTGGCCTTCCCACTGGAGGGACTCCCTGGTTGTGATCTGATTACTCTGGAACCACCCCTCTCCAGGGTCTCCACCCTCTTTGCCTTCTCCACTAAGGCATGGAATTCCCTGATCCACTGATCTGGTTGGTTCGGAGAAACGTTCCCACGGAACTGGGTTGGGTTGTGCCTCGTGAACTCGGTCATCCCTACCTGCTCCCGAGGCTGATTGACCTGGGAAGCTGTTGCAGCCGATCCAGCAGTTTCCAAATGATTCATTACAGCCTGATGAATCTGGGCCATTACTGTATTCTGCTGTTGGATGGCAGTTGCCATCATCTCGATAGCCTTGGCAATCTGGCTCATCTCCGAAGAAGGTTGGGGAGGGGTACAAGGTCTACGTGCCATCTCCTTCGTTTTCAGATTTTGAAACTATAAGATTCCTATATTCCCTACAACTACAAGAATGAGATCGATAAGAAATCAATTCATTCAAGGGGGGTAACAGCTAGACCTTACAAAGGTCAGCATCTCAAAATCATTAAGAATTTGAGCTCATCAACAGAATCATAATGCTTATAACATCAAGCATAACACCAGCACAACTACTGGTATGCAGTCACCAATCCAATCAACCATTTTCAATCAATTACAAAGACACTCAAGAGAATGAGATAGCTCACACCAGAATTCAATATATGCTAAACATCAAACCTTTGGAATTAAGATTGAGACTCATCTCGATCCAGTTATGAGTGTGCACCCTCACTACTTTATCAAGACCTTCTCATTCTTAATACTAAGATTTTCAATTAGAACATATATTCACCAAAGCACACACAAAATTTCAATACAAAAACGTTTGAAAACCTTTCACTATAGTTATTATTTTAAACTCAAATAACTTTCATGAGCAGAAGAAACACAATGGATCCACAGCCCTCAGGTCATCCTAAGGACGAACTGCTCTGATACCATTAATGTAACATCCCGCCAAATTACTTTGAAAATAAATATAAAAAAACGAAAATAAAGGTGACAAATAGATTGAAGTGAGCAAAATCTTCATATAAAATAAATAAGTTTCTCCTCGCAGGGAGTTTACTACAAACGATCACTTCTCCATTAAAAACGTAAACGAAATACAATACAAAAGACCGATAGGCGATCTCCTGGCAAAAGGGCGATCTCCTATAAGAAGGGCGATCTCCTTTCCTAGAGGCGATCTCTTATTAGAAGGGCGATCTCCTTTCCTAAAGGCGATCTCCCATTATAAAGCAGCAAGAGGGGCGATCACCCAACAGAAAAGAAAACAGGCGATCTCCTTCCAGCGACAATTTTCTAAAGAGCTCTACTTCCTGCAACATCATCTGCTCCCGTGTAAATTATACACGATCATTACAGGTTTAAGAAAAGGCCACAACACAAACGAAAACACAGGGTAAGCTAGACATTTAAAAAGAGTTTAAATAAGGATACTTAAAATAAAATCAAGGTAAACAATTTCAAGATGTTCACGTAAAGTTATCAAGTTTCTCATACTCTTCACCCGATCACCCAGAAATCACACATTTCACAATATTTTCCAGAGTCATTCTATTTCACAACTGTACCAAGTGTCTATCAATTTCAAGTTCCTCATTTCACATGTCAGACCACCACTGACTCAACACACAAGACACTTGACACTACTTCCGGAAGACTCGTGCATTGACTAGACTCAGAGATTCTGCACCTGTCATACAAAGCTGTAATGTTTACCAGCTATGCGCATCAACACAGTCTCAATCTCAAGTTCACCATTCTCACAGTATGACAGGGTTAATCCATATGACAGGTCGAGCTCGTTCTGTTTCACACGACTCACCCATGCATATGAACCTCCTTCGACTCTCAACGCCTGAATAACCTCATCTATATGAATCCATTATCTCAGGAGAGTCAGGATAATCCCATTATAGACATCACCGATCAATGCACATCCTAACGATCTTACACGGTATTTTCTTTCCTGAAAATACTATGCCTCGATCCCACATTCACAGCATTCAAGACATCAACCCACACTCAAATAAATGATTCAAATTACAGCAACAATCATTTCAAGGTTCAGATTTTCGAATATCACATTTAAGCCTCAAACAGTTTCAAAGCAACACCAAAAACAGGGAGTTCGTAAAACAGCGCCCAAACCGGCGATCTAGTTCAAAAACAGAGTATTTTGAAGTCTGCATTTAAAAACCGGCGACCACGTCGCCCAAACACATGAAACAGAGCATTTACGAAGATGAAAACGAAATCGGCGACCACGTCGCCCTTACTTCAGAAATAGCTAAACTATGGCTTGTATTGAAAATGAAGTCTAGCTTCCCTTACCTGGACTTGCGCAAACCACCAGGAGCTCCGAAACCCAACGAAGCTTGAACAACGCCTTGTCTCTGTTTTTGCGTCTGGTTGAAGGACTTGCAGAGAACTGCCCAGGTGCTCTAATGGTGGCTGTCGCTCGTCGTACTCTCGTGTGAAGGTGCTAGAATCGCAACGCGAAGGAGGCAACTGGAGGAGAAGGGAGGTAACTCACTCTTTCTCTCTTTGAAGGCTGCGACGTTTCTTGTTTTCTCTCAGCAGTGGGTCTCTGCATCTTAAACCAATTCACCCATCAAAAGCAGCTGCCACACCCACTCTGCAGAGAAGTCTGAGAACCACTGCCCTGAACAGTACGACCACCGTTGTCTCTGGTGCATGCCAACCACTGCTCTGAACAGTACTGCCACTGTTGTCGCTTGTGCATGCCAGCCACTGCTCTGAACAGTACGACCGCGAGTGTCTCCTGCGCATGCCAACATTCTGATGTCACCACTCTGAATCATCCTTTTTGCCTACGTGGCGCGCGTGCAGGACGTCTCATGCTGAGAGTCTGGGTCCCACTTTATCTGTGTGAGGCTCGCCATCGCGACAACTTTCCAACGCTGACTCATCCTGGCGAACGACCGATGTCTCCTTCGCCCTGGAAGACGACCGATGTCTTCCTCTGGGAGACGACCGATGTCCTTCCTCTGGGAGACGACCGATGTCTTCCTCTGGGAGATGACCGATGTCTTCCTCTGGGAGACGACCGATGTCTTCCCTGGCGACGCCCTCATAACTCTCGCGCCTTGGCCACGTCCACATGCCTCGCGCCCTGGCAATGCCCGCATGCCTCTCGTGCCCGCGCGATGCCCGCATGCCTCGCGCCCGCGCGATGCCTGCATACCTCGCGCCCTGGCGACGTCTTCGCGCCCTGGCGACGTCCTCGCGCCCTGGCGACGTCCTCGCGCCCCGGCGACGTCCTCGCGCCCTGGCGACGTCCTCGCGCCCTGGCGACGTCCTCGCGCCCTGGCGACGTCCTCGCGCCCTGGCGACGTCCTCGCGCCCTGGCGATCTCATACCCTTCTAAACTTAACTTTTCTTCCTTTTTATTTTAAGTAAAACATACACAGAATTCCTTTAAAATATAACCCCTTTTTATTCCAATACAATTTTCTGGGTCCTTACATAAGCAATTCAGTTTGCCAAAACAGCAAGCAATACAGCACTGCAAGGAAAACAATCGGTTGTTTCTTCGAAACAATCGGTTGTTTATACCAGCAAACAAATAAACTGAAATTAAAGAGTTAGGGATAGAGAAAATGTACACAGATGTTTATACTGGTTCACTCCAACCCAGAGCTACATCCAGTCTTCTCAGAAACCCTGAGGAAATCCACTAAGCAATCAAACCCAGATTACTTACACAACAACCAAGAGAATGACCTTGAACCCTTCAAGACACACACTCTCCTTGGTCAACACTGAGATCTCTGATCTTGAATACCTCAAGGTCACACAGACAATCTCAGCAACATATACAGAAAAGATTCAACAGTTTACAGAATTACACTTGTTACAGATAAGATCTGAAATCAATACAAGTGAAAAACCTATCCCAATACTTCAATCAATCTCTCAAGCACTTCAGCAATCTCTTTTTCAGTTCTTAGTTCTTTTGATATCATCCTTCTTTTTCAAAACCAAAAAAAGCTTTATATAATACAGATCTTCTGATTATAAAAGGAAAGATTGTTTTATCCATAATTGCTCTCAAAAAGATTGGTCAAAGCATTTAATGACTGGAGCGTATATAGTTTCAAATCATTTAAAGCTCAGTCAAAGAAAACAGTTTTTCTGTTATGGTTCCAAAACAAACAATCGATTGTTTCCTCGAATCAATCGGTTGTTTTGTCACTTAACAGTTTTCTCCAAAAAAACAGTTTTCAAAACTTTCTCAAAACATCTAAGTATAAACAATCGGTTGTCTCGACAGAACAATCGGTTGTTTCAACTTAGTTTGAAAAACACTTTGTTTCATAAAAGATTGAGATGCTTTTTGCTTTGAGATTAAATCTAATATTGGTTTACACTTTGAACTACCCCAGAACAAAACTATAAAGCAGCACAGCAGCATCACACAAGCAGAGGCTTCATCATCCTTCAAAGGATTTGGATTCTTCAAAACCTTGAACACCACTTGGTTCAACAGGAGACACACTCCAGATTTTTCATCTAAATCAGCATTCTGTAACGCCACCATCACGCCAGAGTACCCCTATACTAGCACCGACCTGGAAGAACAGATACAGCTGACAATGCAGCATTGTTTCTAAAATCAGAAACGAAACGCTGACCACCACAACTGCCCCTCTAAAGGATTAGCTGCAAAACCCATCCCATTAGAAACACAAGGCACGGAAAGTTCTGCTTCCACCTCCAACTTTCTGCAATTTACTAACATTGCTAGAAGAACTCAACATCATCATAACACGGCTTACCCTTATTCTATCCATAGCCATTACCTCCTTCCCTTCTACGTTCACAGGCAGAACGGCATCCTCATTTGCCAAGTTCAGGAGACTTACTGCATCAGGAGCCTTAAATCTCAACCCACCATTTCCATACTCATCTTCCAAATCACGATCCACAAAACAGCATCCATTTTGCGTGAAGCTTTCTCTCTTATCCCAGTAACTTCTCTACTTGGTATTTTTCCGCAAATTGCTCTATCTAATTGCACTTTAGACATAAATACAATATCTCCTCTTTCCTTTTAAGCTTGTGGTTAAGCTAGAGTCATCTCATGCTGTTTCATCGACATAAACATCTCCCAAGCTTCAAATAAAAGAAAATTCATTCTTTCATTCTTGGAACTTAACCCCGGTACTTCCCATGGGTACACATGCTTAAGTCTTTAAACCCTCAACATTCTGCTTATATACTCTCCATAACTTATATGCAGCTGAAACTAAACCTTGGTACAACTAAATCTAACTTACACTTCCTTCTTAAATTCCATCAACTCAGCTGGAGCCATTGACACTGGTCCAGCTCCAGGTACCAAATCAATAGAGAGTTCCACCTCTCTCTTAGGAGGTAATCCAGGTATTTCTTCTGGAAATACATCCATGAAATCTTTCACCAAGGTCTCTTGCTTACGTCCTCTTCATTCTTCACTCCCAACCGAGCTAGGATCATGAAGCACCTTCTACCAAGTTACCTAACTGAGGCACCTCTACTCCTGTCATGGTAAACACTCTCCCTGCTGCCTGAGGTCTGCTGTCTTCATTCCTCATCTATTGGGAACCACTGGATTGAGTCATCCTATTTCTGCTAGGATAATCTCTAGATATGTGCCCCATCTTTTGGCACGTGAAACATCTAGGTTTCCATGTTTGTTGCTGCTGGAACTGGGGCGAAACTGCTCCTGCCCGATGTGGTGGAGGTCCCGCATAAGGCTTGCTTTGTGGGTGCTGCACCTTGGCCTTCCCACTGAAAGAACCCCCTGGGTGTGACCTGATCACCCGAGAATCACTCTTCTCCAGTGCCTCCACCATCATCGCCTTCTCCACTAAGGTGTGAAATTCTCTTATGCACATCGGGGATATGGTCCTCTTCAGCTCATGCTTCAGCCCCTCTTCAAACTTCCTACACCTCCAGGCCTCGGAGGTCGCCTAGGTATAGAATCGGGCGAGGTACTCAAACTGAGCAGCATAGGTGTTCACAGACATATCCCCCTGCTCCAACTTTAGGAACTCAGCTTCCTTCGCAAACCTTGCGCTGTCTGGGAAGTGTTTCTCCAGGAACCTCACCTTGAAGCTCTCCCAATCCAACACTTCCTCTCGGGCCTCCATCATCTGCTGAGTTCCCATCCACCAGAGCTCAGCTTCTCCAGACAGAATATATGGGGCGAATACCAGCTTCTTATCTTCAAGGCAGGAGGTCGCCCTGAAGATTTTCTCCAACTCCCTGACCCACTGATCTGCTTGATCAGGGGTAGCATTCCCACTGAACTTGGGTGGGTTGTGCCTCATGAACTCGGTCAGTCCCATCTGCTCCTGAGGCTGACCGACGTTGAGGGCTGTTGCAGCCGATCTGGCGGTCTCCTAATGCTGCAGCGTAGCTTGGTGATTCTGAGACATCGCCATATTCTGCTGCTGGATGGCACTCGCCATCATCCCAATGGCCCTGGCGATCTGGCCCATTTCAGCAGAAGGTTTGGGAGGGGTAGGCTGTCTATGAGCCATTCTTCTCTGTAGAAGATTAGGAAACTATTGGTTTCTATATTCCCCCCCCCCCCCCCAACAACTATAAGAATGAGATCGATAAGAAATCGATTCATTCAGGAGGTAACATCTAGACCTTATAAAGGTCAACATCTCAAAGTCATTTAGAATTTGAGTTCATCAACAGAATCATGATACTTATAATATCAAGCAAAACACCAGAACAGCTACTGGTATACAATCCATCAATCCAAACAACCACTTTTAGTCAATTACAAGAACACTCAATAAAATGAAATAAATCACACCAGAATTCAATGTATGCTAAACATCAAACCATTGGAATTAAGATTGAGAATCATCTCGATCCAGTTATGAGTGTGCACCCTCACTACTTTATCAAGATCCTCTCATTCTTAATACTAAGATTTTTAGTTAGGGCATACATTCACTAAAGCACACACAAAATTTCAATACAAAAACGTTTGAAAACCTTTCACTATAGTTGTTATTTAAAACTCAAATAAATTTTATGAGCAGAAGAAACACAATGGATCCACAGCCCTCAGGTCATCCTAAGGACGAACTGCTCTGATACCATTAATGTAACATCCCGCCAAATTACTTTTCATAAATATAAATGAAATAAAGGTAAAACAAAAATATTTAAGTGAACATACGTATTTATATAAAATGAAGTTGCTCCCCACAGGGAGTTTAATACATAACCGGTCAATTTTTCCAAAACTTAAACAAAATACAGCCAAATAAAATGCAACCGGCGGTCTCCCTACATAAACCGGCGATCTCCTAACAGAAGACCCAAAACAGCCGATCTGCTATCAGAACAGAAATCAGGCGATCACCACATAGAGACAGAAACAGGTGATCTCCTTCCGGCGACCACTCACTAAGGAGCTCTACTTCCTGGAAAATCATCTGCTCCCGTGTAAAATACACGATCATCACAGTTTAAGAGAAAATAGCCAGAGAACAATACAAAGGGTAAGCTAGATATTTTTTTAACTTTAAATTATAAACTGGACAACCAGCGTAGATCAGCCTTTTTAAACATTCACAAGAGTCCATCACTTTCTCATTCATACCACACAACCATCAAGTGTCTATCAACAATTTCTCAACATTACTCACGTCAGACTTCCACTGACTAATCACACATAGACACTTGACACTACTTCCGGAAGACTCGTGCATTGACTAGACTCAGAGATCTGCACCTGTCATACTAAACTGCTGTAATGTTTCCACAGCTATGCGCATCCACACAAATCTCGATCTCAATTTCATCACTCTCACAGTATGACAGGGTGAATCCACACAACAGGTCAAGTAGTTATCTTTCAAACACTTACCCATACGTATGAACCTCCATCGACTCTCAACGCCTGAATAACTTCATCTATATGAATTCATTATCTCAGGAGAGTCAGGATATCTCATTATAGAAATCACCGATCAATGCACATCCTACACGATCTTACACGATATTTTCTTTCCTGAAAATACTATGCCTTGATCCCACATTCACAACATTCAACACGTCATACAACACTTAATGAACGATTTCAGTCACAGAAAAACTCATGCCAAGGTTCAGATTTTCAAATATCACATTTAAATCTCAAACAGTTTCAAACAACACCAAAAACAGGGGAGTTCGAAAAACAACGCCAAAACCGGCGATCTCGTCCAAAAACAGGGGATTTCGAAATCTGTGTTTAAAACTGGCGATCACGTCGCCCAAACACATAAGAACAGAACATCATGAAAGAGGGGTTTAAAACCGGCGACCACGTCGCCCAAACACATAGAACAGAGAATCACGAAAAAGAATATGAAACCGGCGACCACGTCGCCCTCACTTCAGAAACAGCAAATCTACGGCTTTTATTGAAAATAAAGCTAGCTTCCCTTACCTGGACTTGCGCAAAACACCAAGAGCTCCAAGACCCACCGAGCTTAAAGGATGCCTTAGCTCTGTTTTAGCGTCTGGTTTGTAGGACTTGCAGAGAAACTCCCAGGTGCTCAAAGGGCAGTCGTCGCTGGTTGCACTGGTGCTTGAGGTTGCCTAAATCGCAGCGCGAAGGAGAGAAAAGAGAGGGATGAAGATGCACCCACTCTTTCACTCTCGAGTCTCTGTAACGTTCTTTGCCTTCCCGCAGTGGGCTTTTGAATCCAAGCCTACCTGTCCACGTATGCTGCTGCTGCCACCCCTTCTGCAGGAAAGCCTGAGTGTACTATTTCACTGAACAGTACGGCCACGGTTGTCTCTTGCGCCTGCCAATCACTGCCCTGAACAGTACGACCACTGTTGTCTCTTGTGCATGCCAACCACTGCCCTAAATAGTACGACCACTGTTGTCTCTTGTGCATGCCAACCACTGCCCTGAACAGTACGACCGCGAGTGTCTCTTGCGCATGCCAACGTTCTGATGTCACTATTCTGAACCACCCTTTTTGTCTACGTGGCGCGCGTGCAGGACGTTTCATGCTGGGAGTCTGGGTCCCACTTTATCTGTGTGAAACTCGACATCGCGCGATAACCTTCCACCGATGACCGCTCGCGCGATGACTATCCACTGAGGTCTCATACTGGCACACGACCGATGTCTCTCCCTGGAAGACGATCGATGTCTCTCTCTGGGAGACGACCGATGTCTATCTGGCGACACCCGCATGCCTCTCGCGACCCGGCAATGCCTGCATGCCTCGCGTCCCGACGACGCCCGCATGCCTCTCGCGCCCCAGCGTTGCCCGCATGCCTCTCGCGCCCTGGTGACATCCACATGCCTCGCGCCCTGGCGATGCCCGCATGCCTCTCGCGCCCTGGCGACGTCCACATGACTCGCGCCCTGGCGATGCCCGCATGCCTCTCACGCCCTGGCGATCATGTGTAGTAGACGACCGGCGATCTCATAGTCTTCTAAACTACACTTTCCTTCCTTTTTATTTTAAATAAAAGCATACTTAGAATTCATTTAAAATATATCCCTTTTTATTCCAATTCAATTTTACAGGTCCTTACAAACGAGCTCGACCCGTTGTATGGATTAACCCTGTCATGCTAGGATAGTGATGATATTGAGATTCATTTATACGCTTGTGAATGTGTGTGATTTCACGGCGACCCTGTGAATGTGTGTGATTTCACAGTGGGGCAGTATGACAGGTGCAGATCTCTGAGTCTAGTCAATGCATGAGTCTTCCGGAAGTGGTGTCAAATGTCTTGTGTGATGAGTCAGTGGAAGTCTGACGTGAGAAATGAGGAAATTGATAGACACTTGATGCATTATTTGAATAGAACGACTCTTGAGGAAATTGTGAAATGTGTGATTACTTGATGGTCATGTGAAGAGAATGAGAAAGTTGATGGTTTTACGTGGGTATCTTAAATTTATTTTATCTTGATTTTTAAGTTCATATCTAAACTCTCTTTCAAATATCTAGCTTACCCTGTGTTTGGTTCTGTGGCTGTTTTTCTTAAAACTGTGATGATCGTGTATAATTTACACGGGAGCAGATGATGTTGCAGGAAGTAGAGCTCCCCAGTGAGTGGTCGCCGGAAGGAGATCGCCTGTTTCTACTTCTGTTAGGCGATCACCTTTTTTTTGTTTTCTGATAGGAGATCGCCGTTTTCTGATAGGAGATCGCCTTTTTGCTGTTAGGAGATCGTCTGTCTTTCTATTTTACTGTATTTTGTTTACGTTTTTGGAAAATTTGACCGATTATGTATTAAACTCCCTGTGAGGAGAAACTTCATTACATATATATAATTATGTTCACTTCAATATAGTTGTTTACCTTTATTTTTATTATATAAATATGAAAAGCATTTGGCGGGATGTGACATTAAATGTTTAGGTTTTGGGCACATCGCTGCCAACTGTCCAACTAAAAGCACCATGTTGGCAAATAAAGAACAAATAAAAATGAAAAAAAAAGAGAGAAAATGAAAAAGAGAAAGAAAGAAAAGATAAACCGAGTCACAAAATACCATCTTACACAACTAAATCAATCATGTTGACTCGTGCCATGCTACCACCTGCACCTCCAAGGTGTCCTTTTTTGTCTTTTTCATTACCAAATAAATCTAATTACTTGACATCTTTGTCAAAGAAATTTTGGGATGAACATCAAACACCTCCAAAGGGTTCTTCCCTTTTGAGAGGATTTTTATCACCAAACCCTTTCATCCACAAATGTTCTTTTGCAACATGGCTTGTAAGAAGAGCTTGCCCTTTTGAACTCCCCAACCTCAAAGAACATAAGTTTGTTTCACATCCCACACCCTGCCCTATCTTATCTGTGAATAAACTAACTATGTTATTTGCATGAGTTCTAAATTTGAGGTCGAATTCTCTCAAACCTAGGGGGCATGATACTAACCAAGACAACAAGAAGATGACCAAGGATGCACACTATGAAAGGTCATCTCAACATTCAAGTGAAGACCTCACCAGAGGGAGAAATGGAAAAAGACCAAAGCATCTCAAGTTCTTCCTGCTGGTCTTCTTAAGAATAAAACAAGTTGAAATTGAAGTAAAGTTACTCTACACAAATATTGTGTGAGCTTAAGTGAGTGTTATCTCCTCTTCTTTTGGTCTTATCTTGATGAGAATGAAGCTCTCAAGTGGCGGCCTAGCACTTATCTGTTGAACCAAGTGATGTTTAATGTTTTGAAGAATCCAAATCCTTTGAAGGATGATGAAGCCTCTGCTTTGCTTGATGCTGTTGTGCTGGTTTAAAGCTTTGTTCTGGGGTAGTTTAATGTTGTAATCCACCCTTAGATTAAATCTCAAAGCAATTAGCATCTCAATCTTTAAACAAAGTAAAGTGTTTTTCAAACTAAGTTGAAACAACCGATTGTTCTGTCGAAACAACCGATTGTTTACACTTAGATGTTTTGAGAAAGTTTGAAAACTGTTTTTGAATGAAGAAAACTGTTAAGTGACAAAACAACCGATTGATTCGAGGAAACAACCGATTGTTTGTTCTGGAACCTTAACAGAAAAACTGTTTTCTTTGACTGAGCTTTAAATGATTTGAAACTGAATACGCTCCAGTCATTAAATGCTTTGACCAATCTTTTTGAAAGCAATTAAGGGTTTGTTAAGATTTGATAACAAACTATTTTATATAAATTCAGAAAAACTGTTTTTAAATAACAGAGAATGCTTTTGACAAAGTTTTTCTAAGAGAGTTTTAAAAGAGTTGAGATTGCTTAAGAGTTCAGTGATTGATCAAGGTGCTGGAATAGGATTCTACTTGTATTGATTTCAGATCTTTATCTGTAACAAGTGTAATCTTTGTAAACTGCTGAAACATTTTCTTCTGTGTATTGTTGCTGAGATTGGCTGTGTGTTCTTGAGGTGATTCAAGATCAGCAATCTTAGTGTTGGCCAAGGAGAGTGTGTGTCTTAAGGTTTTCAAGGTCATTCTCTTGGTTGTTGTGTAAGTGATCAAGGTGTGATTGCTTAGTGGATTTCCTCAGGGGTTCTGAGAAGACTGGATGTAGCTCTGGGTTGGAGTGAACCAGTATAAACAACTGTGTACAATCTCTCTATCCCTTACTCTTTAAATTCAGTTTGTCTGTTTTTTGCTTATATAAACAACCGATTGTTTTGAAGAAACAACCGATTGTTTTCTTGGCAGTGCATTTTTGCTTACTGTTTTGGCTAAGTGAAAATTAGGAAGAAAACACTCAAAGCACTCAAAGAAAATTCTTCCACTTCACAAAAGGTCTTTCTTGGGATTGAAAACACTCAAATGAAAAAGTTCAAAGCCTTAAACACTTGATCTTAATGGAAACCGCAACAAAACTTAAGAAAAAGACAATAAAAAAAAGCTAAACCAAATTTCACTAGTACAAAAAGGCTAATTCACAACGGTTAAAATGGACTTGTAAAGACGGTTCTCAAACCGTTGTTATTGCGGGCGTTGTTAAAACGAGACGCTTTTAACAATGGTTGAGAACTGTCGTTAAAACTTACTTATAACGACGGTTACTACAACCGTCTTCGTAATCGGATACCAAAACACCAAATTTGTAAAATTCAGAAAAAAGTTTTAAAGACGGTTCCCAAGGGAACCATCGTTGTAAATATATATTTTTTAAAAAAATTATTTTTGAAAAAACCTTAAACATGCACACAATTTCCAATTCCAGAAATTCCAGAAAATCAAAACATTTACAATCATAATTCAAATATAAAAAATACATACAACAAATTATAACATTCTACAAAAAGTTTTTCTAATATATGAAAAAGTTTTATGCTATTCTAATAGTTTATTTACCCTAAGTTGTTATAGATGGTTACAAAATACTTTGACCATGTTGTTCTCACGTACTCCAATGCTTCCGAACCTAGCGGTTGTTGGTCGTTGAAAAACTGAGAAATTTGAAAATTTTTGAATTAGTGCTTGAATAATAAATCCCAAATTTTAAAGTGTTTTTTGTATTGTCATATTACCTGATCCCAACCTCTATCAATTGCGGCTCGCATAATGGTCGACATCCATTGCATAACATAATAACCGCACTCATAGTTTCCGGATTGTTTGTTGCACTGCATGTGAAAATTGTTCTTGCCGGTTGACTCTCCTGTCGGTTGACTCTACAACAATCACACGCCTCCTTTCCTCACCTTGAATTATGCTTTGCTGTCTTGAAACAACCTGCACCACGCGATCCCCTGCTTGCTGCAAATTACGCAGGTTCACGCGTAATTCTTCATTTGCCCTGTGTAATTCCTCATTCCTGGCCTGTGATTTGGCCAGGTCCATATGCATTCGTTCCTGATCTGCCCTTGACTCTGCCACTGTCTCCTGGAAGGCGCGCATCGTTTCCATGAGTTGTTGCAAGGTAACGCTCTCACCCCCATTTGGTGGGACAGACCCTTGCCTGGTATTCCTCATCTCTGTGGTTTCTTCTCTTTCTCTCGTGTATGGGACCTTGTTTTACTTCAGCCCCACAGTGGGCACCAGATGTTCTTGTTGGTTGACTCTCCTGTTGGTTGACTCTACGGCAATCACGCGCCTCCTTCCTCACCTTGATATATGCTTTGTTCTCTCGAAGCAATCTGCCCTACAAGATAGAAAAAGGGCGCCCTAGAGGCCGTTTGCACTCCGACGCTCAAGTCAAAACTAGGGCAAGTACACTAAGTGTATTGAGTATTTGTGTTTAGGTTTAGAAACTACGTACTTCTGTGAAGTATTTTACTACCCTTTATATAGTCTAGGGTTTCCTTTGCGCCGCTACCCATATTTAGGGTGTACAGGAATACCATTGCGCCGCTATCACCCAGGCTTAGGATAATCTAGCACATAAGGTTTCCTTAACTAAAGTGCAAAACTCTGAGAGGATGGCCACCTGGGTACCCCCTCGTGCACCTAGTCTCTTGGGCCACCTGTCCTGGGAGCGCCTTCACTGTTCACGTGCCATGCATGCAGCTTCACTGGGAAACCCTAGTTCTGATGAGTACTCAACCCCTCAAGACTATGCACCTAACTGTGCTTTCCCTGCCACACGCATAGGCAGTTCGTGACTTAGGCTTCTCCTTACTTCTGGGCATTCTACTGATAACTGGTCTTACCTCGGGACCCACATCAGATATTCTAGCTCTGCTATTCGAAACACCCAAGACTGATGTCACATCGACCCACTTTGATGTCGAGGACTCATCATCCTGTTGAGTGGCGAGGACACATCAGTCCACTCTGGTGACCGACATGCTGATGACTAATCATCCCGCTAGTCCACACTACCTGTGGGACCCAGCCCACATGGCTCTGGCCCATGCTATGGGACTCAGCGGACGCAGCTCACCCTTACTAGCTGTTCTCGGTGTCCGAGGACTGGTCGGTACAAAAATAAATGTATTAAATGAATGAGTTAGACAATTAAATTGAGTGAAAAAATAAACTTTAAATACCTTAAGGTACACCCAAGTGAGTTTTTGTGCGTTTGCACTTCTCCTCTCACTCAACATGTTATATCCAGAGTAAGCACTATAATAATAAGATTTCATGTTAAAATACATAACATTATATAATGTATAAGTAATAATAAATGTTAAATGAAATTTTCGTACTTATCTATAATATGTTTAAAATAGGTAGGGGGTCCTTTATGCAAAGAGCAAAACCATGCAGCAGTATGATCTTGAACAGATATGACCAATAGTTGCCAATGACACCTATATAACAAATAAGTTAATTTCTCTTATTTCAGTATAACTTGTTTAATAAATAAAGACTTGCGCATGGATGTACGGAGCAAAATAAATTTGTTTTCCTCCATTCTTTAAGGCAGTGGTGATGTATGTTTGTGTTTCCGACTTCTTGTTTCCAATTCGTTGAATGACTTGAGGGTCTAAAAACCCATAAATATCGTGTTTCCCCTCATCGAAGCATAATCCATAAATATACCTAAATTTGAATAAGTTAGTACTAATATATTTAATAAATCAAAAGTATAAAGATTTTAATATTTGAACTTACATCATCCATAATTGCAGAACTGTTATGTTAATCTCTTGATTTCCAGATGCAAGGTCCAACAAATCAGACATGTGAAAGTACAACGGTACATCACTATGTCTTCCAAAAACATCGGCATCCCATGGAACCTCTATGATTGTTGTGTTTAAAGCTTTAGCAACTTCCACCAATGTCGCCACAGGATCATCAATGGAGAATTTTTTTTTCTTTTGGAGAGGCAGTTTTGTCTTAGGTTCCTCCTACTCATCAACAAACAAACAAATACTTAAATTACTCAGAATGTATTATATCTGATATATAATCCTATTATTATTAGTGCAAAGATATACCGTAGGGTTTATAGGTCTGACGAGATGTCTAGGCCAGGCAACGAAAGTATGTAATGCCTCTGCTACAATTGTGACCTCTGATGTCGACACAGGAACTGCAACATCACCACAAAGGACCTTCTCCACCGTGACCTTTACGAAATTAGAAGAAAAAGGAACATTGTGTAACATTGTGACCCCTTCATAACACTTACCCAAGGCAACGAATCGGGCCAAAGAATTCTACTCAACATATAACTCGCATTGGCTAGTTGAGCCAAAGTCATCTCCCGAATGATCAACCGTCGAACAACTCCCTTTAGTGCTAACTTTCTTAATAGGAGGCAGAGGTGGTTCATCTTTTACCATAGTAGGTGGTTGCTGCGAGAGTCCTAAACCCTCCCACCGCTTTTGGAACTCCCTTTCCATCCGCTTATTAAACTCCTCCATTAAGCTTTCTTTAAGCTCTTGAGTTACCTCAGCCTTTATCTGTTCACGTAACTCTACTAAATACTCCTGGCTAGGTTGACTGGACAATTGTTCCTTGGTATGTGATGAAGGTCCAAAGTATGACCTAATCCCAACCCCATATCCAACTACACGAACACGTCCAGGGTGTTCAGGTCGTCCGAGAGCAACATTAAGAATATCTTCGCGACCACATGGATGAAAAGTCCCCTGTGTTGGTTGCTCAGCAAGAGAATCCTAAAACAAATGAAAAGAAATTTTCAAACTTCAACACATTGAATTTAAAATAACACATAGAAAACATATTTCTTACAATTCGTTCAACTGTTTCTTCTGTAGACTTAGAACTCCATGTCCCTGATGGCTTCATACGGGTAACCTTCCACATCTCATGTCGGGGTGGTGGGGATGGAGGCCTTAAAGAATCTACACTATCCCCTTCGTCAATGGAAGTAGAATGTGCTTTAATCATTTTTTCTTGAAGCATCTTCTGCTCTAACAACTTATAACCACCACGGGACAATAAGTGTGGGGTATCATTATGTGCCTGATTGGCTTGTGCTTTCTTCCAAACATCCTATCATCAACATTCAAAATTCAATAATATGTTAATATAAACTATATCCAAATATAACAAGTGATATTAACCTTCCATTTTTCAGTTTGTCGAATCTGCACAAACTTCTGCCGAGTTGCTTCATCAAGGGATGCATATTCTGTACAATGATTTCTTCTTTCCTTTTACCATATATATAATTTGTTGTCAATTTTGATTTGAATTGACGAAACTTGACACCCACATCAGAAAGGACCTTTGCTTTCAAAGTTTCCACATTCGGAATGTTGTAATCTGTCTGCATTATTTGGGATAGTTAGTTCATAAACAAGTTTTGAATTGAACAAAGTATAAAAGAAATTTAGATTGAATAAAGTAAAAACAATTACATACCAGAATATCTTGCCAAATCATGTTTCTCTCCTGCTCGGTCACATGATCCCAGGACTCAGTTAAGATAGAGATCCTTTCACGAGAAAGTACTCCGAGATAACTTCTATATTTTTTGGCATATGGCCCAGTGGCCACACTAGTGTTGACATCAATAGACAATGGTATTTCGTCATATTTATTTATCTTCTTAAACATATTCTTTAATCTTGTAGGTCCTCTACCAGTTTTTGAACGAGCAACTTTATCATCTGCCATGTTCCTGTTATCAATCAAATATGATAAGCATCAAGAATATGAAATATAATATAAATTAGATATTGTAAAACTAAACATGAATCACATTAACGTACAAATATATATATATATATATATACATATATATTCCTTCATCATGATCATTTCGAATTGCATGTACAACATCAACAACATCCTCGTATTCTTTATTCATGGTCATTCTTGTAAATGATTCAATCTCACAAATGTCATTGTGTATATCGTCTGGGTCATTATGTTGTTTTTTTCCATGTAATACAACAAACCAGTGTTCAGACGTGGGATCTTGGATATAGAAAACTTGGGAAGCTTGATGTGCCATTATGAATGGTTTGTCATGATAACCTATCTTTCGAAAGTCAACCAAAGTCATTCCTGATTCATCAACTTTGACACCAGTCTTATTGTCAACCCACTTGCATTTGAAAACTGGTATAGTAAACTTGGTATAATTAACTTCCCAAATCTCTACTATGACACCATAATAAGGCATTGATCCCACAACAGGATTTTGATCCTTTGCAGTTGAAAACTGTAACATCCCGCCAAATTCTTTTCATATTTATATAATAAAAATAAAGGTAAACAAATATATTGAAGTGAACAAAATTATATATATGTAATGAAGTTTCTCCTCACAGGGAGTTTAATACATAATCGGTCAATTTTCCAAAACTTAAACAAAATACAGTAAAATAGAAAGACAGGCGATCTCCTAACAGAACAAGGCGATCTCCTATCAGAAAACGGCGATCTCCTATCAAAAAACAGAAAAAGGGTGATCGCCCAACAGAAATAGAAACAGGCGATCTCCTTCCGGCGACCACTCACCGAGGAACTTTACTTCCTGCAACGTCATCTGCTCCCGTGTAAATTATACACGATCATCACAGTTTTAAGAAAAAGCCAAACACAACACCAAAAACACAGGGTAAGCTAGATATTTGAAAAAGAGTTGAGATATGAAGCTTTAAAATCAAGATAAAACAAATTGAAGACACCCATGTAAAAACTATCAATTTTCTCATTCCCTTCACATGACCATCAAGTAATCACACATTTCACAATTTCTTCAAGAGTCTTTCAATTCACAAAATGCATCAAGTGTCTATCAATTTCAATGTTTCTCATTTCTCACATCAGACTTCCACTGACTCATCACACAAGACACTTGACACTACTTCTGGAAGACTCGTGCGTTGACTCAGGCTCAGAGATCTGCACCTGTCATACCACACCACTGTGAAATCCACACAGGGTCGCTGTGAAATCCACACAGCCATGCGCATACATAATCTCAATATCATCACTCTCCCGGTATGACAGGGTTAATTCATATAACAGGTCAAGCTCGTTCTCTTTCAAACAACTCACCCATACATATGAACCTCCTTCGACTCTCCAGACCTGAATAACTTCATCTATGTGATTCCATTATATCAGCAGAGTCAGGATATCTCCTTCTAGACAAGCCCCTAGTCAATACACATTACACACGATCTTACACGGTATTTTCTTTCCTGAAAATACTATGCCTTGATCCCACATTCACATCATTTAACACGTCATATAACACTTAAATGAACGATTCCAATCATAGCCAAACTCCTTCCAAGGTTCAGATTTTCGAATATCACATTTAAATCTCAAACAGTTTCAAACAACACAAAAACAGGGGAGTTCGAAAAACAACGCCAAAACCGGCGATCTCGTCCAAAAACAGGAGATTATGCAATAACAGTTGAAAAACCGACGCCCATGTCGCCCCATCATCTCAATCATTTAATATAAGGTTTTCGTTGGAAATAAGGCTAGCTTCCCTTACCTGGACTTGCGCAAAACACCAAGAGCTCCAAAACCCACCGAGCTTAAAGGATGCCTTAGCTCTGTTTTAGCGTCTGGTTTGTAGAACTTGCAGAGAACCTCCCAGGTGTTCCAAGGGTAGTCGTCGCTCGTCGTACTGGTGCTTGAGGGTGCCTGAGTCGCAGCGCGAAGGAGAGAAAAGAGAAAGATGAAGGTGAACCCACTCTTGAACCACTGCAACGTTCTTTGCCTCTCAGAAGTGGGTTTTTGAATCTTAAACCAACTTGTCCACAAAAGCTGCTGCCACCACCCACTCTGCAGGGAAGTTTGCGTGTACGCTTCCCTGAACAGTACGACCACGCGTGACTCTGCGCATGCCAACTCTTTGATGTCACTATTCTGAACCACCCTTTTTGTCTACGTGTCGCGCGTGCAGTACGTCTGATGCTGAGAGCCTGGGTCCCACCTTATCTGTGTGAAACTCGTCATCGCACGATAACCTTCCACCGATGACCGCTCGCGCGATGACTATCCACCGAGGCCTCATCCTGGAGGACGACCGATGTCTCTCCCTGGGAGACGACCGATGTGTCTCTCATACCGGCGATGACTGATATGCCTCATCCCGGTGATGACTGATTCCTCTTCCTGATGGACGACTGATTCCTCATCCTGGCAGACAACCGATGTATCACCCTGGAGGTCCACCGATGTCTCACACTGGCAGACAACCGATGTCTCACACTGGCAGACCACCGATGTCTCTCCCTGGCAGACCACTGATGTGTCTCCCATCCTGGTTGATGACCGATGTTCCTTTCATCCTGTTGGCGATCTCTTATCGCCCTTGTGTGTGACGAGAACACATCGCCTTACTCTGCTCACCGATGTCACATCGTCAGACCTTGCTGAAGGTTCTTCATCCCACTATGTTACGTCCAAGGTATCACCTCCACATGGCTTGGTGACGTCGGTAGCTTCACATTTCCAAGAATAGATCAGCACTACTCCTCGTGCGCCCATGCATGCAGCACTAGGGACGATTTCTTATGCTCAAGCATAGAGCTTCGCATGCCCAGCGTATCTAAGGCTTAACCCACACCTTGATACGCGTGGTTTTTGGAACCCACTATGGTTAATCCAGCATCTTGACCACATACTACGTGCTCTCCCGTCGATCACGTACACCATAGGCGATTGGCGATCATGTCTCCTCTAGGCGACAGGCGATTATGTGCCAGAGAAGTCGGAGATCGCCTCCGTCTTCAATAACGGCGATCTAGTAAAAGACTTCTTAACTACACTTTTCTTCCTTTACTCTTCTTGATCCACACATCAGCCGACCGACCTCTACCAGCTGACCCCAGACCTTGGGCGACGTCCGAGGTCCGACTACTACGAAACTTCATTTACCAGCTCTTTGTATTTTAAATAATAACATCCTCTGAAATTATTTAAATCTAACACTTTTATTCCAATTAAAATTTCTAGGTCCTTACATTCTCCCCAACAAGAAAAATTTTCGTCCTCGAAAATTGAATTACAAGGAAAAGAGGTATGGATAGGCTGCTCTCATTGGTTCTTCCAACTCCCAAGTTGAATCACCCGATCTGTCATCCCACACCACCTTCACCATGTTGATGATCTTGCCTCTGAGCTGCTTACTCTACTGATCGTTAATCCTGACTGGTTTCGCTCCAACAACAAGTCATCCCTGATCTGCACATCGTCTACTTCCAACACGTGACTAGGGTCTGTAAGATACTTCTTTAACTGTGACACGTGAAAGACATTATGCAGATTTGCTAATTGGGGAGGTAGGGCGATTTCATAAGCCACTGGACCGATCCTCCTTAAGATCTGATATGGCCCGACTAACTTAGGAGACAACTCCTTTGATCTGATAGCTCGTCCTACACCCTTGGTCGGTGTCACTTTCATAAATGCATGATCTCCAACTACAACTCCAAAGGTCTTCTCCTCATTGTCAACATTATCACTGCCTCTACAAGAGTTATTATCCTTGTTTTCATTTAAGGCCAGAAGTGTCTTCACAGCCTTGTCAGCTTCGTCCTCATAGCCACCACTAGAGTTGTTACCCTTGTCCTCATGAGCGACATAGAGTGGCTCCCTCAAGTTATTCTCTTCATATTTTCCAGATCCACAGGGGTTTCCCAACCAAACGATTCCTACTCACCTTCTTAGCAACTTCAACTTTGGGGATGGATAATGATTCACTTTCTAAGGCAGAGCCATCTGACGAAGATCCCTCTACCACTGTCATTAGCTGCGGTTACAACACCTTCCCACCACCCATCATACCACCAGGCATACACTGCTGATTCAAACTCAAGAGGGCGACCTGAATGGCGTTCAGGAGAGCATGGCTTGACTGTTAAGTGGTCTGAACATCGCATACCCAATTAATCAGTGGCTGCCACACTAGACGAAGGGACCCATTCCTCTAGTTTCTGTGGCCCTTCTTTATCAAGCAAATCATCGTACTGGACCTTCAGCAGCCTTGGAGACACACTCCAGATTTTTCATCTAAATCAGCATTCTCTAACGCCACCATCACGCCAGAGTGCCTCTATACTAGAACCGACCCGGAAGAACAGACACAGCTGACAATGCAGCATTGTTTCTAAGATCAGAAACGAAACGCTGACCACCACAACTGCCTATCTAAAGGATTAGCTGCAAATCCCATCCCATTAGAAACACAAGGCACGGAAAGTTCTGCTTCCACCTCCAACTTTCTGCAATTTACTAACATCGCTAGAAGAATTCAACATCATCATAACACGGCTTCCCCTTATTCTATCCATAGCCATTACCTCCTTCCCTTCTACGTTCACAGGCAGAACTGCATCCTCATTTGCCAAGTTCAGGAGACTTACGGCATCAGGAGCCTTAAATCTCAACCCACCATTTCCATACTCATCTTCCAAATCACGATCAACAAAACAGCATCCCTTCTGCATGAAGCTTTCTCTCTTATCCCAGTAACTTCTCCACCTAGTATTCTTCAGCAATTTCTCTGTCCAATTGAACTTTAGACATAAATACAATATCTCATCTTTCCTTTTAAGCTTGTGGTTAAGCTAGAGTCATCTCATGCTGTTTTATCGACATAAACATCTTCCAAGCTTCAAACAAAAGAAAATTTATTCTTTCATTCTTGGAACTTAACTCTGGTACTTCCCATGGATACACATGCTTAAGTCTTTAACCCTCAACATACTGCTTATTTACTCTCCATAACTTATATGTAGCTGAAACTAAACCTTGGTACAGCTAAATCTAACTTACACTTGCTTCTTTAATTCCATCAACTCAGCTGGAGCCATTGACACTAGTCCAGCTCCAGGTACCAAATCAATAGAGAATTCCACTTCTCTCTTAGGAGGTAATCCAGGTATTTCTTTTGGAAATACATCCATGAAATCTTTCACCACAGGTATCCTGCTTACGTCCTCTTCATTCTTCACTCCCAACCGAGCTAGGATTCACGAGGCACCTTGCACCAAGTTACCTGACTGAGACACCTCTGCCCCTGTCATGGCAAACACTCTCCCTGCTGCCTAAGGTCTGCTGCCTCCATTCCTCATCTGTTGGGAACCACCGGATTGAGTCATCCTATTTCTGCTAGGACAATCTCTAGAAATGTGCCCCATCTTTTGGCACGTGAAACATCTGGGTTTCCATGTTTGTTGCTGCTGGAACTGGGGCGAAACTGCTCCTGCCCGATGTGGTGGAGGTCCCGCATAAGGCTTGCTTTGTGGGTGCTGCACCTTGGCATTCCCACTGAAAGAACCCCCTGGGTGTTTCCACCATCTTTGCCTTCTTTACTAAGGCATGAAACTCTCTGATGCACATGGGTGCTATGGTCTTCTCCAGCTCATGCTTTAAACCTTCTTCAAACTTCCTACACCTCCAAGCCTCAAAGGTCGCCTGGTCATAGAATCGGGCGAGGTACTCAAACCGAGTAGCATAGGCGTTCACAGACATATCCCCCTACTCCAACCTTAGGGACTCAGCTTCCTTCGCAAACCTTGCGCTGTCTAGAAAGTATTTCTCCAGGAACCTCACCTTGAAGCTCTCCCAATCCAACACTTCCTCTCGGGCCTCCATCATCTGCTGAGTTCCCATCCACCAGAGCTCAGCTTCTCCAGACAGAAGATATGTGGCGAATACCAGCTTCTTATCTTCAGGGCAGGAGGTCGCCCTGAAGATTTTCTCTAAACCCCTGACCCATCGATCTGCTTGGTCAGGAGTAGCATCCCCACTGAACTTAGGTGGGTTGTGCCTGAGGAACTCGGTCAGTCCCATCTGCTCCTGAGGCTGACCGACGTTGGAAGCTGTTGCAGCCGATCTGGCGGTCTCCCAATGTTGTATTGTAGCTTGGTGATCCTGAGACATCGCCGCATTCTGCTGCTGGATGGCACTCGCCATCATCTCAATGGCCCTGGCGATCTGGCCCATTTCAGCAGAAGGTTGGGGAGGGGTAGGCTGTCTAGGAGCCATTCTTCTCTGTAGAAGATTAGGAAACTATTGGTTTCTATATCCCCTACAACTATAAGAATGAGATCGATAAGAAATCGATTCATTCAGGAGATAATATCTAGACCTTACAAAGGTCAGCATCTCAAAGTCATCAAGAATTTGAGCTCATCAACAGAATCATAATACTTATATCCTCAAGCAAAACACCAGAACAGCTACTGGTATACAACCATCAATCCAAACAACCACTTTCAATCAATTACAAAAACACTCCATAAAATGACGTAAATCACACCAGAATTCAATGTATGCTAAACATCAAACCTTTGGAATTAAGATTGAGAATCATCTCGATCCAGTTATGAGTGTGCACCCTCACCACTTTATCAAGACCCTCTCATTCTTAATACTAAGATTTTCAGTTAGGGCATATATTCACTAAAGCACACACAAAATTTCAATACAAAAACGTTTGAAAACCTTTCACTATAGTTGTTATTTAAAACTCAAATAAACTTTATGAGCAGAAGAAACACAATGGATCCACAGCCCTCAGGTCATCCTAAGGACGAACTGCTCTGATACCATTAATGTAACATCCCGCCAAATTCTTTTCATATTTATATAATAAAAATAAAGGTAAACAAATATATTGAAGTGAACAAAATTATATATATGTAATGAAGTTTCTCCTCACAGGGAGTTTAATACATAATCGGTCAATTTTCCAAAACTTAAACAAAATACAGTAAAATAGAAAGACAGGCGATCTCCTAACAGAACAAGGCGATCTCCTATCAGAAAACGGCGATCTCCTATAAAAAAACAGAAAAAGGGTGATCGCCCAACAGAAATAGAAACAGGCGATCTCCTTCTGGCGACCACTCACCGAGGAGCTCTACTTCCTGCAACGTCATCTGCTCCCGTGTAAATTATACACGATCATCACAGTTTTAAGAAAAAGCCAAACACAACACCAGATAAAAGGGTAAGTAGATATTTGAAAGAGAGTTGAGATATGAAGCTTTAAAATCAAGATAAAACAAATTGAAGACACCCACGTAAAAACTATCAATTTTCTCATTCCCTTCACATGACCATCAAGTAATCACACATTTCACAATTTCTTCAAGAGTCTTTCAATTCACAAAATGCATCAAGTGTCTATCAATTTCAATGTTTCTCATTTCTCACGTCAGACTTCCACTGACTTATCACACAAGACACTTGACACTACTTCCGGAAGACTCGTGCGTTGACTCAGGCTCAAAGATCTGCACCTGTCATACCACACCACTGTGAAATCCACACAGGGTCGCTGTGAAATTCACATAGCCATGCGCATACATAATCTCAATATCATCACTCTCCCGGTATGACAGGGTTAATTCATATAACAGGTCAAGCTCGTTCTCTTTCAAACAACTCACCCATACATATGAACCTCCTTCGACTCTCCACAACTGAATAACTTCATCTATGTGATTCCATTATATCAGCAGAGTCAGGATATCTCCTTCTAGACAAGCCCCTAGTCAATACACATTACACACGATCTTACACGGTATTTTCTTTCCTGAAAATACTATGCCTTGATCCCACATTCACAACATTCAACACGTCATATAACACTTAAATGAACGATTCCAATCACAGCAAAACTCATTCCAAGGTTCAGATTTTCGAATATCACATTTAAATCTCAAACAGTTTCAAACAACACCAAAAACAGGGAAGTTCAAAAAACAACGCCAAAACCGGCGATCTCGTCCGAAAACAGGGGATTTATGCAATAACAGTTGAAAACCGGCGACCCCGTCGCCCCATCATCTCAATCATCTAATATAAGGTTTTCGTTGGAAATAAGGCTAGCTTCCCTTACCTGGACTTGTGCAAAACACCAAGAGCTCCAAAACCCACCGAGCTTAAAGGATGCCTTAGCTCTGTTTTAGCGTCTGGTTTGTAGAACTTGCAGAGAACCTCCCAGGTGCTCCAAGGGTAGTCGTCGCTCGTCGTACTGGTGCTTGAGGGTGCCTGAGTCGCAGCGCGAAGGAGAGAAAAGAGAAGGATGAAGGTGAGCTCACTCTTTCACTCTTGAACCACTGCAACGTTCTTTTCCTCTCATAAGTGGGTTTTTGAATCTTAAACTAACTTGTCCCCAAAAGCCGCTGCCACCACCCACTCTGCAGAGAAGTTTGCGTGTACGCTTCCCTGAATAGTACGACTACGCGTGCCTCTTCGCAGGCCAACATTCTGATGTCACTATTCTGAACCACCCTTTTTGTCTACGTGTCGCGCGTGCAGTACGTCTCCTGCTGAGAGCCTGGGTCCCACCTTATCTGTGTGAAACTCGACATCGCGCGATAACCTTCCACTGATGACCGCTCGCGCGATGACTATCCACTGATGTCTCATACTGGCGGATGACCGATGTCTCTCCCTGGAAGACGACCGATGTCTCGCCCTGGCGATGACCGCATGCTTCGCGCCCTGGCGATGCCCGCAAGCCTCGCGCCCTGGTGATGACCGCATGCCTCGCGCCCGGCGATGCCCGCATGCCTCGCGCCCGGCGATGCCCGCATGCCTCGCGCCCTAGCGATGCCCGACGACACCACGCCTTGCTGAAGGTTCTTCATCCCACTATGTTACGTCCAAGGTATCATCTCCACATGACTTGGTGACGTCGGTAGCTTCACATTTCCAAGAGTAGATCAGCACCACTCCTCGTGCGCCCATGCATGCAATACTAAGGACGATCTCTTTTGCTCAAGCATAGAGCTTCGCATGCACAACGTATCTAAGGCTTAACCCACACCTTGATACGCGTGGTTGTTGGAACCCACTCTGGTTGATCCAGTATCCTGACCACATACTGAGTGCACTTCCGGCGATCATGTGCACCAGGCGACTTGAGATCACGTGTAATCTAGGCGACAGGCGATTATATGCCAGAGAAGTCGGAGATCGCCTCCGTCTTCAATAACGGCGATCTCGTAGAAGACTTCTTAACTACACTTTTCTTCCTTTACTCTTCTTAATCCTCACGTCAGCCGACCGACCTCTACCAGCTGACCCCAGACCTTGGGCGACGTCCGAGGTCCGACTACTACGAAACTTCATTTACCAGCTCTTTGTATTTTAAATAATAACGTCCTCTGAAAATTATTTAAATCTAACACTTTTATTCCAATTAAAGTTTCTAGGTCCTTACAACAATCATTAGGACATGAATGTATTTTTTTATATTCCATACCCATCGGACAAAGTATTTTTTTTGCCTCATAATTTCGATTGGGTAATGTATTTCCTTCTGGAAGCATGTCCTTTAGCAATTGGAGCAATTCAGTAAAGCTTTTATTGGTCCATCCATTCATTGCCTTCAAATTCATCAACCTTAACACTGTTGATAATCATGTGAAGTTAGTTGAACCAGGATACAAAGGAGTCTCTGCATCATTAGACATATTTTCAAAAACTGTATTAGCAAAAGATTCTGCTCCCACATCACGAATCATGTCTTCTAATCTATCATCCATTGAGAAATCAACTTCCTCCGAAGCTCCGCACACACTTGGCATGTCTAAATATTCACCATGGCATGTCCATGTTGTATAATTTTTCAAAAATCCATCACACAAAACATGTTCTCTAATTTCAGAAACACTCAATATCCTTCCATTCAAACAATTGGCACAAGAACACCTTATTCTTACTCCATTATCATTACTCTCGGCATTATGTTTTGCAAACTGTAAGAATTCTTCAACCCCTTTTTCGTAAGCATCACTTATCCTTGGTGTATTAATCCAACTCCAATCCATAGAACTAGTAAACTAAGAAAATATAAATCAGAATTGCCAAGGGTCGGACACCCCTAGACTCAGAATCAACGTATTCCATATAATCAAATGTACTACTTAATTTATTATAAAACTAAATCAAAATTGCCGAAGGTCGGACACCTTCGGACTTAGAATTAGTACGTTGTTCAATATGTAAAAAAAATATCTAATCATTAAAACTAAATCAAAATTGCCGAAGGTCGGACACCTCCAGACTCAAAATCAGGACATTCAATATATAAAAAGTTATCTAATCATTGAAAACTAAATCAAACTTTCCAAAGGTCGAACACCTTCAGGCTCAAAATTAGGACCTTCAATATATCTAATCATTAAAAAATAAATTCAAACTGCCGAAGGTCGGACACCTTCAGTCTCAGAATCAGTGCGTTAATATATAAAAATAATATATACTTAAAACAAACACGTTCAAAATATAGTAAATAAATTTTAATATATTATTAAATAATAAATTAAAACATACTAACCTGAAAAGTGGAGCGAATCTGAAAAACGGAGAAGTTAGCGCGTACGCGCGGGAAATTTGTTAAGAAGCTTCAATGCTAGGAAGAGATGTTGGAGATGAAGGAGAGCACCGACACAGTGGCAGGCACGGCACGATGGCAGGCGCAGCACGGTGGCAGGCAGGGCCCGATGGCAAGCGCGGCGCAGTGGCAGCGGACCGTCGTCTGCTGCAGTGAGTGTGCCGCTGGCTCACGGAGAACCGACGTCGGTCGGGGCAAGGGCGGACGTCGCGCTGACTGATAGAGAAGAGTGGACACTTGTCAAGAATGGTGGCGGTGAGTGAGGAGAGTCGCTGGAATGGCGACGGTGAGTGAGGAGGCTCGTCTGGAATGGCAGCGGTGAGTGAGGAGGTGGTGGCTGCAGCGTGGGAGTAGGGTGGCGTGGGGAGGGTGCGGGTTTGGGTGAGAAGACCAGTGAGAGAGAAAGTGTCATTGGGTACCAAAAATGGAAGAGAGGGAAGAGAGGGAAAGTGAGAGTGCTGGATGTGTGCTGCCTTTTTTTTTTCAATTTTCCCAACATATAACGACGGTTCCTTATGGAACCGTCTTTGATTCTCGCCCAGCAGACTGTTAACAACGGTTCCTTAGGTAACTGTCTTTGAAAATGCAAAAAAGATTGAAAAAACTACGAAATTGCCACCGCGTTGCTTATGACGACTGTTCTCTACGAACCGTCTTTAAAGGTGAGTCGTTAATTACGTATTTTGTACTAGTGTTTGAGAAAGAGATTAAGACAAAACTTTGAAGAAAGACAAGCAAGAAAAAGATACACAAAAAGAGCTCAAAGATACTTACTAAACTTTTAACAATGAAGTTCTATTCGTCCTAGAATTTTATAAAAGCAAAAGGATAAAATTCCACAAGATGAAATCAATTTGCCAAATAAAATGAATCCACTGTATAGAAAGATAATTTGGACAACAAAGAAGGTGATGTTTTTGCGTCAAATTTATTTTTTTTATCCTTGTTTTGGGTTTATGGAATTAAAATGTCCATAATTCATGTCATGCATATTTTTATTCACTTCCAATTGTCCAAAAAAAAGTTTGGGATTCAAATTTAAATGAACACTTGAAATCTATGTTTGGAACTAAATCTACTTCCACTTAAACAAATTTCTAGTTACTTTTATATCTTCACAATTAAAAGCAAAATAAGAGAGGCAAAAGATAAGGACTCCTAGAACACTAAAGAACATAAGACTCAAGTAAAAAGAGATAAGAACAAAAGGACATATAAAAATTCAAAAGTGGTATTTAAAGTGCTAATGAATTAAAAAAGCGGAATTGTAAATGACAGGAAAGTAAAGGCAGAATTTAAATCGCTTGAAAGTAAACACAAGAATTTAAAGGTGCAAGAAAGTAAAGTGTCAAATCAACTCAAAGCAAAATAAAGCTTAAAAACCAAAGCTCTGATAACCACATGATGTGAGTTGAATTTTAGATGTTTTCATTTAAGGTGACACTTTACTTTAGGATTGAGATTTTAGGAATTAAAGGTGATGACCTTAGGAAAATTCCCACTGGACACTAACTTAACCAAGTGGTTAAGTAGTTGTGAAGGTGCATTTCACAAAGGCAAAGTTAAAGACATTGTAAGGTGAGAATGTATGCAATTGCGGAATAGAAGAAGGAAGCTAGCAAACATCAATGATGGTCAAGGCCAACCAAATGATGAACCCTACTCAATTAAGGGTGCCAAAACCGAGAGCAAAACCCAAGAAAAAAAAAGCGAGGAAAATTAACATAAATGGATAGGAATCATGAAGGAAAGATGGAAGAAGGAACTTATGGATGTGGTGGTGGAAGGTCACGCCACTTGGTGTGTGGAAACCACCAAGATAAGTGCTAGGTCACCACTTGAGAGTTTCATTCTCATCAAGATAAGACCAAAGGAAGAGGAGATAACACTCACTCAAACTCACATAATATTTGTGCAGAGTAACTTTACTTAAATTTCAACTTGTTTTATTCTTAAGAAGACCAGTAGGAAGAACTTGAGAGGCTCTGGTCTTTGTCCATTTCTTCCTCTGGTGAGGTCTTCACTTAAATGTTGAGATGACATTTTATAGTATGCATCCTTGGTCATCTTCTTGTTTTCTTGGTTTGTATCATACCTCATGTGTTTATTTTATATATTCATCTAATCATTATGAGTATAAATATTATAATTTATCAACAAAATAAAATTATCATAAGTTACCAATTTTTATGAAACTTAATTTTTTTTTCCAAAGCCCATCATTCATCCAATCACACATATGATTGTTTTGATGATAGTTTCTCTCCTTATATAGGCCATTTGGCCTCGTAAAATTGTTCAAAACATAACATCTACCAATCTTATTCCTAATACTATCACATCCCCTTAATCTTAATATTACTAGGTCTTCAGATTTTGTTCAAACTTTAAGTTATGACTTAAAACATTATCACTAAAGCAACTAATATAGTGTTTGAGCGACAATGTTTTGTCACAATAATAATTGTAACAACCAATTCAACGTTGAAGTTATGTATGAAAAAAACACAAAACAAATGGTTGAACAAATTGTAACCACAAATTGGAACCTGATTGAAAAAAAGTTCACACAATCAATCTAAAACCTAAGATAGAATTCAGAAAATGTAAAATTTATAAAGATGAAAATTTGTAATAAAGTAATAATAAAATGTTTTAAATTTATTTCCAGATTTTTAAAAAACACATCCATGCTCTTTTTAATATAACTATACTTTAAACAGAAATCTTACAACTCATATATTACTATACAATTATGCAAAAAAAAAAAAAAATTAAAAATATATAATCAGTTGAACACGAGTTATACAAATGTCTGGATACTTACTTTTAAGTTTAACTATCTTTTTTTTTTTACTTGTAAATATAAGAAAATATATATATCACAGGTTCATTATGAAAGCCAGTTAGCATTATTTGCTTTTACTAAGATATTTGGGTAAAAAATTCCCTGAGCCTCAGTTCATTTAATCCTGATACCAAAAGTAAAAATAGGTCACCGAAAATTTAATTTTAATTAAATAAATGAATTTTTTAGTGATAAATTAAACAATAAGAAATTAGCCAAAAGTTGTTCATGTTTTAGTTCACAATTAATTCGGTGATCTTTTATATTTAAATTCAAAACTAACAAACCAAATTATCGGCTAAAAATTAATCTTTAAAATAACAAAAATGATAAATTGTTACAATATAAATCATTCAAATTTTTAAAAAATTTACATCCTAATCACCAACATAATATTGAATTGCTAATTTGAATTAATTGAAAACTTTAGTATTTTTTAAATACAGTTCCTAATGGTGGAGCAGTTAATGCTATTGCAAGGTAGGTTAGAAATATTGAGTTTAACGGCTTAATTAGCCCATATTTTAAGATTATATAACCCACCTAGCTTAAACTTTTTACATAGCCTATGGCACCTTTTAAATAATATATTTGAAATTTGATTCACTTATTTGATATAGATAACATTTTATGACTTAATTTGACATTTTAAATTTTTTTATGTAAATCCTCAAAATAACTAAATCTGAAATTGTGTTTATATTTTATAGTATGCCTTGTTAAACAAGACTACTAATATATATATATATATATATATATATATATATATATATATATATATATATATATATATATATAAAATAAAACTACAATCACACAAAACACAAACATATTTAAAATTCGAAATAAAATAACAAGAAGTCATAGATTGTACATTATTTTTAATGTTTAAATTATATTTTTCTTTTATTTTCTTCCTTTTACATTTATTAATGTTTTCTTAATACTCACCTCACTGGCCTTTCAGTTGGTTTAATAAAAACAAGTTAAGGTGTACTTTTTTGTTGGTTCTTGATCTCGCCGCGGACTCAAGCGTGGAGAGATTGTCTCGTCACTCCTTCGTTTGACTTCCTATCTGCTGCGCGTTCTGCAAGGAGGTTCCAGGGACCTTCGACGACTCCCAGCGGTACCTGCAAAACATGCGAACGGCGCCTCTAGCGGCCGTTGTGGCTCCGACGCTCAAGTCAGGCAACGAGAACACCGAAAGGTCTCTCTCAGACTTCTCTGTGTGAGACCGTGTGTGTGTGTCCTCAGTCCTCTTTGATTCGAAGACTGAGTTCTCTTTGGATTTGTGTTGTGTATCTGAGGTAAAGATCGCCTACCTGGTTTGGTGTTCTTCTTCCTCATATAAACTCTGCGTAGCCCCTACAGGCTACCTCTAGGTTCACTTAATTACTCTGCAGTGCCGTTTCCACTTCCCAGGGTGCTTTGCGTGCCAGCTTTCTCCACTTGAGTGCCAGGTCTGACAGGGGTGGTCGCGTGGGTTCCTCTCAACCCCTTCGACTTCTGTGCCTACCTGCCTTACCTATTCTCTGGGAACATCTTTACCATCCACGTGGCAGACATGCAACCCTACTGGGAGATGATGGGTTCTCGTCCAGCAGGATTCTGCACTTAACTGCGTCTTCTCATCTTCCTGCGTGGTCGTCTCGCGACTAAGAACGCTCTCAGCCTCTGGGCACTTTACTGATCATCGGTTGCGTTGTTCACATCGCGCGGCCGATGTCACCTCAACACACACCGATGACCGATGTGATACTTCACGTCCTCGTGCTCTGCTTATGGGATCAGGCGAGGTCCTTGGGTAACGTTCTTGCTGGGAGCCTGGGTCCCAGTTTAACACGTGTTGACAAGGAACCCCCGACGACTGATCATTCTCCATGCACCGATGACTGATCACAATGCATATACCGATGACAGATCACTCTGAACGCACCGATGACTGATCGGTGCTTCGTCCCTTCTCGCACTCTTCTTCCAGGCGCTCAAGTAGGAACTGATCTGCTGGTGGCGGTCGCTCGGTAGCTGACCACTGATCGCCGTTCTTGAACGATCTCCACCCTGGTTCATCTGCTTTTACGTGCCACGCGTCACTCTGTGATTGGCCCACGTGGTCATCTGCTTCTGACGTCATCGCCTACCGATGACCGACCGGATCACAAGCCCCCCAGTCTCGAGCTGTGAACTTGTTCTCAGCGAAGAGACTAAGTGGTCTTCGTTGCCAAAGGGAAGAAGGAGCTCGAAGCTGATGTACCTGAGACCATGGCTGCTGGTGTCGAGGTTCTGATAGATGGGTTCCATGGGCTGGCAGCAGGTTCACTGCGTCCTACCAGACTCGGACTCTACCCCACCTAGCCTCCACCATGCAGTGGCCGACGGTAGGCCCATTCCTCCTTCTTGAGCTTCTTCCCTTGCCACTTCTCCTTGTGTGTAATTTCTCTTGCTGCTACAAATTCGTATGTAATCTTGTATGCATAAGTTCGTGTTGGATGACTGACCTGATGGCGTCTAAATGCTTCGACTGATCGTCCAAGACCTTGTTTGGGCAAGCTTTTATACTAAGGGCTTTGCTACCGACCACCGACTAGCATGTTAGCGCACCACCGATCAGTCATCGCGCTTTATGCTTCGCATTACTTCCGCGTCACTCCAGCGCTAAGTGCATAGAGGACCCGACCTCTGAAGTTGATGCCTGTGTTTTGGGGAAGAGGACTGCTTCTTGATGACCCCTCTTGCCTTAGCCTTGCTGTAGGAAGTTGAGGTGAGGTCTTTCTCCTCTCGCCCCAGCCTCGCTGTAACAAGTCGAGGTGAGGACCTTTTATCTCGCCTCAGCCCCGCTGTATAAAGTCGAGGTGAGGGCTTTCTCTGTAGTCTTAACCTTTCTCTGTGGGCTTGGTTCCTTTGCCTCAACCTTGCCGTAAGAAGCAGAGGGAGAGGACTTTCTCTGCCTGCACCCTGCTGTATAAAGTCGAGGGCGAGGACTTTCTCTAGCCTCAACCTTGCGGTAAAAACCAGAGGTAGAGGACTTTTCTCTGTTGCCTTGCCCTTGCTGTAGGAAGCAGAGGATAAGGACTTGGTTTTCTTGCCTCAACCTTGCTGTAAGAAGCAGAGGAAGAGGACCTTCTCTACTGAGTGGGTGCATGCTCCCAGGGGAGCACCAGGGGTGGCTGTCTAAGCGCACTCGCCAGGCGCATCCCTGCCTGCATGGTATCACCGTACGCCCTTTGAGTGGGCAACTCCTCTTCTTCTGGTTTGGAATCATGCGGGGTGCATGCGTAACGCTCTCGCTGGGAGCCTGGGTCCCAGCTTAACACGTGTTAACAAGACCCCGATGACAAACCTTCTTCTGGAATCATGCGAGGTGCGTGCGTAACGCTCTCGCTGGGAACCTGGGTCCCAGCTTAACACGTGTTAGCACGACCTCGATGACCAGCCTTATTTTGGAATCATGCGAGGTGCATGCGTAACGCTCTCGCTGGGAACCTGGGTCCCAGCTTAACACGTGTTAGCACGACCTCGATGACCAGCCTTATTTTGGAATCATGCGAGGTGCATGCGTAACGCTCTCGCTGGGAACCTGGGTCCCAGCTTAACACGTGTTAGCACGACCTCGATGACCAGCCTTATTTTGGAATCATGCGAGGTGCATGCGTAACGCTCTCGCTGGGAACCTGGGTCCCAGCTTAACACGTGTTAACATGACCCCGATGACCAATGGACCGACCGAGTACTTACCCCGACATGCACCGACGGCTGATCTTGCTTTGGGTGCACCGATGACTGATCGAGCTCTGCTTCTTGGTGCTTAAACGCGACGGTGATGTCTTATTACGGGGAAGAAGAGTTTTACTTGTTGACCCCTCTTGCTTGCCCCGAGTTCATCGACCTTTGGGTCTGATTCCTCTTGGATGTTTCTCGAAATCTTCCCTTTCCCTCTCTTGGTTTTCCTAGAACTCCCGAGTTCCCAAATTTTGGCCACCTGCACTCACTCCTGGGGTGAGGAGAACATAGGTCAGTGGTCCGTACTCGCGCCTGGGGCGAGCAGGCTCCAACTGATCCCTTGGACTTGTATTTGGGGCAAGCAGAACTTGAAATTGGGAAACATGTGCACACTTGACATACTGAAATCTTTTCTTATTGGGTGGCTTCGTTAGTGCCCCCTGATTTGCTCAACTATTTACAGTACATACATTGATTGTGTTCAGTGCAAGAACGCATCTACCTTACAACTTAACTGAAGTAGAAACTTAAGTGTGTAGCGTTCCACGTCTATGGGATAGGTGCTCCATCCAGGGTCTCCAGCCGATAGGCTCCATTCTCCAGCGCCTCAACCACTCTGTATGGGCCCTGGCGATGACCGACCTGGCGAGCACACCATTCTTCTAGCAACGACGAAAAGCTGTCCTTAACTTCAAACTTGTTCGCGCCTCCCAAGTTCTCCATAAGCTCGCTGCTTCCCTTTTGTTACACCATCGCGAGGTGTGTTAAAGCGGACTGACTGGACTTCCTTGAACTTGTGTGGGAAACTCATGACTTCAAGCGCTTCTCCAATCTCTCTTTCTCCTGCAAACGTGCAGAAATCCCACACTATCTGGGGTTTGGGGAGGTTCACAGAAGCGTAACCCTCGTTCATCCAGGCCTTGGGATCGAATGGCGGATATACTAAGCCAACAGCTAGAGAACTGGGCCCTTCGCCTTTCTCTTTGCAACTTCCTATCGCTGAGCTTAAAGACTTTGCCTCAGCTTCCATCTGAGCTACCTGGGAGCCCCCCCAGCGTTGCATCCTCCATCACCTCACGTCCCCATGCACAGGGACCTCGTGTTGCTGATCGCCTGTCTGAGATCCCGAAGCGCGATCACCTTGTGTCCCTCGCAGGTAATCGGTCAGGAATCCTGTCTTCACTAACTCAGCAAGTTGACGCCCCAACGCCAGGCATGTGCGGAGTGTGTGTCCATAAGCCTGATGGAACTCACACCACTCGTCCTTCCGCCTTCCAAGTACCTCGTCAGTTTTCTCTGGTACCCGGAGTCTCGCAGCCACGGCAGGGATGGCGATCAGCTCTGCCAACTCTATCACGAAATCATACCTAGGGGGTGTGTTGTTCTCCCTTGCACGCCCCCTGGGCTGGTTCTTGCTGGGTGCATATGGACGAGGCCTTCCCTGTGCCTTCCTCTCCTCCTTGGTCTCATACACCCTCACCTGCTGCTGCCTCCCCTGACCTCCGCGCGGCTCCGTCGGCGCAGTGCTGCCTCTCTTCTCAGAGACCTCTGTCTCTGCTACAATGTGCGCCACTGCTCGTCGCCGAATCTCAGCAAAGGTGGCAGGGTGGCTCCTGATGAGCGATTCGCCGAAAGGGCCAGGTAGCACGCCTTTCTTGAACGCATGTACCAGCATGCTCTCATCCTTGCAGGGCAGTTTCACCACCCGCGCACCAAAGCGGTTGAGGAAGTCCTTCAGCGATTCACCCTGGTTCTGGCGCACGTCGAACAGGTCGTAAGCTACCACCGGCGGCGCCCTGTTGACTATATACTGCTCCGTGAACAGCTTTGAGAACTGATGGAAGGAGGTGATGTGGCCCTCCGGCAGGCTCACGAACCACTCCATAGCCACTCCGCTCAGCGTGCTCATAAACATTTTGCAGTATACTGCGTCTGAACCTCCAGACAGCATCATTTGAGTGTGGAAAGCTGTCAAATGTGCCTCTGGGTCTTCCACCCCCGTGAACGACGCCTTCACTCCCACCAAGTTAGGGGGTACCGCCGTGTTCATGATCTCGGGGGAGAAGGGCATGGGAAATGCCCTAGGGGGCGACGGCGGCATCGACGTTCTGTCTTCGGATACGCGCTCATTCTGCGCCTGCAGCTCCCTACGCAACTCCTCGTTTACGCGGTCCAACTCTTCATTCCTGCTGTGTGATGCAGTCAGCTCTGCATGCATCTTCTCCTGCTCAGCTCTCGATGCCGCAACGTTCTCCTGCAGCGCGCGCATCATGTCCATGACCTGCGCCATGGTCACAGTTCCTTCACCAGCAGGTGGTGGAGGTGTCGTTTGTCTGGCTCTTCTACTCATCTGTGCGATTTCTTATTCTCGTTCTCGTGTATGGGGGCTTCGTTTTACTTCGGGCCCCACGGTGGGCGCCAAATGATCTCGCCGCGGACTCAAGCGTGGAGAGATTGCCTCGTCACTCCTTCGTTTGACTTCCTATCTGCTGCGCGTTCTGTAAGGAGGTTCCAGGGACCTTCGACGACTCCCAGCGGTACCTGCAAAACATGCGAACGGCGCCTCTAGCGGCCGTTGTGGCTCCGACGCTCAAGTCAGGCAACGAGAACACCGAAAGGTCTCTCTCAGACTTCTCTGTGTGAGACCGTGTGTGTGTGTCCTCAGTCCTCTTTGATTCGAAGACTGAGTGCTCTTTGGATTTGTGTTGTGTATCTGAGGTAAAGATCGCCTACCTGGTTTGGTGTTCTTCTTCCTCATATAAACCCTGCGTAGCCCCTACAGGCTACCTCTAGGTTCACTTAATTACTCTGCAGTGCCGTTTCCACTTCCCAGGGTGCTTTGCGTGCCAGCTTTCTCCACTTGAGTGCCAGGTCTGACAGGGGTGGTCGCGTGGGTTTCTCTCAACCCCTTCGACTTCTGTGCCTACCTGCCTTACCTATTCTCTGGGAACATCTTTACCATCCACGTGGCAGACATGCAACCCTACTGGGAGATGATGGGTTCTCGTCCAGCAGGATTCTGCACTTAACTGCGTCTTCTCATCTTCCTGCGTGGTCGTCTCGCGACTAAGAACGCTCTCAGCCTCTGGGCACTTTACTGATCATCGGTTGCGTTGTTCACATCGCGCGGCCGATGTCACCTCAACACACACCGATGACCGATGTGATACTTCACGTCCTCGTGCTCTGCTTATGGGATCAGGCGAGGTCCTTGGGTAACGTTCTTGCTGGGAGCCTGGGTCCCAGTTTAACACGTGTTGACAAGGAACCCCCGACGACTGATCATTCTCCATGCACCGATGACTGATCACAATGCATATACCGATGACAGATCACTCTGAACGCACCGATGACTGATCGGTGCTTCGTCCCTTCTCGCACTCTTCTTCCAGGCGCTCAAGTAGGAACTGATCTGCTGGTGGCGGTCGCTCGGTAGCTGACCACTGATCGCCGTTCTTGAACGATCTCCACCCTGGTTCATCTGCTTTTACGTGCCACGCGTCACTCTGTGATTGGCCCACGTGGTCATCTGCTTCTGACGTCATCGCCTACCGATGACCGACCGGATCAGTTCTAAAAATATTTTGAAATAAACAATGAGAAAGTGATTGAGTTGCTTAGATACCAAGCAATAAGTTTCTTACAGCGTCTTTATAATAGGTTTAAGTACTTTATACAATATCTTACATTTTAATTTAATCATAACTCTTATTATACACTAAATAAATAAGTTAAAAAAAACTAAAAGTGATCAAAAGGTATTCTTTTATATAATTTTTTTATGAAAATACTAAACACAATGACTAATTTAAAACCCCATATATTTATTTTCTTCAAAAAAAATTTACCCATTTTTTTTTAAATAACTCCTAACACCCACAATATGAGTTATGGGGCAATTGGTCCAAAAGAATATTTTTTATATTACCATATTAACATTTTTTTTTGTTTTTATAAAAAAAAAGTTGTTCTCATACTTTTTTTAAATGAATGTAAAATAAACCATAAGAGATAAAAAAAAGTTTATTCATTTTTTTATTTCGGTTTTTCTAATTTTATATTATTGACAATGAAAAATAATATAACATTTTTATCAACATGTGTAAAGCGCAATTATAATTCTGAAATGTATAATTATGTTAAATAATGTTGTCATCATGTTGTATATTTTGTAAGAACTTATAATATTTTTATTTTATAAAAATAATGTAAATCATTTTTTCGCCCCACTATAAAAAATTTTTGGATACGTAAGTTATATATGAAACTTAATTTTTATCCGTGAAATTGTATAAAATAATTGTTGAACAAGGCTTTGATATTTTTAAATTCCAATGAAATGCATGAAAATTTTTGCTGCTGGTGGAGTGTGCGTGTCTAGAATAGTTGAAATTGTTAATCCAATTTAGTTGATGATAAAAGGTTGTTTGATTTTAATCCTTTTGAAAAAGATGTGTTTTTAAAGGAAAGTGAAAAATCAACTTGTTGAAATTTTGATTCAACTGGTTGTTTTACACTTGGTTGTTTTTAAAACAGTTTTGAAAAGTTTAACTTTGTTTGACTTTACTGTCAAGTCAATTCAATAAGTTGTTTCGTTTTTTCAATCGGTTGATTTTCTGAAAATCTTAACAAAATTTTGTTAAGATTTACCAAACTATTTTTAATGATCCTAACTGTAACATCCCTGAATTTCTACTCATATATATATATATATATATATATATATATATATATATATATATATATATATATATATATATATATACTAAAAATAAAACAGATAATATGAAATTAACATATACATACATCTATCTCATAAATGTATTTCAAAATAAACATCCCTCTTCGCAGGGATTTTAATACATACATCAAAGTTTTAAAAAAAAACAAAATACAGCATTCAAATTATCTATCCCTTTTCTCCAAAAACTCACTGAGGAGCTCTGTAAGGACCTAGAAAATTTTATTGGAATGAAAGTGATATATTTTAAGTGAATACTAAGTATGTTTTTATTTAAAATATAAAGGAAGGAAAGTGTAGCTTAGAAGTCTACGAGATCGCTGTTGTTGAAGACGGAGGCGATCTCCGACTTCTCTGGTACATAATCGCCTGTCGCCTAGAGTACACATGATCGCCAATCGCCTATGGTGTACATGATCGCCGAAAGCGCACTTAGTATGTGGTCAAGATGCTGGATCAACCATAGTGGGTTCCAAAAACCACGCGTATCAAGGTGTGGGTTGAGCCTTAGATACGCTGTGCATGTGAAGCTCTATGCTTGAGCATAAGAAATCGTCCTTAGTGTTGCATGCATGGGCGCACGAGGAGTAGTGCTGATCTATTCTTGGAAATGTGAAACTACCGACGTCACCAAGCCATGTGGAGGTGGTACCTTGGACGTAACATAATGGGAGGATGAACCTTCAGCAAGGTGTGACGAGGTGACATCGGTGACCAGAGTAAGGCGATGTGTTCTCGTCACACACAAGGGCGATAAGAGATTGCCAACAGGATGAGAGGAACATCAGTCATCAACCAGGATGGGAGACACATCGGTGGTCTGCCAGGGTGAGACATCGGTGGTCTGCCAGGGTGAGACATCGGTTGTCTGCCAGGGTGGGACATCGGTGGTCCTCCAGGGTGAGACATCAGTCGTCCGTCAGGAAGAGGAATCAGTCGTCCGTCAGGAAGAGGAATCAGTCATCGCCAGTATGAGAGGCATCGATCATCGCCGGTATGAGAGGCATGGTCATCGCGCGAGCAGTCATCGGTGGATGGTTATCGCGCGATGTCGTGTTTCACATAGATAAGGTGGGACCCAGGCTCCCAGCGTGAACATTCTGCATGCGTGACACGTAGACAAAAAGGGTGTTTCAGAATAGTTAGCATCAGAGAGTTGGTATGCGCAGAAAACCCACGTGGTCATACTGTTCAAGGAAGTGTGCACGCAAGGTTGCTCAGAGAGTGGGTAATGGTAGTGAAGGCTAAAGAGCCGTTCGACATTAAGAGCTGAGGGAATCAGCTCATTTAGTTCCCCTTTCTCCTTTCTCCTCCACTCGAAGACGCGGCTATCCTCACGTACCAGTGCTACGATCGGCGACTGCCATTGTCCTCTTGGGAAGTTACTCTGCAAGTTTTCTGCTCAAAGCCCTAAAACAGAGTAAGTCGTTTTGCTCTGTTCTTTGAGTTTAGTCTAAATTTAAGAGGGTCGTCTTTGCATAGGTTGTGCATACAACTCTTTTAACTTCAGAAATCGTCTCTATTAATGCAGAAAATGAGTAATCTCGTTAGTTTTTTTATCGGGACTCTATGGTGCAGGTTAAGGCATCCTTGAGTTCTCGGTGGGTTTGGAGCTCTTAGTGAGATTTTACGCAAGTCCAGGTAAGGGAAGCTAGCTTTATTTTCAAGAAAACCTTAAGCTAGAAGATTTTGATGTTGGGGCGACGTGGTCGCCGGTTTCAAATGTTATTGCAAAATCCCCTGTTTTTGGACGTGATCGCCGGTTTTAATGTTGATTTCGAACTCCCCTGTTTTAGTGTCGTTTGAAACTGTTTGAGATTGAAATGTGAAATGCATGTGATATTCGAAAATCTGAACCTTGGAATGATTGTTGCTGTGATTGGAATCGTTCATTTAAGTGTTACATGATGTGTTGAATGTTGTGAATGTGGGATCAAGGCATAGTATTTTCAGGAAAGAAAATACCGTGTAAGATTGTGTAGAATGTGCATTGATCGGTGATTTCTATAATGAGATATCCTAACTCTCCTGATATAATGGAATCATATAGATGAAGTTATTCAGGCGTTGAGAGTCGATGGAGGTTCATATGTATGCTAAGTGGTTTGAAAGATAACTACTTGACCTGTTGTATGGATTAACCCTGTCATACTAGGAGAGTGATGAGATTGAGATTGAGATTATGTTTATGCGCATAGCTGTGGGAACTTTACAGCAATGTAGTATGACAGGTGCAGATCTCTGAGTCTAGTCAATGCACGAGTCTTCCGGAAGTAGTGTCAAGTGTCCATGTGTGATGAGTCAGTGGAAGTCTGACGTGAGAAAGATGATTATTGAAATTTGATAGACACTTGATGGATTATGTGAAATGAATGACACTTGAGGGAATTATGAAATGTGTGAATATTGGATGGATTACGTTAATACCAAGTTTCATGTTTTAAAGTTTTAAAAATATCTAGCTTACCCCTGCGTTTTGTTTTGTGTTTGTTTTCTTTAAAACTGTGATGATCGTGTGTAATTTACATGGGAGCAGATGATGTTGCAGGTAGTGGAGCTCCTCAGTGAGTGGATGGACAAGGAGATCGCCTGTTCTTGTGCTGTAGTTTATTTTATTTTGAAACTGGATGGTTATGTATTAAAATTCCCTAGAGAAGGGATATTATTTTGAAATACAATGTACTGATGGATGTATTTTATTATATATTCATATATTAATTTTGATATTATTGTTTTACCTTTATTTTATTATATAAATAAGAATAAGATATTGAGGGGCGTTACAAGCTCTATCACCTGCAACCTTGTCTGCTCCCATGTAAATTAACACGATCATCACAGATTAAAGAAAACAAAACACAAAACAAAAAACAAAACACAGGGTAAGCTAGCTATTTTTAAAACTTCAAATACGAAACTTTATATCAACATAAACCATCAATATTCACACATTTCACAATTTCCCCAAGTGTCTATCAGGTACATCATCCACATTACTCTTGTCAGATTTCTACTGACTCACTACACATAGACACTTGACTCTACTTTCGGAAGACTCGTGCATTGACTCAGACTCAGAGATCTGCACCTGTCATACTATATCACTGTGAATCCACACAGCTATGCGCATAAATAATCTCAAAATCATCTCTCTCCTAGTATGACAGGGTTAATTCATATAACAGGTTTAGTTAGTTATCTTTCAAACAACTTACCCATTCATATGAACCTCCCTCGACTCTCACCACCTGAATAACTTCATCTATATGATTCCATTATCTCAGGAGAGTCAGGATATCTCCTTCTAGACGAATCCCTAGTCAATGCACATTCTACACGATCTTAACACGGTATTTTCTTTCCTGAAAATACTATGCCTTGATCACACTTTCACGTCATTCCATATATCATACAACATATCCATGAACGATTCAATCATATCATATTTTAAACCTTTTCTAAACAATCCAAATCACAAAAATGAAATCATACCAAAGTTTAGAATTTCGAAGATCATATACATTTCACAGCATCTACTATATTTAAAATTTCACATTTCAATCTCAAACAATTTCCGATCTACACAAAAACAAGGCATCGTGCAAGAAAATTTGAAACTGGTGACCACGTCACCCCAACTTCAGAATCTTCTAGCCTAAGGTTTTATTGAAAAAAAAATAAACTAGCTTCCCTTACCTGGATTTGAGCAGATGCTCACTAAGGTTCCAAACCCACCAAAAACTTAAGGATGCCCTAACCTGCACCATAGAGTTTTGATCACAAATCTAACTAGATCACTCATTTTCTGCGTTAACAGAGACGAACTCTGAAGCTAAAAGAGTCACATGCAAAGCCTATGCAGAGACGACCCTCTCAAGTTCAGAATCGACTTAAAGAACAGGGCAAAACAAACTTACTCTGTTTAAGCTTTTGATCGGAAAACTTGCAGAGTAAAACGCCAGGAGTCCAGGGGCAGTCGCCGATCGTAGAACTGGTACGTGTGGAAGTCCGAAACGTAGAGGGAAGGAGAGGAAGGAAAAGGAAACCAAAAATAAACTTAATCCCTTAGAGATTTTTGATCGAACATGTCTTGTAGTCTTCGCTGTCGTTAGCCACTCTGAGAGAACTTTTGCGTGCAAGTTTCCTCTGACAGGATGGCCATGTGGTGTCTCTGCGTGCACCAAAACTCTGGGTCACCTGCCCTACCAAATCTCTGGCGCCAACTGCTCTGGGCACCTTCACAGTCCACGTGTCACGCATGCATAACGCTCTCTTGCGGGGAGCTTGGGTCCCAGCTTAACACGTGTAGCAGGGAACCCCGATGACCATGCATCGATGACCAATAGGTGCTTCACTACTTCCCCCGATGACTGATCGCGCTCTGAGTGCACCGATGGCTAATCGCGCTCTGAGTGCACCGATGGCTAATCGCGCTCTGAGTGCACCGATGACTGATCGCGCTCTGCTTCCAGGCGCTTTACTGACCACTGGTCCTCTCTCCATCTTTAAATCTCTGCACGTGACTAACTGTTAACTGGCTTAGGCTTTAGCGCGATCTCACTGCAACCCTTCCAACTTGGTTTGTGACTTGCTCGCGACTAACTGTAACCTTAGCATTGCCTTTAACAGCTTTATGCATAGCTTCATGCTGGATGACTGATGTGTCTCTCATCCTGGCGATGACCGATGTGTCTCTCATCCTGGCGATCTCTCATCATGGTCGATGACCGATGTGTCTCTCATCCTGGCGATCTCTCATCACCCTTGTGTGTGACGAGGACACATCGCCTCACTCTGGTCACCGATGTCACATCGTCACACCCTGCTGAGGGTTCATCGACTCACTACTCCACGTCTGTGGTATCACCCCCACATGGCTTGGTGACGTCGGTAGTTTCTCCTGCCCGAGGACAGTTCGGTACAAACCTCTCCCTTGCCAATGCATGTAACACTAAGGGTAAATCTCTTATTCCAAAGCATAGAGTTTCGCAGTTATCCTACATGCATGGTGCATCTAAGGTTCAAATCACACCTTGATACATGTGATTTCTGAAACCCACTATGGTCCATCGACCGAGCTCTACCATACTGACCTCAGACCTCTTGGGCGACGTCCGAGGTCTGACTACTATGAATTTTCTATTATATGTTCTTTTGATTTCAGATAACAAAGTATTCAGAAAGTATTTAAAATATACCACTTCTACTCTAAATTAATTTTCTAGATCCTTACACTAACTACCTTGACTCCTTAATTAAATGCTTTTGATCACTTGGTTGGTCTATATAAAGGTGGTTTCAAGCTCCTAATCTTGAAGATAAGAAACAAACTTTTTCAAATAAAGTTTTCAAGATTACTAAGAGCTTTGGATCATTTTCCAAGAGTGAAATAGGATTGTGTTGTATTCATTTTGCTTTGATCTAAGATTGTATCCAGGTGTACTCATTCCTTTCTCTCTTGACTGCTGTATTTTTGTGAGACACTACAAAAAAACTTGTATGTAGTGGCGGTTATTAAAAACTGCCACAATTAGCTGTATAATACGACAACTTCATAATCGCCATAATCTTCCTTTGAAATGTGGCATGTAGAACCGCCACAATTATCCTTCGAAATAAACGCTCTCCCGCGTTTCTTTCCCTCCATGACCTTCCTCTTTCCTAATACCTTTTTCATATTTCCCTCTTCGAAAATATACAACCTTGACTCTTTTTTTCGTATTCCCCCCTCACATTACCCTCACTGATCAAACCCTATTTCGTATTCCCCTCATTGAACCTTGTCCTCACTGAACCCCCTTCTCACCGTAACGCAACCCCTCTCACTGAACCTTTCCCTCTTTTGTATTCCCCTCTCTTAGTGAACCCTAATCGTTCTCATTCTCGTTCTATTCCCCTTCTCTTCTCACTCTCACCAAAACCCCTTCACATTCTCACCGCAAACCCTCTTCTCATTCTCACCGAAACCCTTCTTCTCAATCTCATTGCTAACGTTCTCACTCTCACTGTTCTCAGCCTCATCGCAAACCATATCACCCCTCTCACTCTTCTCACAATGTTTGGCTACCATTACCACCGCAATTGTTGGTTCATTGTTGCAATAGGTACGTGGAACAATCATTTTTTTTTGGTAAAGTTATGTTTTTGCATATTTCCTTCCGAATATGATTTTGAAGTTCCTGATTTCAAAACCCTCACCGTCAATTCTTTTGTTCTTGATTTCCAAACCCTTTATATTTAACCTCATCATCACGACCTTTGGCAATAAGCACCTCGCTCTGAAGGTAAGAACCCATTGGCATTTTTTTTTTCTTTGAAGTTGTGTGGTTTGTGTGGTAAGGATATTCCACGAAGGAAAAAATTCGATGTTTCTGGTTTCATATTTCATTTTTGCTTCCGCCATCTCTTTATTGTTTGTGGTGTTCTTATAAGAAATAGGGATTTGATATTTTTATTGTTGTTGCATGACTTGATTGAGAAGGAGAAGTGATGGAGATCAAATAGAAGAGGAAAGTGAGGAGAAAAGCCAAGAACCTCAAGGACAAGATAGCTCAAAATCCTTCATACCTCAAAGGATCACAAGGAGCAAGGCTAGAGATTTGGGTAAAGAACATCAATTGTTTTCTCTTTTTGTAATTACCCATGTATAAACATTTGTAAATAAATATAGAATTAGCCTTAGGAATATGCCAAAGAGGGAAACCAAAGAAACCTCTAAATATAAGGCATTGTTTGGATGATTTTTGTAAAAGAGTGGAAAATGACTCTTCCAACTCCTTCTAGTTTTAGGCGCTAGATAGAAGGAACTAGAAGTGTCTTTTCCAACTCCTTTCCTTGTAACCCAAACCGATCACCCTTGCTATAAATAGGGGGCTTTGGTTCATAATAATAGAAGTTGAAATTTAGAAGTAAAGAAACTATCTTGAATTGTTGTGAGAGAGAGTTGTGAGTTTTGACTCTTTCTTCTCCTTCCATGTCTTATCTTTTGAGCTTTGGAGACTCTCAAGTGGCGGCACCACCCACTCATCTTGGAAGGGCCATCCTCCAAGTGGTGTGAACACATCTCCAAAAAGACTACAACCACATAAGTTATTTCTATTCATCTTCCAAAAATACCCATTTTTGTTCTACTTGCTTGTTTGCAATTCCAATTGGTTCATTCTCTTCCTTATGTTGTCCTTTTTCATTTGATGTGTTGTTCTTCCATTTTGAACGGTTCATTTTTGTTTTAGCAACCTGTTTTTGTTCGGCTTCCATAGAGTAACCATGTTCTTGTTATTTTCTTGAATTTCTAATAGTAGGTTGTGTTCTTGTTGTGATTCTGTTGTAGTTTTAATTCTTTTTTTTATTTTACTTTTAATCTTGTGTTCTTGAATTGTTTTTGTGTTGTTCATACATATTCCTTGTTTTTCTTGATATACCCACACGGTTTTAATCCATAAAATTCATAAAAGAGACATAAACATGTGTTTTTCCTTTGGACCTTTAGAAATGAACCTTCACATCTACTTAGCACTTGTAACGCCCCTAAAATATCTTATTCTTATTTATATAATAAAATAAAGGTAAAACAATAATATCAAAATTAATATATGAATATATAATAAAATACATCCATCAGTACATTGTATTTCAAAATAATATCCCTTCTCTAGGGAATTCTAATACATAACCATCCAGTTTCAAAATAAAATAAACTACAGCACAAGAACAGGCGATCTCCTTGTTTATCCACTCACTGAGGAGCTCCACTTCCTGCAACATCATCTGCTCCCGTGTAAATTACACACGATCATCACAGTTTTAAAGAAAACAGCCACAGAATAAAGACACAGGGGTAAGCTAGATATTTTTAAAAACTAACTTTAAATATGAAACTTTAAAATCAACAAAACCAGCTTCTAAAAATCCACATAAATCCATCACTTTCTCATTCATATCTCACAACCATCAAGTGTCTATCAAATTTCAATATTTCTCTTTCTCACGTCAGACTTCCACTGACTCATCACACATAGACACTTGACACTACTTCCGGAAGACTCGTGCATTGACTAGACTCAGAGATCTGCACCTGTCATACTACATTGCTGTAAAGTTCCCACAGCTATGCGCATAAACATAATCTCAATCTCAATCTCATCACTCTCTTAGTATGACAGGGTTAATCCATACAACAGGTCAAGTAGTTATCTTTCAAACCACTTACCCATACATATGAACCTCCATCGACTCTCAACGCCTGAATAACTTCATCTATATGATTCCATTATATCAGGAGAGTCAGGATATCTCATTATAGAAATCACCGATCAATGCACATTCTACACAATCTTACACGGTATTTTCTTTCCTGAAAATACTATGCCTTGATCCCACATTCACAACATTAAACACAATCATATAACACTTAAATGAACGATTCCAATCACAGCAACAATCATTCCAAGGTTCAGATTTTTGAATATCACATGCATTTCACATTTCAATCTCAAACAGTTTCAAACGAAACTAAAACAGGGGAGTTCGAAATCAACATTAAAACCGGCGATCACGTCCAAAAACAGGGGATTATGCAATAACATTTGAAACCGGCGACCACGTCGCCCCAACATCAAAATCTTCTAGCTTAAGGTTTTCTTGAAAATAAAGCTAGCTTCCCTTACCTGGACTAGCATAAACTTCACTAAGAGCTCCAACCCAACGAGATTCAAGGATGCCTTAACCTGCACCATGGAGCCTTAGTCACAAAACTAGCTATACCACTCATTTCTACGTTAACAGAGAGGATTCCTGAAGCGAAGAGAGCTGCATGCAACGCCTATGCAGAGGAAACCCTCTCAAGTGCAGGATCGACTCGAAGAACAGAGCGAAACGACTTACTCTGTTTTAGCGTCCGGTTTGGAGAACTTGTAGAGAACCTCCCAGGTGCTCTATGGTAGTCGCTGATAGCCAACTGGTGCGCTAGGGCGTCTGAACGTATGGAGAAGGAGAGGGAAGAAACAGGGAGCTAAAGCCAACTCACTCAATTTCTCTCTACTCAAGCAGCGTTCCAACCTTGCCTATCCAGACTGAAGTTTGAACTTAAGCCACCCTTCCCAGGAATGCCGCTGCCACCACCCACTCTGCAGGGAAGCTTGCGTGTACATTTCCTCTAACAGTAATGCCACGTGGGTCTCTGCGTACACCAACTCTGGGTCACTTTCCATACCAACTCTCTGGAGCCACTGTTCTCAAGCACTCTCCTTGACTACGTGTCGTGCATGCAAGACGCTCATGCTGGGAGCCTGGGTCCTACCTTATCTGTGTGAAACAAGATCCACCGATGCCTGGTTGCGCGATGACCATCCACCATCCACCGATGCCTCTCATACCGGCGATGACTGATGTGCCTCTCATCCCGGTGATGACTGATGACACATCGCAACGCCTTGCTGAAGGTTCTTCATCCCACTATGTTACGTCCAAGGTATCACCTCCACATGGCTTGGTGACGTCGGTAGCTTCACATTTCCAAGAATAGATCAGCACTACTCCTTGTGCGCCCATGCATGCAACACTAAGGACGATTTCTTATGCTCAAGCATAAAGCTTCGCATGCACAGCGTATCTAAGGCTTAACCCACACCTTGATACGCGTGGCTTTTGGAACCCACTATGGTTGATCCAGCATCTTGACCACATACTAAGTGCGCTTTCGGCGATCATGTACACCATAGACGATTGGCGATCATGTGTACTCTAGGCGACGGGCGATTATGTAGCAGAGAAGTCGGAGATCGCCTCCGTCTTCAACAACGGCGATCTCGTAGACTTCTAAGCTACACTTTCCTTCCTTTATATTTTAAATAAAAACATACTTAGAATTCACTTAAAATATATCACTTTCATTCCAATAAAATTTTCTAGGTCCTTACATTCTCCCCAACAAGAAAAATTTTCGTCCTCGAAAATTGAATTACAAGGAAAAGAGGTATGGAGAGGCTTCTCTCATGGTTTCTTCTAACTCCCAAGTTGAATCCCCTGAGCGGTCATCCCACACCACCTTCACCATGTTGATGGTCTTGCCTCTGAGCTGCTTACTCTGGCGATCGTCAATCCTAATTGGTTTCGCTTCAAAAGACAAGTCGTCCTTGATCTGCACATCGTCCACTTCCAACACGTGACTAGGGTCTGCCATGTACTTCCTCAGCTGTGATACATGAAAGACATTATGCAGATTCGCTAACTGAGGAGGTAGAGCAATCTCGTTAGCCACTGGACCGATCCTCCTCAAGATCTGATATGGCCCGACGAACTTAGGAGATAGCTTCTTTGATCTATAGCTCGTCCTACACCCTTGGTCGGTGTCACTCTCATGAACACATGATCTCCTACTGCAAACTCCAAGGGTTTTCTCCTCTGATCTGCATAAGATTTCTGCCGACTCTGAGAAGCTTTCATTCTGTCTTTTATCTGTTTCACCTTCTCGGTCGTCTGCTGAATCAACTCTGGCCCGACCAAGACTGCTTCGCCCTTCTGGTACCAACATAAAGGAGTTCTGCATTTCCTCCCATACAAGGCTTCATACGGCGCCATCCCTATACTGGCATGATAACTGTTATTATAAGTAAACTCTACCAGCGGCAACATCTCATCCCAACTTCCCAATTGATCCAAGACACATGTCCTCAGCAGATCTTCCAAGGACTGAATTATTCTCTCAGACTGTCCATCTGTTTTAGGATGATATGCAGAGCTCATCCTCAACTTAGTTCCCAAAGAGTCTTGTAAAGTCTGCCAAAACCGTGAGGTGAACCTGGGATCTCTATCCGAAACAATGCTGGAAGGCACTCCAAGCAGGCTCACAATTTCTCTGATGTATAACTGAGCCAACTTGGCCATGGATATTCTCAAATTAACTGGAAGGAAGTGGGCACTCTTTGTCAGCCGATCTACTATGACCCAGATTGCATCATGACCTCTTACCGATCTGGGTAAATGGGTAACAAAATCCATAGCAATGCTATCCCATTTCCACTCAGGTATATCCAGTTGCTGTAACAAACCGCCAGGTCTTTGATGCTCTACCTTTGCCTTCTGACACGTCAAGTAGGTAGTAACATACTGGGCGATGTCTCTCTTCATGCCCGACCACCAAAATGACTCCTTCAAGTCATGGTACATCTTGTTCATGCCTGGATGTAGGCTAAGGCGACTCCTGTGACCTTCCTCTAGGATCATCTTCTTCAACTCTTCATTTGCAGGTATGCAAATTCTGCCATTAAATCTCAAGATCCCATCATCGCCCATCACAAAGTCTTTAGCCTGATCGGTCCCTAGTGACTCCACAGTACGCTTCAGACTAGGGTCCTCCAACTGCTTATCCTTTATCACTCCAAGGAAGTCATTAGTTATAGCCAGCTTACTACAACTAATGTGATTAACATGGAATTCTACTCCCAAGTTTAAGTCTCTGAATTGCTCGATCAGTTTCTGTTCTTCAATCATCATGTATGATACTTCCCTTGATTTCCTACTCAAAGCATCTGCCACTACATTGGCCTTCCCTGGATGATACATGAGTTGGAAATCATAGTCTTTTAGAAACTCCATCCATCTCCTTTGTCTCATATTTAATTCCGTCTGATCGAACAGATATTTCAGGCTCTTATGATCACTAAACACATGAAACCGAGCTCCATACAGATAATGCCTCCAAACCTTCAAGGCAAATACCACTGCCGCCAACTCCAAGTCATGAGTAGGATAGTTTCTCTCATGAACTTTGAGTTGCCTTGAAACATATGCAACTACTCTTTTCTCTTGCATCAAAACGCATCCCAAGCCCTGATGTGAAGCATCACAGTAGACATCAAAAGGTTTCCCCACATCTGGGATCACCAGCACCGGAGCACTAGTCAACCTTTCCTTTAGTTCCATGAAACTCTGCTCACATCGGTCGGTCCAAGCAAAAGGTTGATCTTTGCGTGTCAAGTGAGTCAAAGGAGCCACTACCTTGGAAAAATCCTCAATAAACCTTCGATAGTAGCCAGCTAAACCCACAAAGCTCCTTATCTCAGTGACTGTCTTAGGACGTTCCCACTGCAGCACTGCCTCTACCTTGGCTGGATCCACTGAGATCCCCCGAGCAGATATCACGTGTCCTAAGAAGTTGACTTCCTTCAGCCAGAACTCACACTTAGAGAACTTGGCATAGAGTTGCTTCTCCCTCAGAATCTCCAACACTGTCCTCAGATGTTCCTCATGTTCTTCCTCGGTCCTTGAATAAATAAGTATGTCGTCTATAAAGACTACAACAAACTTATCCAAGAAAGGACGAAAAATTCTATTCATGTAGTCCATGAACAGAGCTGGAGCATTTGTCACTCCAAACGGCATCACCACGTACTCATAGTGTCCATAGCGAGACCTAAATGTCGTCTTCTGAACATCCTCAGCCTTTACCAAAATTTGGTGGTATCACGTTCTTAGATCAATCTTTGAGAACACTGAGGCTCCATGCAGTTGATCCATCAAATCGTCAATTCTAGGCAGCGGGTACTTGTTCTTGATGGTCAGCTTATTCAACTGCCTGTAATCCACACACAACCGAGACCCTCCATCCTTTTTCTTAACTAGAAGCACTGGAGCCCCCCATGGAGATACACTAGGCCTGATGAATTGTTTCTCCAACAACTCTTCCACTTGCTTCTTTAGTTCTACCAACTCGGCTGGAGCCATTCTGTATGGCGCCATTGACACTGGTCCAGCTCCAGGTACCAAATCAATAGAGAATTCCACTTATCTCTTAGGCGGTAGTCCAGGTATTTCTTCTGGAAATACATCCATGAAATCCTTCACCACATGTATACTGCCCATATCTTCTTCATTCTTCACTCCCTCTCGAGCTAGGATCACAAAGCACGTCGCCCCTTCTTTCAACTCCGACCGTACCTGCTGAGCAGATATCACATCTGGCTCTTGGAGATCGGGAAACACCACTTTCTGCCTACCGCAGTCTATGAGAATGTGATTGGCAGATAGCCAATCCATTCCTAGGATAACATCCAGATCCTGCAGAGGTAGACAGATCAAATTTACTTTGAACCTGCGTCCCTCTACTATCACTGGACATTCTGGGCAAACTGTGGAGGTCATAACCTGTCCTGATGCAGGTGTAGAGACCAACAGTTCAAAAGGTAGCTCCTTCACTAGAAGGCCCAGCTCGGCCACACTCCGACTTGACACAAAGGAGTATGTAGCTCCAGAATCATACAAGACTTTTACACTTCTACCAGCTATAAAACAAGCATCTTGCACCAAGTTACCTGACTGGGACGCCTCAGCTCCTGTCATGGCAAACACTCTCCCTGTTGCCTGAGGTCTGCTGCCTTCGTTCCTCCACTGTTGGTGTTCCTGCCACTTGACTCGAACGTGGAGGACTGCCTCGTCACTCCTTCGTCTAGCCCTCTGTTCTGCAGGAACGCTCCAAGAACCACCGCCGAAACTCCAAACGCTGCCTGCAAAACACACAGACGGCGCCTCTAGCGGCCGTTGTAGCTCCGACGCTCCAGTCAGGCAACAGGAACACTAAAACTATATTTGAATCTCTCCGTGAGACCCGTGTGAAACTGAAACTCTAAAATGTGTAAGCTCTGAGAATCTGTAAAAACCTCCTCTCAATTTCGTTAAGAGTTTGTATATATACCTGAGTCTTTCTCTCTCCTAACGGTTATTCCTCTTGACACGTGGATAACATCTCGTCGTACACGTGTCACCATCTAGAGTATCTGCAGCTGAAACGTTACTTCCACTGTGCCCCTGCGACTAAGTTATCCACACAGGGAGTAGCTTAGTACGCAGGCTACTCTGGGCGCAACCTTAACATGGCGAGCTGGTTAACCCTGGGCATTGCAGCTCACACTACACATGGTGGCAGATATGCCACTTATCCTCTGTACTTAGACCATACAACAATTGCTTGCCAAGTCTTCTCAAACACCCGGCGATGTGCTCTTTCGGCGACTTGCTGACCACCTGATCTCCCAACCTTAACACACGGCGATCATGTGCAATTTGGGCGATTACTGATCCATACCGGCGATGAGCGATTACTCATCCTCAAGCCGATAGGCGATTACTCACCTCAAGGCGATAGGCGATTACTCACATCACAGGCGATAGGCGATTACCATTCTGAGTGATCGCCTCCCTGATTCGTCTGCTATCCTCTACCACGTGTTGCTCTATGAATGGTCCACGTGGTCAACTGCTGCTGACGTCATCGGCTACCGATGACCGACCGGATCACAAGCCCCCCAGTCTCGAGCTGTGAACTTGTTCTCAGTGAAGAGACTAAGAAATCGTCTTCCGGCGGTCTTCAGGAGCGCACACTCTGGTACTAACACTGTTTCATTCCTTCTTCTTCGCCTTCAAACTTTCAAAGCATCTCTCTGGATCATCTAGAGATTCACCTCCCCTGTTTTCTTCTTCTCAAACGCGCTAGGGTTCGCTGCGTTTCTTCTCTTTAACTCTCTGCATGTGACTAACTGCTAACTAGCTTAGGCTTTAGCGCGATCTACCTGCAACCCCTCAAACTTGGCCTCTGACTTGATCGCGGCTAACTGTTGCCTTAGCATTGCCTTCAACATAACTTTGTGCTGGATGACTGACTTAACGGGCCTAAACGCTTCGGCTTCACGCAGCAGAACTTGCTTCTACCACCGACCACCGACTAGCATGTTAGTGCACCACCGATCAGTCATCGCGCTTCTGGCTTCGCTGCACTTCTCTGCCACACCAGCGCTGAGTGCATGGAGGATCTGAACACCAACTATGACGCCTGTGTTTTGGGGAAGAAAAGTGCTTCTCGATGACCCCTCTTGTCCCAACCTTGCTGTAAGAAGTCGTGGGTGAGGTCTTGCTTCTCTCACCTCAGCGTCGCTGTAAAAAGCAGAGGGAAGGGACTTGGTTCTCTTGCCTCAACCTTGCTGTAAAAAGCAAAGGGAAGAGGACTTTCTTCTTTCTCGCCTGCACTCGCTCAAAGGCAAGGAGGTCTTCCTCTGTTGCCTACACTTGCTCAAAGGCAAGGAGGACTTCCTCTGTTCTCGCCTGCACTTGCTCAAGGGTAAGGAGGACTTCCTCTGGTGCCTGCACTTGCTCAAAGGCAAGGAGGTCTTCCTCTGGTGCCTGCACTTGCTCAAAGGCAAGGAGGACTTCCTCTGGTGCCTGCACTTGCTCAAAGGCAAGGAGGACTTCCTCTGTTCTCGCCTGCACTTGCTCAAGGGCAAGGAGGACTTCCTCTGGTGCCTGCACTTGCTCAAAGGCAAGGAGGACTTCCTCTGGTGCCTGCACTTGCTCAAAGGCAAGGAGGACTTCCTCTGTTCTCGCCTGCACTTGCTCAAAGGCAAGAAGGACTTCCTCTGGTGCCTGCACTTGCTCAAGGCAAGGAGGACTTCCTCTGGCCTCAACCTTGCTGTATAAAGCAGAGGAAAAGGTCTTTCTCTTGCCTCAACCTTGCTGTATAAAGCAGAGGAAGAGGACTTTCTCTCGCCTCAACCTTGCTGTATAAAGGAGAGGTGAGGACTTTCTCTGTTGCCTCAACCTTGCTGTATAAAGCAGAGGAAGAGGACTTTCTCTCGCCTCAACCTTGCTGTATAAAGCAGAGGTGAGGACTTTCTCTGTTGCCTCCACCTTGCTGTAAAAAGCAAAGGAAGAGGACTTTCTCTCGCCTCAACCTTGCTGTATAAAGCAGAGGTGAGGACTTTCTCGTGGGTGCACGCTCCCAGGGGGGCGCCAGGCGTGGCTGTCTAAGCGCACACACTGGGCGCGCCCTACCTGCATTGCCTCATCGCGCGTTCACCGACGTCCCGACCGGCGAGGACCTCTTCTTCTGGAATCATACGAGGTGCATGCTTAACGCTCTCGCTGGGAACTTGGGTCCCAGTTTAACACGTGTTAGCAAGACACCGATGACCGTGCACCGACCGAGTACTCACTCTCTACATGCACCGACAGCTGATCGCGGTCTGCATGCACTGATGGTTGATCGCGCTCTACATCCTAGCGCTTATCTAGGGGCTGATCTGCGGGTGGTGGCCACCTGGTAACTCACCACTGATCACTTGGTCTTGCACCTGGGGCAAGGAGAACTTTAAACTGGGAACAGTCGCACACTTTATGTACTGAAAATCTTTTATTGGGTGGCATCGTTAAAAAGAGTGCCCCTGATCTGCTCAACTGTTTAATACACTAAGTGTGTGTACAGCGCGATAGCACATCTACTTTACAACTTAACGAAAGTAGGAAAGAAGCGTGTAGCGTCCTGGGTTCTGGGAATAGTCGTTACGTCCAGAGTCGCCAGCCGACAAGCTCCATTCTCCAACGTCTCAACCACTCTGGATGGGGTCTCCTTTAACCGGCGATGACCGCCCTGGCGATGCACACACGTGGGGCGATCATGCCTTCCGCTTCAGCTCTGGGAGCCCCCCCAGTGTAGCCTCTTCCATCACCTCACCTCCCCAAACACAGGGAGTTCATGCTGCTGGTCGCCTTCCTGGGACCCTGAAGCGCGATCACCTTGTGTCTTCTGCAGGTAATCGGTCAGGAACCCTGTCTCCACCAACTCAGCAAGCTAACGCCCCAACGCTAGGCAGTTACGGAGTGTATGTCCATAAGCTTGATGGAATTCACACCACTCATCCTTCCTCCCTCCAAGTACCCTGTCGGTTTTCTCTGGCACATGGAGTCTTGCTGCCACAGCAGGGATGGCGATCAGCTCCGCCAAACTTATCATGAAATCATACCTGGGGGGTGCGTTGCTTGCACGCCCCCTGGTCTGGTCCTTCCTTGGTGCATAAGGGCGAGACCTTCTCTGCTCCTTCCTCTCTTCCTTGATCTCATGCACCCGCGCCTGTTGCTGCTGATTCCCCCGACCTCCACGTGGCTTCGACGGTGCAGCACTTCCTCTCTTCTCAGAGACCTCTGTCTCTGCTACTATGTGTGCCACCGCACGTCGCCGTATCTCGGTGAAGGTGGTAGGGTGGCTCCTGATGAGCAATTCACTGAAAGGACCAGGGAGGACACCTCTCTTGAACGCATGCACCAGCATGTCCCTGTCCTTGCTAGGCAATCTCACCACCTGCGCCCCAAAGCGATTGAGGTAGTCCCTCAACGGCTCCCCCTGATACTGGCGCACGTCAAACAGGTCGTAGGACACTACTGGCACAGGTCGGTTAATGATGTAGTGCTCCGTGAACAGCTTCGCGAATTGATGGAAGGAAGTGACGTGGCCCTCTGGCAGGCTCACGAACCACTCCATAGCCACTCCGCTCAGCGTGCTCATGAACATCTTGCAGTACACAGCATCTGAACCTCCAGTCAGCATCATCTGAGTGTGGAAGGCTGTCAGGTGTGCTTCTGGATCTTCCGCCCCCGTGAACGACACTTTCAGTCCCACCAGATTGGGAGGCACCACCGTGTTCATGATTTCGGGGGAGAAAGGCATAGGGAATGCTCTCGGAGGCGACGGTGGCATCGACGTCCTCTCTTCAGCTGTGCGCTCCCTCTGCGCCTGCAATTCCCTACGCCACTCTTCATTCATACGGTTCAACTCTTCGTTTCTTCTCTGCGATGCAGTCAGCTCTGCACGCATCCTCTCTTGCTCAACTCTCGATTCCGCGACGCTATCTTGCAGCGCGCGCATCATCTCCACTACCTGCGCCATGGTAACGGCTCCTTCTTCAGCAGATGACGCAGGTGAGGTTTGCCTGGTTCTTCTACTCATCTCCTCTGCACTTCGATGTAACTTCACTTCGATGAAATGATCAAGGAGCTCCAAGAAACCTCAAGAAACTGCGACGTGGATGGGAACCAGATTTACACGTGCCCCACGGTGGGCGCCTAATGTTCCTGCCGCTTGACTCGAACGTGGAGGACTGCCTCGTCACTCCTTCGTCTAGCCCTCTGTTCTGCAGGAATGCTCCAAGAACCACCGCCGGAACTCCAAACGCTGCCTGCAAAACACACAGACGGCGCCTCTAGCGGCCGTTGTAGCTCCGACGCTCCAGTCAAGCAACAGGAACACTAAAACTATATCTGAATCTCTCTGTGAGACCCGTGTGAAACTGAAACTCTAAAATGTGTAAGCTCTGAGAATCTGTAAAAACCTCCTCTCAATTTCGTTAAGAGTTTGTATATATACCTGAGTCTTTCTCTCTCCTGACGGTTATTCCTCTTGACACGTGGATAACATCTCGTCGTACACGTGTCACCATCTAGAGTATCTGCAGCTGAAACATTACTTCCACTGTGCCCCTGCGACTAAGTTATCCACACAGGGAGTAGCTTAGTACGCAGGCTACTCTGGGCGCAACCTTAACATGGCGAGCTGGTTAACCCTGGGCATTGCAGCTCACACTACACATGGTGGCAGATATGCCACTTATCCTTTGTACTTAAACCATACAACAACTGCTTGCCAAGTCTTCTCAAACACCTGGCGATGTGCTCTTTCGGCGACTTGCTAACCACTTGATCTCCCAACCTTAACACACGGCGATCATGTGCAATCTGGGCGATTACTGATCCATACTGGCGATGAGCGATTACTCATCCTCAAGCCGATAGGTGATTACTCACCTCAAGGTGATAGGCGATTACTCACATCACAGGCGATAGGCGATTACCATTCTGAGTGATCGCCTCCCTGATTCACCTGCTATCCTCTACCACGTGTTGCTCTGTGAATGGTCCACGTGGTCAACTGCTGCTGACGTCATCGGCTACCGATGACCGACCGGATCAGTTGGGAACCACTGGGTTGAGTCATCCTATTCTGGGTAGGACAATCTCTAGCAACGTGTCCCGTCTTTTGGCATGCAAAACACCTTCTCTCCGAAGCCTTCTTGGGGCACACATTGGGCGTGTGTTGTCCACCACAATGGAAACATTTGGGTTTCCATGGTTGCTGCTGCTGAAACTGGGGTGACGCTGCTCCTGCCCTATGCTGTGGAGGTCTCGCATAAGGCTTATTCTGTTGCTGCTGCACCTTTGCCTTCCCACTGGAGGAACCCCCTGGGTGTGACCTGATCACCCGAGAATCACCCTTTTCCAGAGTCTCCACCATCTTCGCCTTCTCTACTAAGGCGTGAAATTCCCTGATGCACATAGGGGCTATGGTCCTCTTCAGCCCATGCTTCAGTCCTTCTTCAAACTTCCTACACCTCCAAGCCTCAGAGGTCGCCTGGGTATAGAATCGGGCGAGGTACTCAAACCGAGCAGCATAAGCATTCACTGACATCTCCCCCTGCTCCAATTTGAGGAATTCTGCTTCCTTCGCAAACCTTGCACTATCTGGGAAGTATTTTTCCAGAAATCTCACCCTGAAGCTCTCCCAGTCTAATACTTCCTCTCGGGCTTCCATCATCTGTTGAGTTCCCATCCACCAGAACTCGGCTTCTCCAGATAGCAGGTATGTAGCAAACACCAACTTCTTATCCTCAAGGCAGGAGGTCGCCTTGAAGATTTTCTCTAACCCCCTGACCCATTGATCTGCTTGGTCGGGAGTAGCATTCCCATTTGCTCCTGAGGCTGACCGATGTGGGAAGCTGTTGCAGCCGATCTGGCGGTCTCCTAATGCTGCATTGCAGCTTGATGATTCTGAGCCATTGCCGCATTCTGCTACTGGATAGCACTCGCCATCATCTCAATGGCCCTGGCGATCTGGCCCATTTCTGCAGAAGGTTGGGGAGGGGTAGGCGGTCTAGGAGCCATTCTTCTCTGTAGAAGATTAGGAAACTATTATTTTCTAATCATATTCCTATAAATGAACTTGATAAAGAATCAATTCATTTAGAAGATCACATCTAGGTCTTACAAAGGTCAGCATCTCAAAATCATCTAGAATTTTGAGTTTATCAGCAAGATCATGATACTTATAACCTCAAGCAAAACACCAGAACAGCTACTGGTATAAAACCATCAATCCAAACAACCACTTTCAATCAATTACAAAAACACTCAATAAAATGAAATAAATCACACCAGAATTCAATGTATGCTAAACATCAAACCTTTGGAATTAAGATTGAGAATCATCTCGATCCAGTTATGAGTGTGCACCCTCACTACTTTATCAAGATCCTCTCATTCTTAATACTAAAATTTTCAGTTAGAGCATATATTTACTCAAGCACACACAAAATTTCAATAAGAAAAACATTTAAAAACCTTTCACTATAGCTTTAATTCAAAAACTCCAATAAATTTTTGTAAGCAGAAGAAACACAATGAACCCACTACCCTCAGGTCATCCTAAGGACGAACTGCTCTGATACCATTAATGTAACGCCCCTAAAATATCTTATTCTTATTTATATAATAAAATAAAGGTAAAACAATAATATCAAAATTAATATATGAATATATAATAAAATACATCCATCAGTACATTGTATTTCAAAATAATATCCCTTCTCTAGGGAATTTTAATACATAACCATCCAGTTTCAAAATAAAATAAACTACAGCACAAGAACACGCGATCTCCTTGTCCATCCACTCACTGAGGAGCTCCACTGCCTGCAACATCATCTGCTCCCGTGTAAATTACACACGATCATCACAGTTTTAAAGAAAACAGCCACAGAATAAAGACACGGGGGTAAGCTAGATATTTTTAAAAACTAACTTTAAATATGAAACTTTAAAATCAACATAACCAACTTCTAAACATCCACATAAATCCATCACTTTCTCATTCATATCTCACAACCATCAAGTGTCTATCAAATTTCAATATTTCTCTTTCTCACGTCAGACTTCCACTGACTCACCACACATAGACACTTGACACTACTTCCGGAAGACTCGTGCATTGACTAGACTTAGAGATATGCACCTGTCATACTACATTGCTGTAAAGTTCCCATAGCTATGCGCATAAACATAATCTCAATCTCAATCTCATCACTCTCTTAGTATGACAGGGTTAATCCATACAACAGGTCAAGTAGTTATCTTTCAAACCACTTACCCATACATATGAACCTCCATCGACTCTCAACGCCTGAATAACTTCATCTATATGATTCCATTATATCAGGAGAGTCAGGATATCTCATTATAGAAATCACCGATCAATGCACATTCTACACAATCTTACACGGTATTTTCTTTCCTGAAAGTACTATGCCTTGATCCCACATTCACAACATTCAACACAATCATATAACACTTAAATGAACGATTCCAATCACAGCAACAATCATTCCAAGGTTCAGATTTTCGAATATCACATGCATTTCACATTTCAATCTCAAACAATTTCAAACGACACTAAAACAGGGGAGTTCGAAATCAACATTAAAACCGGCGATCACGTCCAAAAACAGGGGATTATGCAATAACATTTGAAACCGGCGACCACGTCGCCCCAACATCAAAATCTTCTAGCTTAAGGTTTTCTTGAAAATAAAGCTAGCTTCCCTTACCTGGACTAGCATAAACTTCACTAAGAGCTCCAACCCAACGAGATTCAAGGATGCCTTAACCTGCAGCATGGAGCCTTAGTCACAAAACTAGCTATACCACTCATTTCTACGTTAACAGAGAGGATTCCTGAAGCCAAGAGAGCTGCATGCAACGCCTATGCAGAGGCAACCCTCTCAAGTGCAGGATCGACTCGAAGAACAGAGCGAAACGACTTACTCTGTTTTAGCGTCCAGTTTGGAGAACTTGCAGAGAACCTCCCAGGTGCTCTATGGTAGTCGCCGATAGCCAACTGGTGCACTAGGGCGTCTGAACGTATGGAGAAGGAGAGGGAAGAAACAGGGAGCTAAAGCCAACTCACTCAATTTCTCTCTACTCAAGCAGTGTTCCAACCTTGCCTATCCAGACTGAAGTTTGAACTTAAGCCACCCTTCCCAGGAATGCCGCTGCCACCACCCACTCTGCAGGGAAGCTTGCGTGTACATTTCCTCTAACAGTAATGCCACGTGGGTCTCTACGTACACCAACTCTGGGTCACTTTCCATACCAACTCTCTGGAGCCACTGTTCTGAAGCACTCTCCCTAACTACGTGTCGTGCATGCAAGACGCTCATGCTAGGAGCCTGGGTCCTACCTTATCTGTGTGAAACAAGATCCACCGATGCCTGGTCGCGCGATGACCATCCACCATCCACCGATGCCTGGTCGCGCGATGACCATCCACCGTCCACCGATGCCTGGTCGCACGATGACCATCCACCATCCACCGATGCCTGGTCGCACGATGACCATCCACCATCCACCAATGCCTCTCATACCGGCGATGACTGATGTGCCTCTCATCCCGGCGATGACTGATGACACATCGCCACGCCTTGCTGAAGGTTCTTCATCCCACTATGTTACGTCCAAGGTATCACCTCCACATGGCTTGGTGACGTCGGTAGCTTCACATTTCCAAGAATAGATCAGCGCTACTCCTCGTGCGCCCATGCATGCAACACTAAGGACGATTTCTTATGCTCAAGCATAGAGCTTCGCATGCACAGCGTATCTAAGGCTTAACCCACACCTTGATACGCGTAGTTTTTGGAACCCACTATGGTTGATCCAGCATCTTGACCACATACTAAGTGCGCTTTCGGCGATCATGTACACCATAGGCGATTGGCGATAATGTGTACTCTAGGCGACGGGCGATTATGTACCAGAGAAGTCGGAGATCGCCTCCGTCTTCAACAACGGCGATCTCGTAGACTTCTAAGCTACACTTTCCTTCCTTTATATTTTAAATAAAAACATACTTAGAATTCACTTAAAATATATCACTTTCATTCCAATAAAATTTTCTAGGTCCTTACAGCACTTGCTAAGTTAATGTCCAGTGGGGATTTTCTCTAGGTGACTCACTATAATTGTCCTAAGAATCTTGATCCAATTCTTCATAAAGTGTTACAAATTAAACAAAGATGAATTCAACTCACATCAAGAAGCATAGACAATGTCCGGGAATAGATCTGATTGTTGATGGTGATTGTTGCGTCTATAGACATAAAATATGACAATGTTCATGGACATTGTAAGCAACAAGGACTCCGAGCATCATGATTTACACTATTTTTTGACACAGGTATATTTTTCACCCTTTTTCATGTGTTCCATTATTTTGCCCTGCATATTTATGTTGTAAGTGTTTGTTTCTTCATGAACAATGTCATTAAATCTTTTGTTAATCCCCAGGAACCCTGAGGAGATCCCATGGGGATGAGAATGAAGCTAATATCATTGTTAAGTCCACCAGAGTTGGAAGATGAGCATGATGCTTGTGATTAGCAAACTCTATCGTTTATCTTCTCAAACGGTGCTAAGGGTCAGGAGGAGGCCACATGTGGTGAATGGAGGGGGTTGTTTTCAAGGTTGATGGCTATGGAATTTATGGCACAAAGGTACAATTGATTCTAAGAGATGGGGAAGGAGATGCTTTGCTTCTCGTTCGTCGAAAGGTATGTGAAAAATTAATCCTCATCTTTATCAAGTTTTTCATAGAGTGTGCATGCAATGTGTTGTGTTTCTGTGTATGTATATTTTAAGTTTGTGATTTTGGTGGTAAAAAAATATTAATCTCTTGCATGCATATATCTTGAGATATATCATATATATAATCTAAACTAAATGTGTATATATGTTTGATGGTTTAATTTGCTATATATTGGGAGTTTTAGTTCTACACGTGAGATTGATTTGGTATGCAATGATAAAATTTGCACATAAATTTAACTTTGTGTGATATGCAGGGAGGCATGGTTGAGGCCCTTAACATTTACAAGAAATGGAAAGGATAGCTTGAACTATGAAGGATCACAAACCTTGGTTTTCAGCTTAAAAGAACCTAATTCTTGTTTTGTCAAGAACAATGGGATTAGAATCTCCATTGAGCCCAAAGATGCTAGCAATAAAGGCTGGGACTTTGAGATCAAGGGTTATTTCCCTGATAGGAATTGTAGCATTGTTGACATTAGGAGCAACGTAATTGCCCAGTTACGCAAATTTTCAAGTCTTAAAGTTTTTTCTGTAAAATATATATAACATGACAATAATAAATATGTGTTCGGTCCATTTATACATAGGTTGGGATGAATAAAGAACTGGAGAAATTGATGGAAAGCAAGGATGTGTATAATGTGGTTGTGAAACCTGGGATGGATCAAACCTTTGCTTTTGGAGTCATTGTAGTTCTTGACTACATTTATTGAGAATCGACCTACTGCTAAAGTCTGAAATTGTGCTAAGTGCATGCTATGTTTGATGAATTATTATTGTATAAAACCAGAAAACTCCTTTTGGAAAGGAACTTAGATTATTACTTTAAGGTAGTGCTTGTAACTTGACAATGATGGATGTGAAAGTTAATTATTTAATTATTATTTCTTGAGCTTATCGTTTATTGTGAAATTGGATTGGTGATGGATGAATTTGAAAAGTTTGGAACTGAATTAATTGAATAAATTAGACACGAAATTTGTAAGGACCTATAAATTTATTTGGAATAAAAATGTTATATATTTTAAATGATTTCTGAGTATGTTATTATTTAAAATAAAAAGGACATAAAAATAGAAAATCTCATAGTGGTCAGACCTCGGACGTCGCCCGATCTGGGATCAGCTGGTAGAGGGCGATCGGTTGACCATTGTACTAACCAAGTAGTCAGGTGCGATGACTTTATCGGGAGGTAATCATGTGGACGTGCTTGAAGGGAGGAGGCACGTGAATCAAGAAGGGTAAGAGAAAGGAAGGTGTAGCTTAGAAGTCGATGAGATCGCCGTTTGTTGAAGAAGGCGGCGGCCTCCGACTTCCCCCGTATGAAATCAGAAATCGCCTATTTTGCGCATGATCGCCGTGTGCGAAGATTTCACATAATCGCCAATCGTGTATGGTGCACATAATCGCCGAAAAGAGCACATTTCCGAGTATTCGAGAAGACTTGGTAAGCACTTAGTATGTGGTCTAAATACAGAAGATAAGTGATATAGAAGATAGGTGGCATATCTGCCACCATGAGTAGTGTGAACCGTGATACCACAGACTTAGAGGAATGGGAGGACGAGCCCTCAGCTGGGTGTGACTATAACATCTCGCCAAATCCTTTTCATATTTATATAATAAAAATAAAGGTAAACAAATATATTGAAGTGAACATAATTATATATATGTAATGAAGTTTCTCCCCACAGGGAGTTTAATACATAATTGGTCAAATTTTCCAAAAACGTAAACAAAATTACAGCAAAAAGACAAACAGTCGATCTCGTATCAGAAAAGGGCGATCTCCCATCAAAAAAGGGCGATCTCCTATCAGACAATAGAAAAAGGGTGATCGCCTAACAGAAATAGAAACAGGCGATCTCCTTCCGGCGACCACTCACTGATGAGCTCTACTACCTGCAACCTCGTCTGCTCCCGTGCAAAAATACACGATCATCACAGGTTTTAGAAAACAATCACAATACCAGATGAAAGGGTAAGCTAGATGTTTTAAAAACTTTAAATATGAAACTTTAAATCAATAGAAAACATAAATCTTCACGCCATTCATAATCCATATCAATTTCGACCATCAACATTCCCATATTCCACAAACTCGTCAAGTGTCTATTCGCTACTTTCAATATTCATGGTTCACACGTCAGACTTTCCACTGACTCATAAGATATAGACACATGACTCCACTTCCGGAAGACTCGTGCGTTGACTCAGGCTCAGAGATCTGCACCTGTCATACCACACCACTGTGAAATCCACACAGGGTCGCTGTGAAATCCACACAGCCATGCGCATACATAGTCTCAATATCATCACTCTCCCGGTATGACAGGGTTAATTCATATAACAGGCCGAGCTCATTCTTTTTCACACGACTCACCCATTCATATGAACCTCCTTCGACTCTCCACAACTGAATAACTTCGTCTATGTGATTCCATTATATCAGCAGAGTCAGGATATCTCCTTCTAGACAAGGCCCTAGTCAATACACATTACACACGATCTTACACAGTATTTTCTTTCCCGAAAATACTATGCCTTGATCCCACATTCACAACAATCAATACATCATACAACACTGAATGAACGATTCAGTCACAACAACATTCATTCCACGGTTCACATTTTCAAATATCACATGTATTTCACATTTAAATCTCAAACAGTTTTCAAACAGCACTAAAACAGGGGAGTTCGAAAAACAACGCCAAAACCGGCGATCACGTCCAAAACAGGGGATTTCGAAATCTGTATTTAAAACCGGCGATCACGTCGCCCAAACACATAAGAACAGAACATCATGAAAAAGAATATGAAACCGGCGACCACGTCGCCCTCACTTCAGAAACAGCAAATCTACGGCTTTTATTGAAAATAAAGCTAGCTTCCCTTATCTGGACTTGCGCAAAACTCCAAGAACTCCGAAACCCAACGAAGCTTAAGGATGCTTTCACTCTGTTTTAGTGTCCCGGTCTGGAGAACTTGCAGAGAACCTCCCAAGTGCTCCAAGGACAGTCGTCGCTCGTCGTACTTTTGCTTGAAGGTGCCTGCATCGCAGCGCGAAGGAGAGAAAAGGAGAGGAATGAAGGTAAACTCACTCTTTCACTCTTGAACCACTGCAACATCCTTTGCCTCTTAGAAGTGGGTTTTTGAATCTTAAACCAACTTGTCCACAAGAGCCGCTGCCACCACCCACTCTGCAGGGAAGTTTGCGTGTACGCTTCCCTGAACAGTACGACTACGCGTGCCTCTGCGCAGGCCAACATTCTGATGTCACTATTCTGAACCACCCTTTTTGTCTACGTATCGCGTGTGCAGTACGTCTGATGCTAAGAGCTTGGGTCCCACCTTATCTGTGTGAAACTCGACATCGCGCGATAACCTTCCACCGATGACCGCTCGCGCGATGACTATCCACCAAGGCCTCATCCTGGAGGACGACCGATGTCTCTCCCTGGGAGACGACCGATGTCTCTCTCATACCGACGATGACTGACGTGCCTCATCCCGGTGATGACTGATTCCTCATCCTGGCAGACAATCGATGTATCACCCTGGAGGTCCACCAATGTCTCACACTGGCAGACAACCGATGTCTCACCCTGGCAGACCACCGATGTCTCTCCCTGGCAGACCACCGATGTCTCTCCCATCCTGGTTGATGACCGATGTTCCTCTCATCCTGTTGGCGATCTCTTATCGCCCTTGTGTGTGACGAGAACACATCGCCTTACTCTGGTCACCGATGTCACATCGTCACACCTTGCTGAAGGTTCATCCTCCCATTATGTTACGTCCAAGGTATCATCTCCACGTGACTTGGTGACGTCGGTAGCTTCACATTTCCAAGAGTAGATCAGCACCACTCCTCTTGCGCCCATGCATGCAACCCTAAGGACGATCTCTTATGCTCAAGCATAGAGCTTCGTGTAAGGACCTGTAAAATTGAATTGGAATGAAAGTGGTATATTTAAATAATTCCAGAAGATGTTATTATTTAAAATACAAAGAGCTGGTAAATGAAGTTTCGTAGTAGTCGGACCTCGGACGTCGCCCAAGATCTGGGGTCAGCTGGTAGAGGTCGGTCGGATGACGTGTGGATCAAGAAGAGTAAAGGAAGAAAAGTGTAGTTTAGTAGTACATGATCGCCGGTCGCCTGCTACACATGAGCGCCAGGGCGCGAGAGGCGTGCGAACATCGCCAGGGCGCGAGGCATGTGGACGTGGCCAGGGCGCGAGAGGCATGCGGGCATCGCCAAGGCGCGAGGCATGCGGGCGTTGCCAGGGCGCGAGAGGCATGCGGGCATCGCCAGGGCGCGAGGCATGAGGGCGTCGCCAGGGATAGATATCGGTCGTCTCCTAAGAGAGTCATCGGTCGTCTTCCAGGGCGAGAGATACATCGGTCGTCTTCCAGGGCGAGGGAGACATCGGTCGTCTTCCAGGGCGAGGGAGACATCGGTCGTCTTCCAGGGCGAGGGAGACATCGGTCGTTCGCCAGGATGAGTCAGCGGTGGAAAGTTATCGCGCGACGTCGAGTTTCACACAGAGTAAAGTGGGACCCAGACTCCCAGCATGAAACGTCCTGCATGCGCGCCACGTAGACAAAAAGGGTGGTTCAGAATAGTGACATCAGAAAGTTGGCATGCGCAAGAGACACTCGCGGTCGTACTGTTCAGAGCAGTGGTTGGCATGCACAAGCGACAACAGTGGTCGTACTGTTCAGAGCAGTGGTTGGCATGCACAAGCGACAACAGTGGTCGTACTGTTCAGGGCAGTGGTTCTCAGGCTTTCCTGCAGAAGGGGTGGCAGCAGCAGCATACGTGGACAGGTAAGCTGGGATTCAAAAGCCACTGCGGGAAGGCAAAGAGCATTACAGACGCAAGAGTGTTAGAGTGAGTGCAAACTTCCTCCCTCCCTTCTTCTCTCCTTTGCGCTGCAACTCAGGCAACCTCCAGCACCTGTGCGACGAGCGACGACAGCCCTTGGAGCACCTGGGAGTTTCTCTGCAAGTTCTACCAACCAGGCGCTGAAAACAGAGCTAAGGCATCCTTCAAGCTCGGTGGGTTTGAGCTCTCGGTGTTTTGCGCAAGTCCAGGTAAGGGAAGCTAGCCTTCATTTTCAATACAAGCCATAGATTAGCTGTTTCTGGAGTAAGGGCGACTTGGTCGCCGGTTTCGTTTTCATCTTCGTGAATGCTCTGTTCTATGTGTTTGGGCGACGTGGTCGCCGGTTTTGTATACAGACTTCGAAATACCCTGTTTTTGAACCAAATCGCCGGTTTTGGCGTTGTTTGCGAACTCCCTGTTTTTGATGTTGTTTGAAGCTGCTTTGGATTTAAATGTGATATACATGTGATATTCGAAAATATGAACCTTTGAAATGACTGTTGCTATGATTGAAATCATTCTTTGAGTGGTATGGTGTGTGGAATGTCGTGAATGTGGGTCAAGACATAGTATTTTCAGGAAAGGAAATACCGTGTTGAGATTTGGTTGTGAAGTGTATTGATCTGTAAGTATCCTGTGAATGGGGTGATCCTGACTCTGCTGAGATAATGGAATCACATAGAGGAAGTTACTCAGTTGGTGAGAGTCGAAGGAGGTTCATATGAATGGGTGAGTCGTGTGAAACAGAACGAGCTCGGCCTGTCTTATGGATTTACCTTGTCATACTGTGAGAGTGATGAATTGAGACCGAGATTGTGTTGATGCGCATGGCTGTGGAATCATTATAGCCAATGAAGTATGACAGGTGCATGTCCCTGGATGCTAGGTTCAACGCACGAGTCTTCCGGAAGTGGAGTCAAGTGTCTTGTGTGATGAGTCAGTGAAGTCTGACGTGAGAAATGAGAAACTTTGAATTGATAGACACTTGATATATGTTGTGATTTTAATGACCTTCGAGGAATCGTGAAATATGTGTTTAGTTGATGGTTTACGTAGATATCTTGAATTTGTTTTACCTTGATTTTAAAGTTCATATCTAACTCTTTTAAATGTCTAGCTTACCCTGTGTTTTCTTGGTGTTGTGTTCGGCCTTTTCTTAAACCTGTAATGATCGTGTATAATTTACACGGGAGCAGATGATGTTGCAGGAAGTAGAGCTCCTTAGTGAATTGTCGCTGGAAGGAGATCGCCTGTTTTCAATTTTCGTTGGGCGATCACCCCTTTTGCTGCTTTCTGATAGGAGATCGCCTATATGATAGGAGATCGCCCTTGTAATAGGAGATCGCCCTTCTAATAGGAGATCGCCTATCCTTCTATTGTATTGTAATTTGTTTATGTTTTAATGGAAAAGTGATCGTATTTGTATTAAACTCCCTGGGAGGAGAAACTTTATTTACATATATATAATTTTATTCACTTCAATCTATTTGTTACTTTAATTTTCATTATATAAATATGAATAGTATTTTGGCGGGATGTTACACTTCGCATGCACAGCGTATCTAAGGCGTAACCCACACCTTGATACGCATGGTTTTTGGAACCCACTATGGTTAATCCAGCATATTGACCACATACTACGTGCACTCCCGTCGATCACGTACACCATAGGCGATTGGCGGTCATGTCTCCTCTAGGCGACAGGCGATTATGTCCCAGAGAAGTCGGAGATCGCCTCCGTCTTCAATAACGGCGATCTCGTAGAAGTCTTCTTAGCTACACTTTTCTTCCTTTACTCTTCTTGATCTACATGCCAGCCGACCGACCTCTACCAGCTGACCCCAGACCTTGGGCGACGTCCGAGGTCCGACTACTACGAAACTTCATTTACCAGCTCTTTGTATTTTAAATAATAACATCCTCTGAAATTATTTAAATCTAACACTTTTATTCCAATTAAAGTTTCTAGGTCCTTACATTCTCCCCAACAAGAAAAATTTTCGTCCTCGAAAATTGAATTACAAGGAAAAGAGGTAGGGATAGGCTTCTCTCATGGTTTCTTCTAAATCCCAAGTTGTATCACCCGATCTGTTATCCCACACCACCTTCACCATGTTGATGGTCTTGCCTCTGAGCTGCTTACTCTGCTGATCGTCAATCCTGACTGGTTTCGCTCTAACAACAAGTCATCCCTGATCTGCACATCGTCTACTTCCAACACGTGACTAGGGTCTGCAAGATACTTCCTTAACTATGACACGTGAAAGACATTATGCAGATTTGCTAATTGGGGAGGTAGGGCGATTTCATAAGCCACTAAACCTATCCTCCTTAAGATCTGATATGGCCCGACTAACTTAGGAGACAGCTCCTTTGATCTGATAGCTCGTCCTACACCCTTGGTCGGTGTCACTTTCATAAATGCATGATCTCCAACTACAACTCCAAAGGTCTTCTCCTCATTGTCAACATCATCACTGCCTCTTCAAGAGTTATTATCCTTGTGTTCATTTAAGGCCAGAAGTGTCTTCACAGCTTTGTCAGCTTCATCCTCATAGCCACCACTAGAGTTGTTACCCTTGTCCTCATGAGCGACATAGGGTGGCTCCCTCAAGGTTATTCCCTTCATATTTTCCAGATCCACAGGGGTTTCCCAACCAAACGATTCTTGCTCACCTTCTTAGTAACTTCAACTTTGGGGATGGATGATGATTCACTTTCTAAGGCAGAGCCATCCGACGAAGATCCCTCTACCACTGTCATTAGCTGCAGTTACAACACCTTCTCACCACCCATCATACCACCAGGCATACACTGCTGATTCAACTCAAGAGGGCGACCTGAATGGCGTTCAGGAGAGCATGGCTTGACTGTTAAGCGGTCTGAACATCGCATACCCAAATTAATCAGTAGCTGCCACTCTAGACGAAGAGACCCATTCCTCTAGTTTCTGTGGTCCCTCTTTATCAAGCAACCCATCGTACTGGACCTCCAGCAGCCTTGGAGACACACTCCAGATTTTTCATCTAAATCAGCATTCTGTAACGCCACCATCACGCCAGAGTACCCCTATACTAGCACCGACCTGGAAGAACAGATACAGCTGACAATGCAGCATTGTTTCTAAGATCAGAAACGAAGCGCTGACCACCACAACTGCCCATCTAAAGGATTAGCTGCAAATCCCATCCCATTAGAAACACAAGGCACGGAAAGTTCTGCTTCCACCTCCAACTTTCTGCAATTTACTAACATTGCTAGAAGAACTCAACATCATCATAACACGGCTTACCCTTATTCTATCCATAGCCATTACCTCCTTCCCTTCTACGTTCACAGGCAGAACTGCATCCTCATTTGCCAAGTTCAGGAGACTTACTGCATCAGGAGCCTTAAATCTCAACCCACCATTTCCATACTCATCTTCCAAATCACGATCCACAAAACAGCATCCATTCTGCGTGAAGCTTTCTCTCTTATCCCAGTAACTTCTCTACCTAGTATTTTTCAGCAAATTTCTCTGTCTAATTGAACTTTAGACCTAAATACAATATCTCCTTTTTCCTTTTAAGCTTGTGGTTAAGCTAGAGTCATCTCATGCTATTTCATCGACATAAACATCTTCCAAGCTTCAAATAAAAGAAAATTCATTCTTTCATTCTTGGAACTTAACCCCGGTACTTCCCATGGATACACATGCTTAAGTCTTTAAACCCTCAACATACTGCTTATATACTCTCCATAACTTATATGTAGCTGAAACTAAACCTTGGTACAACTAAATCTAACTTACACTTCCTTCTTTAATTCCATCAACTCAGCTGGAGCCATTGACACTGGTCCAGCTCCAGGTACCAAATCAATAGAGAGTTCCACCTCTCTCTTAGGAGGTAATCCAGGTATTTCTTCTGGAATTACATCCATGAAATCTTTCACCAAGGTATCCTGCTTACGTCCTCTTCATTCTTCACTCCCAACCGAGCTAGGATTCACGAAGCACCTTCCACCAAGTTACCTGACTGAGGCACCTCTGCTCCTGTCATGGCAACCACTCTCCCTGCTGCCTGAGGTCTGCTGCCTTCATTCCTCATTTGTTGGGAACCACTGGATTGAGTCATCCTATTTCTGCTAGGATGGTCTCTAGATATGTGCCCCATCTTTTGGCACGTGAAACATCTAGGTTTCCATGTTTGTTGCTGCTGGAACTGGGGCAAAACTGCTCCTGCCCGATGTGGTGGAGGTCCCGCATAAGGCTTGCTTTGTGGGTGTTGCACCTTGGCCTTCCCACTGAAAGAACCCCCTGGGTGTGACCTGATCACCCGAGAATTACCCCTTTCCAAGGTTTCCACCATCTTTGCCTTCTCTACTAAGGCATGAAACTCTCTAATGCACATGGGTGCTATGGTCTTCTTCAGCTCATGCTTTAAACCTTCTTCAAACTTCCTACACCTCCAAGCCTTAGAGGTCGCCTGGGTATAGAATCGGGCGAGGTACTCAAACCGAGCAGCATAGGCGTTCACAGACATATCCCCCTACTCCAACCTTAGGGACTCGGCTTCCTTCGCAAACCTTGCGCTGTCTGGGAAGTGTTTCTCCAGGAACCTCACCCTGAAGCTCTCCCAATCCAACATTTCCTCTCGGGCCTCCATCATCTGCTGAGTTCCCATCCACCAGAGCTCAGCTTCTCCAAACAGAAGATATGTGGCGAATACCAGCTCCTTATCTTCAGGGCAGGAGGTCGCCCTGAAGATTTTCTCTAAACCCCTGACCCATCGATCTGCTTGGTCAGGAGTAGCATTCCCACTGAACTTAGGTGGGTTGTGCCTGAGGAACTCGGTCAGTCCCATCTGCTCCTGAGGCTGACCTACGTTGGAAGCTGTTGCAGCCGATCTGGCGGTCTCCCAATGTTGTATTGTAGCTTGGTGATCCTGAGACATCGCCGCATTCTGCTGTTGGATGGCACTCGCCATCACTTCAATGGCCCTGGCGATCTGGCCCATTTCAGCAGAAGGTTCAGGAGGGGTACGCTGTCTAGGAGCCATTCTTCTCTGTAGAAGATTAGGAAACTATTGGTTTCTATATCTCTCCCACAACTATAAGAATGAGATCGATAAGAAATCGATTCATTCAGGAGGTAACATCTAGACCTTACAAAGGTCAACATCTCAAAGTCATTTAGAATTTGAGTTTATCAACAGAATCATGATCTTTATAACCTCAAGTAAAACACCAGAACAGCTACTGGTATACAACCATCAATCCAAACAACCACTTTCAATCAATTACAAAAACACTCAATAAAATGAAATAAATCACACCAGAATTCAATGTATGCTAAACATCAAACCTTTGGAATTAAGATTGAGAATCATCTCGATCCAGTTATGAGTGTGCACCCTCACTACTTTATCAAGATCCTCTCATTCTTAATACTAAGATTTTCAGTTAGGGCATACATTCACTAAAGCACACACAAAATTCCAATACAAAAACGTTTGAAAACCTTTCACTATAGTTGTTATTTAAAACTCAAATAAATTTTATGAGCAGAAGAAACACAATGGATCCACAGCCCTCAGGTCATCCTAAGGACGAACCTGGCTCTGATACCATTAATGTAACATCCCGCCAAATCCTTTTCATATTTATATAATAAAAATAAAGGTAAACAAATATATTGAAGTGAACATAATTATATATATGTAATGAAGTTTCTCCCCACAGGGAGTTTAATACATAATCGGTCAAATTTTCCAAAAACGTAAACAAAATTACAGCAAAAAGACAAACAGTCGATCTCGTATCAGAAAAGGGCGATCTCCCATCAGAAAAGGGCGATCTCCTATCAGACAACAGAAAAAGGGTGATCGCCTAACAGAAATAGAAACAGGCGATCTCCTTCCGGCGACCACTCACTGATGAGCTCTACTACCTGCAACCTCGTCTGCTCCCGTGCAAAAATACACGATCATCACAGGTTTTAGAAAACAATCACAATACCAGATGAAAGGGTAAGCTAGATGTTTTAAAAACTTTAAATATGAAACTTTAAATCAATAGAAAACATAAATCTTCACGCCATTCATAATCCATATCAATTTCGACCATCAACATTCCCATATTCCACAAACTCGTCAAGTGTCTATTCGCTACTTTCAATATTCATGGTTCACACGTCAGACTTTCCATTGACTCATAAGATATAGACACATGACTCCACTTCCGGAAGACTCGTGCGTTGACTCAGGCTCAAAGATCTGCACCTGTCATACCACACCACTGTGAAATCCACACAGGGTCGCTGTGAAATCCACACAGCCATGCGCATACATAGTCTTAATATCATCACTCTCCCGGTATGACAGGGTTAATTCATATAACAGGCCGAGCTCGTTCTTTTTCACACGACTCACCCATTCATATGAACCTCCTTCGACTCTCCACAACTGAATAACTTCGTCTATGTGATTCCATTATATCAGCAGAGTCAGGATATCTCCTTCTAGACAAGCCCCTAGTCAATACACATTACACACGATCTTACACGGTATTTTCTTTCCCGAAAATACTATGCCTTGATCCCACATTCACAACAATCAATACATCATACAACACTGAATGAACGATTCAGTCACAGCAACATTCATTCCACGGTTCACATTTTCAAATATCACATGTATTTCACATTTAAATCTCAAACAGTTTTCAAACAGCACTAAAACAGGGGAGTTCGAAAAACAACGCCAAAACCGGCGATCACGTCCAAAACAGGGGATTTCGAAATCTGTATTTAAAACCGGCGATCACGTCGCCCAAACACATAAGAACAGAACATCATGAAAAAGAATATGAAACCGACGACCACGTCGCCCTCACTTCAGAAACAGCAAATCTACGGCTTTTATTGAAAATAAAGCTAGCTTCCCTTACCTGGACTTGCGCAAAACTCCAAGAACTCCGAAACCCAACGAAGCTTAAGGATGCTTTCACTCTGTTTTAGTGTCCCGGTCTGGAGAACTTGTAGAGAACCTCCCAAGTGCTCCAAGGACAGTCGTCGCTCGTCGTAATTTTGCTTGAAGGTGCCTGCATCGCAGCGCGAAGGAGAGAAAAGGAGAGGAATGAAGGTAAACTCACTCTTTCACTCTTGAACCACTGCAACGTCCTTTGCCTCTCAGAAGTGGGTTTTTGAATCTTAAACCAACTTGTCCACAAGAGCCGCTGCCACCACCCACTCTGCAGGGAAGTTTGCGTGTACGCTTCCCTGAACAGTACGACTACGCGTGCCTCTGCGCAGGCCAACATTCTGATGTCACTATTCTGAACCACCCTTTTTGTCTACGTATCGCGCGTGCAGTACGTCTGATGCTAAGAGCTTGGGTCCCACCTTATCTGTGTGAAACTCGACATCGCGCGATAACCTTCCACCGATGACCGCTCGCGCGATGACTATCCACCAAGGCCTCATCCTGGAGGACGACCGATGTCTCTCCCTGGGAGACGACCGATGTCTCTCTCATACCGACGATGACTGACGTGCCTCATCCCGGTGATGACTGATTCCTCATCCTGGCAGACAATCGATGTATCACCCTGGAGGTCCACCAATGTCTCACACTGGCAGACAACCAATGTCTCACCCTGGCAGACCACCGATGTCTCTCCCTGGCAGACCACCGATGTCTCTCCCATCCTGGTTGATGACCGATGTTCCTCTCATCCTGTTGGCGATCTCTTATCGCCCTTGTGTGTGACGAGAACACATTGCCTTACTCTGGTCACCGATGTCACATCGTCACACCTTGCTGAAGGTTCATCCTCCCATTATGTTACGTTCAAGGTATGATCTCCACATGACTTGGTGACGTCGGTAGCTTCACATTTCCAAGAGTAGATCAGCACCACTCCTCTTGCGCCCATGCATGCAACACTAAGGACGATCTCTTATGCTCAAGCATAGAGCTTCGCATGCACAGCGTATCTAAGGCGTAACCCACACCTTGATACGCGTGGTTTTTGGAACCCACTATGGTTAATCCAGCATATTGACCACATACTACGTGCACTCCCGTCGATCACGTACACCATAGGCGATTGGCGATCATGTCTCCTCTAGGCGACAGGCGATTATGTCCCAGAGAAGTCGGAGATCGCCTCCGTCTTCAATAACGGCGATCTCGTAGAAGACTTCTTAGCTACACTTTTCTTCCTTTACTCTTCTTGATCTACATGCCAGCCGACCGACCTCTACCAGCTGACCCCAGACCTTGGGTGACGTCCGAGGTCCAACTACTACGAAATTTCATTTACCAGCTCTTTGTATTTTAAATAATAACATCCTCTGAAATTATTTAAATCTAACACTTTTATTCCAATTAAAGTTTCTAGGTCCTTATAGTGACGATGTGACATCGGTGACCAGAGTGAGGCGATGTGTCCTCGTCACACACAAGGGCGATAAGAGATCGCCAACAGGATGAGAGGAACATCGGAATCAACCAGGATGGGAGACACATCGGTGGTCTGCCAGGGTGAGACACCGGTGGTCTGCCAGGATGAGACATCGGTTGTCTGCCAGGGTGAGACATCGGTGGTCTGCCAGGATGAGACATCGGTTGTCTGCCAAGGTGAGACATTGGTGGTCTGCCAGGGTGAGGAATCAGTCGTCCGTCAGGAAGAGGAATCAGTCATCGCCAGTATGAGAGGCATCGGTCATCGCCGGTATGAGAGGCATGGTCATTGCGCGAGCAGTCATCGGTGGATGGTTATCGCGCGATGTCGTGTTTCACACAGATAAGGTGGGACCCAGGCTCCCAGCATGAACGTTCTGCATGCGCGACACGTAGACAGAAAGGGTGTTTCAGAGTAGTTAGCATCAGAGAATTGGTATGCGCAGAAACTCACGTGGTCATACTGTTCAAGGAAGTGTGCACGCAAGCTTTCCTGCAGAGTGGGTGGTGGCAGCGGCATTTCTGGGCAAGTTGGTTTAGATTCAAAACTCACTCCTAAGAGGCAGTGGACGTTACTGTGGTTCGAGAGTGATTGAGTGAGTTAGCTTTGGTTCCCTGTTTCTTTCCTCTCCTTCTCCCTGCGTTCAGACGTCCTAGCGAACCAGTTGAAGATCGGCGACTGCCCCTGGATTCCTGACGTTGTGCTCTGCAAGTTTTCTTATCAAAGCCGTGAAACAGAGTTAAGGCATCCTTAAGTTCGGTGGGTTAGAGCTTGTAGTGAGATTTTACGCAAGTCCAGGTAAGGGAAGCTAGCATTCGTTCAATAAAAACCTTAGGCTAGAAGATTCTGAAATTTGGGTGACGTGATCGCCGATTCTAATGTTTGTTTCAAAATCCCCTGTTTTAGTGATGAATTGAAATTGTTTGATATTGAAATGTGAACTGTATATGATTTTCGAAATTCTGAACTTGGTTTTGATTGTTGCTGTGATTTGGAACTGTCCATTTACGTGTTGTATGATGCATTGAATGTTGTGAATGTGGGATCAAGGCATAGTATTTTCAGGAAAGGAAATACCGTGTAAGATCGTGTGTAAGGTGCATTGACTAGGGACTTGTCTAGAAGGAGATATCCTGACTCTCCTGAGATAATGGAATCACATAGATGAAGTTATTCAGGTGTTGAGAGTCGAAGGAGGTTCATATGAATGGGTAAGTTGTTTGAAAGATAACTAACTTGACCTGTTCTATGGATTAACCCTGTCATACTGGGAGAGTGATGATATTGAGATTTATTTATGCGCATGGCTGTGTGGATTCACAGCGACCTTGTGTGGATTCACAGTGGTGTAGTATGACAGGTGCAGATCTCTGAGTCTGAGTCAACGCACGAGTCTTCCGGAAGTAGTGTCAAGTGTCTATATGTGATGGGTTAGTGGAAGTCTGACGTGAGAAAGATGAATATTGAAAATTGTTGATAGACACTTGATGGTTGTGTGATATGAATGAGAAAGTGGTGGATTTATGTGGGTGTTTAAAAGCTGATTATGTTGATTTTAAAGTTTCATATTTAAAGTTTTTAAAAATGTCTAGCTTACCCCTGTGTTTTATTTTGTGGTTGTTTTCTTAAAACTGTGATGATCGTGTGTAATTTACACGGGAGCAGATGATGTTGCACGCAGTGGAGCTCCTCAGTGAGTGGATGGACAAGGAGATCGCCTGTTCTTATGCTGTGTTTTGTTTTATTTTGAAACACTTGACGGTTATGTATTAAAGTTCCCTAGAGAAGGGATATTATTTTGAAATACAATGTATTGATGGATGTATTTTATTATATATACATATGCTAATTTTTGATATCATTGTGTTTATGTTTATTTTATGGTATAAATATGAATAGGATTTTAGGGGCGTTACATTAATGGTATCAAAGCAGTTCGTCCTTAGGATGACCTGAGGTAGTGGGTTCATTGTGTTTCTTCTGCTTACAAAAATTTATTGGAGTTTTGAATTAAAGCTATATTGAAAGGTTTTTAAATGTTTTTCTTATTGAAATTTTGCGTGTGCTTTAGTAAATATATGCCCTAACTGAAAATTTTGGTATTAAGAATGAAAGGATCTTGTTAAAGTAGTGAGGGTTCACACTCATAACTGGATCGAGATGATTCTCAATCTTAATTCAAAAGGTTTGATGTTTAGCATATATTGAATTCTGGTGTGAATTATTTCATTTTATAGTGTTTTTGTAATTGATTGAAAGTGGTTGTTTGGATTGATGGTTTTATACCAGTAGCTGTTCTGGTGTTATGTTTGATGTTATAAGTATCATGATCTTGCTGATAAACTCAAAATTCTAGATGATTTTGAGATGGTGACCTTTGTAAGACCTAGATGTGGTCGTCTAAATGAATTGATTCTTTATCAAGTTCATTTTATAGGAATATGATTAGAGAATAATAGTTTCCTAATCTTACATAGAAAATGGCTCCTAGACCGCCTACCCCTTCCCAACCTTCTGCAGAAATGAGCCAGATCGCCAAAGCCATTGAGATGATGGCAAGTGCTATCCAGCAGCAGAATGCGGCGATGGCTCAGAATCATCAAGCTGCAATGCAGCATTGGGAGACTGCTAGATCGGCTACAACAGCTCCCCACGTCGGCCAGCCTCAGGAGCAGATGGGACTGACCGAGTTCCTCAGGCACAGCCCACCTAAGTTCAGTGGGAATGCTACTCCTGACCAAGCAGATCAGTGGATCAGGGGGTTAGAGAAAATCTTCAAGGCGACCTCCTGCCTTGAGGATAAGAAGTTGGTGTTTGCTACGTACCTGCTATCTGGAGAAGCCGAGTTCTGGTGGATGGGAACTCAACAGATGATGGAAGCCTGAGAGGAAGTATTAGACTGGGAGAGCTTCAGGGTGAGATTTCTGGAAAAATACTTCCCAGATAGTGCAAGGTTTGCGAAGGAAGCAGAATTCCTCAAATTGGAGCAGGGGGAGATGTCAGTGAATGCTTATGCTGCTCGGTTTGAGTACCTCGCCCGATTCTATACCCAGGCGACCTCTGAGGCTTGGAGGTGTAGGAAGTTTGAAGAAGGATTGAAGCATGGGCTGAAGAGGACCATAGCCCCTATGTGCATCAGGGAATTTCACGCCTTAGTAGAGAAGGCGAAGATGGTGGAGACTCTGGAAAAGGGTGATTCTCGGGTGATCAGGTCACACCCAGGGGGTTCCTCCAGAGGGAAGGCAAAGGTGCAGCAGCAGCAGAATAAGCCTTATGCGAGACCTCCACAGCATAGGGCAGGAGTAGCACCGCCCCAATTTCAGCAACAACAACCATGGAAACCCAAATGTTTCCATTGTGGTGGACCACACACTTCCAATGTGTGCTTCAAGAGGAATTCAGAGAGAAGGTGTTACACCTGCCAAAAGACGGGGCACGTTGCTAGAGAGTGTCCTAACAGGAATGGGGCGACTCAACCCAGTGGTTCTCAGCAATTGAGGAATGAAGGCAGCAGACCTCAGGCAACAGGGAGAGTGTTTGCCATGTCAGGAGCTGAGGCGTCTCAGTCAGGTAACTTGGTGCAAGGTGTTTGTTTTATAGCTGGTAGAAGTGTAAACGCCTTGTTTGATTCTGGAGCGACACACTCTTTTGTGTCAAGTCTGTGCGTAGACGAGTTGGGCCTTCTAGTGAAGGAGCTGCCGTTTGAACTGTTGGTCTCTACACCTGCATCAGGACAGGTTATGACCTCCATAGTTTGCTCTGAATGTCCAGTGATAGTAGAGGGACGTAGGTTCAAAGTAAATTTGATCTGTCTACCTCTTCAGGATCTGGATGTTATCCTAGGAATGGATTGACTATCTGCCAATCACATTCTCATAGATTGCGGTAGGCAGAAAGTGGTGTTTCCAGATCTCCAAGAGTCAGATGTGATATCTGCTCAGCATGTGTGGTTGGAGTTGAAAGAAGGGGCGAGGTGTTTTGTAATCCTAGCTCAAGGGGGAGTGAAGAATGAAGAAGATATAGGCAGTATACATGTGGTGAAGGATTTCATGGATGTATTTCCAGAAGAAATACCTGGACTACCTCCTAAGAGAGAAGTGGAATTCTCTATTGATTTGGTACCTGGAGTTGGACCAGTGTCAATGGCACCCTACCGAATGGCTCCAGCTGAGTTGATGGAATTAAAGAAGCAAGTGGAAGAGTTGTTGGAGAAACAATTTATCAAACCTAGTGTATCTCCATGGGGGGCTCCAGTGCTTCTAGTTAAGAAAAAGGATGGAGGGTCTCGGTTGTGTTTAGATTACAGGAAGTTGAATAAGTTGACCATCAAGAACAAGTATCCTCTGCCTAGAATTGATGATTTGATGGATCAATTGCATGGAGCCTCGGTGTTCTCAAAGATTGATCTGAGAATGGGATACCTCCAAATTTTGTTAAAAGCTGAAGATGTTCAGAAGACGGCGTTTAGGTCTCGTTATGGACATTATGAGTATGTGGTGATGCCGTTTGGAGTGACAAATGCTCCAGCTCTGTTCATGGACTACATGAATAGAATTTTTCGTCCTTTCTTGGATAAGTTTGTTGTAGTCTTCATAGACAACATACTTATTTATTCAAGGACCGAGGAAGAACATGAGGAACATCTAAAGACGGTGTTGGAGATCCTGAGGGAGAAGCAATTTGATCCTGCCACTTGACTCGAACGTGGAGGATTGCCTCGTCACTCCTTCTTCTAGCCTTCTGTTCTGCAGGAACGCTCCAAGAACCACCGCCGGAACTCCAAACGCTGCCTGCAAAACACACAGACGGCGCCTCTGGCGGCCGTTGTAGCTCCGACGCTCAAGTCAGGCAACAGGAACACCAAAACTATATCTGAATCTCTCTGTGAGACTCGTGTGTAACTGAAACTCTCAAATGTGTAAGCTGTAAGAATCTGTAAAAAACCCCCCTCAATTTCGTTAAGAGTTTGTATATATACTTGAGTCTTTCTCTCTCCTGACGGTTATTCCTCTTGACACGTGGATAACATCTGCTCATACACGTGTCACCATCTGAAGTATCTGCAGCTGAAACGTTACTTCCACTGTGCCCCTGTGACTAAGTTATCCACACAGGGAGTAGCTTAGTACACAGGCTACTCTGGGCGCAACCTTAACATGGCGAGCTGGTTAACCCTGGGCATCGCAGCTCACACTACACATGGTGGCAGATATGCCACTTATCCTCTGTACTTAGACCATACAACAAGTGCTTGCCAAGTCTTCTCCAACACCCGGCGATGTGCTCTTTCGGCGACTTACTGACCACCTGATCTCCTAACCTTCACACACGGCGATCATGTGCCATCTAGGCGATTACTGATCCATACCGGCGATGAGCGATTACTCATCCTCAAGGCGATAGGCGATTACTCATCATCACAGGCGACAGGCGATTACCATTCTGAGTGATCGCCTCCCTGATTCGCCTGCTATCCTCTACCACGTGGTACCCTGTGAATGGTCCACGTGGTCAACTGCTGCTGATGTCATCGACTACCGATGACCGACCGGATCACAATTATATGCTAAGTTCTCCAAGTGTGAGTTCTGGCTGAAGGAAGTTAACTTCTTAGGACATGTGATATCTGCTCGGGGGATCTCAATGGATCCAGCCAAGGTAGAGGCAGTGCTCCAGTGGGAACGTCCTAAGACAGTCACAGAGATAAGGAGTTTTGTGGGTCTAGCTGGCTACTATCGGAGGTTCATTAAGGATTTCTCCAAGGTAGTGGCTCCTTTGACTCAGTTAACTCGCAAAGACCAACCTTTTGCTTGGACCGATCGATGTGAGCAGAGTTTCATGGAACTGAAGGAAAGATTGACTAGTGCTCCGGTGCTGGTGATCCCGGATGTAGGAAGATCTTTTAATGTCTACTGTGATGCTTCACATCAGGGCTTGGGATGTGTTTTAATGCAAGAGAAAAGAGTAGTTGCATATGCTTCAAGGCAACTCAAAATTCATGAGAGAAACTATCCTACTCATGACTTGGAGTTAGCAGCTATGGTGTTTGCCTTGAAAATTTGGAGGCATTATTTGTATGGAGCTCGGTTTCAGGTGTTTAGCGATCATAAAAGCCTGAAATATCTGTTTGATCAGAAGGAATTAAATATGAGACAAAGAAGATGGATGGAGTTTTTAAAGGACTATGATTTCCAACTTATGTATCACCCAGGGAAGGCCAATGTAGTGGCAGATGCTTTGAGTAGAAAATCAATGCAAGTATCAATCATGATGATTGAAGAGCAGAAGCTGATCGAGCAGTTCAGAGATTTAAACTTGGGAGTGGAATTTCATGTTAACCATATTAGTTGTAGTAAGTTAACTATAACTAATGATTTCATTGGAATGATAAAGGATAAGCAATTAGAGGACCCTAGTCTGAAGCGTATTGTGGAATTGCTAGGCACCGATCAGGCTAAGGACTTTGTGATGGGAGATGATGGGATCTTGAGATTTAATGGCAGAATGTGCATACCTGCGAATGAGGAGTTGAAGAAGATGATCCTAGAGGAAGGCCACAAGAGTCATCTTAGTTTACACCCAGGTATGAATAAGATGTACCAGGATTTAAAGGGGTCATTTTGGTGGTCGGGCATGAAGAAAGACATCGCCTAGTATGTTACTACCTGCTTGACATGTCAGAAGCCAAAGGTAGAGCATCAAAGACCTGGCGGGTTGTTGCAGCAATTGGATATTCCTGAGTGGAAATGGGACAGCATTGCAATGGATTTTGTTACTCATTTACCTAGGTCGGTAAGGGGTCATGATGCAGTCTGGGTCATAGTTGATCGGCTGACAAAGAGTGCCCACTTTCTTCCAGTGAATTTGAGGATATCTATGGCCAAGTTGGCTCAGTTGTACATCAGAGAAATCGTGAGGCTGCATGGAGTACCTTCTAGCATTGTTTCGGATAGAGATCCCAGGTTCACTTCACGGTTTTGGCAGACCTTACAGGATTCTTTGGGAACTAAGTTGACGATGAGCTCTGCATATCATCCTTAAACCGATGGACAGTCTGAGAGAACGATCCAGTCCTTGGAAGATCTGCTGAGGACGTGTGTCTTGGATCAATTGAGAAGCTGGGATGAGATGTTGCCACTGGTGGAGTTTACTTATAATAACAGTTATCATGCCAGTATTGGGATGGCACCATATGAAGCCTTGTATGGGAGGAAATGCAGAACTCCTTTATGTTGGTACCAGGAGGGCGAAGCAGTCTTGGTCGGGCCAGAGTTGATTCAGCAGACGACCGAGAAAGTGAAACAGATAAAAGGCAGAATGAAAGCTTCTCAAAGTCGGTAGAAATCTTATGCAGATCAGAGGAGAAAACCTTTAGAGTTTGCAGTGGGAGATCATGTATTTATGAGAGTGACACCGACTAAGGGTGTAGGACAAGCTATCAGATCAAAGAAGTTGTCCCCTAAGTTTATTGGGCCATATCAAATCCTAAGGAGGATCGGTCCAGTGGCTTATGAGATCGCCCTACCTCCCCAATTAGCGAACCTGCATAATGTCTTTCATGTATCACAGCTGAGGAAGTACATGGCAGACCCAAGTCACGTGCTGGAAGTGGATGAGGTGCAGATCAAAGATGACTTGTCTTTTGAAGCAAAACCAGTTAGGATTGACGATTGGCAGAGTAAACAGCTCAGAGGCAAGACCATCAACACGGTGAAAGTGGTGTGGGATGACAGATCGGGTGATTCAACTTGGGAATTAGAAGAAACCATGAGAGAAGCCTATCCCTACCTCTTTTCCTAGTAGTTCAATTTTCGAGGACGAAAATTTTTCTTGTTGGGGAGAATGTAAGGACCTATAAATTTATTTGGAATAAAAGTGTTATATTTTAAATGATTTCTGAGTATGTTATTATTTAAAATAAAAAGGACATAAAAATAGAAAATCTCATAGTGGTCAGACCTCGGACGTCGCCCAAGATCTGGGATCAGCTGGTAGAGAGCGATCGGTTGACCATTGTACTAACCAAGTAGTCAGGTGCGATGACTTTATCGGGAGGTAATCACGTAGGCGTGCTTGAAGGGAGGAGGCACGTGAATCAAGAAGGGTAAGAGAAATGAAGGTGTAGCTTAGAAGTCGATGAGATCGCCGTTTGTTGAAGAAGGCGGCGGCCTCCGACTTCCCCCGTATGAAATCAGAAATCGCCTATTTTGCGCATGATCGCCGTGTGCGAAGATTTCACATAATCGCCAATCGCCTATGGTGCACATGATCGCCGAAAAGAGCACATTTCTGAGTATTCGAGAAGACTTGGTAAGCACTTAGTATGTGGTCTAAATACAGAAGATGAGTGATATAGAAGATAGGTAGCATATCTGCCACCATGAGTAGTGTGAACCGTGATACCACAAACTTAGAGGAATGGGAGGACGAGCCCTCAGCTGGGTGTGACGATGTGACATCGGTGACCAGAGTGAGGCGATGTGTCCTCGTCACACACAAGGGCGATAAGAGATTGCCAACAGGATGAGAGGAACATCGGTCATCAACTAGGATGGGAGACACATCGGTGGTCTGCCAGGGTGAGACATCGGTGGTCTGCCAGGATGAGACATCGGTTGTCTGCCACGGTGAGACATCGGTGGTCTGCCAGGGTGAAGAATCAGTCGTCCGTCAGGAAGAGGAATCAGTCATCGCCAGTATGAGAGGCATCGGTCATCGCCAGTATGAGAGGCATGGTCATCGCGCGAGCAGTCATCGGTGGATGGTTATCGCGCGATGTCGTGTTTCACACAGATAAGGTGGGACCCAGGCTCCCAGCATGAACGTTCTGCATGCGCGACACGTAGACAGAAAGGGTGTTTCAGAATAGTTAGCATCAGAGAGTTGGTATGCGCAGAAACCCACGTGGTCATACTGTTCAAGGAAGTGTGCACGCAAGCTTTCCTGCAGAGTGGGTGGTGGCAGCGGCATTTTTGGGCAAGTTGGTTTAGATTCAAAACTCACTCCTGAGAGGCAGTGGACGTTGCTGTGGTTCGAGAGTGATTGAGTGAGTTAGCTTTGGTTCCCTGTTTCTTTCCTCTCCTTCTCCCTGCGTTCAGACGTCCTAGCGAACCAGTTGAAGATCGGCGACTGCCCCTGGATTCCTGACGTTGTGCTCTGCAAGTTTTCTTATCAAAGCCGTGAAACAGAGTTAAGGCATCCTTAAGTTCGGTGGGTTAGATCTTGTAGTGAGATTTTACGCAAGTCCAGGTAAGGGAAGCTAGCATTCGTTCAATAAAAACCTTAGGCTAGAAGATTCTGAAATTTGGGTGACGTGATCGCCGGTTCTAATGTTTGTTTCGAAATCCCCTGTTCTAGTGACGAATTGAAATTGTTTGATATTGAAATGTGAACTGTATATGATTTTCGAAATTCTGAACTTGGTTTTGATTGTTGCTGTGATTTGGAACTGTCCATTTATGTGTTGTATGATGCATTGAATGTTGTGAATGTGGGATCAAGGCATAGTATTTTCAGGAAAGGAAATACCGTGTAAGGTCGTGTGTAAGGTGCATTGACTAGGGACTTGTCTAGAAGGAGATATCCTGACTCTCCTGAGATAATGGAATCACATAGATGAAGTTATTCAGGTGTTGAGAGTCGAAGGAGGTTCATATGAATGGGTAAGTTGTTTGAAAGATAACTAACTTGACCTGTTCTATGGATTAACCCTGTCATACTGGGAGAGTGATGATATTGAGATTTATTTATGCGCATGGCTGTGTGGAAACACAGCGACCTTGTGTGGATTCACAGTGGTGTAGTATGACAGGTGCAGATCTCTGAGTCTGAGTCAACGCACGAGTCTTCCGGAAGTAGTGTCAAGTGTCTATATGTGATGGGTTAGTGGAAGTCTGACGTGAGAAAGATGAATATTGAAAATTGTTGATAGACACTTGATGGTTGTGTGATATGAATGAGAAAGTGGTGGATTTATGTGGGTGTTTAAAAGCTGATTATGTTGATTTTAAAGTTTCATATTTAAAGTTTTTAAAAATGTCTAGCTTACCCCTGTGTTTTATTTTGTGGTTGTTTTCTTAAAACTGTGATGATCGTGTCTAATTTACACGGGAGCAGATGATGTTGCAGGCAGTGGAGCTCCTCAGTGAGTGGATGGACAAGGAGATCGCCTGTTCTTATGTTGTGTTTTGTTTTATTTTGAAACACTTGACAGTTATGTATTAAAATTCCCTAGAGAAGGGATATTATTTTGAAATACAATGTATTGATGGATGTATTTTATTATATATACATATGCTAATTTTTTATATCATTGTGTTTATGTTTATTTTATGATATAAATATGAATAGGATTTTAGGGGCGTTACAAAATTGGGTAATTAATTGAATAAATTAGAACTCTGAATTAATGCATATGTACTATATTCAATTAATAAGTTTAATTATATTAAGAAATTTAATTATAATATAAAATTAAATAATATTATGAAATCAAATTATAAAATAGAATTAAATAAATTATTATAAATATTAAAAATAAAATTAAATATTTAATATTCGAATTATGACAGTTATAAAGGGTATTATAAATGCCATACTATACTGTATTAATTGGCGGTTAAAACTGTCACTATTTACGTTAGAATTGGTTTACCCAGTTTTAAAATTTTGACATTTATAGTTGACATAAATTACACGCTTAAAACCGTCACTTTATGCAATGCATAATATGGCATCTGCTACAATAGTTCTCAATTGACCGCCACATTAAACTTTGTGGCGGCAAGAATTTTGGCGGTACCTATAATGTGGCGGTTAAAAATGCTAGTTTTTATGAAAATAATCACCACCACATACACATTTTTTTGTAGTGAGAATTGTTGGTGTGCAGATTCAGAGGTTTTTCTAAAATCTATGGTGTGTTTGCCAAAGGTGGTGTGTATTCTTGAAGTGTTCAAGATCACCACTTTGGTGCGTTGTGTGTAATCAAGGTTTTTGATTTCATAGTGAATACTCAGTAGTGAGCGAAGGACTGGATGTAACTCTTGGTTAAGAGTGAACCAGTATAAATTTCTTATGTGAATCTTTTTATCTGGTCACTCTTTAAATCTATTTTTGCTTGATTTTAAAACTGCTGATATAAACAACCGATTGTTTCGCAAAAACAACCGGTTGATTTTCTGCAATCACATTACAACAGTTTTGAAATTGGCTAAACTGGTTTCTAATTGATTGATTATTCTTTATCTTTCAATCTACCTTCGATATTTGCGGAAATATTTCATGAATAATTCACCCCATCTTGTTTAAGGCCTACAATTCTAACCGTAATCATCAAACTATTCATATATAGAAGCACGTGAGCTTATCAGATTAACAAATCTCATTAAAATTAAATATTTTTGTAGTATTGGAATACCGTTTAATTATTTTTTGATATTTTTTTTAGTTTCTTTTATTAATTTAATATTAAACTTAAATAGTGATACTAACAAAGCCATTAACAAGTTATTCTATATATATAGTGAACATTCTTATGACATAAACTAATAAGAAGCTATTCTATATATAATTGTTAAAATAATAATTTTCATCATACAAAAATTCATAATTAGATAAGTGACTTTACATTATGGTGTAGTCCAAATAATTGAATTCATAAAATAATATATTTTTATTTTTTAATAATTACATCTCATGCTAATAACCAAGAAAAAATATTATAGTTAAATGTAAAATCCTAAAATACACAAAAATATTATAGAAATTGATCCGGTCGGTCATCGGTAGTCGATGACGTCAGCAGCAGTTGACCACGTGGACCGTTCACAGGGTGACACGTGGTAGAGCATAGCAGGTGAATCAGGGAGGAGATCACTCAGAACGGTGATCGGTTGCTAAGGGACCACCACCCGCAGATCAGAGCGCGATGAGCGCCTGGAGGCAGAGCGCGATGAGTGCCTGGAAGCAGAGCGCGAGAAGTAAAGAAGCACTGATCAGTCATCGGGGGTTTTCTGTTAACACACAATTAAGCTGGGACCCAGGCTCCCAGCGAGAGCGTTACGCAAGAAGCACAGATCAGTAATCACCTATCGCCGTGTGTGAAGATCAGTAATCGCCTATCGCCGTGTGTGAATACCAGTAATCGCCTAGATTGCACATGATCGCCGTGTGTGAAGATTAGGAGATCGGGTGGTCATCAAGTCGCCGAAAGGAGCACATCGCCGGGTATTTGAGAAGACTTGGTAAGCACTTGTTATGTGGTCTAAATGCAGAAGGTAAGTGGCATGTCTGCCGCCGAAGTAGGGAAGATAAGTGGCATATCTGCCACCATGAGTAGTGTGAGCCATGGTACCTAGCGTTAACCAGCTCATCATGTTAAGGTTGCGCCCAGAATAGCCTGTGCACTAAGCTACTCCCCGTGTGGATAACTTAGTCGCAGGAGCAAAGTGGAAGTAACATTTCAGCTGCAGATACTCCAGATGGTGACACGTGTATGACCAGATGTTATCCACGTGTCAAGAGGAATAACCGTCAGGACAGAGAAAGACTCAGGTATTTATATAAAATTCTTAACGGAATTAGGGAGAGGATTCATTTTGGTGGTGATTCACTTGTACACGGTTCTGAGTTTTCTTTGAAGTTCTTTGTTGATTCAATCACTGACTTGAGCATCAGAGCGCAACCGGCCGCAGAGGCGCCATACTGTTCTTTCAGGTTTCTTGGAGGATTATCAGGTGAAGGTCATCGGTGTGCTTGGCATGAAGCTGGTGAGGACGAGGTTCGGGAAGAAGAAGCTCTAACGCTTTGGTCAAGAGGCTGGATCAGAAATGAATAAATTAAATAACGCTCTCCACTCGTTTTCTAAAGCTCCTCCTGTACCTGTACATATATTTGCTTGTCTATATAATAAGTTATCATAGTTCATACACAAACAACAAATGTAAGGGTAAACTATCGAAAATAAAATTATAATATGTGAAAATATAAGTACAAACAATCAATTAGATTAATCATTTAAATATATATAATTCCATTTTATTTATTTATTTTAATAATAATCATATAACACTCAATAGTCAATCACCACAACCCAATTTCATTCAAATACCATCATGAACAATCATATGATCTACACATGGATCCATACACCAACAATATCCAACAGGCATCTTCTGGAAGACTCGTGTTAAGTAGGCTCTACAGAGACTAACATCTGATTAATACCCAAAACTTAGATTTACAACAATACCGAGTAAGTTCAAATATCCAATATTGAGTGTCTATAGCGGGACCCAATGTGTATGAACTCTTCATCAGCTTCTTACCATCTGATATCTTAGTATATGTGACTTAGATCATTAGTGAATATAGAGGATCTCTGTTGAACATGGGTGCCAATACTTAATACAAAACCAATCAACAACTCATACATTATCCCAAATGTATGATTTCAATCTCATAATTTCATTGTCCTCATACGATGCATATCATTCACATGCAATGCATATCAATCGCTCATATGATTTTTAAGATTTCTCAAATCAATTACATATATATCTCAAATTCATACTCATTCCATCAATCACACCAATCCATACCATTTAGAAATTTCACAATTCAATTGAATATAGTAACTAATATTCATTTCATATTTATAAAAAAATCAAATTATTGAAGATATAAGAAGAAAAGAAGGAGAAAGAAATAAATTTAATTATTAATTAATTTTTTTAAAGATCATTTTAAGAACAATCCAACCATATAACTTCTAAATCGTTCAAAAGGATCAATCCAGACTAAAATTTGTTCAAACATCATTTTTCAATCATTTCAATACAATCTCAACTATTCAAACTCATATCAACTCATAATCAAATTCAATTTAACTAACGCTATACCCTAACATGCATCCAGTTAATATATTAACTTATTATTTAAATTAGTTAGCTAAGGTTCTATAAAAAAATATAGATAGCTTCTCTTACCTATGATTTCTTATCCCGAGAAAATTCCTGTTCAAGTAGGGGAACCACTCTAAAGTCTAGGAACCTAAAGCAAGTTATCCAAACATCGCCAAAATTCAACATATGATAAAAAAAGTTGGGAGGAACATTTTCCTCAACTATCCTCATCTTGATTGATGGCTAAATCCTAAGGAAAAATAGAGAATAAATGATCTTTAGAGTAAAAATGAACTTACTTTATTTGAAAATTTGATCAGGTAGAAATGTACGGCAGCAAGAATTTTGGCGGTACCTATAATGTGGCGGTTAAAAATGCTAGTTTTTATGAAAATAATCACCACCACATACACATTTTTTTGTAGTGAGAATTGTTGGTGTGCAGATTCAGAGGTTTTTCTAAAATCTATGGTGTGTTTGCCAAAGGTGGTGTGTATTCTTGAAGTGTTCAAGATCACCACTTTGGTGCGTTGTGTGTAATCAAGGTTTTTGATTTCATAGTGAATACTCAGTAGTGAGCGAAGGACTGGATGTAACTCTTGGTTAAGAGTGAACCAGTATAAATTTCTTATGTGAATCTTTTTATCTGGTCACTCTTTAAATCTATTTTTGCTTGATTTTAAAACTGCTGATATAAACAACCGATTGTTTCGCAAAAACAACCGGTTGATTTTCTGCAATCACATTACAACAGTTTTGAAATTGGCTAAACTGGTTTCTAATTGATTGATTATTCTTTATCTTTCAATCTACCTTCGATATTTGCGGAAATATTTCATGAATAATTCACCCCATCTTGTTTAAGGCCTACAATTCTAACCGTAATCATCAAACTATTCATATATAGAAGCACGTGAGCTTATCAGATTAACAAATCTCATTAAAATTAAATATTTTTGTAGTATTGGAATACCGTTTAATTATTTTTTGATATTTTTTTTAGTTTCTTTTATTAATTTAATATTAAACTTAAATAGTGATACTAACAAAGCCATTAACAAGTTATTCTATATATATAGTGAACATTCTTATGACATAAACTAATAAGAAGCTATTCTATATATCAAATATCAAACTAGTATACAAAATAAAAATGCAAAAGAAGTGATTTAAGGCTATTTTTATTGTAAGAGTAGGATATTTCAATTTAATTTTTTAAAGTTTACTATATTACACTATTTTAATTAAGTTCTACTCTTATAATTATAATAAATTTTATAAGATTTATACTATTTTATTTCATTTTAAAATACAAAAATATTTGTACTTTTTACTTTTATGATTGAGATCTTAAATTTTATGTTACATAAATATATTTTAATAAAAAAATTAAAAATTTTGGGATTTTAAAATTATGATATAACACTAAAAGAATTATTAAATAATAATTAAATTTAGAGACAAAAAATAATTAGTCACTATATTGACTAGATTGTAGATTAATTTAGAGATTAAAAATTATTCATATCTAAAGTGGTCTCTATTGTTAATAAAAAAATTTAAAATAATTTATAAATTGATATTTAAATTAACAATCTAATTTTTAACTACTAATATTTTAGATTGTAAATTAATTTTTAAAAGATTAATTTTTAAAAGACTAATTGATCCGGTCGGTCATCGGTAGTCTATGACGTCAGCAGCTGATGACGACGTGGGTCAGTCACAGAGTGACGCGTGGCACGAGAAAGCAGATGAACCAGGGTGGAGGTCGTTCAAGAACGGCGATCAGTGGTCAGCTACCGAGTGACCACCACCAGAAGATCGGTTCCTACCTAAGCGCCTGGAAGTAGAGCGCGAGAAGTGATGAAGCACCGATCAGTCATCGGTGCGTGCAGAGTGATCAGTCATCGGTGCATGCATTGTGATCAGTCATCGGTGCATGCAGAGTGATCAGTCATCGGTGCATGAAGAATGATCAGTCGTTGGGGGTTCCTTGCCAACACGTGTTAAACTGGGACCCAGGCTCCCAGCGAGAACGTTACTCAAGGACCTCGCCTGATTCCATAAGCAGAGCACGACAACGTGAAGAAGCGCCATCGGACATCGGCCAGGATGAGAGACACCTCGGTCATCGGTGTGTGTTGAGGTGACATCGGCTGCGCGATGTGAACAACGCAACCAAAGATCAGTAAAGCGCCCAGAGGCAGGGAGCGGCCTTAGTCGCAAGATGACCACGCATGGATATGAGAAGACGCAGTTAGGTGCAGAATCCTGCTGGGACGAGAACCCATCAAGGTTAGAGTCTCCCAGTGGGTTGCATGTCTGCCACGTGGATGGTGAAGATGTTCCTAGAGAATAGGTAGGGCAGATAGGCACAGAAGTCGAGGGGTGCAGAGGTACCCACGCAGCCTCCCCTGTCAGACTTGGCACTCAAGTGAAGAAGGCTGGCACGCAAGGTAGCCCTAGGGAGTGGAAACGACAGTGCAGAGTAATTAAGTGGCCCTAGAGGTAGCCAGTAGGGGCTACGCGGGTTTATATGAGGAAGAAGAACACCAAACCAGGTATGCAGTCTTTACCTCAGAATACACAACACAAAACCAAGAGCACTCAGTTTTCGAATCAAAGAGGACTGAGGGCATACACACACGGGTCTCACACAGAGAGATCCGAGAGAGAGTTTTGGTGTTCCCGTTGCCTGACTCGAGCGTCGGAACTACAACGGCCGCTAGAGGCGCCGTCTGTGTGTTTTGCAGGCATCGTTCGGAGTTCCGGTGAAGGTTCCTGGAGCCTCCTTGCAGAACGCGCAGCAGATAGAAAGCTAGACGAAGGAGTGACGAGGCGTTTTCCCCACGCTCGAGTCTGCGGCGAGATCATTTGGCACCCACCGTGGGGCACGAAGTAAAACGAAGCCCCCATACACAAGAACGAGGGTAGAAATCGCACAGATGAGTAGAAGAACCAGACAAACGACACCTCCACCACCTGCTGGTGAAGGAACTGTGACCATGGCGCAGGTCATGGAGATGATGCGCGCGTTGCAGGACAACGTCGCGGCGTCGAGAGTTGAGCAAAAGAAGATGCATGCAGAGCTGACTGCATCGCATAGCAGGAATGAAGAGTTGAACCGCGTCAACGAGGAGTTGCGTAGGGAGTTGCAGGTGCAGAATGAGCGCGTATCCGAAGATAGGACGTCGATGCCGCCGTCGCCCCCTAGAGCATTTCCTATGCCCTTCTCCCCTGAGATCATGAACACGGTGGTGCCCCCCAACCTGGTGGGAGTGAAGGCGTCGTTCACGGGGGTGGAAGACCCAGAGGCACATTTGACAGCCTTCCACACTCAGATGATGCTGTCTGGAGGTTCCGACGCTGTGTACTGCAAAATGCTTATGAGCACGTTGAGCGGAGTAGCTATGGAGTGGTTCGTGAGCTTGCCGGAGGGCCACATCACCTCCTTCCATCAGTTCTCAAAGCTATTCACGGAGCAGTATATAGTCAACAGAGCGCCGCCGGTGGTGACTTACGACTTGTTCGACGTGCACCAGAACCAGGGGAAGTCGCTGAAGGACTTCCTCAACCGCTTTGGCGCGCAGGTGGTGAGATTGCCCAGCAAGGACGAGAGCATGCTGGTGCATGCATTCAAGAAAGGCATGCTACCTGGCCCTTTCAGTGAATCGCTCATCAGGAGCCACCCTGCCACCTTCGCTGAGATCCGGCGACGAGCGGTGGCGCACATAGTAGCGGAGACAGAGGTCTCTGAGAAGAGAAGCAGTGTTGCACCATCTAAGCCACGCGGGGGTCATGGGAAGCAACAGCAACAGGCGCGGGTGTATGAGGCCAAGGAAGGAAAGAGGGTGCAAGGGAGGCCTCGTCCCTATACACCCAGGAAAGACCAGGTCAGGGGGCGTGCAAGGGAGCACGACGCACCCCCTAGGTACGATTTCGTTGTAGAGTTGGCAGAGCTGATCGCCATCCTTGTCGTGGCTGCAAGGCTCCGAGTACCAGAGAAAACTGACAAGGTACTTGGAAGGAAGAAGGATGAGTGGTGTGAGTTCCATCATGCTTATGGACACACACTCCGCACCTGCCTGGCGTTGGGACATCAACTCGCTGAGTTGGTGAAGACAGGTCTCCTGACTGATTACCTACGGGGAGCGCAGGGTGATCGCGCTTCGGGGTCTCAAGCGGGTGATCAGTAACACGAAATCCCTGTGCATGGGGAGGTGATGACCATTGCGGGAGGTTTTTCTGGCAGAGGGTGTTCCAAGTCGCAGAGAAGAAGGTATGCACGGTCGGTGATGGCCGTGGACTCGGTGGATGAAGGCCATTTTCCCGAGGTGGACATTACCTTCACAAAGGCTGATTTGCAAGACGTAATACCCCACAACAACGACCCGGTGGTCATCTCCCTGGTGACAGCGGGAAGACGAGTGCACAGGGCGCTCGTAGACCAAGGAAGCTCAGCGGACGTCATGTTCTGGCCGACGTTCAACAAGTTACAACTGTCCCCCGATCAGTTGAGGCCATATGATGGGTGTCTATATGGTTTCGAGGGAGACCAGGTCGAGGTGCGGGGCTACATAGAGCTGAGGACGACGTTCACCGATGGAGTGGCGTCCCGCACAGAGAAGATAAAGTTCTTGGTGGTGAATGCCCCATCAGCATACAATATCTTGTTGGGAAGACCCACGCTCAACAGGTTGGGCGCAGTGCCATCGACGAGGCACATGAAGTTGAAGCTGCCGTCGGTGGAAGGGGCTGTCATTACCATCAAGTCAGATCAGGCTGAGGCTAGGCGCTGTTATGAGAACAGCCTCAAGCAGAAGAGAAGCATCTGCCATGCCACTACAACACCACCAGCAGGCGTGCTCCAGGAGAGATCGGTGGTTCGTGGGGCACGGGCAGATCAGGTAATGGAAGACGCTACGCTGGGGGGCTCTCAGGTAGCTCAAGTCGAAGCGGAAGCAGGAAGCGTGATCGATCCTCGCGAGTTAGACATCGCCAGGGCGGTCATCGCCTGTGAAAGGAGGTCCCATCCAGCTGAGGGATGGAAAGAGGTGGAGATAAGGGGAAAAAGGTTTAAGTTGGGGGAATCGCTCACTGCGGAAGACCGAGCACAGATCGCCTATGTGATTGAGAAGCACATGGGCGCTTTTGCGTGGTCAGCTTCTGACATGCCGGGAATCGACCCTGATTTCCTTTGCCACCGCCTGTCAATGGACCCCAAGGCGCAGCCAGTGCGCCAAAGGCGAAGGAGATTCAATGAAGAGAAGAAGAAGGTGATCCATGACGAGACGCAGAAGCTCCTTGCTGCTGGACATATCAGAGAGATCCAGTACCCCGAGTGGCTGGCAAACGTGGTACTGGTGCAGAAGTCAAATGGCAAGTGGAGGATGTGTGTGGACTTCACTGATCTCAATAAGGCCTGCCCCAAGGACTCCTACCCTCTCCCTAGTATAGATGCATTGGTGGACAGCGCTTCAGGGGGGAAGCTCCTCAGCTTTCTGGACGCCTTCTCAGGCTACAACCAGATAAGGATGCACCCCATGGACGAGTGCAAGACTTCTTTCATGACGGAACGATCTTGCTACTGTTACAAGGTAATGCCATTCGGGTTGAAGAACGCAGGAGCTACCTATCAGAGACTTATGGATAGGGTGCTCTCGCCCATGCTTGGAAGGAACGTGCATGCATACGTAGATGACATGGTGGTCACGTCGCGGGAGAAGGCGCACCATGTAGTTGATCTGGAGGAACTTTTCACCACCATCACCAAGTATGGGTTGAAGCTCAACCCTGAGAAGTGCATCTTCGGTGTGGAGGCTGGGAAGTTCTTGGGTTTCCTCCTGACGGAGCGTGAAATTGAGGCGAACCCGGAGAAGTGCGCGGCAATCGTGGCAATGAGGAGCCCAACGACGGTGAAGGAGGTGCAACAGCTCACTGGTCGGTTGGCTGCCTTGTCACGGTTCATGTCTGCTGGAGGAGAGAAGGGTCATCCATTTTTCCAATGTCTCAAGCGCAACAGTAGATTCGTGTGGACACCGGAATGCGAAGAAGCCTTCTTGAAGCTGAAGGAGTATCTGGCGAGCCCACCAGTATTGTGTAAACCACAAATGGGCACCCCTCTTCGCCTGTATTTTGCTGTGACAGAGAGGGCGGTCAGCTCGGTCCTGGTACAAGAGCAGGATCAGGTCCAGAAACTTGTGTATTTTGTAAGTAAGGTACTGCGAGGCCCGGAAATGAGGTATCAAACCCTGGAGAAGGCAGCACTGGCGGTAGTTTTTTCAGCTAGAAGGCTCAGACACTATTTCCATAGCTTCACCATAGTGGTCATGACAGACTTGCCCATCCAGAATGTGTTGAAGAAGCCAGACGTAGCAGGAAGGATGGTCAAGTGGGCTGTGGAACTCTCAGAATTCGACATCCAGTACGAGCCCCGAGGACCGATCAAGGGGCAGGTGTTCGCCGACTTCGTGGTTGAACTGTCGTCGGTCGCGACACCTGCAGAAGGCGTAGTTTTTCGATGGGTCTTATCAGTGGATGGCTCCTCCAATCAGTAGGGAAGCGGCGTTGGAGTCATTCTGGAAGGCCCGAACGGGGTGCTGATCGAACAATCCCTTCGCTTTGCCTTCAAGGCTAGCAACAATCAGGCGGAGTATGAAGCCCTGATCGCAGGAATGTTGCTGGCAAAGGAGATGGGAGCAAGAAGTCTAGTGGCTAAGAGTGATTCGTTGCTAGTCACTGGGCAAGTTACAGGGGAGTTCCAGGCGAAGGATCCTCAGATGGCAGCCTACCTGGAGTACGTCCAGCTCATGAAGACGTCCTTCGATGAGTTTGAGTTGGTGCATGTGCCCCGCGAGCAAAATGCTAGAGCAGATCTACTTGCCAAGCTGGCCAGCTCAGGCAAAGGGGGAAAACAGAGGACCGTCATTCAAGAGACTTTAAAGGTACCACAAGCGTTCGTATCAGACAATCAAATACTTCAAGTATCCAAGTCGGTGGAGCGTCTGGCGATCAGTCATCGGTCCCTGGCTCAAGAAACGCTGAAAGCACCGAGGGTGAGGGCGCAACCGGCAAGGTCCGATGAGGCGATGGAAGTCTGCGCTGTCAAGGGGCCCGATACGTGGATAACGCCGTACCAGTTGTACCTAGAGGATGGTGTGCTCCCACTGGACCCAACAGAGGCAAAGAAGATAAAGAAGAGCTCGAGTAAGTTTACTCTAATCGATGGGAACTTGTTTAGATTTGGCTTTTCCCATCCAGTACAAATGTGCGTGCATGGAGAGCAATGCACCAGACTCATGTCAGAGTTGCACGAAGGGGTGTGCGGAAGCCACGTCGGTGGTCGCGCTTTGGCAAGTAGAATCCTCCGCGCAGGGTATTACTGGCCAACGCTGAAGGAAGACTGTGTGAAGTACGCTCAGCGGTGCAAACAATGCCAACTTCATGCAGACTGGCATAAGGCACCCCCGGAGGAGTTGAAGTCCATCCATAGCCCGTGGCCATTTCACACGTGGGGAATCGACATCCTGGGACCCTTTCCTCTGGCGATCAGGCAGATGAAGTTCCTCATAGTGGCCATCGAGTATTTCACAAAATGGGTGGAGGCGGAACCAGTGGCCCACATCACCGCTCAGAAGGTCGAGCATTTTGTCTGGAAGAATATTGTCTGTCGTTTCGGAGTACCCAAGAGGCTGGTATCCGACAACGGCACTCAGTTCACCAGTCATTAGTTGAGAAAGATGTGCGAAGAACTGAAGATACAACAAGTGTTCGCCTCAGTAGAACACCCGCAGACCAACGGGCAGGTGGAGTCAGCCAACCGAGTGCTGCTTAGGGGACTGAAGCGAAGATTAGAGAAAGCCAAGGGGAATTGGGCAGAAAAGGTTCCCAGAATTGTATGGTCCTACCATACCACCCCACAGTCTAGCACCCAAGAGACACCCTTTTGTCTTGTCTATGGGACGGATGCTATGATCCCCGTGGAGATACAGGAGAGCTCCCCTAGATTCCTGAACTTTATCGTCGAAGAGTCCAATCAAGAGCGAAAGGTGAATCTGGATCTCCTGGACGAAATGCGAGAGGGAGCCAGGGTTAGTGCTGAAGCTGTCAAGAGAAGAGTAGAACGGAGGCACAATTCCAAGGTGAAGCCCAGGCGTTTCCAGGAGGGCAATCTGGTGATGAGGAAAGCACACCAGAATGAGATGGAGAACAAGTTATCTCCAAAGTGGACGGGTCCATATAGAGTAGTTGAGGCGTTGGAGAATGGAGCTTATCGGCTGGAGACTCTGGATGGAGCACCTATCCCCAGGACATGGAACGCTACACACTTGAGATTCTACTTCAGTTAAGTTATAAAGTAGATGCGTTCTCGCGCTGTACACACACCCAATGTATATACTGTAAATAGTTGAACAGATCAGGGGGCACTCTTTTCCCGATGAGGGTTTTTAACGAGGCCACCCAATAAAAAAGATTTCAGTATGTCAAGTGTGCACATCTTTCCCAGTTTCAAGTTCCGCTTGCCCCAGATGCAAGTCCAAGGGATCGGTTGGAGCCTGCTCGCCCCAGGCGCGAGTACGGACCACTGACCTATGTTCTCCTCACCCCAGGAGTGAGTGCAGGTAGCCGAAGTTTGGGAACTCGGGAGTTCTAGTAAAACCAAGAGAGGGAAAGGGAAGATTTCGAGAAACGTCCAATAGGAACCAGACCTAAAGGTCGATGACCTCGGGGCAAGCAAGAGGGGTCAACAAGAAAAACTCTTCTTCCACGTAGCAAGACATCATCTTCGCGTTAAAGCACCAAGAAGCAGAGCGCGATCAGTCATCGGTGGTCCCAAAGCAAGATCAGCCATCGGTGCATGTAGGGAGTAAGTACTCGGTCGGTGCATTGGTCATCGGGGTCTTGTTAACACGCGTTAAGCTGGGACCCAGGCTCCCAGCGAGAGCGTTACGCAGGCACCTCGCATGATTCCAGAAGAAGAGCACTCATCGGTGCATGGTCATCGGGGTCTTGCCAACACGTGTTAAGCTGGGACGCAGGCTCCCAGCAAGAGCGTTACGCATGCACCCCGCATGATTCCAAACCAGAAGAAGAGGAGTTGCCCACTCAAAGGGCGTGCGGTGATACCATGCAGGCAGGGATGCGCCTGGCGAGTGCGCTTAGACAGCCACCCCTGGTGCTCCCCTGGGAGCATGCACCCACTCAGAGGAGAAAGTCCTCACCCTAGACTTTGTACAGCGGGGTGCAGGCAGAGAAAGCCCTCTTCCTCTGCTTTTTACAGCAAGGTTGAGGCGAGAGAAAGTCCTCTTCCTCTGCTTCTTACAGCAAGGTTGAGGCAAGAGATCCAAGTCCTTCTCCTCTGCTTCATACAGCAAGGTTAAGGCAATAGAAAAAGTCTTCACCCTCGACTTTATACAGCGGGGTGCAGGCAGAGAAAAGTCCTCTTCTCTGCTTTTTACAGCAAGGTTGAGGCGAGATAAAAGGTCCTCACCTCGACTTAGTACAGCGAGGCTGAGGCGAGAGGAGAAAAACCTCACCTCGACTTCTTACAGCGAGGCTGAGGCAAGAGGGGTCATCGAGAAGCATTCCCCAAAACAGGGGCGTCATCCCTGGCATTCGGGCCCTCTATGCAACTAGCGCTAGAGTGACACAGAAGTAATGCGAAAACTGAAGTGCGGTGACTGATCGGTGGTGCGCTAACATGCTAGTCGGTGGTCGGTAGCAAAGCTCTTAGTATGAAAGCTTGCCCAAACAAGCTCTTGGACGATCAGTCGAAGCATTTAGACGCCATCAGGTCAGTCATCCAACATGAACTTATGCATAAAAGATTTATATACAAGTTTGTAGCAGCAAGAGAAATTACACAAAAGGAGAAGTGGCAAGGGAAGAAGCTCAAGGAGGAGTAATGAGCCTGCCATCGGCCACTGAATGGTGGAGGCTAGGTTGGGTAGAGTCCGAGTCTGGCAGGACACAGTGAACCTGCTGCAAGCCCATGGAACCCATCTATCAGAACCTCGGCACCAACAGCCATGGTCTCAGGTACATCAGCTTCGAGCTCCTTCTTCTCTTTGGCAACGAAGACCACTTAGTCTCTCCGCTGAGAACAAGTTCACAGCTCGAGACTGGGGGGCTTGTGATCCGGTCGGTCATCGGTAGTCTATGACGTCAGCAGCTGATGACGACGTGGGTCAGTCACAGAGTGACGCGTGTCACGAGAAAGCAGATGAACCAGGGTGGAGGTCATTCAAGAACGGCGATCAGTGGTCAGCTACCGAGTGACCACCACCAGAAGATCGGTTCCTACCTGAGCGCCTGGAAGCAGAGCGCGAGAAGTGATGAAGCACCGATCAGTCATCGGTGCGTGTAGAGTGATCAGTCATTGGTGCATTCATTGTGATCAGTCATCGGTGCATGCAGAGTGATCAGTCATCGGTGCATGAAGAATGATCAGTCGTTGGGGGTTCCTTGCCAACACGTGTTAAACTGGGACCCAGGCTCCCAGCGAGAACGTTACTCAAGGACCTCGCCTGATTCCATAAGCAGAGCACGACAACGTGAAGAAGCGCCATCGGACATCGGCCAGGATAAGAGACACCTCGGTCATCGGTGTGTGTTGAGGTGACATCGGCCGCGCGATGTGAACAATGCAACCAAAGATCAGTAAAGCGCCCAGAGGCAGGGAGCGGCCTTAGTCGCAAGACGACCACGCATGGAGATGAGAAGACGCAGTTAGGTGCAGAATCCTGCTGGGACGAGAACCCATCAAGGTTAGAGTCTCCCAGTGGGTTGCATGTCTGCCACGTGGATGGTGAAGATGTTCCCAGAGAATAGGTAGGGCAAATAGGCACAGAAGTCAAGGGGTGCAGAGGTACCCACGCAGCCTCCCCTGTCAGACTTGGCACTCAAGTGAAGAAGGCTGGCACGCAAGGTAGCCCTGGGGAGTGGAAACGACAGTGCAGAGTAATTAAGTGGCCCTAGAGGTAGCCAGTAGGGGCTACGCGGGTTTATATGAGGAAGAAGAACACCAAACCAGGTATGCAGTCTTTACCTCAGAATACACAACACAAAACCAAGAGCACTCAGTTTTCGAATCAAAGAGGACTGAGGGCACACACACGGGTCTCACACAGAGAGATCCGAGAGAGAGTTTTGGTGTTCCCGTTGCCTGACTCGAGCGTCGGAGCTACAACGGCCGCTAGAGGCGCCGTCTGTGTGTTTTGCAGGCATCGTTTGGAATTCCGGTGAAGGTTCCTGGAGCCTCCTTGCAGAACGCGCAGCAGAAAGAAAGCTAGACGAAGGAGTGACGAGGCGTTTTCCCACGCTTGAGTCCGCGGCGAGATCACTAATAAAAATTAATTTAGAATATAAAGTAATAAATATATAAAATTTTGATAATTAATGGTTAGATATCAATTTAAAAATTATTTTATAAATTTTTATTAATAATAAAAACTATTTTAAATATTTATAACTTTTTTGATATAAAATAATTTCTAATTTAATTAATTAATAATTAATTATTTTAATTTTTAAAATTAGTTTATAGAAGAAAATTCATTTTGAAATGATGTATAAATTTTACTGTACCAAGACATTGGTAACTGCGCAGTGACAGTGAGTTATGATAAAGAGTAAGGTTGGTTTTACGAAACGTCGAAACCAATTGTCGTTTTCTTGTCAGATACCACAACTTCAATTTTTAAATTTCTTTTTTCTTTCTATTTTAATTTTGCAGATCGGGTGCATTGAATTTGCATGGATGTCGTTTTGGAAAAAGCAAAGTCATTAATGTGCGTTTTGTGAATGTCCTCTCCGGTTTCGTCTCTTTCACCACTTCCAAACACCTTTTCAAATTACGTTGACCCACACCACGCGTTTGACCGTTTATTTATCATCAATCAATAATGGACGGTCATGATTGATCGTAATGTATCTGGACATGACCACCGACTTTATGCTAATTAATTATACACAAAAATTTGAAATAATATTATAAAACAATCAATTTTACCATAAATCAAATTAGTCCTTTACAAAACGTAACTTAGTGAAAATTAGAATTTCATGGGAAAAATAATCCTACCAAATTTAACATCATAACGTAATTCTCACTCTTTTTTAGAGACGAAAACCGATCTTTTTTCAATTAAAAATTAAACTATCAATTATTTATAATTTTAGGGACTTAAATTGTAAGAATCTATAAATTTATTTGGAATAGAAGTAGTATGTTTTAAATGATTTCTGAATATGTTATTATTTAAAATGAAAAGAGCTTGTAATAGAAATTTCATAGTGGTCAGACTTTGGATGTCGTCCAAGGTCTGAGGGCGGCATGGTAGAGGTCGGTCAGTCAGGTCATAGTAGGTTCCAGGAAATCACATGTGCCAAGGTGTGATTTGAATCTTAGGTACGCTATGCATGCGAAACTCTATGCTGGGGCATAAGAGATTTTCCTTAGTGTTGCATACATTGGCGCTCGAGGAGTGAGTACCGACCTGTCCTTGGTCAGGAGAACTACCGACGTCACCGAGCCATGTAGGGGTGATGCCACAGGCGTGGAGTAGATAGTCGATGAACCCTCAGCAGGGTGTGACGATGTGACATCGGTGACCAAAGTGAGGCGATGTGTCCTCATCACACGCAAGGGCGATGAGAGATCGCCAGGGTGAGAGACGCATCGGTCGTCTACCAGGATGAGGCATCGGTCGTCTGCCAAGAGGAGGCATCGGTCGTCTGCCAGGGTGAGGCATCGGTCGTCCGCCATCAGCTGGGAGGATAAACGTAACGGTCATCGCGCGATCAGTCATCGGTGGAGGGTCATCGCGCGATGTCGTGTTTCACACGGATAAGGTGGGGCCCAGGCTCCCAGCATGAGCGTTCTGCATGCGCGACACGTAGTCAGTAAGAGTGTTTCAGAATAGTTGGCACCAGAGAGTTGGTATGGAAAGTGACTCAGAGTTAGTGTGCGCAGAGACCCACGTGGCCATCCTGTTAGAGGAAACCCACACGCAAGGTTGCTCAGAGAGTGGGTGATGGCCGTGAAGGCTACAGAGTCGTTCGACCATAATAGCTGAGGGAATAAGCTCATTTCGTTCCCCCTCTCCTTTCTCCTCCTTCTCTCAACGTCACGGACGCCTCCCTCACCAGTTTGACGACGGCGACTGCCACTGGACTGTGGTGTTTTTCTCTGCAAGTTTTCCGATCAGGACGCTAAAATAGAGTAAGTCGTTTTACTCTGTTTTTCGAGTCGATTCTAAACTTGAGAGGGTTGCCTCTGCATAGGCGTTGCATGCGACTCTCTTAGCTTCAGAAATCGTCTCTGTTAACGAAGAAAATGAGTAGTATAGTCAGTTTTGTGATTAAGGCTCCATGGTGCAGGTTAGGACATCCTTAAGTTTCGGTGGGTTTGGAGCTCTTAGTGAGTTTTTACGCAAGTCCAGGTAAGGGAAGCTAGCTTTATTTTCAATAACAACCGTAGGCTAGAAGATTCTGAAGTTGGGGCGACGTGGTCTGTAACTTCCCGCCAAAATACTATTCATATTTATATAATGAAAATAAAGGTAAACAAATATATTGAAGTGAACAAAATTATATATATAAAATGAAGTTTCTCCTCACAGGGAGTTTAATACATACTCGGTCAATTTTTCCAAAAACGTAAACAAAATTACAGTAAAAAGACAAACAGTCAATCTCGCATCAGAAAAGGGCGATCTTCCATCAGAAAAGGGCGATCTCCTATCAGACAACATAAAAAGGGTGATCGCCTAACAGAAATAAAAACAGGCGATCTCCTTCCGGCGACCACTCACTGAGGAGCTCTACTACCTGCAACCTCGTCTGCTCCCGTGCAAAAATACACGATCATCACAGGTTTAAGAAAGCAATCACAATACCAGATAAAAGGTTAAGCTAGATGTTTTAAAAACTTTAAATATGAAACTTTAAATCAATAGAAAACATAAATCTTCACGCCATTCATAATCCATATCAATTTCGACCATCAACATTCCCATATTCCACAAACTCGTCAAGTGTCTATTCGCTACTTTCAATATTCATGGTTCACACGTCAGACTTTCCACTGACTCATAAGATATAGACACATGACTCCACTTCCAGAAGACTCGTGCGTTGACTCAGGCTCAGAGATCTGCACCTGTCATACCACACCACTGTGAAATCCACACAGGGTCGCTATGAAATCCACACAGCCATGCGCATACATAGTCTCAATATCATCACTCTCCCGGTATGACAGGGTTAATTCATATAACAGGCCGAGCTCGTTCTTTTTCACACGACTCACCCATTCATATGAACCTCCTTCGACTCTCCACAACTGAATAACTTCATCTATGTGATTCTATTATATCAGCAGAGTCAGGATATCTCCTTCTAGACAAGCCCCTAGTCAATACACATTACACACGATCTTACACGGTATTTTCTTTCCTGAAAATACTATGCCTTGATCCCACATTCACAACAATCAATACATCATACAACACTGAATGAACGATTCAGTCACAGCAACATTCATTCCACGGTTCAGATTTTCAAATATCATATGTATTTCACATTTAAATCTCAAAAAGTTTTCAAACAGCACTAAAACAGGGGAGTTCGAAAAACAACGCCAAATCGGCGAACTCATTCAAAAGCAGGGGATTTCGGAAACAAAGTTAAAACCGGCGACCACGTCACCCCACACATAAAAACAGAGCATTGTGAAAAGAAATATGAAAACCGGCGACCACGTCGCCCTCACTTCAGAACTTACTCGCCTAACGTTTTTATAAATGTAGAGTACTAGCTTCCCTTACCAGGACTCGCGCAAAACACCAAGAGCTCCAAAACTCACCGAGCTTAAAGGATGCCTTAGCTTTGTTTTAGCGTCTGGTTTGTAGAACTTGCAGAGAACCTCCCAGGTGTTCCAAGGGTAGTCGTCACTCGTCGTACTGGTGCTTGAGGGTGCCTGAATCGCAGCGTGAAGGAGAGAAAAGAGAAGGATGAAGGTGAGCTCACTCTTTCACTCTTGAACCACTGCAACGTCCTTTCCTCTCAGAAGTGGGTTTTTGAATCTAAACCAACTTGTCCACAAAAGCCGCTGCCACCACCCACTCTGCAGGAAGCTTGCGTACACGCTGCCCTGAACAGTACGACCACGCGTGACTCTGCGCATGCCAACCCTCTGATGTCACTATTCTGAACCACCCTTTTTGTCTACATGTCGCGCGTGCAGTACGTCTGATGTTGAGAGCCTGGGTCCCACCTTATCTGTGTGAAACTCGACATCGCGCGATAACCTTCCACCGATGACCGCTCGCGCGATGACTATCCACCGAGGCCTCATCCTGGAGGACGACCGATGTCTCTCCCTGGAAAACGACCGATGTGTCCCTCATCCTGGCAGACAACCGATGTGTCACCCTGGAGGACCACCGATGTCTCACCCTGGCAGACAACCGATGTCTCAACCTGGCAGACCACCGATGTCTCACCCTGGCAGACAACCGATGTCTCCCCCTGGAGGACCACCGATGTGTCTCCCATCCTGGTTGATGACCGATGTTCCTCTCATCCTGTTGGCGATCTCTTATCGCCCTTGTGTGTGACGAGAACACATCGCCTTACTCTGCTCACCGATGTCACATCGTCAGACCTTGCTGAAGGTTCTTCATCCCACTATGTTACGTCCAAGGTATCACCTCCACATGGCTTGGTGACGTCGGTAGCTTCACATTTCCAAGAATAGATCAGCACTACTCCTCGTGCCCATGCATGCAACACTAAGGATGATCTCTTATGCTCAAGCATTGAGTTTCGCATGCACAGCGTATCTAAGGCTTAAGCCACACCTTGATACGCGTGGTTTTTGGAACCCACTATGGTTAATCCAGCATCTTGACCACATACAACGTGCACTCCCGTCGATCACGTACACCATAGGCGATTGGCGATCATGTCTCCTCTAGGCGACAGGCGATTATGTGCCAGAGAAGTCGGAGATCGCCTCCGTCTTCAATAACGGCGATCTCGTAGAAGACTTCTTAACTACACTTTTCTTCCTTTACTCTTCTTGATCCACACGTCAACCGACCGACCTCTACCAGCTGACCCCAGACCTCGGGCGACGTCCGAGGTCCGACTACTACGAAACTTCATTTACCAGCTCTTTGTATTTTAAATAATAACATCCTCTGAAATTATTTAAATCTAACACTTTTATTCCAATTAAAGTTTCTAGGTCCTTACATGGTCGCCGGTTTCAAACTTTCTTGCACGATGCTCTGTTTTTATGTGTGGATCGAAATTTGTTTGAGCTTGAAATGTGAAATTTTAAATATAGTAGATGCTGTGAAGTGCATATGATTTTCGAAATCTTGAACTTTGGTATGATTTGGATTGTTTAGAAACGGTTGAAAATATGATATGATTGAATCGTTCATGGATGTGTTGTATGAATATGGAATGATGTGAAAATGTGGTCAAGACATAGTATTTTCAGGAAAGGAAATACCGTGTTGAGATTGTTATGGAGGTGTATTGATCTGTGAGTATCCTGTGAATGAGACGATCCTGACTCTACTGATATAATGGAATCACATAGATGAAGTTATTCAGTTGGTGAGAGTCGAAGGAGGTTCATATGTATGGGTAAGTTGTTTGAAAGATAATTAACTTGACCTGTTATATGAATTAACCATGTCATACTGGGAGAGTGATGATATTGAGATTATTTATGCGCATGGCTGTGTGGATTCACAGTGACCCTGTGTGGCTTCACAGTGGTGTAGTATGACAGGTGCAGGTCTCTGGATGCTAAGTTCAACGCACGAGTCTTCCGGAAGTAGAGTCAAGTGTCTACGTGTTGTGAGTCAGTGGAAATTCTGACGTGAGAAAGATAAATATTGAAATTATTGGTAGACACTTGATGGTTATGTGAAATGATAGACACGTGATGAAGTTATGAAATTGTGAATATTGCTGATTACGTGGATGTGAAATTGTGAAGTGTGTGAAATGAAAAATGATGGTTTATGATGATATCAAGTTTCATATTTAAAGTTTTTAAAATAGTTAGCTTATCCTGTGTTTTGTTTTGTGTTTGTTTTCTTTAAAACTGTGATGATCGTGTATAATTTACACGGGAGCAGATGATGTTGCAGGTAGTAGAGCTCCATAAAGGGATTCGTTGTTCCTAACTCTGCTTCACCTTAATTGTTATTTGAACAAGTAAAGTTATGTCTTGGTCGGAGTGGGAATAGCATTTCTCTTCTGCATGTCCATGGAGTTTTGAAAAATCCAAACATCTCAGAAATAGAGAAAGAGATAGAAATTTATCGAACGAACCGCACTCCTTCGTATACGTCAGAAAGGTTATATAAAATCGGTCTATTTCTGGCATCATATCCATAGTTAGCGTATTCATCATAGTTAGAAGCTCCAACTCCATATCAAGGTCACGGTCGATATCGTCACTATCATCAATATCGTCACTATCATCAATAAGAAAACCCTTAGGCTTGTTATCCAGAAACTTGTTCAGAAATACTGTAATGAAAGGAACATAGGAGTTTGTCGCTAGGTATTTGACCAAATAGGATCGTCCAGTTCCTATAGAACCTATCACTAAAATACCCCTACTAGGGGAAGGTAGGGCTAAGCGGAGCGAAAAGGGTTTTCGGAAATGAAAACTATTAGCCCCCCACAAGCTTTGTGAATAAGTAATTGTCTGATAATTAGCAAGGAATATACGTCTTTCTACTAAACAGGATGTATTGAATTCATAAATCATTAGATACTTTTTATGAATGTCAACTAAGTATCGTAAGTAAATTGCTCCCGGTTGTTCACTTATTTGATAACCAGAGTTATTCTTTGATAAAAGATCACTATGAGTAAGACTCAATAGAATTTGATCAATCCTTTTTTCTGTTGTTAAGGTAGAAAACTGAACCAAGAATTCTTTTTCTTTATCATCAATCGAATCAGTGTTCGAGACCCAGGATTCTATTTGATCATCAATCCAATCACCATTCACGTTTTTTCTTTTTCTTATCATGGAATAGATTGCTTTACTTGGATGACTTAGATGTCTCGTATTTCTCGAAAAAGCGATTCGATTGATGGGATTTGGTATAATACTTATGAGATCGATGAGATTCCAAGATTTATTCTTAGAATGTATGGATTTGATCCCACAAGCGGGACCACCACCTCATAGCATGTTGCCACCAAAAGCAAAACTCAAGCAGATGATGTTGCAGGTAGTAGAGCTCCTCAGTGAGCATTTTGGAGGAAGGGATCGTCTGTCTTGAATGCTGTATTTTGTTTTATTTTGAAAACTCCTGATGGAGATGTATTAAAATTCCCTAGAAAAGGGATGTTATTTTGAGATACAATGTATGGAATGGATGAATTATATTATATATACCTATGTTAATTTTTGATATTATTTTTTTACCTTTATTTTATTATATAAAAATGAATAAGATATTGAGGGGCGTTACATAAATGGTCATTTATCTATAGATTAATTTTAAGTAAAGGATTTATATAATTTATTTGAAAAAGGTGTATGTATTTTATGCAAGTTAAATTTCATTTTCTTGTTTGCATACTTCTTGTCGAAAATGATTTAAAACGGAAAAATACATTTGTAATAAAATAAATGTTTGTTTACCTCTTTCTTCTAATTATAGATTGCATGGGTTAATAATTAATTTGTGTATACATGAAGAAATAATTGTCACAATTTTCATTAATTTTATTATTAAAATATTTAATTTAAAATGGCATTGAATAAAAAATTGAAACGAACATATAACGTTACATGAGGAATTGATCGCAAAGGGCCTTTTGTTGGCATGCAAACAAACACGTAGTGTTGAAGTGTTGCATAAATTTTTGGAGGAATATTATCACACTCCCAACAAAACAAATAGAAAAGACATAGAAAGTTAAAAACTGAGCTAGTAATTGAGGCAAATGGCATAAGTTGACTAGCATAAGGAACAGCAATGTTTTATTAATCCTTGATTAACGCAAGATCTCGACCAGTTATGGATTGTCTTAGGCATTTTAATTATTCTATTATAAGCTACGTGTTCTTCAAAACTTCAGACAAAATATAGTAATATACCTGCCTCACACTGATGCTACAAATTAATAGTAATATATATAAGACAAAAAAGCATATTTGACCCGTGATTTATTCTTCTTATTATTTCCCACCATTCCTATGTTTTATCTTGGGCATGTGAATGATAGATATGATGTACGTGACCTATGTGGATATCGTGTTCCATGATTGACCCCAATGGAGTTTTCCTTTAATAATTAGGGCACACCCCACTAAGGCTAAAAAGGGAATTCCCCTCACTTGTTTTTTGGACATATGATATTGCCTTAGACACTATCTTCTTCATTCTTGTTTTCGTGGCTCCCATGATGTTGGAAATTGTGTAGGGTATTTTGAGTAGATATTAAACTTTGAATTCTTAACATACTTTTTTTTAGTCATTTTATATCGCTAAACATTTTTTGAGTTGATTACTATAATAAACCATTACTACGAAATTATTGTTGGATGATTTGAGGGAGATATATACTAGACAGATTCGATATCAATAAATTATGAATAAATTATATAAAAAATAAAATTTTATTTTCAATTTTTAAGATAATGAGTTTGTGTTTTTTTTTCTTAATTTTATTATTTTTAGTCAATGAGAGTCAAATTTATACTTAAATTTCTCACAAAATTTAATATGTATTAAAAAAATTGAGATTTTTTTTTAAGTAGACTTGATAATACCTTCATATAGTGTAAAATATAAGACACGACATGTGAGATTCACAATAATTTGAATATATAACAAGAATCATATATATGCAATAATTATTATTTTTAGTAAAAAAATATACTAATCCATATTTTTTAAATAGGTATTTGTTTTCGATTTTGTGAATTTCAAAACGTTGTATAAATGTAAAATTTCACATTATATTAAGACGGTTAAAGTTTATGTTTAATTTAATTTTCTAAGTTTTATAATTAACTTTATATTATTTTTCATTTTAGATTTCTCATTTAAAATATTTTTAAGTAATAATGCTTTATGTAAATAATGTCATCTCATTTGTTGCAATTTTAATTTTTATTAAAAACATCATTATTTAATTTTAATTAAAATTTGAAAACAATTACATTAAAGATGATGTATAATAATTGTTCATTTAGATATTATTATACTGTAATCCAATTATCACTACTAGAAAATCATTAAATAAAAACTAATTTTAGTGACAAAAAATAATTAGACTAAATTAGATACTATTTTATAGATTACAAAATTATTGGTATATAAAGTAGTTTCTAAATTTATAAACTAGTTTCTAAATTGATATCTAATTAGTTAATTAGTATCTAAATAGCTACCAAGATTTTAACTACCAATTTTAGAATATAAAGTAGTTGGTAACTAATTAGATACCAATTTAGAAACAAATTTATAAATTTTATTAATAATATAAACTACTTTAAATACCAATAATTTTTTTAGTATCTAATATCTAATTTAGTCAATATAATGACTAATTATTTTTTATCTCTAAAATTAGTTTATATTTAATGATTTTTTGTAGTGTATTTTAAATGTTCTATTATGATAAGATTTTCTTACAGTGAGATTGGATGATAACACTAATATTTTTGTTTGGATTGGAAGGGGTGAAAAAAAGAAAGAAAAATAAATATAAAATGGTTTGGATTGAAAAAAAAAAAGTGTAGAAAGTGAAAAAAAATAAGTGAAAAATTGTAATTGATTCAATTTATATCATAAAATAAAAAAGAAGTTAATTGAATGTGTAATGCCTTCACCTGCACCCACGTATCTCTCTTTCCTTGTTTTTTTTTTCTTTCTTTTCCTCCTTCACAAGCTTTTTCTCTTCCTCTACCTTCTTCCTAATTTTCTTCCTCTATACTCCATTGCTTTCAAAATTTAACCACTGAAAAATCATGGACCATTTCTACAGAGTAAGTTCCTGTCTATCTTAAAGAATTCATAATGTCTTCATTTTCTTATTATTTTGTCATCAATCTTAGTAAGATCAATTGAGAAAAATGATTCTATCAACTTAGTTAAGCCCATACTGAAATTTGGTGATGTTTGGATACTTTGCTCTATGTCTTTAGATTTTGAGGGATTCTCTTGCTTGAGGTGGAATTTTCCTTAAAATAAGGAATTTCGGATAAGGGGAACTATTTATGTATTGTTTATAAAATTTTACTTATGATATATGATTTGGATGTAAAAGTGACATGATCACAATATTTTGAGTTCTATGCAAGGACGCGATTTTGTTTGAAAACTATTTAATAGTTTAAAATTGAATATTATTTGAGTGTTGGTTAATATACAATTGTTTTATAATGTTTTGAATTGAACATTCTTGATTAGGAGTTAATACAGTAACATTAATCATTTTGAAATGTTTAGAAGTTGTATTATTAGAATATTTTTGAAAAGATCTTTGAAAACTGATTTGATTATGTTGATGAGTTGATTTTTCTCATATTTTCGGTCAAGCGAGCCAATTTTTGTTCAAGCAAAAATGACCATACAACTTAACCTTGCTTTCAACTATGTTTTCACTCAAGCTAGTCCATTCTTGCTCAAGCTAAACAATTTTTTTTCTTCTTGTTGTCTCTTTAATGGATGACAATTTATATGAATGTTTGTTTTAAATGTGAAATAACTATTAAGTTGTAGATTTAATTAATTTTTGTTTTTATTTAAATAAGTTATATTGTATGATGATGTTTAATAAAATTAATGGAATTTGTATGAATTTGTAGTTACATATCTAAGATGGTATGTGAACTATTATTTAATTTTTTGTATTAAGTATTGACACCTATGTTGTAATAGAGATCTCTGATGAGCATAATGTTGTGGATTTTGTTAGGTTTAACGTCTTTTGCAGGTTTGGAGTCCCTCAAGCCATTGTTAGTGACCAAGGCAATGACTTTTGCAACCAATCACTAAATGCTCTGGTGAAAAAGTATGAGGTGATGCACAAAGTTTCTACACCATATAATTCCCAAACCAATGGCCAAATTGAGATCTCCAACTGAGTAATTAAGTGAATATTGGAGAGGCTAGTGAAGCATTGTAGAAAACACTAGATTCATCATCTAAATGATGCTCTTTGAACTCATAGAACTGCTTACAAAGCACCTATTGGGATGTCTCCCTTTAGAGTTATTTTTGGTAAGACTTCTCACCTACCTATGGAGATTAAGCATAAAGTATATTGGGAAGTTGTAGGGATATCGTGTGTGGAAGCGTAATAATTTCAACCAAAGATTATGAGAAATTAAAGTAACAAGAAAAATGAGAATGATACCTGAATTTTTAGGTGGAAAACCCCTTTAAATAGAGGTAAAAAACCACCGGCGAGAGAGCCAAAAACTTCCACTATAATGGTACTGGTAGTACAATGAATTCCTCTCAGACTAATAGATAAATAGCCCCAAAACAAATTCTCTCTATATGGGTTAAACACTTACACCCAAAGAGAAGAAATAAAGAGTAAATGAAAGGAGAGAGAGGAAGCAAGTGTGTGTTGCTGTTTTTGTGTGTTACATTGCTTGAAGGAAGCCACTATATATAGTGGTTCTAGGAGACAACAATAATAAAAACAATTAATTGAGAATGAATGGTAAGTAACCTCCCTTTGATAACAATTAATTGTAAATGGTAAGTAACCTCCTTTGATAGCAATTAATTGTGAATTGTAAGTAACCTCCCTTTGATTTCATTTATGCCAAGAAAACAGAAAAAGGGTGAGTCATATCCCACAAATCTCCACCTTGACTTGCCTTTGACTGGAACACTCTCTCGCCATGAAGCCTTGATTAAGTAAGGATGATACCAGCTAAGTTCAGGTAATGATCGAACTTAGCCGGCGGAAGTGGCTTGGTTAACATGTCTGCAGGATTTTCGGTCGTATGAATTTTTCCAACAATTATATCTCCCGTATCAACAATGTCTCGGATAAAATGGTGCTTAATTTCAATGTGCTTGGTCCTTGAGTGATACTTGTTGTTCCTGGTTAAGTGGACAACACTCTGACTATCACAAAATATAATAAGAACATTTTGTTGAAGACCAAGTTCACTTACCAAGCCTCGAAGCCATATAGCCTCTTTCATACCTTCTGTAGCAGCGATATATTCTGCTTCAGTGGTGGACAAAGGTAATGATCGAACTTAGTCGGTGGAAGTGGCTTGGTCAACATGTCTGCAGGATTTTCGGTTGTATGAAGTTTTTCAACAATTATATCTCCCATATCAACAATGTCTCGGATAAAATGGTGCTTAATTTCAATGTGCTTGGTCCTTGAGTGATACTTGTTGTTCCTGGTTAAGTGGACAACACTCTGACTATCACAAAATATAATAAGAACATCTTGTTGAAGACCAAGTTCACTTACCAAGCCTCGAAGCCATATAGCCTCTTTCATACCTTCTGTAGCAGCAATATATTCTGCTTTAGTGGTGGACAAAGCCGCAATGGCTTGAAGTGAAGAATACCAGCTGATAGCAGAACAACATAGGTTAAAAATGTAGGCTGAAAGTGACCTCCGATCTAAATCACCACCATTGTCAGCATCAACATAGCCAACTGCTCCTCCGGGATGCGCTCTATGTTGATCAAATACCAAACCAAGATCTGGAGAACCTTTCAGATAATGAAGTATCCATTTAATGGCTTCTCAGTGTGCCTTGCTTGGATTATGCATGAACCTGCTAACAATGCTAACAACATAAGCTAAATCAGGCCTCGTACATACCATAGCATACATGAGACTTCCAATTGCATTTGAATACAGGACTTGTGACAAGCGCCTTTTGTCCTCGTCTGATTTTGGACACTGATCTGATGACAACTTGAAGTGGGCGGCAATTGGAGTATTAACAACTTTGCAATCTCACATTTCGAATTTGTCAAGCATCTTAAGAACATACTTCTTTTATGATAGAAAAGTTTTCCGGCTTAACGATCTCTGTTGATCTCCATTCCTAAAATTTTCTTGGCAGGACCTAAGTCCTTCATATCAAATTCACTACTAAGTTAGGCCTTTAACTTGTTAACTAAAGCTTTATCTCTTGCGGCAATCAACATGTCATCAATATATAACAACAAGTATATAAATGACCCATAGGATGTCTTTTGAAAATAGACACAATTATAGCTACTTCTGGAGTAGCCATGTCCAACCATGAAAGAATCAAACCTCTTATACCATTGTCTTGATGATTGCTTCAAGTCGTAGATAGATTTCTTCAAAGGACATACATGGTCCTCCTTTCCATGAACAACGAATCCCTCGGGCTGCTGGATGTAAATCTCTTCCTCAAGATTACCATGAAGAAAAGCAGTTTTCACATCTAACTGTTCCAGCTCCAAATCATACAACGTAACTAAAGCAAGTAATATACGTATTGAAGTACAACAAAAAACAGGAGAAAATACTTCATTAAAGTCAATACCTTCCTTTTGATCAAAACCTCTTACAACAAATCTTGCTTTATTCCTTGTACTCTCAACACCAGGGATCCCTTCTTTTTTCTTAAAGATCCACTTGCAACTAATGACTCATTTTCCTTCTGGTAACTTCACTAATTCCCATGTTTTGTTTTTGAGAAGACTCTCAACTTCTGCTTGCATAACAACAATCCACTTTGTTGAGTTGTCACTAAAGATAGCTTCAGAGTAATTCTTGGGTTCACCTTCTTCACCCATCTCTTGTGCAATAGTTAAAGCATAAGCAATGTTGGCAGATTCTGCAATTAATCTTTGAGTCGGGTTTCTTGGTCTCTTTTGTGGAAGTTCTTGAGCCATAGGCCACGGCTGTTGTAACCCTCGTCGTTGAGGTAGACATTACTCATGTGGTCTCACATGTTCATTTGTACCATCAATGGTAGTGGCTTGATCATCTTGAGTACTAGAGGAATGGGGAACATTTTCCTCATGAGCGGGTGTTTTAATCTCAAACTCCACCTTCTCTCGAGCATCTTCCTGGTCACCTGTATCAATTGAGGAAATGACAGTATCTTTTACAGAAGAGAGCATATCATTTTCATTAAAGGTCACATTCCAACTGTGAATTACTTTGTGAGATTCCGGGTCATATAAACGATAGCCTTTAACCCCTGAGCCATAACCCAAGAAAATGCACTTCTTAGCACGAGGTTCTAATTTTCCCTCGTTTACATGAGAATAAGCAGGGCAACCAAATATTTTAAGATTAGAATAATCAACAGGGTTACCTGACCAAACTTCTTTTGGAATGTTGCAATCAATTGATCTGTTAGGAGAGCGATTTATCAAATAACATGCCGTTGAAGCTGCTTCAGCCCAAAAAGATTTCTTCAAACCAGAATGGGAGAGCATGCAATGAACTCCCTCCAAGATAGTTCTATTCATCCTTTCTACAACCCCATTTTGTTGTGGAGTCCTTGGGATGGTGAGGTGTCTAGAAATGCCTTCCTTCTTGCAGAAATCATTGAATTCATTCGAACAAAACTCAAGGCCATTGTCTATCCTTAGCCTCTTTATCTTCTTGCCTGTTTGATTCTCAATCAATAATTTCCACTCTTTAAAAGTGGAAAATGCTTCATTCTTATGTTTGAGAAAATACACCCAAAGTTTTCGTGAGAAATCATCAATAATTGTCGTCATATAACGACATTTACCTTTGGAGGGAACTTTTGACGGACCCCAAAGATCCGAATGAATATAATCTAAAGTACCTTTGGTTCTGTGTATGGCTTTAGAAAAACTAACCTTTTTATGCTTACCGAAAATGCAATGTTCGCAGAAATCAACCTTTCCAGTATAGTGGTTACCAAGGTGACCCTTCTTCTTGAGGATTAGAATTCCCTTCTCACTCATGTGGCCTAATCTCATATGCCAAAACTTGGTGTTATCTTTGTTGGGTGAGGCAACAACTGCAGAACCTATAACTGTTGAACCCTGCAGCACATACAAACTATCACATCGAATTGCCTTTAGTAACACAAGAGCTCCTTTAGACACTTTTAAAACTCCACCTTCAGCTGAGTATCTACACCCATGAGATTCAAGGGTGCCTAAGGAAATGAGATTCCGTTTCAACTCAGGGACATATCTGACACCTGTTAAAGTTCTAACAATTCCATCATGTGTCTTGATTTTGATTGTTCCTTCACCAACAACTTTGCATTGAACATCGTTTCCCATCAAAACAAGACCATCATAAACTGGTTCGTATGTGGTAACTAGTCTCTATTGTGAGACATGTGAAAAGTACAACCAGAATCAAGAATCCATTCATTTTTAGACCTTTGTTCAATGTTGGAAGCTACAAAACAATCCCCATCAGATTCAGTTTCAACAATACTGGCTTCGATAGATTTTTCTGGTTGTTTCCCATTTCCCTTATCTTCTCTATCTTGCTTATTTTTCAATTTATAACATTAAGAGATCTTGTGTCCCTTTTTCTTGCTATAACGACAATATTTGGAGTTCTTGCCTCAAGATTTTGACCTGGATTTATATTTCCTGTTCCTACCTTTCTCTTGGTTTCTCCCTCTAACTACTAATCCTTCACCAGAACTTCCAGAATGAATTTCAGTATCAAATTTTTCTTTGGCTAGTAAATTGGTCTTGACATCATCAAAACTTAAGGTAAGATAATTACCATGTAACATAATTTCTTTGAATTGTCAATACGAGGGTGGTAGAGAAACAATAAGTAGAACGACTTTATCCTCATCATCAATTTTAACATCCAAATTTTCCAAATCAATTATGATCGAATTAAATTCATCAAGGTGACATTGGATGGGAGTACTGATAAGAGTCTAATTGCCGTAATATTTCATATTAAAATATAGACACTTATGAGTATTAATTGCTAATTTACATATAAATAATCCCTAATTTATGAATTTATACCTTTTTACATTTTTTATGATCTTTAATTGAATAAGAGCATTTTATTCCTAAATTTGGTGTTAATTGCAGGTTTTTATAGAAGAATGAAGATTTGGACTAAAGAAGAATGATATATGTTAAAAGGAGAAAACTGGAAGGCTCAAAACATGCAAGAGAGAGAGAGAAAAGTCCAACTCAACAACAAGAATGTGTTAGATTAATTGGACTATTTTTAAGTTCTTATTATTAAGCCCATAATTGTGACCCAGGAAGTCACTCAACCCTAGCAAATTAGGTTAAATAGGGGACTAGAGGCACAACCCTAGTGTGCCAGATTGAGAGGAAAACACCATAGAGTGAATTGTAACCCAATTGGGAGAATGGAAGGTGCTAGAAGTATGCGTGGCTAATTCTACCCTTTGGGATTGGGAGTAATCTGCTCGAACTCTATGTATTGAGGTGATATTTTATATTAAAATATTCAGTTCTTGATTGATTATTGATATTGTTGTTTTACTTTTAATTTTCCGGGAACAAATTGAGAATCTTAAATCTGACTGGAAAGTATTTTTAGGATTCTGACCTAAACAACAATACTTAACATATTTGAGTGCTAGGAATAGACTTGAAATGTTAATTGCTATTAACGTCTGAGCTTCGTTCTAAGTTGTTCTTATAATTATGCGAGGGATCGATAGTTAGGGAACATTCTTAAGGATTTTATATTCGAGGAATCGATATAAATGATTTTTATATGGGCATCAATTTCAATCAAAGAACTTAATATTGACATGCTAATCAAAATACATGAGAGTGAGACAGATGAAACCTAATCCCCATTTTTCCAATTGACACAATTACTCTTTGATTTGTTTTCTTATTAATTCTTGCCATTATAACAACTTTCAACACACTTTTAATTGTTTTGTTCTATATTTAGCGATTATTGTACTTGATAATTCACTGTTCCTTGTGGGATCGATATCCGTCCTTAGGGACAATTATTACTTCTGACAACGCGGTACACTTGCCGTAAAAAGTCATCAAGTACCTTTGGACATTCGAAGTGTAAAGAGTCGCTCCTTTAACCAGAGTTTGTTTGCAAGACTTTTGGTCATGTATAGAGACTCCAATTTACTCCATATGCCTATTGCAGTTTTCTCATTGATGACCTCACACAACACCTCATGGGACAAGCATAACTGGATTGTAGACAATGCCTTTTCATCCATCTCATCCCACTACTCCTCTGTCATAGTGGTTGGCCTCGTCATTTTACCTGTCAAAACTTTCTTTAAACCATTCTAGGTGAGAACAACTAGCATCTGGACTCGCCATATAGCAAAGCTGATTTTACCATCAAATTTCTCAATATCGAATTTTGACATTATTGAATAACAAATCCTAGTTAAATTATTGAAAAGCTCTAATGCCAATTTGTAGGGATATCGTGTGTGGAAGCATAATACTTTCAACCAAAGATTATGAGAAATTAAAGTAACAAGAAAAATGAGAATGATACCTAAATTTTTAGGTGGAAAACCCCTTTAAATAGAGGTAAAAAACCATCAGCGAGAGAGCAAAAAACTTCCACTATAATGGTACTGGGAGTACAATAAATTCCTCTCAAACTAATAGATAAGTAGCCCCTGTAACATCCCGCCAAAATACTATACAAATGTATATAATGAAAATAAAGGTAACAAATAGATTCTATGAACAAAATATTATATATATATGAAATGTAGTTTCTCCTCACAGGGAGTTTAATACAAATTCGGTCAAATTTTTCCAGAAACATAAACAAAATACAGTAAAAAAAAACGAAGCAGGCGATCTCCTATCGGAAGAGACCGATCTCCTATCGGACGAGGCCGATCGCCCATCGGGGGACCCAAAAACAGCCGATCTCCTTTCCGGCGACCACTTCACTAAGGAGCTCTACTTCCTGGAAGATCATCTGCTCCCGTGTAAGTTATACACGATCATCACAGTTTTAAGAGAACAGCCACAGAACCAAAACACGCAGGGTAAGCTAGATATTTTAAAGAGAGTTTAAATAAGAACATTAAAATCAGAGTAAGCAATTTTCAAGATATTCAAGTAAAGCTATAGATTTTCTCAATGCCCTTCACCTGATCACCCAGAAATCACACATTTCACAATATTCACAAGAGTCATTCTATTTCACAAAACTGCATCAAGTGTCTATGAATTTCAAGTTCCTCATTTCACATGTCAGACCACCACTGACCCAGCACACAAGACACTTGACCTACTTCCGGAAGACTCGTGCATTGACTAGACTCAGAGATTCTGCACCTGTCATACAAGCTGTAATGTTTACCAGCTATGCGCATCAACACAATCTCAATCTCAAGTTCACCATTCTCACAGTATGACAGGGTTAATCCATATGACAGGCCGAGCTCGTTCTGTTTCACACGACTCACCCATACATATGAACCTCCTTCGACTCTCAACGCCTGAATAACCTCATCTATATGAATCCATTATCTCAGGAGAGTCAGGATAATCCCATTATAGACATCACCGATCAATGCACATCCTACACGATCTTACACGGTATTTTCTTTCCTGAAAATACTATGCCTCGATCCACATTCACCACATCCAACACATCACATAACACTTAAAGGAATGATTTCAATCACAGCAAAACTCAATCCAAGGTTTTTATTTTCGAATATCTCATTTAAATCTCAACAGTTTCAAAGCAACACCAAAAACAGAGAGTTTCGCAAACAACGCCAAAACCGGCGACCTGGTTCAAAAACAGGGTATTTCGAAGTCTGCATTTAAAACCGGCGACCACGTCGCCCAACACATAGCACAGAGCATTTTACAAGGATGAAAACGAAAACTGGCGACCACGTCGCCCTCACTTCAGAAAATAGCTAAACTATGGCTTGTATTGAAAATAAAGTCTAGCTTCCCTTACCTGGACTTGCGCAAACACCAGGAGCTCCGAAACCCAACGAAGCTTGAACCCCGCCTTGTCTCTGTTTTCAGCGCCTGGTCTGTAGAACTTGCAGAGAACCTCTTAGGTGCTCTAAGGGCAACGTCGCGTGTCGCACTGATGCTGGAGGTTGCTTGAGTCTCAACGCAAGGAAGGGAAGAAGGGAGGGAGGAAGTTTGCACTCACTCTAACACTCTTGAGTCTGTAACACTCTTTGCCTTCCCGCAGTGGCTTTTGAATCCCAGCTTACCTGTCCACGTTTGCTGCTGCTGCCACCCCTTCTGCAGGAAAGTCTGAGAACCACTGCCCTGAACAGTACGACCACTGCTGTCGTTTATGCATGCCAACCACTGCTCTGAACAGTACGACCACTGTTGTCGTTTGTGCATGCCAACCACTGCTCTGAACAGTACGACCGCGAGTGTCTCTTGCGCATGCCAACATTCTGATGTCACCACTCTGAATCATCCTTTTTGTCTACGTGGCGCGCGTGCAGGACGTTTCATGCTGAGAGTCTGGGTCCCACTTTATCTGTGTGAGGCTCGCCATCGCGACAACTTTCCAACGCTGACTCATCCTGGCGAACGACCGATGTCTCCTTCGCCCTAGAAGACGACCGATGTCTTCCTCTGGGAGACGACCGATGTCTTCCCTGGCGACGCCCTCATAACTCTCGCGCCTTGGCCACGTCCACATGCCTCGCGCCCTGGCAATGCCCGCATGCCTCGCGCCCGCGCGATGCCTGCATGCCTCTCGGGCCCGCGTGTTGCCTGCATGCCTCTCGCGCCCGCGCGATGCCTGCATGCTTCTCGCATCCGCGCGATGCCTGCATGCCTCTCGCGCCCGCGCGATGCCTGCATGCCTCTCGCGCCCGCGCGATGCCTGCATGCCTCTCGCGCCCGCGCGACGTCCACCTGGCGCTCATGTGTAGCAGGCGACCGGCGATCTCATAGCCTTTTATACTTAACTTTTTCCTCCCTTTCTATTCTAAATAAAACATACATAGAATTCTTTTAAAATATATCTCTTTTTATTCCAATTCAATTTTACAGGTCCTTACATTCTCCCCAACAAGAAAAATTTTCGTCCTCGAAAATTGAATTACAAGGAAAAGAGGTATGGATAGGCTTCTCTCATGGTTGCTTCTAACTCCCAAGTTGAGTCACCCGATCGCTCATCCCACACCACTTTCACCATGTTAATGGTCTTGCCTCTGAGCTGTTTACTTTGACGATCTTCAATCCTGACTAGTTTCGCTTCAAAGGACAAGTCATCCCTGATCTGCACGTTGTCCACTTCCAGCACATGACTAGGGTCTGCCATGTACTTCCTCAGCTGTGAAACGTGGAAGACATTGTGCAGATTCGCTAAATGGGGAGGCAGGGCGATCTCATAAGCTACTGGGCCAATCCTCCTTAAGATCTGATATGGTCCCACGAACTTAGGGGACAACTTCTTTGACCTGATCGCTCTTCCTACACCCTTGGTTGGTGTCACTTTCATGAACACGTGGTCTCCAGCAGCAAACTCCAAAGGCTTCCTCCTCTGGTCTGCATATGACTTCTGCCTACTTTGAGAAGCCTTCATTCTGCTTTGTATTTGCTGCACCTTCTCGGTCGTCTGCTGAATCAACTCTGGCCCAACCAAGACTGCTTCGCCCTCCTGGTACCAACATAAGGGAGTCCTACATTTCCTCCCATACAGGGCATCATATGGTGCTATCCCTATGCTGGCGTGATAACTGTTATTATATGTAAACTCCACCAGTGGCAACACCTCGTCCCAATTCCCCAATTGATCCAAGACACACGTCCTCAGCAGGTCTTCCAAGGACTGGATCGTTCTCTCTGACTGACCATCTGTTTGGGGATGATATGCAGAGCTCATCCTCAACTTAGTTCCCAAGCACTCTTGCAAGGTCTGCCAAAACCGTGAAGTGAACTTGGGATCTCTATCTGAAACGATGCTGGAAGGCACTCCATGCAGCCTCACTATTTCCTGGATGTACAACTGTGCCAACTTGGCCATGGGCATCCTCATATTCACTGGGAGAAAATGAGCACTCTTCGTCAGCCGATCAGTGATGACCCATACTGCATCATGGCCCCTTACCGATCTGGGTAAATGGGTGACGAAATCCATGGCAATGCTGTCCCATTTCCACTCAGGGATATCCAATGGTTGTAACAACCCGCCAGGCCTTTGATGTTCTACCTTTGCCTTCTGACACGTCAAACAGGTAGCGACATACTGGGCGATGTCTCTCTTCATGCCTGACCACCAAAATGACTCCTTCAAGTCATGGTACATCTTGGTCATGCCTGGATGGAGGTTAAGGCGACTCTTATGACCTTCATCTAGGATCATCTTCTTCAATTCTCCATTTGCAGGGATGCAAATCCTACCATTAAATCTCAAGATCCCATCATCGCCCATCACAAAGTCTCTAGCCTGGTCGGTCCCTAGTGACTCCACAGTACGCTTTAGACTAGGGTCCTCCAACTGCTTATCCCTTAACACCCCAAGGAAGTCATTAGTTATAGCCAGCTTACTACAACTAATGTGATTCACGTGGAACTCTACTCCAAGGTTTAAATCTCTGAATTGCTCGATCAGTTTCTGCTCTTCCATCATCATGGTGGCTACTTGTACTGATTTTCTACTCAAGGCATCTGCCACTACATTGGCCTTCCCTGGATGATACATGAGTTGAAAATCGTAGTCCTTAAGAAACTCCATCCACCTTCTTTGTCTCATGTTTAGTTCCTTCTGATCGAACAGATATTTCAGGCTCTTATGGTCACTGAACACCTGGAACCGAGCTCCATATAAATAGTGCCTCCAGATCTTCAAGGCAAATACCACAGCCGCCAACTCCAAATCATGCGTGGGGTAGTTCCTCTCATGAACCTTGAGTTGCCTTGAAGCATATGCAACCACTCTTTTCTCTTGCATCAAAACACATCCCAAGCCCTGATGTGAAGCGTCACAGAAGACATCAAAAGGTCTTCCTACTTCGGGGATCACCAGCACTGGAGCACTAGTCAACCTTTCCTTTAATTCCATGAAGCTCTGCTCACATCGGTCGGTCCAAGCAAAAGGTTGATCCTTGCGGGTCAGCTGTGTTAAGGGAGCCACTACCTTGGAAAAGTCCTCAATAAACCTCCGATAGTAGCCCGCCAACCCCACAAAGCTCCTTATCTCGGTGACTGTTCTTGGACGTTCCCACTGCAGCACTGCCTCTACTTTGGCTGGATCCACCGAGATCCCCTGGGCAGATATCACATGTCCTAAGAAGTTGACTTCCCTCAGCCAGAACTCACACTTCGAGAACTTGGCATAGAGCTGCTTCTCCCTCAGTATCTCCAATACTGTCCTCAGGTGTTCTTCATGCTCTTCCTCGGTCCTTGAGTAAATGAGTATGTCGTCTATGAAGACCACCACAAACTTATCCAAGAAAGGGCGAAAAATCCTATTCATGTAGTCCATGAACAGGGCTGGAGCATTTGTGACCCCAAACGGCATCACCACATACTCATAATGCCCATACCGAGACCTAAAAGCTGTCTTTTGCACATCATCAGCTTTAACCAAAATTTGGTGGTACCCCGATCTCAGGTCAATCTTGGAGAACACCGAGGCTCCATGTATTTGATCCATCAAATCATCAATCCTAGGCAGGGGGTACTTGTTCTTGATGGTCAACTTGTTCAACTGCCTGTAATCTATACACAGCCGAGACCCTCCATCCTTCTTCTTGACTAGGAGCACTGGAGCTCCCCATGGAGATACACTGGGTCTGATGAATTGCTTCTCCAGCAACTCTTCCACTTGCTTCTTCAACTCTACTAACTCGGCTGGTGCCATCCTGTAAGGTGCCATTGACACTGGTCCAGCTCCAGGTACCAAGTCAATAGAGAATTCCACTTCTCTCTTAGGGGGTAACCCAGGTACTTCTTCTGGGAATACATCCGTGAAATCTTTCACCACGGGTATTCTGCTTACGTCCCCTTTATTCTCCACCTCCGACCGAGCGAGTATCACGAAGCACCTCGCCCCTTCTTCCAACTCTGACTGCCCTTGCTGAGCAGAAATTACATCTGATCCTTGGAGGTCTGGAAACGCAATCCTCTGACTACCGCAGTCAATGAGAACGTGATTGGCGGCTAACCAATCCATTCCCAGGATAACATCTAGGTCCTGAAGAGGTAGGCAGATCAAGTTCACCTTGAATCTGCGTCCCTCTACAATCACTGGACATTCGGGGCACACTGTAGAGGTCGACACCTGTCCTGATGCAGGTGTAGAGACCAACAGTTCGAAGGGTAACTCCTTCACTAGAAGGCCCAACTCGGCTACACACAGGCTTGACACAAAGGAGTGTGTCGCTCCAGAATCAAACAAAGCTTTTACACCCCTACCAGCTATAAAACATATACCCTGCACGAGGTTACCTGACTGAGATGCTTCTGCTCCAGACATGGCAAACACTCTCCCTGTCGCCTGAGGTCTGCTGCCTTCGTTTCTCATCTGCTGGGAGCCACTGGGTTGGGTCGCCCCATTCCTGCTAGGGCATTCTCTAGCAATGTGCCCTGTCTTTTGGCAGGTAAAACACCTTCTCTCTGAGGGCTGCTTGGGGCACACGTTGGGCGTGTGTGGTCCACCACAATGGAAACACTTGGGTTTCCAAGGTTGCCGCTGCTGAAACTGGGATGACGTTGTTCCCACCCGATGTGGTGGAGGCCTCGTATAGGGCTTGCTTTGTAAGTGCTGTGCCTTAGCTTTCCCACTGGAAGAACCTCCTGGGTGTGACCTGATCACCCGAGAATCACCCTTCTCCAGGGTCTCCACCATCTTCGCCTTTTCTACTAAGGCGTGAAATTCCCTGATGCACATCGGGGCTATGGTCTTCTTCAGTCCATGCTTCAGTCCCTCTTCAAACTTCCTACACCTCCAGGCCTCAGAGGTCGCCTGGGTATAGAACCGGGCGAGGTACTCAAAACGAGCAGCATAGGCGTTCACTGACATATCCCCCTGCTCCAGCTTCAGGAACTCAGCTTCCCTCGCAAACTTGGCGCTGTCAGGGAAGTATTTCTCCAAGAACTTCACCCTGAAGCTCTCCCAATCCAAAACATCCCCTCGGGCATCCATCATCTGCTGAGCTCCCATCCACCAGAACTCAGCTTCTCCTGATAGCAGATAAGTGGCGAACAGCAATTTCTTCTCTTCAGGGCAGGAGGTCGCCCTAAAGATTTTCTCCAGCTCTCTGACTCACTGATCTGCCTGATCAGGGGTAGCATTCCCACTAAACTTGGGTGGGTTGTGTCTCATGAACTCGGTCAGTCCCATCTGTTCTTGAGGCTGACCGCCGTGGGAGTTTGTCTCAGCCGACCGAGCAGTTTCCCAGTGGTGCATTGTAGCTTGATGGTTCTGAGCCATCGCTGCATTCTGCTGCTGGATGGCAGTTGCCATCATCTCGATAGCCTTAGCAATCTGGCTCATCTCCGAAGAAGATTGGGGAGGGGTAGAAGGTCTACGTGCCATCTCTCTTTGTTTCAGAGTTGAAACTACAGGTTTCTATATTCCCTACAACTACAAGAATGAGATCGATAAGAAATCAATTCATTCAGGAGGTAACATATAGACCTTACAAAGGTCAGCATCTCAAAATCATTAAGAATTTGAGCTCAACAACAGAATCATAATGCTTATAACATCAAGCATAACACCAGAACAACTACTGGTATGCAGTCATCAATCCAATCAACCATTTTCAATCCATTACAAGGACACTGAAGAAAATGAAATAGCTCACACCAGAATTCAATATATGCTAAACATCAAACCTTTGGAATTAAGGTTGAGACTCATCCCGATCCAGTTATGAGTGTGCACCCTCACTACTTTATCAAGACCTTCTCATTCTTAATACTAAGATTTTCAATTAGAACATATATTCACCAAAGCACACACAAAATTTCAATACAAAAACGTTTGAAAACCTTTCACTATAGTTATTATTTTAAACTCAAATAACTTTCATGAGCAGAAGAAACACAATGGATCCACAGCCCTCAGGTCATCCTAAGGACGAACTGCTCTGATACCATTAATGTAACATCCCGCCAAAATACTATACAAATGTATATAATGAAAATAAAGGTAACAAATAGATTCTATGAACAAAATATTATATATATATGAAATGTAGTTTCTCCTCACAGGGAGTTTAATACAAATTCGGTCAAATTTTTCCAGAAACATAAACAAAATACAGTAAAAAAAAACGAAGCAGGCGATCTCCTATCGGAAGAGACCGATCTCCTATCGGACGAGGCCGATCGCCCATCGGGGGACCCAAAAACAGCCGATCTCCTTTCCGGCGACCACTTCACTAAGGAGCTCTACTTCCTGGAAGATCATCTGCTCCCGTGTAAGTTATACACGATCATCACAGTTTTAAGAGAACAGCCACAGAACCAAAACACGCAGTAAGCAATTTTCAAGATATTCACGTAAAGCTATAGATTTTCTCAATGCCCTTCACCTGATCACCCAGAAATCACACATTTCACAATATTCACAAGAGTCATTCTATTTCACAAAACTGCATCAAGTGTCTATGAATTTCAAGTTCCTCATTTCACATGTCAGACCACCACTGACCCAGCACACAAGACACTTGACCTACTTCCGGAAGACTCGTGCATTGACTAGACTCAGAGATTCTGCACCTGTCATACAAGCTGTAATGTTTACCAGCTATGCGCATCAACACAATCTCAATCTCAAGTTCACCATTCTCACAGTATGACAGGGTTAATCCATATGACAGGCCGAGCTCGTTCTGTTTCACACGACTCACCCATACATATGAACCTCCTTCGACTCTCAACGCCTGAATAACCTCATCTATATGAATCCATTATCTCAGGAGAGTCAGGATAATCCCATTATAGACATCACCGATCAATGCACATCCTACACGATCTTACACGGTATTTTCTTTCCTGAAAATACTATGCCTCGATCCACATTCACCACATCCAACACATCACATAACACTTAAAGGAATGATTTCAATCACAGCAAAACTCAATCCAAGGTTCTTATTTTCGAATATCTCATTTAAATCTCAACAGTTTCAAAGCAACACCAAAAACAGAGAGTTTCGCAAACAACGCCAAAACCGGCGACCTGGTTCAAAAACAGGGTATTTCGAAGTCTGCATTTAAAACCGGCGACCACGTCGCCCAACACATAGCACAGAGCATTTTACAAGGATGAAAACGAAAACTGGCGACCACGTCGCCCTCACTTCAGAAAATAGCTAAACTATGGCTTGTATTGAAAATAAAGTCTAGCTTCCCTTACCTGGACTTGCGCAAACACCAGGAGCTCCGAAACCCAACGAAGCTTGAACCCCGCCTTGTCTCTGTTTTCAGCGCCTGGTCTGTAGAACTTGCAGAGAACCTCTTAGGTGCTCTAAGGGCAACGTCGCGTGTCGCACTGATGCTGGAGGTTGCCTGAGTCTCAACGCAAGGAAGGGAAGAAGGGAGGGAGGAAGTTTGCACTCACTCTAACACTCTTGAGTCTGTAACACTCTTTGCCTTCCCGCAGTGGCTTTTGAATCCCAGCTTACCTGTCCACGTTTGCTGCTGCTGCCACCCCTTCTGCAGGAAAGTCTGAGAACCACTGCCCTGAACAGTACGACCACTGCTGTCGTTTATGCATGCCAACCACTGCTCTGAACAGTACGACCACTGTTGTCGTTTGTGCATGCCAACCACTGCTCTGAACAGTACGACCGCGAGTGTCTCTTGCGCATGCCAACATTCTGATGTCACCACTCTGAATCATCCTTTTTGTCTACGTGGCGCGCGTGCAGGACGTTTCATGCTGAGAGTCTGGGTCCCACTTTATCTGTGTGAGGCTCGCCATCGCGACAACTTTCCAACGCTGACTCATCCTGGCGAACGACCGATGTCTCCTTCGCCCTAGAAGACGACCGATGTCTTCCTCTGGGAGACGACCGATGTCTTCCCTGGCGACGCCCTCATAACTCTCGCGCCTTGGCCACGTCCACATGCCTCGCGCCCTGGCAATGCCCGCATGCCTCGCGCCCGCGCGATGCCTGCATGCCTCTCGGGCCTGTGTGTTGCCTGCATGCCTCTCGCGCCCGCGCGATGCCTGCATGCTTCTCGCGTCCGCGCGATGCCTGCATGCTTCTCGCGTCCGCGCGATGCCTGCATGCCTCTCGCGCCCGCGCGATGCCTGCATGCCTCTCGCGCCCGCGCGATGCCTGCATGCCTCTCGCGCCCGCGCGATGCCTGCATGCCTCTCGCGCCCGCGCGACGTCCACCTGGCGCTCATGTGTAGCAGGCGACCGGCGATCTCATAGCCTTCTATACTTAACTTTTTCCTCCCTTTCTATTCTAAATAAAACATACATAGAATTCTTTTAAAATATATCTCTTTTTATTCCAATTCAATTTTACAGGTCCTTACAGCCCCAAAACAAATTCTCTCTATATGGGTTAAACACTTACACCCAAAGAGAAGAAATAAAGAGTATATGAAAGGAGAGAGAGGAAGCAAGTGTGTGTTGCTGTTTTTGTGTGTTACATTTCTTGAAGGAAGCCACTATATATAGTGGTTCTAGGAGACAACAATAATAAAAAAATTAATTGAGAATGAATGGTAAGTAACCTCCCTTTGATAACAATTAATTGTAAACAGTAAGTAATCTCCCTTTGATAGCAATTAATTGTGAATGGTAAGTAACCTCCCTTTGGTTTCATTTATGCCAAGAAAACGAAAAAAGGTGAGTCATATCCCACAGAAGTAAAGGCCTACAATATGGATAATGCTCAAGCAAGCGAGCAAAGGAAACTATAGCTGTAAGAATTGGACAAACTTCGTCTAGAAGCCTATGAAAACTCTAAGTTCTATAAAGAGAAGACTAAACAATTTCATGACTAGTTTCATTGATAGGAAAAAGTTTGTTGTAGGCCGGAAAGTTCTGTTAATTTAATTCTAGAATGAAGCTTATGCCTGGTAAATTGCGTTTACATAGGATTGGACCCTTTTTGGTTACTCATGTTTATCCATATGGTGTTGTAAGGTTAATCAATCAGACCTCCAACAAGACATTCAAAATCAATGGTTACTATTTTAAGTCTTTTTATGAGAATCCTACTCTACTAGATGAGATGGTTGAAGACTTTGATTTGCAAATTCTTGAGTACCCTCAAGATTAACGAAGGAGTCTTTCTTCTTCCCATTTTCATTCCATTATTTCTCTTGATTTTTGATTCACTTGCTTTTACACTGAGGACAATGTGTGGTTTAAGTGTAGGGGAGGAGAATCAAAGTTTTTGTCTTTTGCTTTTACCTTTTTTATTTGTTTGAGTTTACATTTGAATCACCTATTGGCGTTGTTCATAATTCTTGGAAATCTTGATTTCTTGATCTTGATTTTTTCGATTTCCTTAAAATTGATAAATAAGTTGGCTATGAGAAATTATAAGTTAAATCTCTTGTGATAAGATTGTTCTTGGTAAGATTTGAGCCTTATCGATATACCTTCTAACGGATCGTCTGGTTGACCATCTAATGCCCTTTTTAATACGCTTTCACTCATGTTTGCTCATACTATAGAACTTAGTTTGATTCTTTTGCAACTTTGTTTTACATGCATGCATTGATATGATTGAGACATTCTTTGTTAAATTTAAATCACTTAGCCATTTTAGCCTACCTCCATATAATCCACTTGTTAACCCTTTAAGGCATGTACCATTTTCTTGTTTTTAACTCTCATTACAAGCCTTTAAACAGAAAAATCATGATAAAGGGCTTTGGAATTGCTTTAGAAATAATTTTTTGAATAAGTATGGGGTGTACCTCATTTCTAGCTTACCTCCTCACGATATTGACTCATTATTGGAAAAGTCAGAAAAAAAAAGGGAATAACACAACAACAAGAAAAGAAAAGAAAACACAAGGGTAGATTGTCTAATTTTGTTGTTGTTGGTGGACATAAATTTGAAGTGAATTTGTGGTGCTTATTTTGAAGGACCTAGATATCCTCTTTGAAATTGATTGACTCTATGTGAATTGCATTCTTTTTGTTTTGAAATTGATTGACTCTATGTGAATTGCATTCTTTTTGTTTGTAGTGAATAGAAAGTGGTATCTTCAAATTAGAAAGATATTGAAAGAATATTTCTATAATGAATGTAGAGTGAGATGCAAGTTAGACTTAGTTGTTTCACGAAATATTTTAAGATAAAAGTCAATTGTGAGAGCTAGATAAGCAATATACAAAAATTGTATATATATATACTTATTTCTAGAGAAAATGTTAGGGTCACCTTCCAAGATAGAAGTAGATTTTTATTTGATCTAGTGCTTGAGCAAGGTTAGTGTCAATGACACCTTATAAAAGGATTCCAACTGAGTAGTAAAACTAATGTTTTTTAGAAAAGTCAAGGAGAAAGTAGTTTATCTAGTCAAATGTGGCATCATGAGTGATCTGGTCGGTCATTGTTAGTCAATGACGTCAGCAACAGATGACCACGTGGACCAATCACAGGGTGCCACGTGGAACGAGATAGTAGGAGAATCAAGGAGGAGATCCCTCAGGAAGGCGATCGGTGGTCAGTTGCCCAGTGGCCGCCACCCCCAGAGCGTTTCCTAGATGAGCTCCTGGAAACAGGGCGCATGAAGTGACGAAGCATCGGTCGGTCGATGGAGTAATAAGGCATCGCACGGACGTCGGTAGAAAGTCATGAGGCACCGCACGGACGTCGGTGGAAGGTCATGAGGCACCGCACGAACGTTGGTGGAAGGTCATGAGGCCCCGCACGGATGTCGGTGGAAGGACATGAGGAACCGCACGGACGTCGGTGGAAGATCATGAGCCACCACACGGTCATCGGTGGATAGTAATGGGGCACCGCTCGGTCGTTGGTGCATGCAGAGCGAGATCGGTCATCGGTGTTCGTGCCAACACGCGTTAAGCTGGTACCCAGGTTCCCAGCGAGAGCGTTACGCATGCACCTCGCATGATGCCAGAATAGAAGAAGAAGAGCTGCTCGATGGTGGGGTCGTGCATGAGGATGGCGTAAGGGAGCTAGTTAAGTTGGACAGTGATCAGTGTTTCTCTTAGCCCATTACATGCATAGCACCGCGCGATGAGGCCATGCAGGCAGGATGCGCCTGGCGTGTGCGCTCAGACCAGCCACGCCAGGGGCTCTCCTGGGAGCATGCACTCAGTCAGAGAGAAGAAAGGCGCTAAGTTACTCCGCCAGAGGATAACTTAACCGCACAGAGAAAGCCCAAGAGCCCTTCAGGTGTGATACGTGAACGGTCAGATGCCAGTTGCATGCCTCCACGTGTCACCATCTGAGAGAGAGGCGTGACCCAGGTATAAAGGTACTCCACCTCATGTAAGGTGAGGGGATTCTGACATAGTCTTACACAGAATTACACTTCTTACAGTTTTGACAGTTACACACAGTTTTCTCTGAGTCACTGTGGGAGCGTTTCTACACGTTGCACAGTGATAACAGAGGGTGGATTTGAGCACACACGAGTCTCACAGAGAGATTCAGTGATAGTTTTTGGTGTTCCTGTTGCCTGACTTGAGCGTCAGAGTGCACACGGCCGCTAGAGGTGCCGTCTGTGTGTTTTGCAGGCATCATTTCTTGGAGCGTTCTTGCAGAACGTGCAGTTGCAGGAGGCTAGACAAAGGAGTGACGAGGCACATACTCCACGTTCAAGTCCGCGGCAGGATCATTTGGCGCCCACCGTGGGGCTCGTGTGAAACTTGTTCCCATCCGCATCATAGTTCTCACAGTTCTCGCAGTTCTTGAAGTTTCTTGAGGTTTCTTGAAGTTTCTTGGAGCTTCTTGATCTTTTCGTCGAAGTTTCTTAGAATTTTCTTGAAGTTACGTCGAAGTGTTGAGAAGATGAGTAGAAGAACCAGGCAAACCTCACCTGCGCCATCTGCTGAAGAAGGAGCTGTTACCATGGCGCAGGTAGTGGAGATGATGTGCGCGCTGCAAGATAGCGTCGCGGAATCGAGAGCTGAGCAAGAGAAAATGCATGCAGAGCTGACTGCATCGCAGAGAAGAAACGAAGAGTTGAACCGTATGAATGAAGAGCTGCGTAGGGAATTGCAGGCGCAGAAGGAGCGTGCAGTTGAAGAGAGGACGTCGACGCCACCGTCGCCTCCGAGAGCATTCCCTATGCCTTTCTCCCCCGAAATCATGAACACGGTGGTGCCTCCCAATCTGGTGGGACTGAAAGCGTCGTTCACGGGGGTGGAAGATCCAGAAGCACACCTGACAACTTTCCACACTCAGATGATGCTGACTGGAGGTTCAGATGCTGACTGGAGGTTCAGATGCTGTGTACTGCAAGATGTTCATGAGCACGCTGAGCGGGGTAGCCATGGAGTGGTTCGTGAGCCTGCCAGAGGGCCACGTCACCTCTTTCCATCAGTTTACGAAGTTGTTCGCAGAATAATATGTCGTCAACAGAGCTCCACCGGTGGTTTCCTACGATCTGTTCGACGTGCGCCAGGACCAGGGGGAGTCGCTGAAGGACTTCCTCAACCGTTTCAGTGCGCAGGTGGTGAGGTTGCCCAGCAAGGACGAGGGCATGCTTGTGCATGCGTTCAAGAAAGGGGTCCTCCCTGGTCCTTTCAGTGAATCGCTCATCAAGAGCCACCCTGTCACCTTCGCGGAGATTCAGCGACGCGCGGTGGCACACATAGTAGCAGAGACAGAGGTCTCTGAGAAGAGAGGAAATGCTGCACCGTCAAGGCCACGCGGAGGTCAGGGGATGCATCAGCAACAGGCACGGGTGCATGAGACCAAGGAAGGAATGAAGGCGCAGGGAAGGCCTCGTCCTTATGCACCAGGGAAGGACCAGACCAGGGGGTGTGGAAGCGCACCCCCCAGGTATGATTTCGTGATAGAGTTGGCGGAGCTGATCGCCATCCCTGCAGTGGCTGCAAGACTCCGAGTACCAGAGAAAACTGACAAGGTACTTGGAGGGAGGAAGAATGAGTGGTGTGAATTCCATCAGGCTTATGGACACACACTCCGCACCTGCCTGGCGTTGGGGCATCAACTTGCTGAGTTGGTGAAGACAGGATTCCTGACCGATTACCTGCAGAAGGCGCAAGGTGATCGCGCTTCGGGGTCTCAGGCATGCGACCAGCAACATGAAATTCCTGTGCATGGGGACCTGATGTGATGGAAGATGCTACGATGGGGGGCTCCCAAGTAGCTCAAGTGGAAGCTGAAGCGGAGGGCATGATCGCCCCTCGTGAGTCAGGCATCGCCAGGGCGGTCATCGCCGGTTAAAGGAGACCCCATCCAGAGTGGTTGAGACGTTGGAGAATGGAGCTTGGGCTGGAGACTCTGGATGGAACGGCTATCCCCAGGACGTAGAACGCTACACACTTGTGTTTCTATTTCAGTTAAGTTGTAAAGTAGATGCGTTTTTGCGCTGTACACACACTTAGTTGGTATACTGCAAACAGTTGAGCAGATCAGGGGGCACTCTTTTTAACGATGCCACCCAATAAAAGATTTTCAGTACATAAAGTGTGCAAGTAATTCCCAGTTCAAAGCTCTCCTTGCCCCAAGCGCAAGTGCAGGCAATCGGTGGTCAGTTACTGAGTGGCCACCACCCGCAGACCAATACTTAGACGAGCGCCTGGGTATAGCGCGATCAGCCGTTGGGGCATGCAGAGCGCCCATCGGCACATGGTCATCGGGGTCTTGCCAACACGTGTTAAGCTGGGACTCAGGCCCCCAGCGAGAGCGTTACGCATGCACCTCGCATGATTCCAGAAGCAGATCGGTCATCGGGGCTTGCTAACACGTGTTAAGCTGGGACCCAAGTTCCCAGCGAGAGCGTTACGCATGATTTCAGAAGAAGAGCTCATCGTTGGTGGGAATGTGCATGGAACCGCATGATGAGGCCATGCAGGCAGGATGTGCCTGGCGAGTGCGTTCAGACCAGCCACGTCAGGTGCTCTCCTGGGAGCATGCACTCACTCAGAGAACCGCACGATGAGGCCATGCAGGCAGGATGCGCCTGGCGAGTGCGCTCAGACCAGCCACGCCAGGTGCTCTCCTGGGAGCATGCACTCACTCAGAGAACGTGCGGTGAGACCATGCAGGCAGGGTGCGCCTGGTGAGTGCGCTTAGACAGCCACGCCTGGCGCTCCCTTGGGAGCGTGCACCCACGAGAAAGTCCTCACCCTCGACTTTATACAGCGAGGTGCAGGCGAGAGAAAGTCCTCTCCCTCGTCTTCGTACAGCGAGGTGCAGGCGGGTGAAAGCCCTCTTCCTCTGCTTTATACAGCAGGATTGAGGCAAGAGGAAAAGTCCTCTTCCTTCGCTTCTTACAGTAAGGTTGAGGCAATAGAGAAAGTCCTCTTCCTCTGCTTTATACAGCAAGGTTGGGGGCAAGAGCGAAAGTCCTTTCCCTCTGCTTTTTACAGCAAGGTTGAGGCGAGAGGAAAGTCCTCTTCCTCTGCTTTATACAGCAAGGTTGGGGCAAGAGCGAAAGTCCTTTCCCTATGCTTTTTACAGCAAGGTTGAGGCGAGAGGAAAGTCCTCTTCCTCTGCTTTTTACAGCAAGGTTGAGGCGAGAGAAAAGTCCTCTTCCTCTGCTTCTTACAGCAAGGTTGAGGCAAGAGAACCAAGTCCTTTTCCTCCGCTTTTTACAGCAAGGTTGAGGCAACAGAGAAAGTCCCTTCCCTCAGGTTTTTACAGCAAGGTTGAGGCAACAGAGAAAGTCCTTTTCCTCTGCTTTTTACAACAAGGTTGAGGCGAGTGAACAAGACCTCTCCCTCGACTTCTTACAGCGAGGCTGGGGCGAGAAAGAGTAGTACTGTCCGCATCAATGTGGCGCACGAGGCCAACTCGCCAGGGGGGCTTTCCTTGGCTTGTCGGTTAAGGTCGACTCAGGTAGAATCTCCCATCGCCAAAGGATAAGGAGGAGGTCTTCTGGGGCTTATCAGCTGAGAGTGGGATCATCAGTCATCCAGTATGAAGTTATGCATAAGAGCTGTTGAAGACAATGCTAAAGTAACAGACAATCGTGATCGAGTCAGAAACCCAGTCTAAAGGGGCAATCGCGCGAATGCCTAAGCTAGCTAACAGTTAGTCGCATGCAGAGAGAGTTAAGGATGGAGAGAAAAACAAGTAGCTGAAGCAGATAGATTTCATCCAATTGAAGTTAGTAACAGAAAGCCTTTACAGCTGAGAAGTTTATACACAAGTTATGTCGCAGAAAAAAGAGATTACACAGGAGAAGAAGTTGCAAGGGAAGAAACTCCAAGAAGAAGGAATGAGCTTGCCATCGACCACTTAGTCTCTTCGCTGAGAATAAGTTCACAGCTCGAGATTGGGGGGCTTGTGATCCGGTCGGTCATTGTTAGTCAATGACGTCAGCAACAGATGACCACGTGGACCAATCACAGGGTGCCACGTGGAACGAGATAGTAGGAGAATCAGGGAGGAGATCCCTCAGGAAGGCGATCGGTGGTCAGTTGCCCAGTGGCCGCCACCCCCAGAGCGTTTCCTAGATGAGCGCCTGGAAACAGGGCGCATGAAGTGACGAAGCATCGGTCGGTCGATGGAGTAATAAGGCATCGCACGAACGTCGGTGGAAAGTCATGAGGCACCGCACGGACGTCGGTGGAAGGTCATGAGGCACCGCACGAACGTCGGTGGAAGGTCATGAGGCCCCGCACGGACGTCGGTGAAAGGACATGAGGAACCGCACGGACGTCGGTGGAAGATCATGAGCCACCGCACGGTCATCGGTGGATAGTAATGGGGCACCGCTCGGTCGTTGGTGCATATAGAGCGAGATCGGTCATCGGTGTTCGTGCCAACACGCGTTAGCTGGGACCCAGGTTCGCAGCGAGAGCGTTACGCATGTACCTTGCATGATGCCAGAATAGAAGAAGAAGAGCTGCTCGCCGGTGGGGTCGTGCATGAGGATGGCGTAAGGGAGCTAGTTAAGCTGGACAGTGATCAGTGTTTCTCTTAGCCCATTACATGCATAGCACCGCGCGATGAGGCCATGCAGGCAGGATGCGCCTGGCGTGTGCGCTCAGACCAGCCACGCCAGGGGCTCTCCTGGGAGCATGCACTCAGTCAGAGAGAAGAAAGGCGCTAAGTTACTCCGCCAGAGGATAACTTAACTGCACAGAGAAAGCCCAAGAGCCCTTCAGGTGTGATACGTGAACGGTCAGATGCCAGTTGCATGCCTCCACGTGTCACCATCTGAGAGAGAGGCGCGACCCAGGTATAAAGGTACTCCACCTCATGTAAGGTGAGGGGATTCTGACATAGTCTTACACAGAATTACACTTCTTACAGTTTTGACAGTTACACACAGTTTTCTCTGAGTCACTGTGGGAGCATTTCTACACGTTGCACAGTGATAACAGAGGGTGGATTTGAGCACACACGAGTCTCACAGAGAGATTCAGTGATAGTTTTTGGTGTTCCTGTTGCCTGACTTGAGCGTCAGAGTGCACACGGCCGCTAGAGGTGCCGTCTGTGTGTTTTGCAGGCATCATTTCTCGGAGCATTCTTGCAGAACGTGTAGTTGCAGGAGGCTAGACGAAGGAGTGACGAGGCACATACTCTGTAAGGACCCAGAAAATTTTATTGGAATGAAAGTGTTATATTTAAATAATTTCAGAAGATGTTATTATTTAAAATACAAAGAGCTGGTAAATGAAGTTTCGTAGTAGTCGGACATCGGACGTCGCCCAACGTCTGGGGTCAGCTGGTAGAGGTCGATCGGCTGGCATGTGGATCAAGAAGAGTAAAGGAAGAAAAGTGTAGCTAAGAGTCTCCTACGAGATCGCCGTTATTGAAGACGGAGGCGATCTCCGACTTCTCTGGCACATAATCGCCTGTCGCCTAGAGGAGACATGACCGCCAATCGCCTATGGCGTACGTGATCGACGGGAGTGCACGTAGTATGTGGTCTAGATACTGGATCAACCAGAGTGGGTTCCACAAAACCACACGTATCAAGGTGTGGGTTAAGCCTTAGATACGCTGTGCATGCAAAGCTCTATCCTTAGTGTTGCATGCATGGGAGCACGAGGAGTATTGCTGATCTATTCTTGGAAATGTGAAGCTACCAACGTCACCAAGTCATCTGGAGGTGATACCTTGGACGTAACATAATGGGAGGATGAACCTTCAGCAAGGTGTGACGATGTGACATCGGTGACCAGAGTAAGGCGATGTGTTCTCGTCACACACAAGGGCGATAAGAGATCGCCAACAACATGAGAGGAACATCGGTCATCAACCAGGATAGGAGAGACATCGGTGGTCTGCCGGGGAGAGACATCGGTGGTCTGCCAGGGAGAGACATCGGTGGTCTGCCAGGGTGAGACATCGGTTGTCTGCCAGTGTGAGGAATCAGTCATCACCGGGATGAGGCACATCAGTCATCGCCTGTATGAGAGACACATCGGTCGTCTCCCAGGGAGAGACATCGGTCGTCCTCCAGGATGAGGCCTCGGTGGATAGTCATCGCGCGAGAGGTCATCGGTGGAAGGTTATCGCGCGATGTCGAGTTTCACACAGATGAGGTGGGACCCAGGCTCTCAGCAGGAGACGTACTGCACGCGCGACACGTAGACAAAAAGGGTGGTTCAGAATAGTGACCTCAGAGTGTTAGCCTGCGCAGAAGCACGCGTAGTCGTACTGTTCAGGGAAGCGTACACGCAAACTTCCCTGCAGAGTGGGTGGTGGCAGCGGCTTTTGGGGGCAAGTTGGTTTAAGATACAAAAACCCACTTCTGAGAGGAAAAAGAACGTTGCAGTGGTTCAAGAGTGAAAGAGTGAGCTCACCTTCATCCTTCTCTTTTCTCTCCTTCACTCTGCGATTCAGGCCCTATCACGTTCCTGCTTGGCTATCGACGACTGCCATAGAGCACCTGGGAGGTTCTCTGCAAGTTCTACAAACCAGATGCTAAAACAGAGCCAAGGCATCCTTTAAGCTCGGTGGGTTTTGGAGCTCTTGGTGTTTTGCGCAAGTCCAGGTAAGGGAAGCTAGCTTTATTTTCCAACGAAAAACCTTATAATAGATGTTTGAGATGATGGGGCGACGTGGTCGCCGGTTTTCAACTTTTATTGCATAAATCTCTGTTTTTGAACGAGATCGCCAGTTTTGGCGTTGTTTTTCGAACCCCCCTGTTTTTGGTGTGTTTGAAACTGTTTGAGATTTAAATGTGATATTCGAAAATCTGAACCTTGGCATGAGTTTTTCTGTGACTGGAATCGTTCATTAAGTGTTGTATAACGTGTTGAATGTTGTGAATGTGAGATCAAGGCATAGTGTTTTCAGGAAAGAAAATACCGTGTAAGATCGTGTAGGATGTGCATTGATCGGTGATTCTATAATGAGATATCCTGACTCTGCTGAGATAATGGAATCACATAGAGGAAGTTATTCAGTTGGTGAGAGTCGAAGGAGGTTCATATGAATGGGTGAGTCGTGTGAAAAAGAATGAGCTCGGCCTGTTATACGAATTAACCCTGTCATACCGTGAGAGTGATGATATTGAGACTATGTATGCGCATGGCTGTGTGGATTTCACAGCGACCCTGTGTGGATTTCACAGTGGTGTGGTATGACAGGTGCAGATCTCTGGGCCTGAGTCAACGCACGAGTCTTCCAGAAGTGGAGTCATGTGTCTATATCTTATGAGTCAGTGGAAAGTCTGACGTGTGAACCATGAATATTGAAAGTAGTGAATAGACACTTGACGAGTTTGTGGAATATGGGAATGTTGATGGTTGAAATTGATATGGATTATGAATGGCGTGAAGATTTATGTTTTCTATTGATTTAAAGTTTCATATTTAAAGTTTTAAAACATCTAGCTTACCCTTTCATCTGGTATTGTGATTGCTTTCTAAAACCTGTGATGATAGTGTATTTTTACACGGGAGCAGACGAGGTTGCAGGTAGTAGAGCTCATCAGTGAGTGGTCGCCGGAAGGAGATCGCCTGTTCCTATTTCTGTTAGGCGATCACCCTTCTTCTGTTTTCTGATAGGAGATCACCATTCTCTGATAGGAGATCGCCTTTTGCTGTTAGGAGATCGCCTGTCTTTCTATTTTAATGTAATTTTGTTACGTTTTTGGAAAATTGACCGAATATGTATTAAACTCCCTGTGAGGAGAAACCTCATTACATATATATAATTTTGTTCACTTCAAAATATTTGTTTACCTTTATTTTCATTATATAAATATGAATAGTATTTTGGCGGGATGTTACATACTCCACGTTCAAGTCCGCGGCAGGATCAATGAGGAACATCAATGTTGTTGATAATGAAGAAAGATGTGGAATCTATATTGTTTGTAGATATTCGATAATTAAATAAGATTGTTGAGGAATGATAATTTGATGGATCAAATTACATGAAGAATCAATATTTTCCAAAATAGACATGAGATCCAAGTATCCACAAATTTAAATAAAGAATGGAGATGTGTCGAAGTTAACCTATAGATCAAAATATGACCACTATAAGGGTGTAGTGATGTTTCTTGGAGTGATGAACGTTCCAAACATATTCATGTAAAATATGTCCTTTCGTGATAACATCCTCTTCTTCTAGAATTGCTTTGTTTTGATTTGGATTTTTGTATGGAGTTGTTGAAGTTGCTGCAAATGGATGAAGAATGATATGGATTATAAGTGTAGAAAATGGGTTTGTGAGAGTGAGAGGTGAGGACCTGATATGAGTTGATTTGAGAATTATATATATTTTTAGAAGTTTCACTTGGATCAAGAATTGGATTAACATTTATGGTGATGACTCAATGATGATTGCTACTGGACACGAACTTAACCAAATGGTTAAGTAAGTGTGAAGGTTCTCTGTTCTTGCCGGTTGACTCGCCTGTCAGTTGACTCCACGACACTCACGCACCACCTTCCTCACATTGATATGTGCTTGGTTCTTTGCGAAACAATCTGCACCTGCAAAAGAGAAAGGGGCACCCTAGAGGCCGTTTGCACTCCGACGCTCAAGTCAGTGTAGGGCAAGAAACACCAAGTGTATTGAGTTTCTCTGTGTTTAGGTCTAGAAACTGCGTACCTTTGTGAAGTATTTTACTGTCCCTTATATAGTCTAGGGTTTACTGCGCCGCTAACCCTAATTAGGGTTTACTGCGCTGCTAGCCATATTCAGGGTTTACTGGAATGCCCTTGCGCCGCTATCACCCAATCTCAGGGTAATCTAGCACATAAGGTTTCCTTCTCTGGAGTGCAAACTCTAACAGGGTGACCACCTGGATGCCTCCTTGTGCACCTAGTCTCTGGGGCCACCTGTTCTGGGAGTGCCTTCACTGTTCACATGCCATGCATGTAGCTTCACTCGACCCCTCAGGACTCTGCACCTAACTATGCTCTCCCTGCTACCCGCATGGGCACTTCGTGATCCAGACTTCTCCCTACCTCTGGGTATTTAACTGGTCATTGGCCCACACTGGGAACCAATCTTAACTGTTCTGGTTACGTTGTTCAAATCACCCAGGACCGATGTCACCTCGCCACACTCTGTTGCCGAGGATTGATCACCCTGCGAAGTGACGAGGACACATCAGCCCTTTCTAGTGACCATCACGCTGATGACTACTCACCCTTCTTTGTGGGAACATGCTGATGACTCACCACCCTTCTCTGTAGGCTGAGGACTAATCACCCCTTTCTGTAGGCTGATGACTCATCGCCCTTCTCTGTAGGCTGATGACTCATCGCCCTTCACTGTAGGCTGACGACTCATTGCCCTTCTCTGTAGGCTGATGACTCATCGCCCTTCTCTGTAGGCTGATGACTAATCACCCCTTTCTGTTCAATACCCCCTGTGGGGTCCACTCCACGTGGCTTTGGCCCATGCTGTGGGACCCAGCTGACGTCCGAGGACTGGTCAGTACACAAGCCCCCCAGTCTCAAGCTGTTAACTTGTTTCAGCGAAGAGACTAAGTGATGGGCGAGGACTGGTCAGTACACAAGCCCCCCTAGTCTCGAGCTGTTAACTTGTTTCAGCGAAGAGACTAAGTCATTGACTCGGGCGACCTACGGGGCTCTGCGCATAAGTACGTGAACAGTGCGCTGAAAGGACACTTCACCAACCCCCCTTTCATCCGCTAACACGTGGCTGCATCAACGGTTCGAGATTCATAACGTTTGCGCTCCCTAGGGCTACATTAAACCTCTTCAAAACCCCGCGCCACTTCACTGTTTCATCACTTTGCATTCCCACTTTCTGTAAACTGTATCTTCCAGCGCATGCTCTCCTCCTCTCACCAAGCTTTTCGAACTTTTCCGCCCTCGCTCAACCAAAGGTATGATTTTTATGTCTTCTCCACCTTCATGACATAATCTCTGTTCTCCATATTGCATGCTGCTGTTCTGGGCCTGTGTGTGGTTTATGCATTCTAGGGTTTTGTTCTTCTTTTCTGGGTTCGTTCTACCTTCGAGTCTTCGTCCACCATTGTTTTCTTTTGAGCCTTTTTCTTTTCCTGCCTCTCATTTGTTTAGATTCGAGATGTCCAGAACCAAAACTACCTCCAACCCTCCTCCAACCGTAGCGGTCGATTACAGGGCCCTCTACCCATGGGCTTCTGAGGATCTCCTTGCTGAGACCTCCAAACTAATATCCTGTGAGGATCTTCGCAAGCACAGGGATGATGAAAATGAGATCAAAGGACGCGTCTTTGGCAGGGAGACTGACGCATACGTCTCTGTGCGACCCTGTACCGAAAACGAACCCGTGTGCGCCGATTATCGCTGCAACAACGGGGAACCGTTCTTCTTCTTCTACGCCACCATCTTCAAACGAGTCAAAGTCCGCCTTCCTTTCACCGGGTTCGAGAAGGCTTTGCTCACAGAATTAAATGTGGCGCCTGCCCAACTGCACCCCAACAGTTAGGCCTTTATCAGGGCGTTCTCCGTCCTTTGCAATAATCTAGGGTTCACCCCCTCTGTCGACGTCTTTCTTTACTTCTTCGAGGCGAAGAGCCCCGGCAAGAGGCTTTGGGTGAGCCTAAATGGGGTGGCAGGGAGAGTCCTACTCACTCTCTTCTCGCAGTCGTACAAGAACTTCAAGGGAAGGTTCTTTCGAGTCTGCTGCAGCTCTTACGACCCCACCATGCTCGATGGGTTCCCACTATATTGGGTGGGGGAGTTGAACTTCAAGAAACCACGCAGGCTCGAGGAGTTGACTGTCCCTGACCAAGAACTCTGCCAGACCATTTCTAGCTGGGGCGTGGTGTTTGACTCCACCCAGCTGATTAGGCATGAATACGACGCTGAGACTCTCAGCGTATACATTGGTACATCAACTTCATCTTGCATTTAACTGTTCACATACCTAATGCCTTGTCTTTCTCATCCTTTCTTATTGTTCACTGCAGGCATGGTGCTCAGCGCTGACAAGAAGAAAAGGCTGGCGGATGTGCTGAATCGCCGCAATGCTAGCGGTTCAGCTCCTGCAGGTCCTTCATCACCCGCGGGTGCTGCCCTGGAACCCATTGCTGAAAAGTCCAAGAGGGCAGCCCCTGTGGAGGTTTCTGATGACGAGGACACCTGTTCTGGCCTTGTCTTCAAAAGGAAAAGGGTGGGGACAGCCGCGGAGGTCTCTTGGGCCACAGAAGGGCACCCTTCATCCTTTAGGGAGCACCCTCCCAGCGCTTCATCCCCTCCTGAGCCAATCTTAACGCTTGAGGGGGGTGGGGAGAGTGCTCCTCCTTCTGGCCAGATGCCTTCTGCCCCAGAACTGCCTTCTTTGCTCCAAAGGTTCCTTGCGTAGATGCCTGGCCGAGCTGCTTTGGAGGCCATGGACAGAATATCCCTCAAGAACCTCCTCAGTCATGGTCTCGGGGAGTTCCTGGCCGCTTCAAACTCCTTGCTGGTCAAGGGCAACGTTGAGGCAGAGCTGCTTGAGAAGACCGCCCAATTGGAGAAAGAGCTGGAGCAGAAGGATCTCCAACTCCGCCAAGCGGCTAAGCGCGAGACTGCCCTTAATCAAGAACTGGGTAGTCTCCGTCAATCTGAGAAGGAGACCAAGAAGCTTCTCTTCTCCAAGGGGCAGGAGGCCCTCCAGCTTGAAGCTAAAATACTCCCCCTCCGCAACAAGATCATCGAACTGGAAGAGCAAGCGGAGGGGGCTCAAGCCAAAATGACCAAGCTGGAGGAGAGGGCTACCGACCGAGAAGTTCAGCTGGGCAAGGTTGAGGAGGAACTTGCCCAACAAATTGAATTGCTGAAGAAGACTGAAACTGAGCTTATTAACGACGCCGCCGACGCCTATGGGGAAGGCTTTGGTGATGCCCTTGCTCAGGTTGCCTGCGTGCATCCTGAGATGGACCTCTCGCCATACTCTGCAACCATGCAGGTGGTCGACGGGCAAATAGTGCCCAGATAGGTCTTCTAAGTGATTGTATTTAGTAGCTGAACATCTTGTAATCACCCTCCTTTGTAATATAAATACTTTGTTTTGTGCAGCACTTTACTTGCCTTTGAATTTCTGCTGCTTGTTCATCTGTTTGACGTGCTTTATATTTGGTGGATTCACGATCACAAATAATGCACCTGTAAAAATGAATCTTAAGTAGCACGTTTTTCTGCCAATTTCACTAGTGAACCTTTATTTTAATCTGGGAGTTCTCACTCGGAGGGGGAAGGTGTTCCTTGCGAACTCCCCTTTCCACTCACGAGACCTCTAACCCCAACTAATAGGTTCTGACTGACCTCTCATCGCCCATGGGCGAGGGAGGATTTAACCGGGCGAACCCTTTCACATTGGAAGTTCTCACTCGAAGTGGAGGTGTTCTCTACGAACCTACCTCTCCACTTACGAGACCTCTAACTCCAAGTGACGGATTCTAACTGACCTCACATCGCTCACAGGCGAGGAGGATTTCTCTGGGCGAACCCTTCTTTCACATTGGAAGTTCTCACTCGAAGTGGAGGTGTTCTCTACGAACCTACCTTTCCACTTACGAGACCTCTAACTCCAAGTGACAGGTTCTAATAACATTGTACAAACACATTAAAAAAAAAAATATAACTTTAACTGAATTTTATTGGGTGACCTCATTAAAAACCCTTAGAAAGGGAAAAAAGAGTGTCCCCTGTATTGTGTAGTGTACAAGATTACATGGCTTTAACTGAAATAATACTTTAGGTGAGTCGCATTCCATGTTCGAGGAATCGGACCTCCTTCTAAAGTCTCAAGCCTATATGCTCCATTTCCTAGGGCCTCTGTCACTATGAAAGGACCAGTCCACTTAGGGGATAGCTTGTTCTCTATCTGGTATGGAGACGCCTTGCGTATGACGAGGTCTACCACCTGGAACTGCCGAGCTCTCAGCTTAGAACTGTGTTTGAGCTCGACTCTCCTCTTCAGCGCCTCAGCTTTGATTCCTGCTTCTTCCCTGGCTTCATCCAAAATATCGAGATTCACCTTCCTTTCTTCATTGGATTCCTCAGCCACAAAGTTCTGGAAACGTGGCGAGTTCTCCTGGATCTCCACAGGGATCATGGCATCTGAACCATACACCAAACTGAAGGGAGTCTCCTTAGTAGTGGACTGGGGAGTAGTATGGTAGGCCCATACTATTCTGGGAACCTCCTCAGCCCACCTTCCCTTTGCTTTCTCCAGCCTTCTCTTCAGTCCTCTGAGGAGGACTCGGTTGGCCGACTCGACCTGCCCATTGGTCTGTGGGTGCTCGACTGATGCAAATACTTGCTTGATCCCCAGCTCTGTACATAGCTTCCCCAGCTGCTGGCTTGCAAACTGCGTGCCATTGTCAGACACCAAGCGTTTGGGTACCCCGAAGCGGCAGACTATATTCTTCCACACGAAGTGTTGGATCTTTTGTGCTGTAATCTGTGCTACTGGCTCGGCCTCGATCCACTTCGTGAAATATTCTATGGCGATCACGAGGTACTTCATCTGTCGTATCGCCAAAGGGAAGGGCCCCAAGATGTCTATTCCCCATGTGTGAAACGGCCAAGGGCTGTATATCGACTTGAGCTCTTCTGGTGGCGCCTTAGGCCAATCAGCATGCAACTGGCATTGCTTGCACTGCTGCGCATACCTAGTGCAATCTTCCCTCATCGTTGGCCAGTAGTACCCTGCTAGAATGGCCTTAGAAGCCAAAGCTCGACCTCCGATATGGCTACCACAGATGCCTTCATGGAGCTCTGCCATTATCCTCACACACTGCTCGCCATGCACGCAGACTAAGATGGGGTGGGTAAACCCATGTCTGTACAACTCACCTTCAATGAGCGTGTACTTGGACGAGTTCTTCTTTATCCTCTTTGCCTCTGTCGGCTCTACTGGGAGCATTCCATCTGCTATGTAACGCTTATAGGGCGTCATCCATGTCTCTCCACTCTGTAGCAGGCAGACCTGTGACGCCTCTACCTCCATTAGCATGCATGCGTTGACTCGTGGCTTCTTCAAAGTTTCTTGAGTCAACGAGCGATGACTCCTCTTCTCACCATCTAACTGGCTAATCTGATGGACTCCCAGCAAGTTATCAGCTGTATAAGTACGAGGCGCCCTCAGAGTCTCCTGGATGACTGTCCTCTGTCTGCCCCCCTTGCCTGAGCTGGCGAGTTTGGCCAACAAGTCAGCTCTAGCATTCTGCTCCCTGGGCACGTGTACTAGTTCAAATATTTCAAATGAACTCTTCAATCTCTGGACATACTCCAAGTAAGAGGCCATCTGAGGGTCTTTAGCCTGGTACTCTCCCGCCACTTGACCGGTGACCAAAAGTGAGTCACTCTTGGCCATAAGGCTCTACGCTCCCATCTCCTTTGCCAACAACATCCCAGCGATCAAAGCCTCATACTCGGCCTGGTTATTGCTGGCTTTGAAAGCGAACCGCAGGGCTTGCTCTATCAACAACCCCTTGGGTCCTTCCAGGATCACCCCCGCTCCGCTGCCTTATTGATTCGAGGACCCGTCTACTGACAATACCCACTTGAAGTTGGGTTCCTCCTGCTGGGCCTCGGTTGAGGACATCTCGGCCACAAAGTCAGCGCAGACCTGTCCTTTGATCGGGCCCCTGGGTTCATACTGGATGTCGAATTCTGACAACTCGACTGCCCAACGCACCATTCTTCCCGCCACATCAGGCTTCTGCAGGATCTTGCATATTGGTAAATCTGTCATCACCACCACTGTGAAGCTCTGGAAATAGTGGCGAAGTCTCCTGGCTGAAAACACCACTGCTAATGCTGCCTTTTCTAAGGCTTGGTATCTCATCTCAGGCCCCTGCAACACTTTGCTGATAAAATAAATGGGCTTCTGGCTCTGTTGCTGTTCTTGAACCAAGACAGAACTCACCGCCCTATTTGTAACTGCAAAGTACAGACGCAGGGGTGTGCCGAACTGAGGCTTGCACAAGACTGGCGGGCTGGCCAGATACTCTTTGAGCTTAAGGAAGGCCTGCTCACATTCTGCAATCCAGGTGAATCTGCTATTCCTCCTTAGGCATTGGAAATAAGGGTGGCCCTTGTCTCCTCCGGCTGACACGAACCTGGAGAGTGCAGCCATCCGACACGTCAACTGTTGCACTTCTTTGACCGATGTCAGGCTCCTCATGGCTATGATCGCTGCACACTTGTCTGGGTTGGCCTCAATCCCTCTTTCCGTGAGTAAAAACCCAAGGAACTTGCCTGCTTCCACCCCAAAGACGCACTTTTCTGGATTCAACTTCAGCCTGTACCTCGCTATTGTGTTAAACAGCTCCTCCAAGTCGTGAACATGCTGATCTCGTGCCTGGGACGTCACCACCATGTCATCTACATAGGCCTGCACATTCCGTCCCAGCATGGGGGCGAGGACCTTGTCCATCAGCCTCTGATATGTGGCACCCGCATTCTTCAGCCCAAACGGCATGACTGTGTAACAGTAACAAGACAGCTCTGTCATGAACGCAGTCTTGTTCTCATCCATCGGGTGCATCTTGATCTGATTGTACCCAGAGAAAGCGTCCAAGAAGCTGAGTAACTTGCAGCCCGAGGCACTGTCTACTAGCGCATCTATGTTGGGCAGAGGGTAGGAATCTTTTGGACAGGCCTTGTTGAGATCAGTGAAGTCCACACACATCCTCCACTTCCCATTGGCCTTTTTTACTAGGACCACATTCACAAGCCACTCAGGGTATTGTATTTCCCGTATGTGGCCTGCTTCCAGCAACTTCTGTGTTTCCTCCTTGATTATCTGCCTTCGTTCATCATTGAACTTCCTTCTCCTTTGACGGACTGGTCTGACTTGGGGATTCAGTGCCAAGCGATGGCATAGAAAATCAGGGTCAATGCCTGGCATGTTTGAGGGGGACCAAGCGAAAGCGTCCAGATGCTTTCCTATAACTCCCGCCACCTGGTCTTGGGTCTCCCGAGACAGGGATTTACCCAGCCTGAAAATCTTCCCCCCGATCTCCTTCTCCACGACCTCCTCTGCCGGTTCGGGTCGCCTCGCCCGAGCGACCTCTGCTCGGGTGACCTCGACGTCACCTCGGGGCATATCTGCTTCATTGACACCTCCTCCCGATGGTGAGGTGGTCACCATGCAGACTCCCCTCTTTGTCTTGAGGCTATTCTCATAACACCTTTTAGTCTCTTTTTGATCTGACTTGATGGTTACCACCATCCCCTCCATAGATGGCAACTTCATCTTCATGTGCCTCGTGGACACCACAGCCCCTAGCCTGTTTAAGGCTGGTCTGCCCAGTAGTATGTTATAGGCAGAGGGGGCGTTCACCACGAGGTACCTGATGTTCTCTGTGCGGGATGCTACTCCATCAGTGAATGTGGTCCTCAACTCTATGTACCCCCGCACTTCTACTTGGTCTCCTGCGAACCCATACAAACAGCCGACGTAGGGTCCCAGCTGATCAGGAGACAACTGTAACTTGTTGAAAGTCGACCAGAACATCACATCGGCAGAGCTTCCCTGATCTACCAATACCCGGTGCACCTTGCGTGCGGCAGTGACAACTGAAATGACCACCGGATCGTTATCATGGGGGACAACATCTCGGTGATCAGCCTTTGTGAAGACGAGGTCGATGTCCGGGAAGTGATCTTCCTCGCAGGTCTCCACTGCCATCACCGAACGTGCATACTTCTTACGTTGCGAAGAAGTGCACCCTCCTCCTGAGAACCCACCTGATATAGTGTGGATCTCACCATGTATGGGCACTTCATGCCCCTGGTCTGTCCTTGGTGCAACGACCATCTCACCCTCTGATGCCTCCTTTAGGTAGTCATTCAAGAACCCACTCTTCACCAACTCGTCCAATTGGTGGCCCAGGGCCAGACAATTTCGAATGTGGTGACCAAAGGCCTGATGGAATTCGCACCATGCGTTTTTGTTGGGCCCCAACCTCTTGTCACTCTTTTGGGGCATCTTCAACCTTTCTGCCACATTAGGAATGGCAATCAGTTCCTTCAACTCCACCACAAATTCATGCCTAGGGGGCATGTCATCCTTGCCTCGCGCCCTAGGTTGTGGTTTTCGGGGCTCATAGGGCTTCTGTTTCCCTTGAGCCTTCTTCTTTGTGGTTGCCTCGTGCACCCGCAGCGGTTGAGGCCGACTAGGCGCTCGGGGCCTTAACAAGACTGCGTTTTCTCGCTTCTCGCTGAGCTCTCCCTCGGCGATAATGTGGGCCACAGCACGTCATTTTATGTCGCCGAAAGTCTTGGGGCGGCTGCGTATCAGAGATTCGCTGAAAGGCCCTGGCAAAACGCCCTTCCTGAAGGCGTGCACCACCATGTCTTCATCCTTGGTGTGCAACCTTATCACCATCGCCCCAAACCTATTGAGGTAATCTTTAAGGGACTCCCTCTGGTGCTGCCTTACATCGAAAAAATCGTAAGACACTGGTGGAGGGGCCTTGTTGACAAGATATTGCTCCCTGAACAGCGCGGAGAATTGCGCGAAAGACGTGATATGTCCTTCAGGCAAACTCACGAACCATTCTAGCGCAGTTCCTGTCAGTGTGGCCATAAAGAGCTTACAGTGCACTGCGTCGGACCCTCTTGACAACATCATCTGCGTATGGAAAGCAGTGAGATGCGTTTCAAGATCCTCTTTCCCGGTGAACACGGTCTTAGGCCCTACGAAGGTGGCTGGGACCACCGTGTTCATAATCGCCTGGGAGAAAGGCATGGGAAAGGCCCTTGGGGGCACTGGTGGGGCTCGATCATCTTCCCCACGATCTCCAGCTTGTTGTATGTGTTGCAAATTCAAGCGTAGCTCCTCATTCGCTCGGTGCAACTCTTCATTCCTGGCCTATGAGGCGGCCAGGTCTTCCTGCATACGCGCCTGGTGCGCTCTGGACTCTGCCACTGTCTCCTGGAGGGCACGCATCGTTTCCATAAGCTGTTGCATGGTAACGTTGTCGCCTCCATTTGGTGGAACGGACCCGTGTCTTGTATTCCTCATCTTCTGTGGTTTTTTTCTCTCACTCTCGTGTATGGGACCTTGTTTTATTCCGGCCCCACGGTGGGCGCCAAATGTTCTTGCCGGTTGACTCGCCTGTCAGTTGACTCCACGACACTCACGCACCACCTTCCTCACATTGATATGTGCTTGGTTCTTTGCGAAACAATCTGCACCTACAAAAGAGAAAGGGGCGCCCTAGAGGCCGTTTGCACTCCGACGCTCAAGTCAGTGTAGGGCAAGAAACACCAAGTGTATTGAGTTTCTCTGTGTTTAGGTCTAGAAACTGCGTACCTTTGTGAAGTATTTTACTGTCCCTTATATAGTCTAGGGTTTACTGCGCCGCTAACCCTAATTAGGGTTTACTGCGCTACTAGCCATATTCAGGGTTTACTAGAATGCCCTTGCGCCGCTATCACCCAATCTCAGGGTAATCTAGCACATAAGGTTTCCTTCTCTAGAGTGCAAACTCTAACAGGGTGACCACCTGGATGCCTCCTTGTGCACCTAGTCTCTGGGGCCACCTGTTCTGGGAGTGCCTTCACTGTTCACGTGCCATGCATGTAGCTTCACTGGGAAACCCTAGTTCTGATGAGTACTCGAACCCTCAGGACTCTGCACCTAACTGTGCTCTCCCTGCTACCCGCATGGGCACTTCGTGATCCAGACCTCTCCCTACCTCTGGGTATTTAACTGGTCATTGGCCCACACTGGGAACCAATCTTAACTGTTCTGGTTACGTTGTTCAAATCACCCAGGACCGATGTCACCTCGCCACACTCTGTTGCCGAGGACTGATCACCCTGCGAAGTGACGAGGACACATCAGCCCTTTCTAGTGACCATCACGCTGATGACTACTCACCCTTCTTTGTGGGAACATGCTGATGACTCACCACCCTTCTCTGTAGGCTGAGGACTAATCACCCCTTTCTGTAGGCTGATGACTCATCGCCCTTCTCTGTAGGCTGATGACTCATCGCCCTTCACTGTAGGCTGACGACTCATTGCCCTTCTCTGTAGGCTGATGACTCATCGCCCTTCTCTGTAGGCTGATGACTAATCACCCCTTTCTGTTCAATACCCCCTGTGGGGTCCACTCCACGTGGCTTTGGCCCATGCTGTGGGACCCAGCTGACGTCCGAGGACTGGTCAGTACTCTCTTCAAAGATTAAAGGAAAAAGACTCTCACAAAGGAAAATATGCAAGCAGAAAAATAAGAACTCAAAATAAAGTAGAATTGGTGAAAATGAAAGACATCGAATTAGAAAAAAAGAAATGAAAACTTAGATGGTTGTATTCATTTATGGAGATGGAGGAAATGGAAAAGGTCATGCCACTTGGAGGAGAGGAATTCCAAGACAAGTGATGAAGAGTTGCCACTTGAAGCATCTTGCCAAGATAAGACTTAGAGAATTTTAGACATTCAGAAAATCACTCACGCATACTTTCTTTACTCACAATCTATTGTGAATTACAAAAGGTAAGGCCACCTATTTATAGCATGAGGTGCCATGAGCTTAGTGTGTGGAGGGAAATTCAAAATTCAAATTAAACATGTTTAGGCTCCTAATTTCGTGCCACTAAAAGTGGATCTAGGAGGGTCATGCTTTTCACATTTAAGCATGTGCTTAATGTGGAAAATGTGACCACATGTGCTCCTTTAGCTAGGGCTTTAGAATCCTCAACTAGGTTTTTTTTCTTGGCCAATGTGAGCCCAATTTATTACATTTAATCATGTCTTATAAAAATACTAAAAGAAATAACAATTGATATTCTGGTCCATGCTCAAGTGTTCTTCTCTTGAGGATCCTCTGAGGAATAATGGGATGTACCTCACCAAGCCCTGAGTCCTGTGCCATATTCCTATTCATCTTCCTAGAAGGTTGGGCTGGCTTAGTAGGCCCTCTGTCATTCAGGGTTTCAACAGGACCTCACTTGGAAGGAGTCTAAGGTTAGGCTAACTAAGAAACTATCCTAGAGAAAACTCAAGAAAAAGTGTTTATGACCAAACTTGGGCAACATAACTCTTCTCATTCAAGATGATTTTTACATGAGTTGAGCACATTTATTTATAGTGTTTTGGTCAGCCCAAAAGAGAGTCGAAATTCAAAAATAAACCTTAGATTTAGAAGAGCAAATAAAAGTGTGCCATGTGTCTAGTCACACCTTTCTTGCCTCTCCCTTGCTTTCCTAGCATCTTTTTTATGGTTCAAACCCATTGGTGTGCCTCTTTGTTCTAAGATTGACCTAGGGTTTCCTTTGGGCCAATGGAAGCCCAATTGAAACCCCAGGTAATAAGTTTATAACCCTAACCCCAATCCATCATAAGTCAAAATACAAGACCAAATTTTTTACTCTACTTAGTCCAAATACACGACCCAATTTATTTAATAATTACAAACTTAAATAAATCCTATTATACTCTATACATTTATACAAATGAAAGTTTGGCCCAAAATGATAAGAGTTTAACCCTGTTGAGTTCCACTTTTCATGCAGTGTATTGTCTAATGCTTTAATTGTTCTTCTCTGGAATGAAGATCTTCTTGGATATATTATGTGTATGCTTTCTTCCTATAATTGTCCTTTTTATTGGGCCTACAAAAGATAGGTAAAATGCCTATTAGGTCCATTTGGCCAATAAGTCCCTGGACAAGCTTTTGGTCTTCAATCTCCTTATTTTGTGGATGTTATGGTTGGATGAGTTTCCATCATTTCATATCTTCTTGAAAAAATTTATCATAGCTCATTAGATGACATGATTATCTATCCTGTACTTAAGAGGTTCATGAGGTATACTTGAGAGCAATGATAGGATTCTTAACGAAATATAGAATAAGTGAGAGCTTTGATTGGTGAATATGAATATTTTATGGTATGTCATATCAACTAAGAGAATCTAATGGATCCAATCAAAGTAGAGGACATGCTTCCATTAAATGTCCTAAAAATTTCATGGATACCAGATTTATTTGAATCTAGTTACCTGTTAGTAATGTTGTTGACACAACTGAACTATAATGATTGACCTTCTTGCTTGGACGGATAAATTGGACTAGAGTTTTCTAGATTTAAAGTAGAGATTGGTTAGTTTACCAATAATGGTAAATTTTGACACACATAAAATTTTTGAGTATATATCACATCATAGATTGGGTTGTGTTTGGATGTAAGGAAATAGGGTGGTAGATTATATCTAAAGGAATCCAAAAGTGATGGCAACCGTTTAGTCTCGAAACTTTCGGCTAAGAAGATAGATGAAGATCGAGATTTAATGAAGAGTTTGTAAAGTCTTTTTCTTCTTAATATCCTTCAAAAAATTGTATAAAGTAGTTAAGAAGTATTGAGCCTCGTATTTGGGCCAAAGTAAAATAGGATGTAAATAGAAAAGAAAGTAAAGTGTAAAATAGTAAAAGAGAGGTGCAAATAGAAATGTAGGCAAGGAAGGTATAAGGGTGCACATGTGATACAAACCACCTTGACAAACAGATGACTAAGGACACAATAAACACTTAACAATTAGGTCAGTCATCTCAGTATACAAGGCCAAGCCCACCTTTCATGACATGTGCACTTAGGTTTAGGGTTTCTTTGACATACCTTCTAAAAGGTTTATCACAAATTACGCCCCTATCCCTTTCACTCTCTCCTATATAAAGGGTGTCTAGCCTCATGTATTGGACACATTGAATTTTGAATAGAAAAGAAACTCTGTCAAAGTGTTTAGTGAGCTGAGTCTCCTAGAATTTGGGTCTTATTTTGAGTGCACTACACTTCAAGTGGCGGCTCTTCACCACTCATCTTGGAGTCTCTTCCCCCCCCAAGTGGCATGACCACACTTTCATCATCCTAAGCATTTATTTCCTTTTCATCTTTCAATTTTTCCTTTGCACCATTTCCATTCCTTTATGTTCTTGTGTTCATCTTTTCCTATTCAGTTTCCATCTTATTTTCTTTCCATTATATGCTCTTAAATTTCCCACCTCATCATCATCATCACCATATAATTGTGTTTTCTTTTTGCCCTCTAGAAAAGAACCTTCACACTTTCTCAATCACTTGGTTAAGTTTGTATCTAGTGACAGTTTTCTTTGGGTTTCTCACCATAGTCTGCCTAAAACCAAAAACTCATAAACAAGTGAAACTCCTAAAATGTACAATCTTAAAATCAACTCACATCAACAAGTCCTCTCCTCAATGGAGAGGATTTTACTCTAATGAAAGCATGCCACTTGTCACTCTCCTAATGGAGAAGATTTTCACCAATAAAAAGGTGACACTTATCACACTCTCATTTGAGAGATTTTGACAGACTTTCTCCTATAAATAGGATTCTCTTGTACATGTATTTTCAACTTGGAATTAGTAATAAAATGCTGCCCAGTTTTGGCCATTCTACTTGTTCCTAACTTCTTCCTAGGTTAGTCTCCTTCAAGAGTTAGCCTAGACTCTTTCCTAGTGAGTTGGCTCACCTCCCACTCTCACAAATTCCTAACTCCACATCAATCCATGGAAACTTCTCTTGAGTTCCGCTTCTCAGATCTCCTTCATCATCCATTCAAATAAGAAATTACAAAGATCACTACTAGAAGAATATTGTTTTCCATCAAAAACTCCAGTGGAAGAATTGCTCTACTCATGATATAAATATGTTGGTAGTTGATGGAGTATGCCTCAATCAGATTTACATTTTCTTTGGAAGATGGCGGTAGCATCAATGAAGGAGGATGAACAAGGAGCTCACGTAGAGCTTGTGGATTCCTTGAAGGTGAAGATTAAGTATGGAGAGTGATAGGTGATCCAGCCTCTTGACCAAAGCGCTAGAGCTTCTCCTTCTCGAGCCTCGTCCTCACCAGCTTCACGCCAAGCACAACAATGACCTCCACCTGAGAATCCTCCAAGACACCTGAAAGAACAATATGGCGCCTCTCCAGCCGGTCGCGCTCCGACGCTCAAGTCAGTGAGTGAATCAACAAAGAACTTCAAAGAAAGCTTAGAACCGTGTACAAGTGAATCACAACTGAAAATGAATCTCCCCCTAATTCCGTTAAGAATTTCATATATATACCTGAGTCTTTCTCTCTCCTGACGGTTATCCCTCTTGACACGTGGATAACATCTGGTCATACACGTGTCGACATCTGGAGTACCTGCAACTGAAACGTCACTTCCACTTTGCTCCTACGACTAAGTTATCCACACAGGGAGTAGCTTAGTGCACAGGCTACCCTGGGCGCAACCTTAACATGATAAGCTGATTAACACTGGGTATCACGTCTCACACTACACATGGTGGCAGATATGCCACTTATCCTCTGTATTTAGACCATACAACAAGTGCTTGCCAAGTCTTCTCAAATACCCGGCGATGTGCTCTTTCGGCGATTTGCTGACCACCTGATCTCCTAACCTTCAAACACAACGATCATGTGCAATCTAGGCGATTACTGATCCATACCCGCGATGATCGATTAATCATCCTCAAGGCGATAGGCGATTACTCATCCTCACAGCGATAGGCGATTACTCATCTGTACTTCTTGCGTAACGCTCTCGCTGGGAGCCTGGGTCCCAGCTTAACTGTGTGTTAACAGGAAACCCCCGATGACTGATCAGTGCTTCTTTACTTCTCGCGCTCTGCTTCCAGGCGCTCATCGCGCACTACCTCCAGGCGCTCATCTGACGCTAATCTGCGGGTGATGGTCCCTTAGCCACCGACCACCGATCACCATTCTGAGCGATCGCCTCCCTTATTCACCTGCCATCCTCTACCACATGTCACCCCGTGAACGGTCCACGTGGTCAACTGCTGCTGATATCCTCGACCACCGATGACCGACCGGATCACAAGCCCCCCAGTCTCGAGCTGTGACTGGTCCAGCGAAGAGACTAGGAAATCGTCTTCTGACGGCCTACAGGAGCGCACACTCTGGCACTAACACTGTTTGTTGATCTGATGTTTCACCACCCCCTTTTAATCGCATGACACGTGGACACACCAACGACCCTCTTTAACTGTCGTTTCCGCTTCTTATAACGTTCGAAACCCTTAAAACACTCGCGCCATTCACTGTTTCATACCTTCTTCTTCGCCTTCAGACTTTCAAATCATTTCTTTGTGAGACCCCTCGACTTCTTCAACCTCCAACCTCTGTGACGCTTTCCTGATCATCCAAAGGTAACCCTTTTATCTCTTCTACTGATGATTGCTGCATTTTAACCGATTTACATCATCCTTTATCTGCCTGGTGCATAGACTGTGGGCTGCTTTCTTATCTTGCTCGTAACTTAGGGTTTTTCTGACGACCCCTGTTTTTACGAACCCTTCGTTTGTTCATTCTTCCTTCTTCTTCAAGCCTTTCCTTCGAGTCACTTGCCCTCATCTCTTCCTTTTTCTTTCTTTGCAGTTTCTTCAATGGTTCGTTACAGAACAACCGATAACCCTCCTCCATCGTCGCGAAATCCTCCGCCTAAGACTCGTAGAGCCTTGCCCCTAGCAAACCCTTCGTCGTCGCACGTCTCCCCAAGAACCTCTGGGGCTCCAGCAACTCAAGCTGAGAGACCTGCTACCTCCTCTCGCCCTGATCCATCCCCGGCCACGCCTCCTCAAGCCAGAGGGGCTGCTCCACCTTCCCCTGACTACCAAGCGTTATATTCCTGGGCTTCGCCAACGTTGCTGAAGGAGACCTCCTCAGTAACCTCTGCCCTTGAGATTCTGCGTCTCAAGAGAGGGGATAAGCCTAATCTCTCATTCCATAAAGAACACGACGACAACCTCACCATCGTCCCATGCTTTCCTGGAGAACCCATCTGCGCGGATGATAGAGTTAGCGATGGCGAACCATTCTGCTTCGTCTACGTGACAATGTTCAAAAAGGTGAAGGTTAGGTTCCCCTTCACCCGATTTGAGAGGGAGCTCTTAACCGAGCTTGACGTTGCCCCTACCCAGCTTCACCCAAATAGCTGGGCGTTCGTGAGGGCATTCGAGATCCTCTGTGCACATCTGGGATTACTTGCTTCAGTGGATGTTTTCCTGTTCTTGTTCGAAGCCAAAAATCCTGGAGATCGCCTCTGGGTAAGCCTGAACGGTATTGCTGGAAGGTCTTTCTTCTCGATATTCCAGCAATCTTACAAGGATTGGAAAGGAAAGTTTGTAAAGGTTTGCGAAAATGATGAAGACCCTTCCTTGCTCGACGGCTTTCCCTTGTACTGGGTGGACAAGGGAAATAGGGGCTCCAAGGATGGCTTTAGGAGGGCAAGGAGCCCTAACAACATGGGAGAACTGGACAGAGACCTCTGCCTTTTCTGGAAAAGCGTAGCCGCCTCCAACATCATCCTTCCCACAGCGTCTATCATCAGCTTTGAGTTTCTCGAAGGCCAGCTAGACAAGCATATAGGTTATCTTTCGCTCTCTTCACTTAGCCTTGTTTCTCAATAACTGTATTGTTCTTCTGCTGGGTTTTTCAACTTCTGTACCTAAGCTTGCATAACTGCTCATATACACCCCGTGCATGACCGTCTTTACTCATATTTTCTTGAATTGCGAACTGCTGCTGTTGTCTGATTGCTCATCTCTTTTGTTCTTACTTTTGTCTTATGCAGACATGATGCTGGGGAAAAACAAAATAGCTCAACTTCGCGCTCTGGCTAAGAAGCACAAACTCGCGGCGGGCTCCCAGACTATCCCTAACTCGGTTGCTGAAGACGCCGCTTTTCATGGGAGAACCCCCCCAGGAGGCTCTTCTCCTGCCCCCCCCCCAGAAGGCTCTTCTCCTGCCACGACTCTACCTCCTCAAACTAGGAAGAAGCTGGCTCCCCAGAAGCTTAAAAGAAAAGCTCCTCAAGCAGCATCTGAAGACGAGGATGAAAATGACACCGAAGATGGCCTCATTACAAAATGCCAAAGGCTAACTGCCTCCAAGCCACCAAACCCCCCGACAACAGCACTATCAGGTGTAAGGACCTGTAAAATTAAATTGGAATAAAAGTAATATATTTTAAATGAATTCTAAGTATGTTTTTATTTAAAATAAAAAGGAAGGAAAGTGTAGCTTAGAAGTCTACGAGATCGCCGTTGTTGAAGACGGAGGCGACCTCCGACTTCTCTGGTACATAATCGCCTGTCGCCTAGAGTACATATGATCGCCAATCGCCTATGGTGTACATGATCGCCGAAAGTGCACTTAGTATGTGGTCAAGATGCTGGATCAACCATAGTGGGTTCCAAAAACCACGCGTGTCAAGGCGTGGGTTAAGCCTTAGATACGCTGTGCATGCGAAGCTCTATGCTTGAGCATAAGAAATCGTCCTTAGTGTTGCATGCATGGGCGCGCAAGGAGTAGTGCTGATTTATTCTTGGAAATGTGAAGCTACCGACGTCACCAAGTCAGGTGGAGGTGATACCTTGGACGTAACATAGCGGGATGAAGAACCTTCAGCAAGGCGTGGCGATGTGTCATCAGTCATCGTCGGGGCGCGAGACATGCGGGCATCGCCAGGGCGAGAGACATGCAGGCATCGCCAGGGCGAGAGACATGCGGGGTCGCCAGGGATAGACATCGGTCGTCTTCCAGAGAGACATCGGTCGTCTTCCAGAGAGACATCAGTCGTCTTCCAGAGAGAGACATCGGTCGTCTTCCAGGGAGAGACATCGGTCGTCCGCCAGGATGAGTCATCGGTGGAAGGTTATCGCGCGATGTCGTGTTTCACACAGATAAGGTGGGACCTAGGCTCCCAGCATGAGACGTCCTGCACGCGCGACACGTAGACAAAAAAGGGTGTTTCAGAATAGTTGGCATCAGAGAGTTGGTATGCGCAGAGACACACGTGGTCATACTGTTCAAGGAAGTGTGCACGCAAGCTTTCCTGCAGAGTGGGTGGTGGCAGCGGCATTTCTGGGCAAGTTGGTTTAGATTCAAAACTCACTCCTGAGAGGCAGTGGACGTTGCTGTGGTTCGAGAGTGATTGAGAGAGTTAGCGTTGGTTCCCTGTTCCTTTCCTCTCCTTCTCTCTGCGTTCATACTGTTAGGAAAGATGGCTTTAAACTAGAGGGGGGGTGAATTGTTTAAAGAGGTTTTCGCAAACTTTTCCAAGCTAGAATGAATATCTTCCAGAAATCAAATGATTAAGCAATTCAGTTTGCCAAAATAGCAAGCAAAACAGCACTGCCAGGAAAACAATCGGTTGTTTCTTCGAAACAATCGGTTGTTTATACCAGCAAACAACAAATAAACTGAAATTAAAGAGTTAGGGATAGAGAGATTGTACACAGATGTTTATACTGGTTCACTCCAACCCAGAGCTACATCCAGTCTTCTCAGAAACCCTGAGGAAATCCACTAAGCAATCAACACTAGATTACTTACACACAACCAAGAAAGTGACCTTGAACACCCTCAAGAAACACACTTTCCTTGGTCAGCACACCACACTAAGAAAGCTGATCTTGATCCCCTCAAGAACACACAGCTCTTCTTAGCAACAGCACAAACGAATGTTCACAGAATTACAAGGATTACACTTGTTACAGAAGCAATCTGAAATCAGTACAAGAGAATCCTATCTCAGCACTTTGATCAACCAAAACTCTAAGCAATCTCCAACTCTTAGAAAAACTTTCTCAATTCACTTAGATTCTTTTTTTAAAACTCAAATCTGTTTTTCTGTATATATACAAAGAAGATGTTTGTAATCAAATCTTAACAAACTCTTAATTGCTTTAGAAAGATTGGTCAAAGCATTTAATGACTGGAGCGTATAAAAGCATTTAAAGCTCAGTCAAAGTCAAAACTGTTTTCTGTTATAAAAACATAACAAACAATCGATTGTTTCCTCGAATCAATCGGTTGTTTTGTTACTTAACCAATTTTCACACTTCAAAACAGTTTTCAAAACACCTAAGCTTAAACAATCGGTTGTTTCGATAAAACAATCGGTTGTTTTAACTCAGTTTGAAAAAACACTTTACTTTGTTTGAAAGTTGAGATGCTTGAGCTTTAGATTCAATCAAAGGTTGAGTTACACAACTCAAACTACCCAGATCCTAACTAAACCAGCACAGCAACAGCAAGCACAGCAAAAGCTTCATCATCCTTCAAAGGATTTGGATTCTTCAAAACCTTGAACACCACTTGGTTCAACACATACGTCCTAGCGAACCAGTTGAAGATCGGCGACTACCCTGGATTCCTGACGTTGTGCTCTGCAAGTTTTCTGCTCAAAGCGCTAAAACAGAGTTAAGGCATCCTTGAATCTCGTTGGGTTGGAGCTCTTAGTGAAGTTTATGCTAGTCCAGGTAAGGGAAGCTAGCATTTTCATTTATAAAAAACGTTAGGCGAGTAGGTTCTGAAGTGAGGGCGACGTGGTCGCCGGTTTTCATATTCCCTTTCACAATGCTCTGTTTTTATGTGTGGGGCTACGTGATCGCCGGTTTTAAATGTTGATTTCGAACTCCCCTGTTTTAGTGTCGTTTGAAACTGTTTGAGATTGAAATGTGATATTCGAAAATCTGAATCTTGGAATGATGGTTGTTGTGATTGGAATCGTTCATTTAAGTGTTATATGATGTGTTGAATGTGGTGAATGTGGGATCAAGGCATAGTATTTTCAGGAAAGAAAATACCGTGTAAGATCGTGCAGAGTGTGCATTGACTGGTGATTCGTTTATTATGAGATATCCTGACTCTCCTGATATAATGGAATCATATAGATGAAGTTATTCAGGCGTCGAGAGTCGAAGGAGGTTCATATGTATGGGTGAGTTGTTTGAAAGAGAACGAGCTTGACCCGCTGTATGGATTAACCATGTCATGCTAGGATAGTGATGATATTGAGATTCATTTATATGCTTGTGAATGTGTGTGATTTCACAGCGACCCTGTGAATGTGTGTGATTTCACAGTGGTGCAGTATGACAGGTGCAGATCTCTGAGTCTAGTCAATGCACGTGTCTTCCGGAAGTACTGTCAAGTGTTTGTGTGTGATGAGTCAGTGGAAGTCTGATGTGAGAAATGAGAAACATTGAAATTGATAGACACTTGATGGAGTATGTAAATTGAACGACTCTTGAGGAAATTGTGAAATATGTGATTACTTGATGGTCATGTGAAGGGAATGAGAAAGTTGATGGTTTATGTGGGTGTCTTAAATTTCTTTTATCTTGATTTTAAAGTTTCATATCTAAATTCTCTTTAAAATATCTAGCTTACCCTGCATTATTGTTTTGTGGATGTTTTCGTAAACCTGTGATGATCGTGTATAATTTACACGGGAGCAGATGATGTTGCAGGAAGTAGAGCTCCTCAGTGAGTTGTCGTCGGAAGGAGATCGCCTATTTTCTGTTTCTGTTAGGAGATCGCCTGTTTTCTGTTTCTGTCAGGAGATCGCCTGTTTTCTGTTTCTGATAGGAGATCGCCTGTTTTCTATTTTGCTGTATTTTGTTTAAGTTTTGGAAACTGACTGGATATGTATTAAACTCCCTGTGAGGAGAAATTTCATTACATATATATATTTATGTTCACTTCGATATTATTGTTTTACCTTTATTTTATTATATAAATATGAAAAGGTTTTGGCGGGATGTTACATCAGGTCTTCCTCCACCAACACCCCCAGAAAACAACATACCTACCACAGACCTTCCCTCACTGACCTCACCAGACCATACGATGACACTACCAGCCCTTCCCGCTTCCTCAGAAATAGTCCAAGCTGCACCGCTAGCCGCCGCTCCACCTTCAACTGAAGGTGGAAGTCCCAACTTTGCAGGACACCCTCCAAGTGCTTCCACTCCTTTCCATTATGCCGGGGAAGGGGCTCAATCTCAGGCCTCTACTGCTAGCCCCATCCTGATTGAGATTGAGGGCATTGAGGCCTCTCCTCTTCCTGTAGCTGGAAAATCTACCTCACCGCCACCACTAGAAGCCCCCCTTGCCATCCAAGCAACAGAGGGTGGTGGTGAGAGTCAGCCTCAGGTGCTTCCAGAAGGCCTAACTCCTGTCTTGCCCATTCCCAGTTTCCTCACCGAGTCGTTGGCATCTTTATCCTCACAAGTGGGCAAGCTAATAGAAGGGCAAGCCAGTTTGATCTTCAAAGGCATGGAAGAGTTCATCCACAAGCTCCAAAGAGAAAATCTTCACTTACAGGAGGAGCATCACTCCTTGAAAGCTGAGGCAAGCAAGCTTTCTTGTGATATGATGGTGCGAGAACTCGTGCACACAAGACTGGAAGACGCCTTGAATGCTGAAATTCGAGTAGCTCGCCACGAGACAGCTGACTTCCGCCAAAGATTCCAAGCCAAAACTATTGAAAACATCGAGCTTGAGAGCAAAACTCGCTCCCATGCGGGCCCAAGTGGCGGATCTGCAAGCTAGACAGAAGGAGGATGCCACGAGGGTAGAAAAGCTGGAGAAGAAGTCAACTGAACGAGAAGTCCTCTTGGGGGTGGTTGAGAGCAATAGAGATGAGGCCCTCGCTGAACTTGCCAAGGCTCATGAAGAGAACAACAGGATGACCTCATAACTTGGCAAAGCTTAGGAGGAAAACAAAAGAATAACCACCGGGTTGGACAAGGCCCAAAAAGAAACTCAAAGACTTGCTGCAGAACTTGCCCAGACTCAGGAGGGTCAACAGAAAACTGCTGACGATCTCGCTCAGGCTCTCAAGGAGAGAAAGGAACTGACCCAACAGATCGATGAGCATGACCAGAGTTCTGCTCAGATCCTCAACTCAGGGTTCGATGCAGCTTTGGAGCAAATGGCGTGGCAATACCCCGAGCTGGACCTCTCCATGATCTCTATATGCAACGAGGTGGTAGACGGGAAGATTGTACCTTCTGTTGATTAGAAACTCCCTTTACCGCTTTATCTCCACGCCCACATCTACCTTTTAATTTGTATAACTGTAATTTGAATATTTTTATCAATTTCAACGTTCACCTTTATTACCTTGTCACTGACCTCATATTTGTTTCTTTGTGCGTTTGACTAATGCAACAGGTGAAACACACTTAATCGAATGTAACTTCAATGTAACTGAAACTTTGACTTTTCACACCCTGCTTGAAACTAAACAAACTACTAACTTGAAATTATCAACTTGTTTAGATATTAACTCTGGAAGATGACATCCAATAGAACTCGTGAATTTAAGGTGAAAAACCTCAACACACAAACCAACTTTCCCCTAGGCAACAAACTTTAATCTTATCTGGTAATAAAAATACAACTTACCCAACCTGCCAAGTGTTCTGCATCATCGCCAGAAAATCTCCTGATCTGGTACTCGCCGAATTAAATTTGGGCGATCACCTTTTGCAAACTTCTATTCGCTTTTCCACCTGTCGCTCCTTTATATGGACCTTTCTCGCCTACACTTGCTCAAAGGCAAGGAGGTCTTCCTCTGTTGCGTACACTTGCTCAAAGGCAATGAGGTCTTCCTCTATTGCCTATACTTGCTCAAAGGCAAGGAGGTCTTCCTCTGTTGCCTACACTTGCTCAAAAGCAAGGAGGTCTTCCTCTGTTGCCTACACTTGCTCAAAGGCAAGGAGGTCTTCTTCTGTTGCCTACACTTGCTCAAAGGCAAGGAGGTCTTCCTCTGTTGCCTACACTTGCTCAAAGGCAAGGAGGACTTCTTCTTTCTCGCCTGCACTTGCTCAAAGGCAAGGAGGACTTCCTCTATTGCCTCAAGATGCGTGAGAACATCGAGGTCTTTGAACTTCGCTGGATGCCTCCGATCGCCCCCAGGCGATGAGGACTTCAAAAACTTTTCATTTGCGCCCCTCATCGACTGAGGGCGATGATCTTTTACCTTTCACTTTGCCCCTAATCGCCTGAGGGCGATGAGGCCTTTAAAACTTTTCACTTGTGCCCCTGATCGCCTAAGGGCGATGAGGACTTTAAAACTTTTCACTTGTGCCCCTGATCGCCTAAGGGCGATGAGGACTTTAAAACTTTTCACTTAAAACGTGCGCAATCATTTTACTTCTACCTCGCATCACTTCAGGTGATAAGGTTTTTCCAAAAACTTCTTTAAAACGATATGCACACAAACTTTAGTTTGAACATCTTATTTATTGGGTGGCCTCGGTAAAAACCTTCCTTAGGAAAAAAGAGAGTGCCCCCTTGTAACTGTTTTTACAAAACTGTTCATGATTCCCCTGAGTTTGTACTACTTACGAAGCTTTAACTGAAATGAAATATGAGGTGTGTGGCGTTCCAAGTACGAGGAATCGCCCCTCCTTCTAGTGTCTCCAAGCGGTAGGCGCCGTTCCCGAGTGCTTCGGTTATTCTAAATGGTCCTGTCCACTTGGGTGACAACTTATTCTCCATCACGTACTGGTGGGCCTTCCTCATCACCAGATCGCCTGGTGGGTCTTCCTCATCACCAGATCTTCGCTTCTGAACTGCCTCGGTATTAATATAGAATTGTATCTTCATTCTATTCTTCTTTCACCGCTTCAGCTTTCACTCTTGCTTCCTCTCTGACCTCATCCAGTAAATCCAGGTTCATTCTTCTCTCTTCATTTGATTCTTCTGCCACAAAATGTTGAAAACTCGGCGAGCTCTCCTGGATTTCAACTGGAATCATCGCGTCACAGCCATACACTAAACTAAAAAGGGTTTCGTGATGTCTAGGGCGAGTGGTCCTCGAATGCTTCCACTGCCATCACAGATCGAGCATATTTCTTGTGCTGTGACGCGGTGCACCCACCTCCTGAGAAACCCCCAGCTATAGCGTGGATTTCCCCGTGGATGGGCACTTCATGTTGTTGGCCCTCGCTGCTCGCCGGCTGGGAGCTCGACGCATTTGCTGCCTTCTTCTCCAGCAAATAGTCCTTCAGAAATCCACTTCTAACCAACTCGTCGAGTTGGTATCCCAGTGACAGGCAGGAGTCAAGGGTGTGGCCAAAACTTTCGTGGAATTCACACCATGCGTCTGGCTTTAGCCCCAACACCTTATCTGACATTTTTTCAGGTGCCTTCAGCTTGGCAGCTATACTGGGAATGGCGATCAGGTCCACCAATCCCATCACGAACTCATGCCTCGGAGGGCGCTTGAACTCCCTCAGGCGACCTGGCCCTCTTCCTCTACCACTGCCATCACCTTTTTTTTTCTTCAAATCATAAGGATGGTATGTCCTTTGATCCTTCTTCACCACCGCCATCTCCAACACCCTCTGAGGCTGAGTCTTGGCTTGGGTGCGTGGTTTCGCAGGAGCCATATTCCCTCTCTTCTCTATCACTTCATTCTCGGCGGCGATGTTAGCAACAGCACGTCGCCGAATCTCTGCAAATGTTGCAGGGTGGCTCCTGATTAGCGATTCACTGAAGGGTCCAGGTAGCACGCCCTTCTTGAAGGCGTGCACGAACATCTCTTCATCTCTACCTGGTAATCGGACTATCTGAGCTCCAAACCTATTCATATAGTCTTCAAAGATTCCCCCTGGAATTGCCTTATGTCAAACAGGTCGTACGACACCATAGGCGGCGCCTTATTCACGATGTACTGATCGACGAACAGCTTGGAAAACTGCTGGAAACTGGAAATGTGTCCAGTAGGTAGGCTCACAAACCAATCCAATGTTGTACTGTGGAGAGTGCTCATGAACATCTTGCAATAGACCGCATCCGATCCTCCCGACAACATCATCTGCGTATGAAACGCAGTACGGTGAGCCTCTGGATCTTCCACTCTAGTGAAGGAGGCCTTCACCGCCGCGATGTTCGTAGGAATCGCAGCATCCATGATCGCCTGCGAAAATGGCATTGGAAAAACTAGTGGCGGAGACGTTGGCGCGCCTCCACCAGTCGCGGCACTCTCCCTCTGCTCGTGAAGAGCCTGACATAACTCCTCATTAACCTTGCTCAGCTCTTCATTCCTGGCCTGGGAAGCGACTAGGTCGCCGTGCATCTTCGTCTGCTCAACGCGCGATGCTGCCACATCTTCTTGCAAAGCACGCATCATCTCCAGCATTTGCGACATCGTCATGTTATCCTTTCCAGATTGTGGCGCAACTGAACTAGATCTGGTTGTCCTCATTTTCCTCATGAAACTTCTGCTAATCTCACACAGTTGCCTTTCAACACGCAAAACCTATCTTGCAACAACGCTCAAGAAACCTTTCAACTTCCTTTACACAACGATTGATACAAGAATCAATCGGTAGAAACCTCCAGGAAACCACACCTTACCGATTGAACTTCGATTCAAACGGTCAAAACCTCCGAAATACGATTGTGGCAGCAAGCAATCGAACAGAAACCATCGAAAACCTCACAAACTCAACTGTGGATGGGAATCACAGTTTACACGGCCCCACGGTGGGCGCCTGATGATCCAGCCTCTTGACCAAAGCGCTAGAGCTTCTCCTTCTCGAGCCTCGTCCTCACCAGCTTCACGCCAAGCACACCAATGACCTCCACCTGAGAATCCTCCAAGACACCTGAAAGAACAATATGGCGCCTCTCCAGCCGGTCGCGCTTCGACGCTCAAGTCAGTGAGTGAATCAACAAAGAACTTCAAAGAACGCTTAGAACCGTGTACAAGTGAATCACAACTGAAAATGAATCTCCCCCTAATTCCGTTAAGAATTTCATATATATACCTGAGTCTTTCTCTCTCCTGACGGTTATCCCTCTTGACACGTGGATAACATCTGGTCATACACGTGTCGACATCTGGAGTACCTGCAACTGAAACGTCACTTCCACTTTGCTCCTGCGACTAAGTTATCCACACAGGGAGTAGCTTAGTGCACAAGCTACCCTGGGCGCAACCTTAACATGATAAGCTGATTAACACTGGGTATCACGTCTCACACTACACATGGTGGCAGATATGCCACTTATCCTCTGTATTTAGACCATACAATAAGTGCTTGCCAAGTCTTCTCAAATACCCGGCGATGTGCTCTTTCGGCGACTTGCTGACCACCTGATCTCCTAACCTTCAAACACAACGATCATGTGCAATCTAGGCGATTACTGATCCATACCGGCGATGACCGATTAATCATCCTCAAGGCGATAGGCGATTACTCATCCTCACAGCGATAGGCGATTACTCATCTGTACTTCTTGCGTAACGCTCTCGCTAGGAGCCTGGGTCCCAGCTTAATTGTGTGTTAACAGGAAACCCCCGATGACTGATCAGTGCTTCTTTACTTCTCGCGCTCTGCTTCCAGGCGCTCATCGCGCTCTGCCTCCAGGCGCTCATTTGACGCTGATCTGCGGGTGATGGTCCCTTAGCCACCGACCACCGATCACCATTCTGAGCGATCGCCTCCCTTATTCACCTGCCATCCTCTATCACATGTCACCCCGTGAACGGTCCACGTGGTCAACTGCTGCTGACATCCTCGACCACCGATGACCGACCAGATCAATAGGTGAGGCCTAATCACTTGATCTAGGTGAAAATGTGAAGACTAAGTGTCTATCCTAAAGAGGTAGGAGACAAGAGTGAGATTGGCTAGCAATTTGGCAGCAATTCACTCATTTATTAATCTTCTAAATTCATGAACCAAGCACCTCAATTTATAGGAGAGAGGGCTGAACATTTTGGAGCCAAAATTTGAAAATTCAAAATAAAACTCTCCAATGAGAAGGTGCCATGTGGAGTCATGCTTTCCGTGTTTAGCTCACACCTTCCATGCTAAATCCTCTCCACTCCTAGGCTACCATGTGGACATCCATGTACTCCATGCCAAGGTGATTTTCGTCCTCCAAAACACCCTAGACGTTTTAAGGTTATATTGGGCTCAAAGAAGCCCAATTGTTACCCTAACTAGTCACTTTTAACCCTAACTAGTCATATTTTACTATTGGTCCAAATACAAGCCCAAAAACCTATGCTACTTGGCCCAAATATTTGGTCCAATTATTTTATGCTACTAGGCCCAATACATGGCCCATGAAATCCTGAACAACTTTATACAATTTATTTAAGTTGAAGCTTGACCCAAAAATAATGTTGACTAGTCAGCAGGAACTCAGTCTTCTTGTGTTCTTCTGACCAAAGCTTTAATTTATGTTTTGATGACTTGGAGGTCTTCTTGGATATGATTGGACATTCCTTCACCCTAGAGTTATCCTCTTGATTGGGCCTACAAAAAGAAACAAAAGCCCAATTAGACCTATATTTGCAAATAAATCCATAAACAACATCTAGGTCTTCATCCTCCTTATTATGTGGTTGTGTGTGGTTGGACGGGTTCCATTAGTAGTAGTATTTGATAGGTTCCTCTCACCTGGTTGCATGTTTTCTTGAATTTTGAATGGAATTTGCATAAGCTAATGGAAGAAATGGATCAAGGATGGCTCCATGGGAGCTATGGATTCCTTGGAGTTGCATCAAGAGTGTAAGGACCTAGAAACTTTAATTGGAATAAAAGTGTTATATTTAAATAATTTCAGAAGATGTTATTATTTAAAATACAAAGAGCTGGTAATAGAAGTTTCGTAGTAGTCGGACCTCGGACGTCGCCCAAGGTCTGCGGTCAGCTGGTAGAGGTCGGTCGGCTGACCATTGTATTAACCAAGTAGTCAGGTGCGATGACTTTATCGTGAGGTAATCACGTGGGTGTGCTCGAGGAAGACATGTGGATCAAGAAGAGTAAAGGAAGAAAAGTGTAGCTTAGAAGTCGACGAGATCGCCGTTGTTGAAGATGGAGGCGATCTCCGACTTCTCTGGCACATAATCGCCTGTCGCCTAGAGTACACATGATCGCCAATCCCCTATGGTGTACATGATCGCCGAAAGTGCACTTAGTATGTGGTCAAGATGTTGGATCAACCATAGTGGGTTCCAAAAACCACGCGTATCAAGGTGTGGGTTAAGCCTTAGATACGCTGTGCATGCGAAGCTCTATGCTTGAGCATAAGAAATCGTCCTTAGTGTTGCATGCATGGGCGCACGAGGAGTAGTGCTGATCTATTCTTGGAAATGTGAAGCTACCGACATCACCAAGCCATGTGGAGGTGATACCTTGGACGTAACATAGTGGGATGAAGAACCTTCAGCAAGGCGTGGCGATGTGTCATGAGTCATCGCCAGGGCGAGAGACATGCGGGCATCGCCAGGGCGAGAGACATGCGGGCATCGCCAGGGCGAGAGACATGCGGGCATCGCCAGGGCGAGAGACATGCGGGCATCACCAGGGCGAGAGACATGCGGGCATCGCCAGGGCGAGAGACACGCGGGCATCGCCAGGGCGAGAGACACGCGGGCATCGCCAGGGCGAGAGACAGACGGTCATCGCCAGGATGAGGGATGCATCGGTCGACTTCCAGGGAGAGACATCGGTCGTCTTCCAGGGAGAGACATCGGTCGTCCACCAGGATGAGACATCGGTGGATAGTCATCGCGCGAGCAGTCATCGGTGGAAGGTTATCGCGCGATGTCGTGTTTCACACAGATAAGGTGGGACCCAGGCTCCCAGCATGAGACGTCTTGCATGCGCGACACGTAGACAAAAAGTGATGGGTTGTTCTTCATGACCATTTGTTCTTCTTAAAATATGAGGTAAAAAGGTGGTGGAAGCTATGGATGATATGGGTCAAGGATGACTCATATAGAGCTATGGGTTCCTTGTAGGTGCATGAAAGGTATGGAGAGTGATAGGTTAGGCCAAATCACTTGGAGGAAGGTGAAGATTGTAACATCCCGCCAAAATAATACACACATCCATGTATAATTGAAATTAAGTGTAACCAAATAATATTGAAGAGTGCAAAGTAATATGTATTTATATATATCAGAAATGAAGTTACTCCTCTTAGGGAGTTTAATACATAACCAAATCCAATGTTTGCAAGATTTTACGAAAATAAAAGAAATGCAGTAAGACAGGCGGTCTCAAAAGAAAACGGCGATCTCCAACAGAAGACCTCAAAAACGGGCGATCTTCTATCAGGACACGAAAACCGGCGATCACCCGATGGAGGCATAAACCGGCGATCACCTGGTAGAGACGGAGATAGGCGATCTCCTTCCGGCGACCACTCGCTAGAGGGCTCTTCTTCCTGGAAGATCATCTGCTCCCGTGTAACAATTACACGATCATCACAGTTTTGAGAAAACAACCACAATAACAGATAAAAGGGTAAGCTAGATAATTTAAAAGAAGTTTAAATCATGAACATGAAAATCCAAGTAAACCAAGTTCCAAAATATCCATGTAAAACGTAAAGCTGCTCATAGCATTCAGCTGATCGCCCAAAATCACAAATTCACTACATTTCCCATAGTCATTCCATTTCACAACACAGCATCAAGTGTCTATCAATATTCCAGTTTCTCATTTCACATGTCAGACTTTCCACTGACTCACCACACAAGACACTTGACACTACTTCCAAATTGACTCGTGCGTTGAACTTAGTATCCAGAGACATGCACCTGTCATACTGCCCACTGTGGAATCTCACACATCCACAGGGTCGCCGCGAAATCTCACACATTCACAAGCATACGATGAATCTCAACACATCACCATACAGCATGACAAGGTTAATTCGTATAACAGTCGAGCCCATTCTTTTTCAAACTACTCGCCCATTCATACGAACCTCCTTCGACTCTCACCAACTGAATAACTTCATCTACGTGATTCCATTATCTCAGCAGAGTCAGGATCGTCTCATTAACAGGTTACTCACTGATCAATGCACTTTCCTAACCAATCTCAACACGGTATTTCCTTTCCTGAAAATACTATGCCTCGATCCCACATTCACAGCATTCAACACATCATACCACTCAAGTAAATGATTCAAATCACATCAACAAACATTTCAAAGCTTCAGATCTTCGAATATCTCATGTAAATCTCAAGTAGTTTCAAAACAACATCAAAAACAGAGATTTCGTAAAACAGCGCCAAAACCGGCGACCTGGTTCAAAAACAAGGTATTTCGAAGGCTTTATATAAAACCGGCGACCACGTCGCCCAAAACACATAGAACAGAGCATTTTACACAGATGAAGACGAAACCGGCGACCACGTCGCACTCATTTCAGAAATAGCTAAACTATGGCTTTTATTGAAAATGGAGTCTAGCTTCCCTTACCTGGACTTGCGCAACCACCAGGAGCTTCGAAATCCAACGAAGCTTGCAGAATACCTTGGCTCTGTTTTTCGCGTCTGGTTGAAGGACTTGCAGAGAACTGCCCAGGTGCTCTAATGGTGGCTGTCGCTCGTCGTACTCTCGTGTGAAGGTGTTAGAATCGCAGCGCGAAGGATATATCTGGAGGAGAAGGGAGGTAACTCACTCTCTCTCTCTTCGAAGGCTGCAACGTTTCTTCCTCTTCAGTAGTGGATTTCAGTGACTTAAACCAACTTATCCCTCCAAAAGCAGCTGCCACCACCTACTCTGCAGGGAAGTTTGCGTGCACGCTTCCCTGAACAGTACGACCACTGTTGCCTCTGGTGCATGCCAACCACTGCTCTGAACAGTACTGCCACTGTTTGTCGCTTGTGCATGCCAGCCACTGCTCTGAACAGTACGACCGCGAGTGTCTCCCGCGCATGCCAACATTCTGATGTCACTATTCTGAACCACCCTTTTCGTCTACGTGGCGCGCGTGCAGAACGTCTCATGCTGGATGTCTGGGTCCCACGTTCTCTGTGTGTAACTTAACGTAGCCCGATGACCTTTTCACCGATGACCACAGGCGCGAAGACTATCCACCGATGACCTCTCGCGCGAAGGCTAACAACCGATGACCTCTCGCGCGAAGGTTAACAACCGATGACCTCTCGCGCGAAGGCTAACAACCGATGACCTCTCGCGCGAAGGTTAACAACCGATGACCACATCCTGGCGAACGACCGATGTCTTCCTCTGGGAGACAACCGATGTCTTCCCTGGCGACGCCCTCATAACTCTCGCGCCTTGGCCACGTCCACATGCATCGCGCCCTGGCAATGCCCGCGTGCCTCGCGTCCGCGCGATGCCCGCATGCCCCTCGCGCCCGCGCGATGCCTGCATGCCTCTCACGCCCGCGCGATGCCTGCATGCCTCTCGCGCCCGCGCGATGTCCACCTGGCGCTCATGTGTAGCAGGCGACCGGCGACCTCGTAGCCTTCTAAACTTAACTTTTTCCTCCCTTTCTATTCTAAATAAAAACATACTTAGAATTTATTTAAAATATAACTCTTTTATTCCAATAAATTTTTCAGGTCCTTACATTCTCCCCAACAAGAAAAATTTTCGTCCTCGAAAATTGGATTACAAGGAAAAGAGGTATGGATAAGCCTCCCTCATGGGTTCTTCTAACTCCCAAGTAGAATCCCCCGATTTCTCATCCCACACCACTTTCACCATGTCGATGGTCTTGCCTCTGAGCTGTTTACATTGCCGATCGTCAATCCTGACTGGTTTTGCTTCAAAGGACAAGTCATCCCTAATCTGCACGTCGTCTACATCCAGCACATGACTAGGGTCTGCCATGTACTTCCTCAGCTGTGACACGTGAAATACATTATGTAGACTTGCTAATTGGGGAGGTGGGGCGATCTCATAAGCCACTAGACTTATCCTCCTTAAGATCCGATATGGCCCAACAAACTTAGGGGACAGCTTCTTTGATCTGATCGCCTACCCTACACCCTTGGCTGGTGTCCCCCTTCATAAAGACATGACCCCAGCAGCAACCTCCAAAGGTCTTCTCCTCTGCTCTGCCTAGGACATTTGCTGACCTTAAGAAACTTTTATTCTGTCCTGTATCAGATTCACCCTCTCGGTGATCTATTGAACCAACTCTTCCTACCTCAATACTTCATCAAAATCCATTTTACATCCCTGTACATGGGATATGCTGCCCCATAGAGTGCCAACTCCAGCATTCACACTCTACTTCCAACCTTGAAGACTTTGTTGAACAAGTCTAGAACTAGGTCCTTAACGTAACCAGGACTAGCCCCTTTAGAGAAAGCGGGCAAGATCCCTTCATTGGGAGAAAAGGGGACAGCTGTCCACAACTCATGCCACCCCCCTAGCGAACTCAAACTAGGGTCCGAAGTGTCCTTCTAGGAATCAACTCCTGTATCTTGATCAAATCATTCACCGACTTCTCAACTGCTGATCAAATTCCCGCGCTCCCAAAAGGGACACTTTTTATTCATTACTCCGCTGCATAATTCTGTACCTTACAAAGACAAGGTTTCTGTTGCTGTTACCTTCCAAATTATTATTATGACCCCTTTTGCCAACTCGACTTCCTGTTCCCATTACGACCTTCTTCTTCAATGTATACGTTAGATGCATTGACGTCGGTTTCAGGTGCCTATCCAGAAGGCATACGAGAACGAACGCACCTCTGCCTCCAGAATCTCTTGCCTAAGGATAACTCTATTCTCCTTCTGTCCCAGATACCACAGGCTATTTCCACTCACAATCCCTTCCACACCCATCATTCTGAAATTTACTACATCTCTAGAAAGACTCAACATCATCATAACACGGCCTACCCTCATTTTTATCCACAGTCATATCCTCCTTCCCTTCTACATTCACAGGTCGATCTACATCTTATTTGCCAAGAACTTCGGAGGCTTACATTTTCGGAAGCCTTTTATCTCAACCCACCATTTCCATAATCCTCTTTCAAATCCCGGTCAGCCAAACAGCATCCATTCTGCGTGAAGCCTAAGCTAGAACCATCTCATGCTGTTTCATTGACATGAGCATCTTCTACGCTTCAAAAGAAAATTCCTTCCTTGGAATTTAACTCTGGTACTTCCCATGGTTACACATGCTTAAGCTTTAAACCCCCAGCCTCTTGCTTATTTACTCTCCATGACTTATACGTAACTGGGACTAAACCTTGGTACTACCAAATCTAACTCACACTTGTTCCTTTCATTCCATCTACTACCACTGGGCATTCAGAGCAACCTAGGGAGGTCAAAACCTGTTTTTGAAGCAGGTGCAGAGGCCAATCGTTCAAACGACAGCTCCTCCACTATATGGCCCAAGCTCGGTTGCACACCGATTTGACACAAAAGAGTGTGTCTCTCCAGAATCAAACAAAACTATAACGTATCTATCAGCTATAAACAAGTATCTTGTACTAGATTACCTGATTGAGGGGCTTCCGTTCCAGACATGGCAAACACTCTCCCTCCTGTCTGAGGTCTGCTGCCTTCGTTCCTCAACTGCTGTGAATTAACGGGTTGAGTCATCCTTTTTCTGTTGGGACAATCTCTAGAAAGGTGCCCTATCTCTTGGCATGTGAAACACCTGGGTCTCCATGTTTGTTGTTGCTGAAATTGGGACGAAGCTGTTCCCACCCGATGTGGTGGAGATCTCACATATGGCTTGCTGTGTGGGTGCTGCACCTTCGCCTTCCCACTGGAAGAGCCTCCTTGGTGTGACCTGATCACTCGAGGATCACCCCTTTCCAGGGTCTCTACCATCTTTGCCTTCTCTACTAAGGCGTGAAATTCCCTGATGCACATCGGGGCTATGGTCCTCTTCAGTCCATGCTTCAGCCCCTCTTCGAATTTTCTACACCTCCAGGCCTCGGAGGTCGCCTGGGTATAAAACCGGGCGAGGTACTCAAAACGAGCAGCATAGGCGTTCACTGACATCTCCCCCTGCTCCAACTTCAGGAACTCAGCTTCCCTTGCAAACTTGGCACTGTCAGGGAAGTATTTCTCCAAGAACTTCACCCTGAAGCTCTCCCAATCCAGTACATCCTCTCGTGCCTCCATCATCTGCTGAGCTCCCATCCACCAGAACTCAGCTTCTCCTGATAACAGATACGTGGCAAACAACAGCTTCTTCTCTTCAGGGCAGGAGGTCGCCCTAAAGATTTTTTCCAGCTCTCTGACCCACTGATCTGCCTGATCAGGGGTAGCATTCCCACTGAACTTAGGTGGGTTGTGCCTCATGAACTCGGCCAGTCCCATCTGTTCTTGGGGTTGACCGACGTGGGAGTTTGTCTCAGCAGATCGGGCAGTTTCCCAGTGCTGCATCGTGGCTTGATGGTTCTGAGCCATCGCTGCATTCTGTTGCTGGATGGCAGTCGCCATCATTTCCATGGCCCTGGCGATCTGACCCATCTCCGAAGAAGGTTGGGGTGGGGTAGAGGGTCTACGTGCCATCTTTCTTCGTTTCAGATTCTGAATCTATAGGCTTCTATATTCCCTACAACTATAAGAATGAAATCGATAAGAATCAATTCATTCAAGGGGTAACAGCTAGACCTTACAAAGGTCAGCATCTCAAAGTCATTAAGAATTTGAGTTCATCCACAGAATCATAATGCTTATAACATCAAGCATAACACCAGCACAACTACTGGTATGCAGTCACCAATCTAATCAACCATTTTCAATCAATTACAAAGACACTCAAGAGAATGAGATAGCTCACACCAGAATTCAATATATGCTAAACATCAAACCTTTGGAATTAAGATTGAGACTCATCTCGATCCAGTTATGAGTGTGCACCCTCACTACTTTATCAAGGCCTTCTCATTCTTAATACTAAGATTTTCAATTAGAACATATATTCACCAAAGCACACACAAAATTTCAATACAAAAACGTTTGAAAACCTTTCACTATAGTTATTATTTTAAATTCAAATAACTTTCATGAGCAGAAGAAACACAATGGATCCACAGCCCTCAGGTCATCCTAAGGACGAACTGCTCTGATACCATTAATGTAACATCCCGCCAAAATAATACACACATCCATGTATAATTGAAATTAAGTGTAACCAAATAATATTGAAGAGTGCAAAGTAATATGTATTTATATATATCAGAAATGAAGTTACTCCTCTTAGGGAGTTTAATACATAACCAAATCCAATGTTTGCAAGATTTTACGAAAATAAAAGAAATGCAGTAAGACAGGCGGTCTCAAAAGAAAACGGCGATCTCCAACAGAAGACCTCAAAAACGGGCGATCTTCTATCAGGACACGAAAACCGGCGATCACCCGATGGAGGCATAAACCGGCGATCACCTGGTAGAGACGGAGATAGGCGATCTCCTTCCGGCGACCACTCGCTAGAGGGCTCTTCTTCCTGGAAGATCATCTGCTCCCGTGTAACAATTACACGATCATCACAGTTTTGAGAAAACAACCACAATAACAGATAAAAGGGTAAGCTAGATAATTTAAAAGAAGTTTAAATCATGAACATGAAAATCCAAGTAAACCAAGTTCCAAAATATCCATGTAAAACGTAAAGCTGCTCATAGCATTCAGCTGATCGCCCAAAATCACAAATTCACTACATTTCCCATAGTCATTCCATTTCACAACACAGCATCAAGTGTCTATCAATATTCCAGTTTCTCATTTCACATGTCAGACTTTCCACTGACTCACCACACAAGACACTTGACACTACTTCCAAATTGACTCGTGCGTTGAACTTAGTATCCAGAGACATGCACCTGTCATACTGCCCACTGTGGAATCTCACACATCCACAGGGTCGCCGCGAAATCTCACACATTCACAAGCATACGATGAATCTCAACACATCACCATACAGCATGACAAGGTTAATTCGTATAACAGTCGAGCCCATTCTTTTTCAAACTACTCGCCCATTCATACGAACCTCCTTCGACTCTCACCAACTGAATAACTTCATCTACGTGATTCCATTATCTCAGCAGAGTCAGGATCGTCTCATTAACAGGTTACTCACTGATCAATGCACTTTCCTAACCAATCTCAACACGGTATTTCCTTTCCTGAAAATACTATGCCTCGATCCCACATTCACAGCATTCAACACATCATACCACTCAAGTAAATGATTCAAATCACATCAACAAACATTTCAAAGCTTCAGATCTTCGAATATCTCATGTAAATCTCAAGTAGTTTCAAAACAACATCAAAAACAGAGATTTCGTAAAACAGCGCCAAAACCGGCGACCTGGTTCAAAAACAAGGTATTTCGAAGGCTTTATATAAAACCGGCGACCACGTCGCCCAAAACACATAGAACAGAGCATTTTACACAGATGAAGACGAAACCGGCGACCACGTCGCACTCATTTCAGAAATAGCTAAACTATGGCTTTTATTGAAAATGGAGTCTAGCTTCCCTTACCTGGACTTGCGCAACCACCAGGAGCTTCGAAATCCAACGAAGCTTGCAGAATACCTTGGCTCTGTTTTTCGCGTCTGGTTGAAGGACTTGCAGAGAACTGCCCAGGTGCTCTAATGGTGGCTGTCGCTCGTCGTACTCTCGTGTGAAGGTGTTAGAATCGCAGCGCGAAGGATATATCTGGAGGAGAAGGGAGGTAACTCACTCTCTCTCTCTTCGAAGGCTGCAACGTTTCTTCCTCTTCAGTAGTGGATTTCAGTGACTTAAACCAACTTATCCCTCCAAAAGCAGCTGCCACCACCTACTCTGCAGGGAAGTTTGCGTGCACGCTTCCCTGAACAGTACGACCACTGTTGCCTCTGGTGCATGCCAACCACTGCTCTGAACAGTACTGCCACTGTTTGTCGCTTGTGCATGCCAGCCACTGCTCTGAACAGTACGACCGCGAGTGTCTCCCGCGCATGCCAACATTCTGATGTCACTATTCTGAACCACCCTTTTCGTCTACGTGGCGCGCGTGCAGAACGTCTCATGCTGGATGTCTGGGTCCCACGTTCTCTGTGTGTAACTTAACGTAGCCCGATGACCTTTTCACCGATGACCACAGGCGCGAAGACTATCCACCGATGACCTCTCGCGCGAAGGCTAACAACCGATGACCTCTCGCGCGAAGGTTAACAACCGATGACCTCTCGCGCGAAGGCTAACAACCGATGACCTCTCGCGCGAAGGTTAACAACCGATGACCACATCCTGGCGAACGACCGATGTCTTCCTCTGGGAGACAACCGATGTCTTCCCTGGCGACGCCCTCATAACTCTCGCGCCTTGGCCACGTCCACATGCATCGCGCCCTGGCAATGCCCGCGTGCCTCGCGTCCGCGCGATGCCCGCATGCCCCTCGCGCCCGCGCGATGCCTGCATGCCTCTCACGCCCGCGCGATGCCTGCATGCCTCTCGCGCCCGCGCGATGTCCACCTGGCGCTCATGTGTAGCAGGCGACCGGCGACCTCGTAGCCTTCTAAACTTAACTTTTTCCTCCCTTTCTATTCTAAATAAAAACATACTTAGAATTTATTTAAAATATAACTCTTTTATTCCAATAAATTTTTCAGGTCCTTACAAAGATGAAGATCAAAGTGTCTAACCTAGAGAGACTAGACAAAGAGTAGAAGCTAGCATAATTTTGGCAGCATTTACTCATATAAATTGATCTTAAAAAAACATGAGCCAAAGCACCCTATTTATAGGAGATGGTGCCTTGGAGAGTAAGGAACAAGGGTAGGATGGGGAATACATAAAAGAGGGGGCTGCTAGGGTGTTGACTAAAGGTCAATGCAGCCCCTTAGCATGCTTCTAGAAGGTAGGGCTACATTCCTATCCTAAAAGGCCTAGGTACAAGCTAAATTGTTAAATACACCCCCGATTGTGCTAAATGAACCCTACTCTACTGAAATTATAAATAAACTAAAATTAATTTATGCTCAGCTCCCATGGCTTGGGCTTTACTCCTTGTAGTCCTCTGAAGGGTCTTTGAATATGTAGAGAAAAGTTTCTCTGCCATCAGTAGCAGAGTCCCACTCTTCTTGAATCCTCTTTGCCATGGACCTAGTTGTTGGGCCTGAGCTTAGGCCTCTTCCATCATCCCCTCCCTCTTGAAGAGGATTTGTCCTCAAATCACATGCTTCTGCCTCTTCATTTTCTCTACCTGCAAAGGGTGTTAGATCCATAACATTGAAGGTAGTATGTACTCCATATTCCTCAGGCAGGTCAATTTGATATGCATTATTATTGATTCTTTTGAGAACTTGGAAAGGACCATCACCCCGGGGACTAAGTTTACACTTCCTCTGATTAGGGAATCTATCTTTTCTAAGGTGAAGCCAAACCCAGTCTCCCTCCTCAAAAATAATCTCTCTCTTCCCCTTATTGCTATGTTTCATGTATTTCTCTGTTTGTTGTTGTATTTGGTTCTTAATCCTCTCATGCATTTTCTTTACAAATTCAGCCTTCGTTACTCCTTCCTTATGCACAAAATTTTGTGAATTAGGTAGAGGTAACAAATCCAAAGGAGTAAGAGGATTGAACCCATACACAGCCTCAAAAGGAGAAATATTAGTAGTTTTATGAACTACCCTATTATATGCAAACTCAATATGAGGAAGGTACTCATCCCAAGATTTGTGGTTTCCTTTCATGATTGACCTAAGCATAGTGGAAAGAGATCTATTTACAACTTCAGTTTGTCCATCCGTTTGAGGATGACAAGAAGTTGAGAAGTTCAACTTAGTTCCTAGCTTTTCCCAGAGAGTTCTCCAGAAATGGCCAATAAATTTAGGATCTCTATCCGACACTATGGTCTTAGGTAAACCATGTAGTCTTACCACTTCTCTAAAGAAGAGCTTAGAGATGTTGCTAGCATCATCCACTTTATGGCAAGGTATAAAATGAGCCATCTTGCTAAACCTATCCACTACCACAAAAATGGAATCAAAACCTCTTTGTGTCCTAGGAAGTCCTAATATGAAATCCATGCTTATATCTTCCCAAGGAGCACTTGCAAAAGGTAAAGGAGTGTAGAGTCCATGAGGCATTGTCTTAGACTTAGCTTTTAAACATGAAATGCATCTATGACAATGTCTTTGGACATCTTTCCTCATGTGTGGCCAAAAGAATTTTCCTTTCAAAAGCTCAAGAGTTTTATCAACTCCAAAATGGCCCATGAGTCCTCCTTCATGTGATTCTTTTACAAGGAGTTTTCTATGTGTTCCTTGGGGTATGCAAAGTTTTCCTTCTTTAAATAAGTACCCCTCAGAAACATAAAAACCTCCTTGTGCTCTATGTTGGCACTCAGCAAAAGTGGGTGCAAAATCCTGATCTTCCTTATAAAGTTCAGGTATGTTTTCAAATCCAAGAATTTGGGCTCCAAGTTTAGAAAAGAGGATATGTCTCCTTGAGAGAGCATCAGCCACAATGTTTGTACTGCCCTTCTTGTATTTGATAACATATGGAAATTGCTCAAGAAATTCCATCCACTTTGCATGTCTTTTGTTCAACTTGTGTTGACCCCTTAGATATTTCAAAGACTAATGATCACTATGTATGATAAATTCTTTTGAAACTAGATAGTGTTCCCAAGTCTATAGGGCCCTCACAAGTGCATAAAGCTCTTTGTCATAGGTGGGGTAGTTGAGGGTGGCACCGTGAAGTTTTTCACTAAAATATGCAATTGGGTGCCCACCTTGCAACAACACAGCACCTATTCCTACTCCTGATGCATCACACTCTAGCTCAAAATTTTTTGAAAAGTTTGGCAAAGCTAGAATGGGTGCATTAGTGAGTTGAGCTTTCAAACTTTGAAAGGCTTGCTCATGCTTCTCTGTCCAACAAAATGGAGTGTCTTTCTTTACTAACTCATTGAGTGGTGAAGCTAGACTTGAGAAGTTAGGAACAAATCTTCTATAAAAACTTGCTAGACCATGAAAGCTCCTAACATCTCCTACATTTTGCGGGGTTGGCCACTCTTGGATGGCTTTGATTTTCTCGGGGTCAACATGTACCCCATTTTTGTTTACTATAAAACCTAAAAACACTACACTATCTACACAAAAAGTGCATTTATCTATATTGGCAAACAAACTATTTTTCCTAAGCACTAAAAGAACCTCCCTAAGGTGACTTAGGTGGGACTCTAGGCTTTGACTATATACTAAGATATCATCAAAATAGACTACTACATACTTACCTATGCAATCCCTAAAGACATGATTCATAAGCCTCATGAAAGTGCTAGGTGCATTAGTGAGTCCAAAAGGCATCACTAACCACTCATATAGTCCAAATTTGGTCTTAAAAGCAGTTTTCCACTCATCACCTTCTTTAATTCTAATTTGGTGATATCCACTTTTAAGGTCAATCTTGGAAAATATGGTAGACCCATGCAATTCATCAAGCATATCATCAAGTCTAGGAATTGGATGCCTGTATTTGATGGTGATATTGTTGATGGCCCTACAATCACAACACATTCTCCACTTGCCATCTTTCTTTGGAACCAACAAAACAGGTACAGCACAAGGACTTAGGCTTTTTTGAACCCAGCCTTTCTCCAACAAATCCTGAACCTGTGACTCTATCTCCTTAGTCTCTTCCGGATTAGTTCTGTAAGCTGGTCTATTTGGTAAACTAGCTCCCGGAACTAAATCTATTTGGTGTTCTATACCCCTAACAGGTGGAAGTCCAATAGGTCCTTCCTCAGGGAATACATCACCAAATTCTTTTAAAAGTTTTTGGACTTGAAGAGGTAGTTCACAAACTTCAGAAAGTGTGGCAGTGCATGCAAGTGTTCCTTTACACAGAAGGAGGCCTGAAGGTTGTTCAGATAGAAGTATCTTTTCAATTTTACTTTCAAATTTTTCTTCTTTCTGAATAACCTTGTGGGAAGGAACACTCTTCTCCCACGCCTCAACATCGTTCCTAAGGATTTTCTCTTGTTTTCCTTTTTTTTTTTTTTTTTTTTCTCATTTTCTCTTTTTATTTTCATTTGTACTTGGTCCTTTACCACTTGTGAAGGTGTTAAAGGATAGAGTACAAACTTTTTTTCCCTATGGGTAAAAGTTATCTCGTTGGTAAGACCATTATGGATGGTTTTCTTGTCAAATTGTCATGGTCTTCCCAATAAGATGTGGCAGGCTTCCATGGGTACTACATCACATAAAATCTCATCTTTATAGTTCCCCACAGAAAGACTGATTTTTACCCGCTTATCTACAGTTAATTCCCCATCTTCATTTATCCACTGAAGTTTGTAAGGTTTTGGATGAGGTATTAATTGTAGATTAAGCTTTTCAACCATCCTAGTGCTACAACAATTGCAGCAAGAGCCACTATCCACAATGAGAGAACAAATGTTTTCTGAAACTTTGCATCTTGTATGAAAGATGTTCTCTCTCTGTGTTTCATGGTTCACACTAGGTTGATTGTTGAGGGTTCTTCTGATCATCATTAATTCTCCCTCACAAGGATATGCCCCCTCACTACTTTCCTTCTCTTCTTCCCCACTAGACTCTTCATCTTGGCTGCTATACTCATCCCTCCCTCTTAAGATCATGGTTCTCCTATTTGGACATTGGGATGCTATATGGCCTCTACCAAGACACTTGAAGCACTAGATGTCTCTATTGCGGGGTTGTGAGGTAGACACATCTTTTCCTACACTCTTGGGAGTTTCTTTGGATTTATCCTTTGAAAGACTATCCTCCTTTTCTCTTCTATACTCTCTCTTGGGATAAGAGTTAGAGTAAGAACTCTCCTTGCGACTTGATCCCTTTCTCAAATTTTGTTGTTCAACTTTTATACAAAGTTGGATCAAATCATTCAAGTCCCTGTAGGGCAAAAGTTCTACTTTATCCCTTATCTCAAGATTGAGACCACTTAGGAACCTAGCTATGGTGGTGGTGGCTTCTTCCCTAATAGAGGCTCTCATCATGTAGAGCTCCATCTTTTGCCTATACTCCTCTACACTCATGTTTTTCTGTTGGAGTCTTTGGAGCTTGTCCATTAACTCCCTATCATAGTATGAAGGAATATGGCGGCGTCTCAAGGCTCCCCTAAGGTCATTCCAATATTCTATGGGAGGGTCCCTGTGGAGGCGCCTATCTCTCTCTAGGGCTGTCCACCAATACATAGCATTTCCTTGAAAGCTTAAAGTGGCTAAGGGTATTTTCCTTTCCTCGCTAACATGATGGCAAGCAAAAAGTTGTTCTACTTTCATTTCCCAATCTAGGTATGTTTCAACATTTTCCTTTCCATAAAAATGAGGTAAGTCTACCCTAGTTTCTTTTGGGTGGCTTTCTCTCCTAGTTCTTCTAGGTGGAGGTTGATAATAATCATTTACTCTCAGACTCCCCTCAACATGTGAGTCACTTGACCTAGAACTAGATGCATGTGATGCATGTGATTTTTTTAATTTTCAAATGTATTCATCTTTTTCTCTAACAATTCTCAACTCCTCTTCCAAAAGTGCAAGATGGGCATCTCTTTCTTTTTTATCTTCCAAAAGTTGAGCCTCATGTTGCAATTGTCTTAGTGATAGTGATTGAAAATCTCTAGCCAATTGTTTCAAAAGAGATTTTGTGGATTTTCTATCACTTTCACTATGACTTGAAGAATGAGTAGACATGTTTAGGGTTTGTGATAAAAGTAATTTTCAAAAAGAAAGATAAGTTGAGTGAAGTAGGTAATTTCCCAGGAAAGGGAGGTGGATCACTAGGATCTCTTAAGTACCAAGCCTTTCCTTAGCCAGATACTATCCCACAACACTTTCACAAACCTTTCTCTAAGCAATTTACTTAGAGCGCAATCAAAGATAAAAACAAAATTTTTATGCAAGAAAAAACTATATAAAGCAATAAAACACAAATGAAAATTGCTATCTATAAAGCTTTTAAAACTAGTCGAATCCTAAGGTGAGGCTTCTTGGCACTTTGGAATCTTGAAGACACACTCACCGTCTAAGACGTATTAATCCACTAATTAATCAATGTCCTTGCAAATTACAACTCAAAGAAATACAAAGAAATTAGGTTAACAAATTTTGATGCACAAAAATTTAAAGTCCTATTCCATGCACTCCTTCACTTGTAGCTCCTTTGTGTATATTTGTGTATTTTTCAATGAGGTTGCTGCTGTCCCTTGCTTTGTCTCCTTAGGTTATTCAACCTTAAATCTTTAATCCAGCTCCTCTTTAGTGATATGGTTTTCACCAAAACAAAATTTTAGCTCCACACTCACCAAAGCACATTTTAGGTCAAATCCACCAAAGAGAGGTCAAGCAAGTTTTAAAGCAACAAAACTCAAATTTAAAATCAAGGACTACTGCAAATGGAGTTGATATTTGACAAGACTTGAAAGAGTATTCAATAAAATTTGACAAGCAAAAAATTAAGGCACACAAGAAAAGGTAGCACACAAAGTGGAATCCTAGTGAATGGAACTAGAATAGATGAATAAAACCAAAACAGCACTACAGAATTTTTTTGTGTAAATTTTTCACAACTTTCCAATTTTATGCTGGACAGAAAACTTCAAATTTGAGCTTGAAATTTTAACCACAGAAACTTCAATGTTTTAGCTCAATATAGGCGTTGGAATTTCACCAAAACAGTGAGCCAAATAATTGTAATAATTTTTCCGAAATCACTGCCGCGTCAGCGTTTTTTCAGAGTTAGGATTTTTGCACTCTGTTCGTATTTCATTTATCATTTTTTTTTTATTTTGAATTTTGATGTGCTTCTTTTTTTCACTTTTTCTTAACACATCAAACTACTCAAATCCAAAATTTCAGAATTTTTTACCAACAAATGTAATTTCTGGGAATGATTCCAGCCAGCACAGTAGCAGTGAAAACAGAGAAATCTTAACTTGGAATTAGAAAACGGTAAAGAAACTTCAAAAACACAATGGAAATGATTGGATACGAACTTGTATGGAACTAACACACAAGTATGAACTCAAATACGAAAGTATAAAAGGCACCAAAGCTTCAAAACCAGAAATATAAACTGCACTCAAAACAAAATCAAGCAACCAAATCAACAATAAAAGGCACCACTTGGAATTTATGACATTGTAGGATGAACATGACTTTGACAAAACTTGTATGGATTCAAAAATCAAAATGACTCAACCACAAACACTTTGCACCGATTAAAAACATCAATAAGACTCAAATAAAATAAAAACAGAACAGCCAACACAAAAGGAACCTAAAACAGTTTGAAAAATGGAAGTTCAAGATCAAGTTGAACCAAAAATACCAAATAGAAATTTAAAAACAGCAACACCAACTTAAAAAGAAATTAAAAACAGCAAGACATTTAAGGATATGATGAACAACATGGAATAAAGAAGACTCAAAAAATAAAATGAAGAGAACACTTATCTCTTGAAGAACCAAAGCTCTAGATACCAAATGATGGGTTGTTCTTCATGACCATTTGTTCTTCTTAAAATATGAGGTAAAAAGGTGGTGGAAGCTATGGATGATATGGGTCAAGGATGACTCATATAGAGCTATGGGTTCCTTGTAGGTGCATGAAAGGTATGGAGAGTGATAGGTTAGGCCAAATCACTTGGAGGAAGGTGAAGATGAAGATCAAAGTGTCTAACCTAGAGAGACTAGACAAAGAGTAGAAGCTAGCATAATTTTGGCAGCATTTACTCATATAAATTGATCTTAAAAAAACATGAGCCAAAGCACCCTATTTATAGGAGATGGTGCCTTGGAGAGTAAGGAACAAGGGTAGGATGGGGAATACATAAAAGAGGGGGCTGCTAGGGTGTTGACTAAAGGTCAATGCAGCCCCTTAGCATGCTTCTAGAAGGTAGGGCTACATTCCTATCCTAAAAGGCCTAGGTACAAGCTAAATTGTTAAATACACCCCCGATTGTGCTAAATGAACCCTACTCTACTGAAATTATAAATAAACTAAAATTAATTTATGCTCAGCTCCCATGGCTTGGGCTTTACTCCTTGTAGTCCTCTGAAGGGTCTTTGAATATGTAGAGAAAAGTTTCTCTGCCATCAGTAGCAGAGTCCCACTCTTCTTGAATCCTCTTTGCCATGGACCTAGTTGTTGGGCCTGAGCTTAGGCCTCTTCCATCAAAAAGGGTGTTTCAGAATAGTTAGCATCAGAGAGTTGGTATGCGCAGAAACCCACGTGGTCATACTGTTCAAGGAAGTGTGCACGCAAGCTTTCCTGCAGAGTGGGTGGTGGCAGCGGCATTTCTGGGCAAGTTGGTTTAGATTCAAAACTCACTCCTGAGAGGCAGTGGACGTTGCTGTGGTTCGAGAGTGATTGAGAGAGTTAGCGTTGGTTCCCTGTTCCTTTCCTCTCCTTCTCCCGGCGTTCATACGTCCTAGCGAACCAGTTGAAGATCGGCGACTACCCTGGATTCCTGACGTTGTGCTCTGCAAGTTTTCTGCTCAAAGCGCTAAAACAGAGTTAAGGCATCCTTGAATCTCGTTGGGTTGGAGCTCTTAGTGAAGTTTACGCTAGTCCAGGTAAGGGAAGCTAGCATTTTCGTTTATAAAAACTTTAGGCGAGTAGGTTCTGAAGTGAGGGCGACGTGGTCGCCGGTTTCATATTCTTTTTCACGATGCTCTGTTTTTATGTGTGGGGCGACGTGATCGCCGGTTTTAATGTTGTTTTCGAAATCCCCTATTTTAGTGTCGCTTTGAACTTGTTTGAGATTGATATGTGAAATGCATGTGATATTGGAAAATCTGAACCTTGATATGATTGTTGCTGTGGTTGGAATCGTTCATTTAAGTGTTGTATGGTGCATTGGGTGAATTGATGATATTTAGCTGTCCTGTGTGGACTTCTTTAGCTGTCCTGTGTGGATTTCTTTAGCTGTCCTGTGTGGACTTCACGAGCTGTCCTGTGTGGACTTCATTAGCTGTCCTGTGTGGACTTCACGAGCTGTCCTGTGTGGACTTCATTAGCTGTCCTGTGTGGACTTCACGAGCTGTCCTGTGTGGACTTCAGTAGCTGTCCTGTGTGGACTTCACGAGCTGTCCTGTGTGGACTTCACTAGCTGTCCTGTGTGGACTTCACGAGCTGTTCTGTGTGGACTTCAGTAGCTGTCATGTGTGGACTTCACGAGCTGTCCTGTGTGGACTTCACTAGCTGTCCTGTGTTGACTTCACGAGCTGTCCCGTGTGGACTTCACTAGCTGTCCTATGTGGACTTTACAGTGGTGTGGTATGTGTCTATGTGTGGTGAGTCAGTGGAAGTCTGACGTGAGAAAGAGAATTATTGAAATTTGATAGACACTTGATGGTTTATGTGAAACAAATAACACTTGATGAAATTGTGAAGTGTGTGAAATGAATGGGAAAATTGATGGATTTTACGTGGGTGTTTTAAATCTGTTTTATATTGATTTTAAAGTTTCGTACTTCAAGTTTTAGAATAGCTAGCTTACCCTGTGTTTTGTTCTGTGGCTGTTTTTCTTAAAACTGTGATGATCGTGTATTTTACACGGGAGCAGATGATGTTGCAGGTAGTCGAGCTCCTCAGTGAGCAGTTGGAGGAAGAGATCGCCTGTTTTCTTTTTATGCTGTATTTTGGTTTTATTTTGAAAGAGTTGATGGAATGTATTAAAACCCCTATAAGAGGGACGTTTCTTTTTGAGATACAATGTATGGGATGATGTACTTTCAATATATATACATATGTTTTTTATAAATTAATGTCTACGCTTATTGTATTATATAAATATGAAAAGACTTTGAGGGGCGTTACAAGGGGCGTTACAAAGAGTAGGGAAAGTGATTGGTTTGGCCATATCACTTGGAGAAGGTGAAGAAGAAGAACAAGGTGTCTATCCTAGAGAGGTTTAGACAAAGGAGTGCTTAGGCTTGCAATTTGACAACATAACACTCATAAAATTGATCTTATAAAACATGAACCAAGCTACTCCTTATATAGGTGTAGGAGGTCACCCAATGGTTACAAAAAGAGAGGGAAATTCAAATGTTAAAAGGGTTTGAAAATAGGCGTCTAATTAGAGTCACAAGGCAAGCATGATCATGTGTGCTTGATGTGACCTAATTAGGTCTAATGACCAGCCTAGGGTTTAATGTGGGTTGCAATTAAGCCCAATTATACCCTAGGTAGGTTTGAGATGCCTAATCCTAACCCTAATTCACTTAAAGAAAAATAAAAACAAATTTCCTACTATACTTTAAGCAAGAAAAATAAATTCTATTCTAGAAAATTTACATTAGGTTATGGCATTTTTAAACATGTATAAAAGGGTGTCTTTGTCATCAGTAGCAGAGTCCTCATCTTCTTGAGCCCTCCTTGCCATAGCTCTAGTGATTGGTTTTGAGTTAAGGCCTCTGCCATCAGTATTGCCTTGAAGATCTAAAGACACTATCATTATGTTGCTTAGTTTCACATGTTCAATATTATAAAAGTCTCAAGTACTTGTTTGATCATAAATGACTAGACACAAGACAAAAGAGATTTATGTAAGTTATTAAGAAGTTATGATTTCAAGTTTATGTATTATTTAGAAAGATGAATTTGGTTGAAGATGCCTTGAGTAGGAAGACAGTTCAAATATCAGATATAATCGTCAATAACACAAGTTAATTGAGTGCCAATTACTAAACATGTTAAGGATTTCATTGAGTAAATGGAGTTTTAAGGTTCATGGTATTGTTTATGTACTTGAAAAATAAAAAGTTAGAGGAAATGATCTCGTATGAAAGTGATGTGATGTGATTTGATTTTAGGATTGTTCATTTTAAGAGGTGACACTTTACTTAGATTGAGATTTTAGCACTTTTAATGGTGAAACCTAAGGAAGATTTCCACTGGACATGAACTTAATCAAGTGGTTAAAGTAAGTGTGAAGGTTCACTTCACAAAGGAAAAAGGAAAACACATGATATGGTGAACATGATGATGGTGCCGAAATTGAAGAACATGAAAGGAAACAAATTAAAGAAGAGATGACTGAATGGAAGACAAAAGGAAAGCAAGAACAGGAACTTTAAGAAAATAAGACATAAACAGAAATGTAAACAAGATGAAGGAGAGGAAGCTTATGGTGATGGCAATGGAAGAAACACACCACTTGGAATATGGAGTTCCTCCAAGATAAGTGAAAGATGGCCGCTACTTGAAAAGTTCACAGTCTCACAAGATAAGACCTAAGCTAACAAGCTCACAATTCTCACACAAATTGTGTAGAGTTTCTTTACTATTCAATTTCAATATGAAAAATACACTAGGTAGGCCTCCTATTTATAGGTGAAGGAGCCTAGGAGAACAAGCTAAAGGGGTAGGATGGGAAAAGGGGAAAAATGGGCAGCCTTAGGGTTTTACTAAGTGAAACCCGCATCCTAGGCTTGTCCTTCTAGAAATTAGGTCAAAATGTCTTCCTAAAGGGCTAGGAACAAGCTAAAATGATACCCACACCCCCTATTATGCTAAAGGCACCTTATTCTAGCGTATATTTGCTATTTGGACCCCCAAAGTGAGCCCAAATTATTTACAACTTGTTTTATTCTTAAGAAGACCAGCAGGAAGAACTTGAGATGCTCTGGTCTTTGTCCATTTCTCCCTTTGGTGAGGTCTTCCCTTGAATGTTGAGATGACCTTTCATAGTGTGCATTCTTGGTCATCTTCTTGTTGTCTTGGTTTGTATCTGAAAGCTATAAGAACAAATTAATTTCCATTAAACAAAACTAAGGTATATCATTACCTAAAAAAGTTCTTTTCATGCTTCAACATAAAGAGGAAAGTGGTTAAGTATGTCTTTATCTGTCGGACTTGTTAGAGGTTAAAGTGGAGTATCAAAGACTTGGGAGAATATTACAATAGTTGGACGTGGATAAGTAGAAATGACGTAATATTGTTATACAATTGGTTTTCTTTCCCACGATCAATGAAAATACATAATGCAATCCGGATGATAGTAGACTAACTAATAAAAATGTAAAATTTCTTTCAAAGAAGATTGATGATGTTTTGAAAGATTATGATTTTTTGCTGAGGTACCATCCAAGGAAAGTAAATGTTGTTGCAAATACTAAAATTCGCAAGAAGATTGTGTTAACTCTTATGATTAAAGAACTAAAGTTGATTAAGGATTTCAGGAGAGTAAATTTGGAGCTTTTTTAATCTTCAACTCATATTAATTGTAATATGTTTGGTATATAATGAGTTTCTATAGAAAGTGAAAGAGAAGTAATTGGTGGATTTGAATTGAAAAAAATTAAGACTATAGATACAATTAAAACCGAAGACTTTTCTATGAAAATGAATGATATAATTGTGTTATGCAAATATTTTAACAAGCTAGGAGACCTTAGTTTGATAAAAGTGGTGAAGTGGTGATAGTATGGTAACTAATGTTAAGAAAGTTTGTGGTTGGATGGGATATACTCATCTTTTCATAAGGATGAAGATTAATCCTTTAGCCTATGGTATTGGCTAGAAAGATTAGATTTTTAAACAGAGTAAGTACATTTTTGCTCTATAGATTCTTTATTCTCTATTTTTTCTTAGGATTTAGTTATCAATCTTGGTAGGGTCAGTTGAGAAGAGTAATCCTCTCAACTTATTCTACTATATACTGAATTTCTGTTATGTTTAGATAACTTGCATTAGGACCTTAAATCTTGAAGTAGGGGTGTCAAAGCTGGCCAGCCCACTCTGCTTAGGCCCGCAAAATGTAGAGTGGGTTGGCCGGGGGCGAGTTGGCCAACAGGCTTGTGGGTCGGCCCGCATTTTTCTTTTGGAACGTGGAGGAGGAGTGGAGACAGCAGTGGTGTGGCAGCAACAGTGTGCGGCAGCGGAGTGACGCGAGCGATGTGCGACAACGGAGTAGTAATAGCATGCGATAGTTGCAGGCAAAGCCGTGCAGAGTTGTAGGTGGAACGAGCGACAGCACTGCAAAGGAGAGTGCGTCGTGTGTTGTGTGCGTTTTTTGGAATAGCGTAGCTGTGTTGTGTTTTGAGTAAAAATCTAATTTTCTTTCACTCAAAGTTGTCACTCCTCCACTAAACCATTACTGCCAAGTCAATTAATTTTTATTTTTTGTGGGCTAGCGGGCCAGCCCGCCCCGCCCCACTACTAGCCCGAGCGAGCTGCAGGTTATGTAGGGCGGGCTAATGCAGGTCAATAGGTTGAAAAGGTCAGCCTGTCCCATGTTTTTTACACGCGGGCCGCGGGCCAGCCTGTCCCACTTTGCCACCCTATCTTGAAGCTTATCTAGATTGAGAGGATAAAATTCTAGAAGTTGCTTGGAAAGGAAGCAATTAAGGTAAGGGAAACTAACTTTAACTTTCAATAGTATCCTAAGCTAGAAGATCTGAATGTGGAGGGGAGATGGTCCCAATATTCAATTTCTCTTGTAGGGATGTTGTTTGTTTATATATTGTGTTGTTTATATTATTTAAACTTGTATAAATATTAGATTTTGATAGTTTGGAAGTTAAATATTGTTTTTGATGTTGGAAAGATTCTTGAATGTTATGAATTTTAAAATGTTATATGATTGAATGATATGTATTATACATGAATGATGAAAATTGTATGAAATTGATGTCATACATTTGGGATAATGTATGAGTTGTTGTTTGACGACATTAAGTATGAAAACTCTATGTTTAACAGAGATCCTCTAGCTTCACTGATGATCTAAGTCATATAGACTAAGATATCAGGTGGTGAGAAGATGATAGGGAATTCATACACACCGGGTCCCGCTGTAGACACTCGATATTGGATGTTTGAACTTACCTTGTTCCTTTCTCTTGGATTCGCTAGTAATCTTTGGATCAGGTGTTAGTCTCTAGTAGGGGCATACTTAACGAGTCTTCCGGAAGATGATGGATTCATGTGTAGTCAGTGGGATTGAAATGAAATCCAATGATTGTGATTGAAAATAGATCCATGTGTGGTCTATATGAATGGTGGAATTGGTATTGAAATTTTATATGACAATATTTAAAGAAATTTTTTTAAATGATTAGTTTGTGATCCGGTCGGTCGTCGGTAGTCGATGACGTCAGCACCAGTTGACCACGTGGACCGTTCACAGGGTGACACGTGGTAGAGGATAGCAGGTGAATCAGGGAGGAGATCACTCAGAATGGTGATCGGTGGTCGGTTGCTAAGGGACCATCACCCGCAGATAAGTGTCAGGTGAGCGCCTGGAGGCAGAGCTTGATGAGCGCCTGGAACACACAGTTAAGCTGGGACCCAGGCTCCCAGCGAGAGCGTTACGCAAGAAGCACAGATTAGTAATCGCCTACCGCCTGTGAGGATGAGTAATCGCCTATCACCGTGTGTGAAGATCAGTAATCGCCTAGATGGCACATGATCGATGATGGAAGAGGCCCAAGCCCAAGCCTAAGCCCAAGCTCAGGCCCAACAACTAGGTCCATGGAAAAGAGTATTTAAGAAGATTGGGACTCTGCTACTGATGGCAGAGAAACTTTTCTTTACATATTCAAAGACCCCTCAGAGGACCACAAGGAGTAGAGCCCAAGCCATGGGAGCTGAGCATCAATTAATTTCAGTTTATTTGTAATTTCAGTAGAGTAGGGTTCATTTAGCACAATAGGGGGTGTATTTAACAATTTAGCTTGTACCTAGGCCTTTTAGGGTAGGAATGTAGCCCTACCTTCTAGAAGCATGCTAAGGGGCTGCATTGACCTTTAGTCAACACCCTAGCAGCCCCCTCTTTTATGTATTCCCCATCCTACCCTTGTTCCTTACTCTCCAAGGCACCATCTCCTATAAATAGGGTGCTTTGGCTCATGTTTTTTTGAAGATCAATTTATATGAGTAAATGCTGCCAAAATTATGTTAGCTTCTACTCTTTGTCTAGTCTCTCTAGGTTAGACACTTTGATCTTCATCTTCACCTTCCTCCAAGTGATTTGGCCTAACCTATCACTCTCCATACCTTTCATGCACCTACAAGGAACCCATAGCTCTATATGAGCCATCCTTGACCCATATCATCCATAGCTTCCACCACCTTTTTACCTCATATTTTAAGAAGAACAAATGGTCATGAAGAACAACCCATCATTTGGTATCAGAGCTCATAGGAATGCTATCATTTGGTATCAGAGCTATGGTTCTTCAAAGATGAGTATCTCTTTTCATTTTCTTTTTGAGTTCTTCTTTTCTCCAAGTTGTTCATCTTTATTCCAAGTTGTCTTGCTGTTTTTTGTGTTTTAATATGATTTGAATGCTTGTTTATTCATTTCATTTGGTGGGTTTGTTCAAACTTGTGCTTGAACATCTATTTTCAATTTTGTGTAGGATTCTTGATATATTTGTGTTGCTGTTTTTATTTTTAGGTATTTGAGTCTTGCTTGAAATTTCATTTGGGTCATATGATGTTCTTATGTCTTTTCATTTTATGAATCCATAAGTTTTGTCTAAGTCATGTGTTTCCATATTTGTCATCAAATCCTAGTAGTACTCTTTTTGATTTATTTGTTTCTTGTTTTTGGTTTGAATGTTTGATCTGAAATCTGTTTTGTGTTGATCCTTTGGTGCATTTTTAATTTTAGTTTGAGTTCTTATTTGTGTGTTAGATCCACACAAATTCCATCATATTAACTCCATTGTGTTTTTGAGGTATATCATTCTGTTTTTCATTCCAGTTTTCAGAACCCCTGTTTTCACTTTTCTGTGCTGACTGTTTTGATTTATGAAAATGACATACATCATCAAAAATTTCTGAGCCTCTGGATTTCAAAAATTTGAGGTGTTAGCAAAAGGACAAAAAAAGAACCATCTGAAAAGAAGAAATAGAAAAAAAAAGATAAATATTACAAAAAAAAGTGTGCAATCCTGACCTTCCAGCTGGCAGCTCTGAGCACTGATTTTATAAAATTTACCAAAATTAATTGGTACATGCGTTTGGAGTGAAACCAACGCCAAAAGTTTGTTAAGATCTTGTTCTGATTATGTCTCAATTTTCAGAAGCAAATACAAAAGGGTCAGCTCAGCATAAATCTTTTAAAGATACGCTTTCTGGACCACAACAATTTGTGCTTTTCTGTGGTGCTGTTTTTTTGGTTTTTAAATCAAATCTAGTGCTATTCCTAGGTTCCTTTTTGTGTGCCATCCATTATTTGAGTACCTTTTATTTGTTTGTCTAATTTCATTTGAACTCTTTCTAGTTGTGTCACATTTAAATTCCATTTGTGTGGTACTGTTTTTCAAATTATCAGGTGGTCAGCAAGTCGCCGAAAGGAGCACATCGCCGGGTATTTGGGAAGACTTAGTAAGCACTTGTTATATGGTCTAAATACAGAGGATAAGTGGCATGACTGCCACCATGTGTAGTGTGAGCTGTGATACCCAGTGTTAACCAGCTCGCCATGTTAAGGTTGTGCCCAGAGTAGCCGTGCACTAAGCTACTCCCTGTGTGGATAACTTAGTCGCAGGAGCAAAGTGAAGGTAACGTTTCAGCTACAGGTACTCCAGATGGTGACAGGTGTATGACCAGATGTTATCCACATGTCAAGAGGAATAACCGTCACGAGAGAAAGACTCAGGTATATATGTGAAACTCTTAACAGAATTAGGTGATGGATTTTTGGTGGTGATTCACTTGTACACGGTTCTAAGTTTTCTTTGAAGTTCTTTGTTGATTCAATCACTGACTTGAGCGTCGGAGCGCAACCGGCCGCAGAGGCGCCATACTGTTCTTTCGGGTTTCTTGGAGGACTTTCAGGTGGAGGTCATTGGTGTGCTTGGCGTGAAGCTGGTGAGGACGAGGTTCGAGGAGGAGAAGCTCTAGCGCTTTGGTCAAGATGCTGGATCAGTTTGATTGGTTCTTTTTGCTTGAATTAGATATGTTATGAAATTCTTTTCATTAGTTTTCCCTTACTTTTCTTGTTGTGTTTGAACTGCGATGACTATACTACATATACGAGCAGATGATGATCATACAGGTGTCGGAGGGTCTGAAGAGCTTTAGGGTGTTGTTTTGAAACTTATATTGTAAATATTTGTATTTCTATAAGCTTTAATTATGTATTAGGAATGTTTAGAAAAACTCTAAACTTATATAGAAATATGTAAAACTTGTATTGTAATAGTTAGATGCATTTTTGGGGTTTTACATTATATAAGTGTATAATGGAGGATTTTTTAATAATTATAATTTTTTCAATTTTTAAATTTTTTTAAAGAAAATATATATACATAGATTGAATTATTTTTTAAAATTTTCAATCAAGTTATGCTATGTTATTGAAAATATATATTTTAAATATTTATCATTTTATAGGATCAATACAGAGATATCATACCTACTTCGTAAATACTTGTTATCCATGATTTTTATTTGAATATTTAAAAAAAATTAAGTGATAGTTATTAATAAAAAAAACTAATAGTTAAAAATGTTTATAATTTAATTTTATATATTTATATTTTTCATTTAAACTATGAAATTAAAATTATTTTTAAAAATACTTTTTCAAATTTATATTTTGTAGTGTAACTTATTTAAAATTGTTTTTTAAAAGACTAAATTATTTTCACTAATATTTTTAATACAATATTTGAATTACACATTAATGTCAAAATTTTATTTGAATTTATATTTCAAAGAATTATTTTCGAATACTCTTATTTAAAAAAAAGGTAAAAATATATTAAAAAAAATCTATTCATATATAGATACCTACAAATATAAAAAAAATTGGAACTAATTTTTTACAAATACCTAGGGGACATTTTTTTTTAATAGTTACTGCTGAATCAAATTCCACTATAAAAAATTATTAAATAAAAAATAATTTTAAAAATAAAATAATTAATTATTATATTAATTAAATAAAATATTATTTCAAAAACTAACAAAATTATTAATATTTAAATTGATATCTAATTAAAGAGATTTTAACTACCAATTAATATCTAATTGTCATCCTTAATATCAGAACCAATATATATTTTTATATATCTTAATACTCTTCTTCTTGATTGTAATACCATACCACTATTTTCATATTAGAAAGAAACAAAAAATTAAAAATTATTAATCCAACAACTTAACATGTTCCCACACCTTTTATTCCGAATGAAAATTTAGGAATTAAAAGGGCTTAAATTATTTTCCTTGACTAGTTTGAATAGCTATCTTTATTAAAAAAACCTGCATTAAAACCTGCATTTAATGTTATCTGAATTAGATAGTTAATGGTGTTTCAATTCTGCAGCAGCCAACTATAACAGTAACTTTTGTCCTTATTCACCAACTGGACCAACCTTGTTACTGTATATTACTATAAATGATAAATATCCTCTTTGGAACAGTGACAAAGAAAAGTAAATAAAGTTTTAAAAAAAGTTGCTTAGAATAGTGATAAACATGAACATAAAAGTTTGGTTAGAACTGGAATGGTGACCTGTAAGGGTTGTGTTTATCTGAGAAAATAAGAAGGGAAGTTTTAGCCCAAAATGCTGAAAAAAGAATGAAATGGTGACAAGCATAAAGGAAATTTGGTTGCTTCATTTGAGGGCAAAGATGGAGAGTGATGAAAGTAGAGAAAACAAAATTTGCTGGCTACCATTTGGGCTATGATCAGTTATTAGGTGTTAAAGGTGAAGAAGGGAATAGAGAGACTCATTGTGATGGTTATCCTTTAAAACACAAGCTTGATAGGTCAAGAGAGAGAAAGAGGGTCCACTGTGGTATCAATGATTGACAATGGAATGTTTAAAAATTACCAATTCAATTGCATTTGAAAACTGGACAAAATATATTACATGATGATGATGGTGGTGGGTGGGTGGATGCATCTTTAACATTGCACAAACAAGATGCCCTCATTCATTCTACAATTTTATTGTATTTCTTACTCATTACTTAAATGAGTAAATATTTTTTTTTAATTAATACTTTCTTTGTGTTATGAAACTTGATAAAAATGTAAGAGAATATAATTTTAATTTTTTTTTTTATAAATGACCAATTTGATCATTGAATATGTTAGAAAAATACCAATTTAGTCTTTAAAAATATACAGAATATTTAAAAATACCATCTTACCTATTTGGAGAAAAAATAGTATATTTCAGAACAACAAAAATTGCTATTGAGAATAATTTTTGTTTCTGGTTAATATAGTTGGATTATTTAACATCCTTTCTTATAGTTATATAATCTAACATTCATTTATAATACTCATTTCACTTATAATTACATTTATCATTATAAAAATTTTCAAAATAAACTTCCACTTTATAGGAAATCAAAGGAAATACATACCATAAATATATGCCAAGAAAAAAAAATATACAAAAAATAATAAAATCATTTTCTAACTCTTTAACCTATCTATGCTGATATTGTTCTTCTGCAACATCATTTACTTTCATGTAATACATTATCGTTACAGTTGATAAACAAAACACAAACCACAAAACATGGTAAGCTAGAGTTTTAAAACAAACACTTATACATGTATAAATTTCATCATATACATTTCAATCACATCTCATCCATATACTTTGATGAATACAATTTCAATTCAAACATTAACATTTATCAAAACCAAGCGTCTAAATCTTAGCCTAACTAGTTACCTCTCATGTCATAAATCAAGAAATCAACATCACATACACTTGACTCTACTTGTAGAAAACTCGTGCGTTGAATTAGAATCAGAGATATGTACTTGCCGTACTACATTCACAAATTTATCACCACAACAAAGCTACATAATAGTAATCTACTCATATGACAGGGTAAATTCATTATGACCTGCCAAACACAATTATTTTTCACACCGCATACTACGTCATAGGAACCTCTTTCGACTCTCACCACCTAATATTTTCCTCTATGTGATTCCAATACTAGTGGAGCCAAGATCATCTCCTCTAGAGTAAAAAATTTTGTACATAACATAAACATCTCCATATAGTATTCTCTCCTTAGAAATAACTATGCTCACAACACATCACATGTCTCATAACCAAACCATCATAAATTTTCTTTTATATATATACGTCCAACTCAATTCAAATGCTAATAAATTGAAATTCATAAAAAATTACATTATAATAATATTCAAATACAATATATTAGTCAAATATAACAATACATTGTTTTCTACATAATATAACATGGATTCAATGTAGTTCAAGATGTGTTTTCAATTTATTTTCTACATATCATTGAATAAAATACTTCCATCGTTCTTATCCAGTATTCTAATATAAAACTGATAAAAGCACACAAAAATTAAAAAATTATTCAAAAATCAACAAGTTCATTTCAAGCTCAAATTAAATCAACACATAAATCCTACAAAAATACAATACAATATGTGTCACCTTCATATCTAGATCATCTAACCTAAAGTACTATTGAAAATAAAAACTAGCTTCCCTTACCTATTTAGCTAGCTCAACCTCAACTACATTGCCAACTCCACAAGACCTACAAGAAAGATGATCATATACACATAAAATTCTGATCAATTATTTGAATGTACCCTTGTGATCCTGAACTAGCAAAGACTCATCATAGCTCTAAAAATACTACATGCAACACACTTTCCCCAAAGCATAAAAAAAATTTCAAAATTGAATCAAGAAAAAGGAGTGGAGAGGAATTTACTCTAAAGAAGAACTGATCGAATAAACTTGTTTTATTCTTCATTAGGATTCCTATGACAAATTCTGATATTCAAAAGGATGAACCAATTTGTCATATTTTTAAAGAAAAGACGGAGAAAGAAAATAATAAGAGTTTTTGAGAGACCATGATTTTTTTAAAATGAAGCTTAAATAACTATCTTTTTCTATTTATAAGTTTTTTATTTAATAAAAATATTCATGCTCCATTTCAATTATACCACTTCTATTCTTAAATAAAAATAATTTTCTAGATATTTACATATCATCCCATAACTTAGATTAAAATAGTTATATTTGAGTTCAACAAAATTAGTACGAAGAATGAAGTTTTTTTTCCTATTTAATATGGTTGGATTCTCCCATAACTTTAGAACTCACAAACAATGATGAATTAAACCAAAACTCTTTTACTCGTTATTCCCCACGTTACATGGTTAATTACCTTTTGGATAAAACAAATATACAACATCATAGACATTGTTAGTGTTGTTTACCGATTGAAGTTTCATTTGGGCAAAGTAAAATTAAAATTTTGATTGATGGACAATCAAAATATGCATGTGATTAAGATCTTCATCATAAACTAAGGAATGGAATTAATACATTATATTATAACTTTCTAATATACTTTTATCGCTCTTATTAATTGCTCACTTATTTTTATTTAAATAAAAAATATTCTTAATGCGTGAAAAAATTATTAAGGTTGTTAGAAAAACATTAAATACATAATTAATTTTCTAAAATGATCATTTTCCCCTCTAAAACCTTGAATTTAGTACGCTAGTAGAATGGAGGAAATTAGATTTCACTTTTCCCTAACAAGCACTGAAAAGGAAGTATTGAATAGGTGATGCTAACTCCACAAAGTTGTTCATACAAAAACTTGGCAAAATGTTTGGTTTCTCATTAATCTGTTTTTTTTTTTTTTTACTCAAGCGACTTTGCTACCTAGTTGGTATCTTTTATAATCAAAAGGTCTTTGGTGAAAAAGTTACTATGTCCTAAGTCATTCCTTTTGTGTATCCTAAAATATCACTTCATATTTTTTTATAAGTTCTAAAATATCTATGTATAATTTTTTTTTTATAGGAATTATGAGTTTTTGCACGATAAAGAACTACGCGATTGTGAAATTTATTTCGTTGAATTGAAATCTTGCTAAATGGAGTGCATCTCTTACTTAGTTATAGTTATTGTATTTTTTTTACTATTAAATTTATGTAAGTAGTTCTTTCAATTTCATATGAGGGTCACAACCTTATGAAGTTATGATTATTCAATACTTAATCTTATAATTCTTTCATTTAAATATGTGAAGAAGTTCAACGATACAATATCACAATTGATTAATAGTAATACTTATTTCACATATTACTATTTATGTTATATTAATTTTTGTTTTGTTTTTTTTTATTAGTTACTATAGTGCATTGTTTTTTTTTATTCAAATTTAAATACAAAGTATAATACTCGATTAGTTTAATAGTCTTGGTTACATGGAAGCCTTCCCACGAGAATTATTAGTGCACTATAATCATGAAATACTTAAATTTAGACATGCCAAATTTACTAATAGCTATTAAGAGAGATTATCCTCATGCACATTATAAGATGTTTCTTAAAGAGTGTACAAAAACAATCTCATTCTTTTGTAAAAATTAGAAGCACAATATAGATGCATTGGAGTGATGAAAAGAGAAACAAAAGGCGCAATTCAAGGATAAAAGGGAAAAAAGGAGAATGGTGAAAAGTTTGAGAATAAGTTAATTTGGTGTTGGTGGCAAAATAATTGGTAACATAATCTCATTTAATGGAAAGGTGGGATGATAAGAAGAAGTGGGTCCATGATGATGAGCAAGAGGCATGGATATATAGATGAAAAGGCAAAGAGGAAGGGGTGATTGTGAATGATACTTTTTGCTTGATGGGGAACAAAAGAGAGAAAGATAAAAGAGGAGGAGGTGGAGGTGAAGGTGGCTAGAGGGTGGTGGGTGTGGTGGTTGTGTCTCATTATGCAACTTTAGACAAACATGTGATGCATTTAATTATGCCTATGCTTCTCATTTCTTGTGGTCCCTCCTCCCTTCATCTTATGCACTATTTGCTAACATAAATGTATGTCTTAACTTTCAATGTGTTTCTCTTCATGTTTAATAGACATGTCATTTGTTTGCTTTTAATTTTTGCATTCATGGTTACATTTTTTAAATCAAAGAAAAATGTTTGAGAATCAACCGAGTTCATTCATGTTTCACATGTTGGATACTTCACATCCTTTTTACCCTTCAAGACAATTCACACTTTTATAACTCCACTTAGTTCAAATCACACAAAACACAGTGGGTGGCACACAAAAATTGGCAACCCCATTTTGTGGGCCAAATTCGTAAAAGTTCACTTTATCAATTGATCCATGACTTTTTCTTCTTCCACTCCCACAACTTTTGAATGCACCTTCAAAAAATTTTAAATGATATTTTATCTTTTACAAAAAGGGCGACTTCCGGATTACTTGTTTAAAAAATATTTTGGAAAAAGTTTTTGGAATTTCAAGAACATGATTTCTCAAACAAGATTGTTAGAACATATAAAATGTTCTTAGAACAAAAACTTTTAAAACATATAAGATGTTTTCTGGTATTCAAAACAAGTTTTTTGAAAACAAACTTTCTAGAATATATAAGATACATTCTGAAATAAACTTTCCATAATACATTACTGATTGAATTTTTTTGAAACAACTCTATCTCTCTCTTCTTCTTCATCATCATCTCGAAGAGTGCACCAGTGATGGAGAACAAAGTTGTAGTCTGAGGTGCAGAGGTGACAATGACGATAAAAAACAAGGGCAGCGACTGTAACACGACACAGTGATAGAGGGTATTTTAGTCTTTTTCCTCAATATAGAGGTGATGTTAGTAATTACGATAGCACACAAAACAAAAGCCTTATCTATAATGAAAAGTGACTGCCCATTATGGGCTAACACATATTTGGCAAGAAGTTTGGAAAATGCTATTCAAACTCCCACCCTATTAAAATTATTGCATTACCCCATCCTTTATTTATTTTTTTACTTCTGCAAATTCTTTTCCTATTATTTTTTATCTCTGACATTTGATTTTCAATTTTCGTCATTTTAATAGTGTAACTTTTTTGCTGACATGATGCTATTGACATGACATTGTACTAATGTGACACATGTGCACGTTAATGTGTGATTATCTTTTTACATTTTTAATGAACTAAGCCAACAAAGCTAAAATATGAAAAACTTGAAACTTACACAATAGATAGAAAAAAACGCCAAAGTACATAAAATTACCTTAATTAAACCTTTTTTTATTAGTTTGTAAATATTAATTTTTAATTTTTTTAATATTTATTTGCCAATGAAATTATTTAGACAATATATTTAGTATAAATAGTATGAATTATATATATATATATATATATATATATATATATAATATAAAGTAAGATATTAATTCTGATTATATATTATTATTATTGAAGTTTTGAGTTGGGTAATCCCAAAACCTAAATTATTACATTTTTTAGATATTTTTTAATTAATTTTAAAGGTTAAATGTGTTTTTTTAAAATTTTTATATTATAACACGAAATTGATTTTTATTCAACTTTAAACTTTAAACTATTTACGTATTTATAACATGAAAATATTGAAATTAGTTTTTTTTATATGTAAAATGATTAAATAATTATTAATTTTTTTAAAAAATTATTAGTTTTTTTTAAAATTTATTATTGTTTTGACTATATATAAATATTTATTAGAAATAGATTAATGATGTAAAACCTTAAATTAAATCATTTTTATATAAAAAAAAATCTATTTCAATCATTTTTATATTATAAATATTTAAATATTTAAAATTTAGATATGAAAATTAATTTCGTGTTATATTAAAAATGAAAAATATATTTAACTTAAATTTAATGAATATAGTAGTTTACGACTGTGTGACAATATTAGAGGGAAAGTTATTTAAAAAAGCTAACAAGACTAACGAGAAACTGAAAGTTTAAAATTCAATAGTTGGTAGCAGTAAGGTGATAAACTAAGTTATTAAATTATAAGGTTTTGGTTAAAATTTTAACCAAGAAATATAAAATACAAAGAAATAACTTATTAAGTATTATAGCTTTAATTAATAGTTTTTCAGACTTTTAATTTTTATTCACAGATGAATCATTTTGATTTATATTTTATAATATATTATTTATCTTAGATTATATTTGAAAACCTTTTTAATTAAATTTAAAATAAAAATTCATTTTTAAGAGTAAATAGTTGATTCAGTACTATAAATATGGATAAGTAAGCATTAATATATTTTCTTTTATTTAAAATAAAAAATAATATTATTCAAAAACTTCCTTATTTTTTTAAGACTATTATTAATAATTATGTTAATTAATAATAAAGTGATTAAAAAAATATAATGTTAAACAAACTATAGCATCAATATCATGAAGTCTAATGTTATAATATAATAAAATAAATAATGCAAAAAAATAAGGGGTAAAATAAAGAGTCTAATATAAAAATATCAGAAAACTTATTCTTATATCATTATCAATATTAAAGGTAATAAAATGAAAAAATAAAATAAAATCCTACCTAACATAAAAAATTAGAATAAATCTTACCTTACATAATAAAGATTAAAAAGGAAAATATCACTAATAGTTTCAAAATGAAAGTGTAATAAATATAAAAAGCTAAAGGCGAAGACTGGTGTGTTATCAAAAAAAAAAAAAACTTTACAAACTAGTAAAAATAATTCTTTATCAAACAAACTTTTTTCACAAATAAAAAAAATTAAAAACTAACTAATGTATGATGGTTAATATATTTTATAAACTATGGTCATTTATCATTGCAGGTAAGGAATATTTTTATAAGTTTATATGACAGATTATAAAATACATGAAAAATAAATATTTTAACGTTTTATGTTAAAAAGTATATACATTATAAAATTTATTTATTTTTTATAAATAAAAAAATTATCTCTAATTTCTTTTACTTCTTCTAGCTGCTAAGTCGATTTTTTTTTTTTAAGATTTAACTTTACAATGATAAAGGTTATTAAAATTAAATTATAATTAGCTAATCATACTTTTAAATATAACAAACTTTTTTCTTCTAATATTTTATGTTGTTTTGCATGTAGATTGCTGCAAGTAACACCTCAATTTGGGATGTTACTAACATTGCAACTATTTCCAAAATAATGTGTAAAAGATTTATATAATACATACAACTAAAATCACTATTAATTTAGTCTAAGAAATCTGGTAATATTTATAATATTATATGTTTTTGTATTAAATATGATTACAAGAATCACAACAAACATACAATGGTAAGATAATAATATACAAACACATGTAAACTATCACTTTTTTTTTAATTTTTTTTTATAAAACTTTCATATTCGACATCATTATATAACTTGATATCTCAGTTATATTTATACCTCAAATAATAACAATCATTTGCCATCACACAAAAGAAGTATTATTAAAAATAAAAAAAGAAAGAAAATACAAAAAAAAAATATTGGGGAACTAAACCAAAACCCATATGTTAACAAAAACGATACATATGTAAACTATACCTATTCATAAAGAATTATAAAAACAGACTAGAAAGAAGCCTATTATACTAATGAAATGATTCTTTATGAATAAATTCTACATTAGCCAAGTTATCCGCACACACATTCCCTTCACGAAAAATATGAGTAAACCTAAACCTGATTTTGCCACAGCAATTAAGACAAGTATTCCATCGATTACGAAGCATCCACGGTACATTAGTCCCAACACTTAATGCAGCACAAACCAAGGCAGAGTACCATTCAAGCCATACACTAGTAAGCCCCATCCTTTAAGCTTCCTTCATAGCATATATAACTCTATAAAAATCAACAACCAAAGCAGTTTGAATGTCAAGAAACGCAGAGAATCCACCAATAAACTCCCCCATACTCCCACGAAAAATACCTCCACAAGTAGCAGGACTAGGATATCCCTGAGCAGCCCCATTAGTGTTAATTTTAACCCAGCCTGATGAAGTGAACTCCTATCTAGCAGGAAGAGGATGAAGAACTTTACCAATACGAGTATTAAGACCAAAAAACTTAATAACATTGAAATCCAACATATCTTTCTTCATTGAAGCTTTAGACAATTTTCTCACAAGATAAGTTAAATCTTTAATTACTGAAATAGCCCTAGAAACATCAATCTTATCCTGAAATCTAGCATAATTCCTCATACACCATATCATCCAAATAGAAAAAGTTATAACAACAAGCTTAAGAAATTTAACCAAAGGACTACCATCACTCTTAATAAAAGAAAGAAGATCATCCTTATTAGAGAATTGAGGAGTAAGAAAAATCTACCAACCCAACTCCAAATAAGCAAAGCAGTAGAACATTCAAAAGATAAATGTCGAATAGATTCCTCATGTTTTCCACAAAGCGTACACATAAAACATATATGCAAACCTTTATACTAAATATGTTGATTTGTAGGAAGTCGCCTATGAAAAAATTTCCAGAGTACTAGAGTTTTGGAAGGCAGAATAGATGAAGACCAAATGAATTCACCCCAACCATAGGGAACTCTTGGTTCCAAGAAAAAAGTCTTAGCTGATTGAAGAACGAAACGACCAAACTCATCTAGAATCCAATTAGGAATATCCTGTTCCTCCCTAATTATGATATGATTAAACAAATGGGGCATCTGCTATAAAGAAAAAGAAATATTCCAATCACAACCAATCCAAAATTGGGAGACTGTATCTGGAATGCTAGCACCATCAAATAACCCTGCAATATTTGCTAAAGAAGTAGTAGAACACCATTTATCATTCCATAAATTAATAAAAGTACCTGTATCAACATTCGAAGAAGTATTATCAAATATAGTAGAATAAAATTGCTTAATTCCAGGCCAAATAGATGAGGATCTATAAACCATTCTAAGCTCGTATTTTGATTTAAGAACCCTGACTTTCAGGAGAAAAGACCAAGGCCTGTTGCTATAAGCAAAGCTCCAAGCAAGCTTAAGAAGATATGCATTATTTTCATGATGAAGGTTAATAATCTTGAAACCTTCATTCTCAAGAGGAGAACAAATCGTAGCCCAATTAACGGTAGCTATGCCTTTTTTCAGAATATCACCAGTCCAAATAAAATTTCGACACCATTGCTCAACTTGCTTAAGAAGTTAAACAGGCCATTTATGCATATTAAAGCTATAAGCTAGAAATCTAGTAATCATCGTATTGACCAACTAAATCTGACCCATCATGCTAAGAGATTTACCTTTCCAAGATGCTAGCTTCAATTTGACTTTATCAGCCAAAAGTTGAAGAAATCAACACTTTGGAGCACCACCAAAGATAGACACTCCTAAATAAGTGAAAGGCAAACAACCATGACTACAAGAAAGAATACGTTGAATTTTGGTGACAAATCTTGCAGAATTATCCATGGTTAAAAAACTACTCTTAGAATTATTAACATATTGACCCGAAAAATCACCATATGTTTTAAGAAAAATACTTAAATTTCTAAGAGACTTATTATCTGCCCTACAGAAAACAAATATGTCATCAACATATAAAATATGAGAGGGAGTGAGATAACCTTGCGGACTAACCATATGTAGAATCTTATTATTGTTGGAACAAAGGCTTTGATGAATCAAATTTGTGAAAAATCGGTGCAAAGCTTGGTTGTTGTGATGAAGTTAGGTTTAGATGTTTTGTTTTTGTTTTAGAATTTATTTTATTCGTCCTTGATTCAGAACCTTAGCTTGAGCAACTTGTTTTAAAAGAGAAAATGTTTTTTGAAATGCTAAGTGATAAACAACCGGTTATTTTCTCATTTTAATCGATTGTTCCTCACTGGCCTGTTTGATGGGTTTTTTTAACTGTTTTATAACAGGTTTAACTGAATCAACAGGTTATTTTGAAACTTCAATCGGTTGAATTTTGAAAGTCTGTTTTGCCAATAACAGCTGGCTTTCCTAACAGATTCAAACGGGCATTTTGTGAGGTTTATAAATAGAGACTCTCTTATCTTTTGAAACACACAGGAAAAGCGAAATACATTTTGAGATACATAAAGAGTTTGCAAAAGAGAGTTTTACAGAGATCTGAAAAAGTTGTGAAATCAGTTTTGAGAAAAGTTTTGCTAAAAGTTTAAAGATTGCTCAAATAGATGAAGTTTTGATCATTACACGAATCTAGGAATGTTTAAACCAGGTGTTTTCAATTCTTTTCTTTGTTCCTGAGATTAGATTCTTTCAATTCTTGTAAGTGTGTGAAATCCTTTAAAATCAGAGGGTGTTCTGGTTTAAGGTGTGTGGTGTGTTGAAGAGAGGGTATGTGATCTTAGGTATTAAAGATCCTCTCTTGTTGTTGTTGTTATGTGTATGTAATCTGTTGTGTATTACATAGTGGAACTCAGAAGGTTTTTCTGAAGAACTAGATGTAGCTCAGGGGTTGAGTGAACCAGTATAATTGCTTTGTGTAAATCTCTCTTTCTCTGTCTTGGTTTATCTTGTTAATGTTTCTGTATTTGATATAAACAACCGGTTATATTGTTCTAGCAATCGATTATAATTCTGCTATAGCATTATTGTCAACTCTGTAATAATATCAATCGGTTATTTTGATATTATAATCGGTTAAAATTCTATCTTGTACATTGCTTATAGCTTGACTTTGCTTGTGTGCTAAGAACAATTGGTTATATCATAATATCAACATGATGGAAGAGGGCCAAGCACAAACGCACAAGAGCCAAGACAGGAGCATCCAAAGCCACACCAAGAGCGTCTAGGGCAAGAAGAGGAGCGTCTAGGGCCATGGAAGGAGCGTCTAGGGCCATGGGAAGATCGTCTAGGACCATTTACTAGGTCCATGGCCAAAAGACTACATGAAGACGTTGACCTAGCTAAGGATGGGAGAGAAAGATATTTTTACATATTACATGAAGGCCCATCGAGAGTAGCGTAGTTTTAGTTGTGGTGTAAATAGCACAAACTTGTTTCCATGAGGGTTTAACCTAGCTTTTGTTACATTTCTAGAAGCATTCCTAAAAACTAGGGTCGGCCATGAGTCCTATGTGTTGACATTTGCATTTCATTTTGAGTACATTTGCTTAGCATTAGGTTAACCTTTCTGGTCCTCCTTAGCCTATAAAAGGAGGAGCCAACCTATTATATTTGGAAGATTAAATAGAGTATTGTTATGCTGCCCAAATTGTGCCATACACTACTCATTGCCTAACACTTAGGTTTTAGTCTTCAATTCATCACTACCAAAGGGGCTAGCCGAACCTCCCCATTTCCTCACTCTTCATGCACCTTCAAGGCACCCATTCTTCCTAGGAAGGCCTTGCTCACCTCCTCCACAAGCTTCCGCATCCATCATCACCAAGGAATTTCAAAATCCAAAGAAGAGCTCACAGGAATGCTATCACAACCGGTTAATATTCTGCTGCATATTTTGAAAGCTTGATTTCATTTGGCTTCTCTGATATTTGTCTTTGTGAATTGATAAAGGAATTCATTCTTAATCAAACATTTGCGAAAAGCTTTCAAAAACAATTCACCCCCTCTTGTTTTAGCCATCAATTCTAACAATTATCCTTCACAAGTTTAGAGATACCTCTACTGAGACTTCCTCTACAAGACAGAAAAGTAAAGGAGACAAAGGATCACCTTTTCTGACACCTCTACTACAAGGAAGAAAACCCACCAAACTGCCATTTATTTTGATAAAAAGCATAGCTGAACGGAGAATTGTACTAATCCAACTGACAAACGAGGGGTGAAAACCAAAGTGTTTCAAAACTAATAAGAAGAACTTCCAACTCAGAGTGTCAAAGGCTTTATGAATATCAACTTTGTAAGCCGCATTATAAAGCATGTTAATAGCTTCAGAAGTAATACCAATACAATCCTGAATTTGTCTACCCTGCACAAACCCATATTGATTAGGAGAAATGATTCTAGCATCCACAAGTGCAAGCCTATCTGCCAATATCTTGGAAATAATCTTAAATTTGAAATTAGCAACAACAATTGGCCTGTAATCTTTAATGGATTCAACACCCTGAATCTTAGGAATAAGAGATACCACATTACTATTCATTCCAGGGAGAACCCATTTTTGTTTAAAAAACTGTTGAACAACATTGCAAACATCTGTCCAATAATTTCCCAACAAGAATGATAGAAAACACCACCAAAACCATCAGAACTAGGAGAACTATTACCATTAAGATTCAAAACAACATTCTTGATTTCCAAAAAATCGGAACATTTAATCAACATCATATTCTCCTAAAAGGAAACCAACTCAGGGATGTAAGTACCAAGAAAATCTTCCATATTGCTTGTATCCTGAACATTAGAAATAGACTCAGCATAAAGATTTTTATAAAAATCCAAAATATAATCCTCAATGTGTTTATCACTAATATAACATCACACCTTTAGTTATACGTCATTTAATTGGGTTATCTTTCTTTATCAACCTTGCTTCCTCTAATGAGACAAGTCTTCTTCGCTCAAGCAATCACACATGTTTGAGCAACACTAATTTAGAGAAAAGTGAATATATATATATATATATATATATATATATATATATATATATATATATATATATAGGTGTCCTTCTTGTTTGAGTGGTCTCTAATTGCTTAAGCGACCATCTTAAGAGAAGAGAGAGTTAATTCAATTTTTTCCTTATTGAATGCTCATTCATCACTTGAGTGTCATCTTAGTACTTAAGGGATGCTACTGGTGAAACATATGAAGCTGGTCCAAGTGCTGGAAATGCATATGAGTATGCTATGCATGCTCTTGTGGGCTATGAGCCACCCATAGATCGTGGGATTCCTATGTCACCATTTGAAAGGTTGATGATCAATTGCTTGGACAACATGGACAGTGATCAAAGGAACCACTATGAGTTTTGTGCTGCCAGGTTCCAACATCTTGATGAAAAAATTAAAGTTGTGCAGACCCTACTCTTTGAGTTCCAGTATGGCAAGGATGATTGAGTGTTTAAAGCATTAATTTATGTTATTTTCATTATGGTTTTGTTGCTTTCTTATTTTGTTTTGTGTTTATGTATCCATCAATTCTCTTAGTCTATTTGTGAAAACAAATAGGGGGATAAAATTGGTGGTTTTCTTGGTTGTAATTTCTGCTACTCTATGGTGTTTAATTCTATTAAAACTACTGCTGCCACACTCTGTTTGTTCTGGTTTTTTGCTGAACTACCACACTGTCAAAATAGGTTTAATTCTACTTATGGGTTATGCAGAAATTGGTTTTAAGTGTGCCTTATGAAATTGTTTTAAATCCTGCTGCTATACTTGCTTTGCATGTGTACAAATTCTCTTTGGCAGGATCTATCAAGTTCAAAAACTACAACACAAACAAACCAGGGATTTGTCTTCATCAAATAGGGGGAGATTGTTGAACAAGATGCATTGATGTCTCTAAATCCATGTGGAAAGCTTGAAGACCTTGCTGATGTGTGTGTGTGTTGTTTAGTTATTTGTAACTTGTTAATTCACTTCTTGAAATGATCCAAGCTCATTTCATCTTTATCTCTTTTAACAGAAGTGTTTTCTTAAAAGCTGAGAAATTTTTATTCAGTTGTTTTTCAAATCAACTAGTTGAAAAAACTGTTACTCAAGGGTTTGAGGCTAAGGCAAGTTTTCAACTTGTTGAATTATCAAAACAACCTGTTGTTTGACAGTTAGTGTTTTTCAAAATAATTTGGAAAAGTTGTGTTTATTTTGTCTTTGCTATTAAACAGAAACAACAGTTATTTTGATAAACCAACTGGTTGTTTTTATGAAAACCTTAACAGAAAAATTATTTCAATCGATTGTTTTGGAAAACAACTTGTTGTTTTTATAACATAATTTTGTTAAGTGTTTTAAACTGTTTTAAATGCTTCCAACTGCTTTTGGTTTTTGATCTAACAACTTTGACCACTTGATTGAGGTTATATAAAGGCGTTTTAACATTCTTTTGAACTTGCTAAGAAAGAGAGATTACTGAAAACGTTTTTCAAGAATTCAAAAGCTTTGGATCATCTCAAGTGTGTGGAATAGGATTGGGTTTTGTATACTTCTAAACTATAAGCTTTGTATACCCAGGTGTATTCTATTCTCTTCTCTTTGAACATTGTATTTCTGTGTGTTCTTGTATAAAGCAGTTTCAGAAAAGTGTTTATGGAAACTGTGGTGTTGCCAAAGAGTGGTGTGTGTTCTTGAGGGGTTCAAGATCATCACTCTTGGTGTGTGGTTTGTAATCTAGGTTTGATTACATAGTGAATTCTCAGTGGTTAGCTGAGGACTAGATGTAGCTCTTGGTTAATAGTGAACCAATATAAACTTCTTGTGTGATTCTCTCTATCTCTACTCTCATAAATTGTTTTAACTTTGTTTTAAATTATGCTAGTATAAACAACCGGTTGTTTCGTGAAAACAATAGGTTGATTTTTTGAAAAGAACCTTAAAATTAAAATTTTATTGAGTTGAATAGAAAATCAATAAAAAATTTTGCACCAATATTAGTACGAAACAATTGATTTTCTGTTCAACTCAATAAAATTTATGTTTTAAGGTTATTTCCAAAAAATCAACCAATCTTTTTCACGAAACAACCAGTTGTTTATACCAGCAAAATTTTAAAAAAATTAAAACTGTTTATGAGAGAGATAGAGAGAATCACACAAGATATTTATACTAGTTCACTCTTAACCAAGAGCTACATCCAATCCTCAGCTAATAACTAAGAATTCACTATGTAATCAAACCTAGATTACAAACCACACACCAAGAGTGATGATCTTGAACCCCTCAAGAATGCACACCATTCTTTGGCAACATAACAATTTCCAGAAACACTATTCTGAAACTGTCTTACACAAGAACACATAGTGATATGGGTTGATTTTAGATTGCACATTTTAAAGGTTTCATTTTGTTTAGATTTTGGATTTCGCAATTTAAAGGTGAGAATCCTAAGAAGATTCCCACTGAACACTAACTTAACCAAGTGATTAAGTAAGTGTGAAGGTTTACTTCACAAGGGCAAAGAGAAAAACACAATATTAGGTGACAATGATGAAAATTGCAGAATTCAAGATAAAGGAACAAGAACAAAACACATAAACAAGGAACAAATAAAGAGAACAAGATAAGAAGATGATGGCAAAGAAAAAGATAGGTGACGCAACAATAATAAAGAGAATGAAAGGAAAAAGGTGAAAGGATTAAAAGACTTAGGAGGCATGGAGGTGGTCAAAGCCACTTGGAGCAAATGAACTCCAAGATGAGTGGTGCAAGAGCCGCCACTTGAGATGTCACTCACTCAAGATAAGACCCATAGTTGTCACTTAGGATACTATGATAGCATTCCTATGAGCTCTTCTTTGGATTTTGAAATTCCTTGGTGATGATGGATGTGGAAGCTTGTGGAGGAGGTGAGCAAGGCCTTCCTAGGAAGCATGGGTGCCTTGAAGGTGCATGAAGAGTGAGGAAATGGGGAGGTTCGGCCAGCCCCTTTGGTAGTGATGAATTGAAGACTAAAACCTAAGTGTTAGGCAATGAGTAGTGTATGGCACAATTTGGGCAGCATAACAATACTCTATTTAATCTTCCAAATACAATAGGTTGGCTCCTCCTTTTATAGGCTAAGGAGGACCATAAAGGTTAACCTAATGCTAAGCAAATGTACTCAAAATGAAATGCAAATGTCAACACATAGGACTCATGGCCGACCCTAGTTTTTAGGAATGCTTCTAGAAATGTAACAAAAGCTAGGTTAAACCCTCATGGAAACAAGTTTGTGCTATTTACACCACAACTAAAACTAAGCTACTCTCGATGGGCCTTCATGTAATATGTACAAATATCTTTCTCTCCCATCCTTAGCTAGGTCAACGTCTTCATGTAGTCTTTTGGCCATGGACCTAGTAAATGGTCCTAGATGCTCTTCCCATGGCCCTAGACGCTCCTTCCATGGCCCTAGACGCTCCTCTTCTTGCCCTAGACGCTCTTGGTGTGGCTTTGGATGCTCTTGTCTTGGCTCTTGTGCGGTTGTGCTTGGCCCTCTTCCATCATACAGAGTACTCAGACTCACAAAATCACTCTTGCAGAGTTTTTTTTCTATTCAAATTCAACTTGTCAATACACATGGAGTAATGCACCCTATTTATAGGAATGGGTGCCTTGGTGGGCAAAAAGGGTAAGGGTAGGGTGGTAAATGTGTGAGGGGCTACCTTTAGGGTTTGACTAAGTCAAAACTGCACCCTAGGCTTGTTCTTATAGAAACTAGGTCAAATTTCCTTCCAAAAGGGTGAGAAACAAGCTAAAATGATAACTACACCCCCTATTATGCTATAGGCACCTATTCTAGCCTATCTTGCTATTTTGGACCCCCGAAGTGAGCCCAAATTATTTACAACATGTTTTTTATTTTTAAGAAGACCAGAAGAAAGAATAGTTGATGTTCTGGTCTATGTTCATTTCTTCTTCTGGTGAGGTCCGTCTGGTATTTGGTGGGGCCTTGACTTGATTGCTGAGATGACTACTCATAGTGTGAATTGTCCTTTGAGCCCTTGTTCATCTTGGTTACTTGGTTTATATCACACAAAAATACAATGTTCAAAGAGAAGAGAATAGGATACACACTGGAATCACAAAGCTATAGTTCAGAAGTATACAAAACCCAATCATATTCCACACACTTTAGATGATCCAAAGCTTTTGAATTCTTGAAAAATATTTTAAGTAATCTCTCTTTCTTAGTTAGTTCAAAAGAATGTTAAACAACCTTTATATAACCTCAATCAAGTGGTCAAAGTTGTTAAATCAAAACCCAAAAGTAGTTGGAAGCATTTAAAACATTTTAAAACACTTAACAGAATTCTATTATAAAAACAACAGATTGTTTTCCAAAAAAATCGATTGAAAGAATTTTTCTGTGAAGGATTTCATAAAAAAACCAATTATTTTATCGAAATAACCGATTGTTTTTGTTTGACAGCAAAAAGAAAATAAAGCAAAGCTTTTCCAAATCATTTTAAAAACCACTAAGTGTCAAACAACAGGTTGTTTTGATATTTCAACAGGTTGAAATTTCACAGCCTTTTAGAAAACCCGTCTTTTTAAAAAGATAAAGATTCAAATGAGCTTGGATCATTTCAAGTAGTGAATTAACATGTCAAAGACTACTAGACAACACGTACACATACATCAGCAAGGTCTTCGAGCTTTCCACACAGATTTGGAGGCATCAAAGCATCTTATTCAACAAGTTTTCAACTCATCACCCTCTTTGGTTCTTATTTGGTGATAACCGCTTTTGAGATCAATCTTGGAAAATATTGGGGACCTATGTAATTCATCAAGCATATCATCAAGTCTAGGAATTAGATGTGATGGAAGAGGCCCAAGCCTAAGCCCAAGCCCTAGTCCAAGCCCAAACCCATGTTCAAGTCCAAGACCAAGCTCAAGCCCACCAAACAGAAGATATGGGCCAATTACAAGGGCTATGGCAAGAAAAATATAAGAGGATTGGGACACTGCTATTGATGGCAGAGAGACTTTCCTCTACATGATAAAGATGCCATAAGTTTAGTGTAGAAGTAGAATTTAATTTTCTTGTCAAAATTAGAATAGGAAAATAATTGTAATTTTCTTAGAATTAATTTTGGCACCTAAAACACCAACCTAGGTTAATTTAACCAAGGCCAGTTTGGAAAGCCTAGAGAGGGTGAGCGTGAAACACTAATCACACCCCTCCCATGTGCTCTCATTTTTAGGCGCCACCTTGAGGAGAATTTCATTTTGAATTTCCCTCCACTTTCATTTGAATTTTCAGCCCTTTAAACACTATAAATAAGAGGGCTTGGCTCATGTAATTCTCAAGATTAATATACTTAGTGAATTGCTGCCAAGTTTGAGCCAATTTCACTTTTTGCCCAAAAACCTCTCAAGGTTAGGCTATTGATCTTCAATTCTCACCTTACCAAAGAGAGATGGCCTCACCACTCTCATTCCTTACCTAGCATGCATCTCCAAGGTCACCACACCACTTAGGAGGACCTTGTTCGTCTTCAATCCACAAAGCTTCCGCCAATCACCAACAATTTCACCAAACATGAAGGCACTCTTCCATCAAGATGCCTATATTTAATGGTGATATTCTTGATGGCTCTACAATCGGAACACATTCTCCACTTGCCATCTTTCTTAGGCACTGTAAGGACCTATAAATTTATTTGGAATAAAAGTGATATATTTTAAATGATTTCTGAGTATGTTATTATTTAAAATAAAAAGGACATAAAAATAGAAAATCTCATAGTGGTCAGACCTCGGACGTCGCCCAAGGTCTGGGATCAGCTGGTAGAGGTCGGTCGGTTGACCATTGTGCTAACCAAGTAGTCAGGTGCGATGACTTTATCGTGAGGTAATCACGTGGGCGTGCTTGGGCGGGGGCACGTGAATCAAGAAGGGTAAGAGAAAGGAAGGTGTAGCTTAGAAGTCGATGAGATCATCGTTTGTTGAAGAAGGCGGCGACCTCCGATTTCCCCCGTATGAAATCAGTAATCGCCTATTTTGCGCATGATCGCCGTGTGCAAAGATTTCACATGATCGCCAATCGCCTATGGTGTACATGATCGCCGAAAAGAGCACATCGCCGAGTATTCGAGAAAACTTGGCAAACACTTAGTATGTGGTCTAAATACAGAAGATGAGTGATATAGAAGATAGGTGGCATGTCTGCCACCATGAGTAGTGTGAGTCGTGATACCCAGAGTTGACCAGCACACCATGTTAATGTTGTGCCCAGAGTAGCCTGTGCATTAAGCAACTCCCTGTGTGGATAACTTAGTCGCAGGAGCTACACCGGCAGCAGAGGCACCATGCTGTTCTTTCAGGTCTCTTTGAGGAATTGAAGGTGGAAGTCTTTGGTGCCCTTGGACGTAGCATAGTGGGTTAATGAACCTTCAGCAAGGTGTGGCGATGTGACATCAGTCATCGCCGGGATGAGAGGCACATAGTCATCGCCGGGATGAGAGGCACATCAGTCATCGCCGGGATGAGAGGCACATCAGTCATCACCGGAATGAGAGGCACATCAGTCGTTGGTGGATGGTCATTGCGCGATGTCGTGTTTCACATAGATAAGGTAGGACCCAGGCTCCCAGCATGAGCGTCTTGCATGCGCGACACGTAGTCAGTGAGAGTGCTTCAGAATAGTGGCTCCAGAGAGTTGGTATGGAAAGTGACCTAGAGTTGGTGTACGCAGAACCCATGTGGCCATCCTGTTAGAGGAAACCCACACGCAAGGTTGCTCAGAGAGTGGGTAATGGCAGTGAAGGCTAAAGAGTCCTTCGACCTTAAGAGCTGAGGGAATCAGCTCATTTAGTTCCCCTTTCTCCTTTCTCCTCCACTTGAAGACGCGGCTATCCTCACGTACCAGTGCTACTACCGACGACTGCCATAGAGCACTTGGGAAGGTTCTCTGCAAGTTTCCAATCAAGCCTTAAAACATAGTTCGGGTATCCTTAAGTTCGGTGGGTTAGAGCTTGTAGTGAGATTTTACGCAAGTCCAGGTAAGGGAAGCTAGTTTTATTTTCAATGAAACCTTAAGCTAGAAGATTCTGATGTTTGGGTGACGTGATCGCCGGTTTTAATACAAATTTCGAAATCCCCTGTTTTAGTGACGAATTGAAATTGTTTGATATTGAAATGTGAACTGTATATGATTTTCAAAATTCTGAACTTGGTTTTGATTGTTGCTGTGATTTGGAACCGTCCATTTCGTGTTGTATGATGCATTGTATGTTGTGAATGTGGGATCAAGGTATAGTATTTTCAGGAAAGAAAATACCGTGTAAGATCGTGTGTAATGTGCATTGACTAGGGACTTGTCTAGAAGGAGATATCCTGACTCTCCTGAGATAATGGAATCACATAGATGAAGTTATTCAGGTGTTGAGAGTCGAAGGAGGTTCATATGAATGGGTAAGTTGTTTGAAAGATAACTAACTTGACCTGTTCTATGAATTAACCCTGTCATACTGGGAGAGTGATGATATTGAGATTTATTTATGCGTATGGCTGTGTGGATTCACAGCGACCCTGTGTGGATTAACAGTGGTGTAGTATGACAGGTGCAGATCTCTGAGTCTGAGTCAACGCACGAGTCTTCCGGAAGTAGAGTCAAGTGTCTATGTGTTGTGAGTCAGTGGAAATTCTGACGTGAGAAAGATGAATATTGAAAATTGTTGATAGACACTTGATGGTTGTGCGATATGAATGAGAAAGTGATGGATTTTATGTGGGTGTTTAAAAGCTGATTTATGTTGATTTTAAAGTTTCGTATTTCAGGTTTTTTTTTTTAATAGCTAGCTTACCCTGTGTTTTGTGTTGTGTTTCATGTTCTTAAAACTGTGATGATCATGTGTAATTTACACGGGAGCAGATGATGTTGCAGGTAGTAGAGCTCCTCAGTGAGTGGTTGGACAAGGAGATCGCCTGTTCTTATGCTGTATTTTGTTTTATTTTGAAACACTGGATGGTTATGTATTAAAATTCCCTAGAGAAGGGATATTATTTTGAAATACAATGTATGGGATGGATGTATTTTATTATATATACATATGCTAATTTTGATATTATTGTTTTATGTTTATTTTATGATATAAATATGAATAAGATTTTAGGGGCGTTACAGGCACCAACAAAACAGATACAACACGAGGACTTAGGATCTTTTGGACCCAACCCTTCTCCAACAAATCTTGAACCTGGGATTCGATCTCCTTAGTCTTGTATACCGGTTTATTTGTTAGAAAATTTCCTAGTACTAAGTCAATTTAATGTTCTATACCTCTGAAAGGTGGAAGTCCAATTGGTCCTTCCTTGGGGAATACATCACCGAATTCTTTTATAAGACTCTTGACTTTAGGAGGTAGAACACTAGATTATGAAAGTGTGGCAGTGCATATAAGTGCTCCTTTACAAAGAAGAAGACCTGAAGGTTGTTCAGATAGAAGTATGTTTTTAACTTCATTTATTTCAAGATTTTGTTCTATCTGAATGACCTTGTGGGAAGGAGCACTCTTTTCCCACGCCTTAGCATTGTCCCTAAGGACTATCACTTGATTTTTGATTTTTTTTTCTCATTCTCTCTTTTCATTTTCATTTGTACTTGGTCCTTTACTACTTATGAAGGTGTTAAAGGATAAAGTAAATTTTTTTTCTCCTTATGAGTAAAAGTAATCTCGTTGGTAAGACCATCATGGGTGGTTTTCTTATTAAATTGTCATGGTCTTCCCAATAAGACGTTGCAGACTTCCATGGGTACTATATCACATAAAACATTATCTTTATAGTTCCCCACAAAAAGGATGACTTTTACCTGCTTATCTACAGTTAAATCCCCATCTTCATTCAGTCATTGTAATTTACAAGGTTTGGGATGGGGTATAACTTGTAGATCAAGCTTCTCAACTAACCTAGTGCTACAACAATTGCAGCAAGAGCTACTATCCACAATGAAAGAACAAGTATTTCTTAAAATTTTACATCTTGTATGTAAGATGTTCTCTCTTTGTGTTTCATGCTTCATGCTAGGTTGATTGTCGAGGATTCTTCTAATAATTAATAATTTCCCCTCACAAGGATATGCCCTGATGTGAGTTGATTTTAGATTGATTCGTTTAGGTGGAACTTTTGAAATTAAGATTGAGATTAATTAGCAATTTAAGGTGAGAAACCTAACGAAAATCCCCACTAGACATTAACTTAACAAGTGTTAAGTAGATGTGAAGGTTCATTTCCATAAGGCCAAAAGGAATAACACAATTAATGGTGAAGATGATGACAAATATGGCGCGGAATTTAAGCATGGAAAGTAATGGAAAAGATCATGACCGAATTGAAACAAGACAACCAAAAGAAGAACATATTTATGAATTGAAATGGAATGGAAATAGATGAGTGAAAGGAAACTTAGGAGAATGAAGCTAGAGAAGTGATCACACCATTTGGATGGTGGTTTGCTCCAAGATGAGTGAGGAATGCTACCACTTGAGAGCTCTCTAAATCTCACAAGATAAGACAATGGTGTAAGGAGACAATGCTCACAATACTCTAACACAATTTGTGTATAGTAACTTTACTCTTAATTCAACTTGAAAAATACACTAGGTAGGCCTCCTATTTATAGGCGAAGGAGCCTTGGAGAACAAGCTAAAGGGGTAGGATGGGAAAAGGGAAAAAATGGGCAGCCTTAGGGTTTGACTAAGTCAATTCCGCATCCTAGGCTTTTCCTTCTAGAAACTAGGTCAAAATGCCTTTAAATGGGCTGGGAACAAGCTAAAATGCTACTCATACCCCCTATTATACTAAAGGTACCTTATTCTAGCCTATATTTGCTATTTGGACCCCCAAAGTGAGCCTGATTATTTACATCATTTTCTACTCATTATGAAGACTAGCAGAAAGAACTTTAAATGCTCTGGTCTTTCTCCAATTCTCCCTTTGGTGAGGTCTCTACTTTGTGATGACTTCTCTTTGTGTACTTAGGATCCTTGGTCATCATCTTGTGGGCTTGGTTTGCATCATGTCCCCCAGGTTAGAGAGAATTTGACCACGAATTCAGAACTCCTGCATATAACATAGTTAGTTGGCTCACATATAAAATAGGACAAGAAGGGAGAGGTGAACTTGACTTATATTTGTGAAGCTTGGGGAGTTCAAAAGGACAAGCTCTTCTATCAAGCCATCTTGGAAAAGAATATTTGGGGATGAAAGTGTTTGGTGAGAAAAAGCCTTTCAAAAGGGAAGAACCCTTAGGAGGTGTGTGATGTTCATCCCAAAATGTTCTTGACCAAGATGTCAAGTAAGGAGAGTTATTTGGTAATGAAAAAGATAAAGAAGAATGACACCTTGGAGGTGCAGGTGGAAGCATGGCACGAGTCAACATGATTGATTTAGTTGCATAGGATGAGACTTTGTGACTCGATTTATTTTTTCTTTCTTTTTCTTTTTCATTTTCTCTTTTCTTTTTCATTTTTATTTGGTCGTCATGGACCGCTCTTGGAGAAAGAGATTTCAAGGTGATCTTATGCCCATGGAAGGTAAAAGAAATGTTGTTGGTAAGGCCATCATGTAAAGTTTTTCTATCAAATTGCCATGGCCTACCTAAAAGAATATGAGTAGCTTCCATAGGGACAACATCACACAAAACCTCATCTTTGTATTTTCCAATTGAGAAGGCAATGAGGACTTGTTTATTTACAACGATTTCCCCTTTGTTACTTAACCATTGGAGTTTGTAAGGCTTGGTATGAGAGATGGTGAATAACCCAAGCTTTTCCACTACTCTTGTACTAGCCCCATTGGTGCAACTCCCTCCATCTATGATTAAGAAACACAAATTTTTATTGATAAGGTACCTTGTGTGAAAGATGTTTTCCCTTTGACTTTCATCAAAAGGTGTTTGAATTTGACCAAGCAAGCGCCTTATCACTAACAAGTCTCCTTGACATGGTATCTCACATTCTTCCTCACTTTGGCTAGTTTAAGGGGGAGGGGATTTAGATCGTTGAGAACTATGGTCACTCATGACAACCCCCTTTTTAACCATCATAGTGCGTTTAGAAGGAAAATGAGATGCAATGTGCCCAAAATCTAAGCATTTTAAAACATTTTTTATTAGAGGTCTTGGTAGGGGATTTTGGGGTTGAAGTTGAGGATTTAGAATCTCTAGGTTTGGAAGTGGACTTCTTTACAAAATTGGAAGTAAAAGTCTTAGAAGAAAATTTGTTTGTATTTTTCCAAGATGATTGGTAGTAGCCATCATTATGAGTAGTTTTGGAAAAGGTTTTCTTTGAAAATTGTGATTCAACCTTGATGGCAAGGTGAACCAATTTTTTTAAAGATGAGTACTCATATAATTCTACCACATCTTGAATTTCCCTTCTCAAGCCACTTACAAACCTAGCCATTTTGGACTCCTCACTTTCATGCATGTCAACTTTAGTTAAAGTTGTTTCAAGTTCTTTAAAATAAGCATCCACACTTTGTGTGCCTTGGTGAAGCCGTTGGAGCTTCAACAAGAGATCGTTCCTATAGTGTGGAGGCACAAATCTAGCGCGCATGCATAATTTCAAATCCGCCCAAGAGACCACGACTGGCCTCTTGTTTAAACCAATGTCCATGAGAGTTTTGTGCCACCATTGCATGGCATAGTCCAGAACTTCTAAGGAGGCTAACTTAACTCTTTGGTCATCTTGGACCTCATGTACATCAAAAATTTGTTCTACTTTAGCCTCCCATCCTAGATACACATCGAGATTGTTAGAATTGATGGCTTAAAACAAGAGGGGGGGTGAATTATTTTCGGAAGCTTTTTACAAATACTTGATTAAGAATGAATCTTTATCAAACAAACACAAATAAGCAATTAGAGAAGTAATTAAAAAATGAACACAAAAACTGTTACAGAATTATAACTGGTTAAAATTTCGTTTTAATTGGTTGTTCTTATGACAACAGAAGCAATTTGTATCAAACAGTTTCAATTAAAGGAAGAGATAGAGAGATATGAACGCAAGGGGTTATACTAGTTCACGCACACAAGGAGCTACATCCAATTCTCAGAAAACTATCTGAGTTACACTAGAAGTCACCCATATTACAACAACACACACACACACCAAAGAAGGGATCTTGACTCACACAAGAACTCCCACTTCTCTTGGCTTAACCACACCACAGATCAGAACAATCCTCTGACTCTATGAACCACAACACGTTATAGATTTATCAAACAATACAAGAACTATACAAGGATAGAAAAGACCTGAAGATTCACAGCAGGAAATCCTAAGACAGATATTGGAAAACTCAGCAAAGCTTGAAAGCAATCTTGCTCTTCTAAAAACTTCTTTCAAAAACTTGTATCTCTCTTTGATCTCAAAAATCTCTGTCTTAATTCTCTGTAATTCTTAATTTCCTTTTGAAAGATGGGCTATATTTATAGCACTTGAAAACTAGCCGTTTAAGGCCCTTTGAATCAGCTAAAACAGTTTGAAAACAATTAAAACGGTTTTTCAAAAAGCTGTTATGGAGACATCCATTTAACCGGTTAAAACCACGAAATAATCGGTTAAATATGTCAAGCTGCTACTTAACAGACTCACAAGGCAAATTCAAAAACCTTGTGCTAGCCAAGTAACAAACAACCAGTTATCTCAAAGATAGAATCGGTTGTTCTTCCTTTGCTTTTAAAAACACTTTGTTTCTTTTCAAAATAGATTAATCAAGCAATGTTGAGATTTAGGATCTGACTTTAACAAAGATTCTAAACAATCCTATTCTATACTCAACATAAAAAGCTTCAGATTCTTCAAGCTCTCAGAGGATTTTAAAACATTAAAGCTTCCCTTGATCAACAGAGATCACCTTCTCCACTAAAACTAGGAATTTTTACAAATGGTAAATAAGGCTTTGCCACATTTCGGCGCTTATATTCAAAATGATGCGTCCTCCATTCATCTTCTTCTTCATGGCCACCATAGGTTTGGTAACTTCTTGATTCATTCCTTTGATGATGTCTTCTTCCTCGGTGGGGTCTTTCATAGGCCAATTCTAGCCTTTGGAGTCTTTCCTCTATTTGCCTCATCTCTTCCTCTTTTTGTGCAATGGTGTGCTTAGCCTCCTTCAATTCTCCAATAAGGAAAGCCTTTTGAGGAGAATGGGGCTTAGATGATTCACCACTTGAAAGATAATCCATAACAACAAAAAAGACAAAGAGCAAACAATTAAAGAAAACAAGTTAGTAAGAAAGGAAAGCTTGCGGCAATTTGAAGAAAAAACACTCAACCACTCAAAGAAAATTTTCTTCCCATAACCAAAGGTCTTTCTTATGGATGAAAATTCTCAAGTGATAGAGGTCAAAGCCTTCAACACTCAAGCTAAAGCAAAAACACCACAAAACTTGAGGAAAAGAAGAAAAGACAAGCAAGAAAAGGTGTAAACAAGAAAGAGCTAAATCAAAGTTGGAAAAGAGATTATGAAAAAACTTAAGAAAGGAAGACAAGCAAGAAAAAGCATAAAAGAAGACTCAAATAAACTTACTAAACTTTTAACGAAGAAATTTTATGTTTTCTTTAGAACTTGTAAAATCAAAAGGATAAAAAATTCCACAAAATTGACAACAATTTGCCAATCAAGTTGAATCCAAGTTTGGAAAAGGAATTTTATGTGCACATGAAAGATGTAGGTGCTGTTTTAAATTGTTTGCGGTTTATGTGGTTGCTGTTTTTTTTATTTTTTATACTAAATGGAAATATGGAAAGAAAGAAGCATAGGAGGCATCATGAACAATTTTGAAGAACATTCAATTTGCACACAGATTATGGTGGTGGATTCAATATAATTGAACACTTTTGGAACTTGAAATCAACTCTTACTAAAACAAGTTTCTAAATACTTTGCAAACTTTCAAAATTAAAAGCAAGTAAGTAGAATCAAAATAAGGACACCTAAAACAGTAATAAACATAAGGCTCAAAGTAAAAGGCAAGATCAAAGAAAGACATAACAAGAAACATATTCAAAACAAACAATGCTATGAATATATAAAAAGGCCGAAAAAAATTATGCAAGGAATTAAGGTGCTGGAAAATTAAAAGTAGGAAAATAATGACAAGAAAGTAAAGGTACTTGAATTTAAAGACAAGAATTAAAGGTGCTAGAATTTAAATTGCTTGAAAGTAAAGTGCCAAATCAACTCAAAAAGATAAACAAAACCATAGCTCTGAATACCACATGATGTGAGTTGATTTTATGATTGTTCATTTTTATGGTGACACTTTGCTTAGGATTGGATTTTATGAGACAAGTATGGTCAGAACCTAAGGAAAATCCCCACTAGACATTAACTTAACAAGTGTTAAGTAGATGTGAAGGTTCATTTACATAAGACCAAAAGGAAAAGCACAATTAATGGTGAAGATGATGAAAAATATGGGGTGGAATTTAAGCATGGAAAGTAATGGCAAAGATCATGACCGAATTTAAACAAGACAACCAAATGAAGAACGTATTTATGAATTGAAATGGAATGGAAATAGATTAGTGAAATGAAACTTAGGAGAATGAAGCTAGAGAAGTGATCACACCACTTGGATGGTGGTTTGCTCCAAGATGAGTGAGGAATGCCGCCACTTGAGAGCTCTCTAAATCTCACAAGATAAGACAATGGTGTAAGGAGACAATGCTCACAATACTCTAACACAATTTGTGTATAGTAACTTTACTCTTAATTCAACTTAAAATAAACTAGGTAGGCCTCCTATTTATAGGTGAAGGAGCCTTGGAGAACAAGCTAAAGGGGTAGGATGGGAAAAGGGAAAAAATGGGCAGCCTTAGGGTTTGACTAAGTCAATTCCGCATCCTAGGCTTGTCCTTCTAGAAACTAGGTCAAAATGCCTTCAAATGGGCTAGGAACAAGTTAAAATGCTACCCACACCCCCTATTATACTAAAGGTACCTTATTCTAGCCTATATGTGCTATTTGGACCCCCAAAGTGAGCCCAATTATTTACAACATTTTCTACTCATTAAGAAGACTAGCAGAAAGAACTTTAGATGCTCTGGTCTTCATCCAATTCTCCCTCTGGTGAGGTCTCTACTTTGTGATGACTTCTCTTTGTGTACTTTAGCATCCTTGGTGATCATCTTGTGGGCTTGGTTTGCATCATGCCCCTTCACTCTTTTCTTTTTCTTCTCCCTCACTAGACTCATCTTCTTGGCTGCTATATTCATCTTTGCCTTTAGGATCATGGTTCTCCCTATTTGGACATTGGGATGATATATGACCTCTACCAAGACATTTGAAGCATTATATATCTTTAGTTTGGGTGTGTGATGTGGACACATATTTTCCTATTTCTAGGCTTTTGGGAGTTTCTAATTTGGATTTATCTTTAGATAAACTATCCTCCTTTTCTTTCTTATACTCCTTATTGGGATAGGAGCTAGAGTAAGAACTCTCCTTGCAACTTGATCCTTTTCTTAAAATTTGTTATTCAACTTTTATGCAAAGTTGGATTAAGTTATTCAAGTCCCTGTAGGGAAAAAGTTCTACTCTGTCTCTCATCTCAAGACTAAGTCCACTAAGGAACCTAGAAATGGTGGTGGTTTCTTCTTTCCTAATAGATGCTCTCATCATGTAGAGCTCCATCTTTTACGTATACTCCTCTACACTCGTATTCTTTTGTTGGAGTCTTTAGAGCTTGTCCATCAACTTCTTATTGTAATATGAGGGAATATGGCGGTGTTTCAAGGCTCCTTTAAGGTCATTCCAATAGGTAATGGGAGGGTCCTTGTGGAGACGTCTCTCTCTCTAGGGCAGTCCATAAATACATTGTGTTGGATTGAAAGCTTAAGATAGCTAGGGGTACCTTCCTTTCCTCACTCACTTTATTGCAGGCAAAAATTTGCTATACTTTCATTTCCCAGTCTAAATATACACCTCAAAATTTTCCTTACCATAAAAGTAAGGTAGATCTACCCTAGTCTCAATTTGTTGGCTTTCTCTTGTAGTTCTTCTAGGTATTGGTTGGTAATAATCATTAATTCTAAGAATCTCTTCCTCGGCATGAGAGTCACTTCACGTAGAACTAGATGCATGAGATTTTTTAAATTTTTTTATGTATTCATCTTTTTCTCTAACAAGTTTCACCTCTTCATCTAAGATTGCAAGATGATAATCTCTTTCTTTCTTTTCTTCAATATCTTGATTCTCATGTTGTAATTGTCTTAGCGTAAGTGATTGTATATCTCTAGCCATTTGTTTCGAAAGAGATTTAGTATAGCTCAAATCAATTTCACAAAGATTGGAAGTATGTTTAGACATGTTAAAGTTTTTGTTAGAAGTAATTTCCAAAGAGAAAAATAGGCTTAGTGAAGTAGGTAATTTCCTAGGAAAGGTGGATCACTAGGATCTCTTAAGTACCAAGCCTTTCCTAGCTAGAGACCATCCCACAACACTTCACAAACCTTTCTCTAAGAAACTTACTCAAACCAAAATCAAAGATGAAAACACTTAAGCAAAAACAAGATATGCAAAGCCATAAAGCAATTGAAATCTTCCAAACTAGAAAGCTTTAAAGTTAGACGGTGTCCTGGGTGAGGCTTCTTGGCACCTTAGACCTTGGAGACACACTCACTGAACTAAAACAAAAACTAATCTAATAACTAAACAATTTTAACAAATTACAACTTAAAAGAAATACAATGAAAATTAGGTCAACAAATTTATGCACAAAATTTAAATTGCCTATTCTATGCACTTGAAAATTGTTGCTCCTTTTGCTTTGTATTTTGTGTAACTTTTTAGGTTGTTGCTCCTTTGCTTTACCTTTTTAGGATACTCAATCTAAGGTTTTCTATATTTACCTTTTTAGTGATGTATCTTACAACAAAATTTTTCAGCTCCACAACTCACCAAAGCAATTAGGTCACTTCCACACAATAGAGGTCAAACAATTTAAAAGTAACAAAAGCTCAATTTAAAATAAGGACAACTTCAAATGGAGTTTATCATAGACATGAATTCAAAGATTAGACAAGAAATTGACAAGCAAAAAATTAAACGTTCACAAGAAAGGATAGCACACAAATGGAATCTTAAAGAAAGGAACTAGAGTAGATGAAGAAAACCAAAAACATACTACAAAATTTTTGTGTAAGCAATTTTTCTCAACTTGTCGAATTTATGTTGATCAAGATATTTGAAATTTTAATCACTAAAAATTCAATCTTTAAACTAAATATTAGTGCTGGAAATTCACAGAAACAGTGCGCCAAATAGTTGCAATAATATTTTCAATTTTGCTGCTCAATTCAAAATTTTCAGAGCCAAATTTTTTTACACTCTGTCCATTTTTCATTTACCATTTTCTTTTAATTTTTAATTTTGATGTAATTCTTTTTTTTTTCACTTTTTCTTAATACATCAAGATACTCAAATCTAGAATTTCATAATTTTTCACTGCACTGGGCGGGAGTTCAGCTCTCGGTTGTGGACTTGTGATAGCTCAGTTCTCCAGCAAGGTCGAGGTCAGCTCGACTGTTAGGCTTGGGTAAAGGTCGTATGATTGGATCGATTTAAGCGATACGCCCAAAACGCATAGTAAGCTTACCGCATGAAAGGACCCATTATACGTGCTTATAGATAAGTGCAAGTAGTTATGTGTGTGTTTGTTATTATTACGTACCAATATTTTCTGTTGCATGTTTGTTACATGTTAATACCTGTTGATAGTTGTTGTTAGCCCTAAAAAGATAGGGACGTGCATTTATAACAGAATGTTGGCCTGCGATTTAGCACCTGAAGATCATTGGTGCTCGTGGCAGGTGGTTTTTCTGTTAGAGATAAAAGATTAATGTGCTTATTTTCAGTTAAGATTTGCTTCTCTCAAGTGAGAGTTGTTGCAAGTGCGGTTATAAAAGGGGCCTAAGACCCCAGATGAAGGTACGCTATTTTTGCACATTAAACTAAGAATTAATTGTTTTTGTGAGCCTTTATTGACTTGAGTGTCGGTGTATAATCAACAGGTAGGGTGCCTTCTGTCACAACGGAGCCACGTTCCAGTATGAAGGAGAGGCATGAGTCAATCCCCAGTTGAGGCAGATCCAAGAGGAGGCGTTCAATCTAGTCAACCGGCGGGAGAGTCAATCGACAAGAACATTCACCAACTCATCAAATTGTAATGAACTTTGGCCTTTAACGCCAGCTATTGTTACAAGGTCATGCCCTTTGGCCTTAAAAATGCTGATGCCACTTACCAATGGTTGATGGACAGAATTCTCACCCCCTTGCTCGAGTGAAACATGCAAGCGTATGTGGATGACATGGTCATCACCTCTAAGGAGAAAAAGCAGCACGTGAATGACCTAGAGGAACTGTTCGTGACGATAGGCAAGTACAATCTGATGCTAAACCCTGAGAAATATGTATTCGGGGTAGAGGCAGGAAAGTTCCTTGGATTCTTGTTGACCGAAAGGGGCATAGAAGCTAACCCTGATAAGGTTGTCGCTATCATAAGGATGAGGAGCCCTGCCACCATCAAAGAGGTCCAACAACTAATTGGACGGATGGCAGCCCTCTCTCGCTTCCTATTAGCCAGTGGAGACAAGGGTTACCCGTATTTCCAGTGCTTAAAGAAGAACAATCGCTTTGTGTGGACTTTGGAGTGCGAAAGAGCTTTCGACAGGTTGAAAGAGTATTTAGCCAGCCCTCCTATCCTCGGTTAGCCAATGTCAGGGGTTCCTCTCCGCCTATATTTTTCCATCACAGATCAAGCAATTAGCTCGGTGATAGTACAAGACCAGGATCAAGTCCAGAAGCCAATTTACTTCGTTAGCAAGGTGTTGTAGGGACCAGAGAAACATTACCAAGCAATTGAAAAAGCTGCCTTGGCAATAGTGTTTACAGCTAGAAGGGTACGACATTATTTCCAGAGCTTCACCGTGGTAGTGATGACTGATCTGCCCATCCGTAAGATTTTGCAGAAACCTGATATTGCAGGACAGATGGTCAAGTGGTTGGTAGAACTTTTCAAGTTCGATATCCAATATAAGCTGCGAGGGCCAATCAAAGGGCAGGTATATGCTGACTTCATGATTGAGTTGGTGTTTGAAGGTCCTCTGATTGTAGAGCCTCCAGCCACACACAACCACACAATAAGGAGGATGAAGACCTAAAGGTTGTTTATGAATTTATTTGCAAATATGGGTCTAATTGGGATTTTGTTTCTTTTTGTAGGCCCAATTAAGAGGAGAACTCTAGGGTGAAGGAATGTACAATCATATCCAAGAAGACCTCCAAGTCATCAAAACATAAACTAAAGCTTTGGTCAGAAGATCTCAAGAAGACTGAGTTCTTGCTGACTAGTCAACATTATTTTTGGGCCAAGCTTTAGCTTAAATAAATTGTATAAAGTTGTTTAGTATTTCATTGGCCATGTATTGGGCCTAGTAGCATAAAATAGTTAGACCAAATATTTGGGCCAAGTAGCATAGGTTTTTGGGCTTGTATTTGGGCCAATACTAAAATATGACTAGTTAGGGTTAAAAGTGACTAGTTAGGGTAACAATTGGGCTTCTTTGAGCCCAATGTAACCCTAAAACGTCTAGGGTATTTTGGAGGACGAAAATCACCTTGGCATGGAGCACATGGACGTCCACATGGCAACCTAGGAATGGAGAGGATTTAGCATGGAAGGTGTGAGCTAAACATGGAAAGCATGACTCCACATGGCACCTTCTCATTGGAGAGTTTTATTTTGAATTTTCAAATTTTGGCTCTCTCCTATATAAGGACATGCTTGGTTCATGAATTTAGAAGATTAATGAATGAGTGAAATTGCTGCCAAGTTGCTAACCCAATTCTCACTCTTGTCTTTGCCTCTTTAGGATAGACACTTTAGTCTTCAATTCTCCACCTAGCTCAAGTGATTAGGCCTCAGCTATCACTCTCCATACTTAGCATGCACCTTCAAGGAAACCACAAGCTCTAAGTGAGCTCCTTGCATGCCTCATCCATTAGCTTCCGCCACCATCAAATTCAAATTCCAATTCGGCATGAAGGCACAATCCATCATTTGGTATCCAGAGCCATGATTCTTCAAGAGCTAAGTGTACCTTCTTCTCTTCATTTTAATTTTGTGTTGTTCTTGATTTCGTGTTGTTCATCAATTCCTTAATTGTCTTGCTATTATTAATTTTGTTTTTGAATTGGTGTTGCTTTTTGGAAATTCCAATCGGTGCATCTTGTTCAATTGTTCTTGAACAATTCGTGTGCAAAACTTGATTAGGATTCCATGGAGTATTTTGTGTTGTTGTTTTGTTTTTGCTTTATTTGAGTCTTTCTTAATGTTTTAATCGGTTCATATTGTTTGTGTTTGAGTCATTTTGATTTTTGAATCCAATTCAGTTTTTTCAAGTCATGTTTCTCCTAAAATTGTCAACAATTCTATGTAGTACTTTTATTGATAATTTTGGTTGTTTGATTTCAAATTGAGTGCAGTTTTATAATTCTGTTTTTGAACCTTTGGTGCATTTTAATTTTTATATTTGAGTTCATGCTTGTGTGCTAGATTCATACAAGTTCCTATACCTCAATTCCATTGTGTCTTTGAAGTTTCTTAATGTTGTTTTTAATTCCATAATAGGTTTCCTCTGTTTCATTGAATTTGTGCTGGCTGAAAACGTTTGTGGAAATTAATTTCGTTGGAGAAAAATTTTGAAATTCTGGATTTGAGTAGTTTGAAGTATTAGAAAAAAGTGAAAAAAAAAGTGAAGCAAAATTCAAAATACAAAAAAAAAAATGATAAATGAAATACATCCAGTGTGTAATTTTGGCGCTGAAAAAAAACAGTGAAGAGACAGTAATTTTGAAAAATTTATCAGAATTATTTGGCGCATTATTTTGGTGTCATTCTAGTGCCAAATCTGAGTTAAGATCTTTCAATTTCTGTGGTTTAAATTTAAAATTCAAATTTGAATTATCCAGCTTAGCATAATTTGTTTAAGTCATGCATTTTACACCTCAAATTTTTAGTAGTGTTGTTTTTGGTTTTCTTAATCCAAATTTAGTGTCATTCTTTAGGTTCAATTTGTGTGCCACCTTTTATTGAGTACCTTATTTTGTTTGCTTGTCATTTTAATTCAATATCTTTCAAGTTTTGTCATATATATATATATATATATATATCAATTCCTTTGCTGTGGTTCAATTTTAAATTGAGCTTTTGTTGCTTTAAAACTTTGTTTGACCTCTTTCTTGGTGGAAGTAATTCAAAAAAGTGCCTTGGTGAGTTTGGAGCTAACGTCTTTGGTGAGAACCATATCACTCAAATAGGTGCAGATTTGAATACTCAAAGTTGAATATCCTCAAGAGGTTTAGCAAGGGAACATCAACAAGCTTGTACAAAATATACACAAAGAGGGAGTGCAAAAAGGAGTGTATAGACTAGGATTCTAAATTTTTGGTGCTTCAAAATTTGTTGATTCAATTTTCATTGTATTTTCTTTGAGTTGTATCTTGTTAAGCCTTGAACAATTAGTGGATTAATGGCGCAATTAGGTGGTGAGTGTGTCTTTGAGGTTCTAAGTGCCAAGAAGCCTCACCATTAGGATTTCGACTAGTTCTTAAAGCTTTCTAGTTCGAAATATTTTCAATTGTGTTTAAATGTTTTTGCATTCTTGTTTTCTTGCATAAAATTGTGTTTTCATTCTTGATTGTGCTCTAAGTGAGTTACTTAGAGAAAGGTTTGTGAAAATCTTGGAGGATAGAATCTGACAAAGGAAAGGCTTGGTACTTAAGTGATCCAAGTGATCCACCTCCTTTCTTGGGAATCTACCTACATTACTCCATCTATCATTCTTGTGATAAATTGCTTTTAACACATAACTTTAAACATGTCTTCTCATTCTCCTAGTTCAAGTGAAAATGATAGAAAGTCTATTAAATCTCTTTTGAAACATTTAGCTGAAGACTTTCAATCACTTTCACATAGACAATTGCAACATAAGGCCCAAATCCTAGAAGATAAAAAAGAAAGGGATGCTCATCTTTCTTTATTGGAGGAAGAGTTGAAAATGGTTATAGAAAAGGATGAATCCATCAAAAAGATGAAAAGAACTTCTCATGCATCTAACTCTAGGTTGAGTGATTCTTTTGTGGAAGAGAGTCTTAGAATAAATGAATACTATCAATGTAAGGACCTGTAAAATTAAATTGGAATAAAAAGGGATATATTTTAAATGAATTCTAAGTATGTTTTTATTTAAAATAAAAAGGAAGGAAAGTGTAGCTTAGAAAACTATAAGATTTCCTGGTTAGTACATAATCGCCGGTCGCCTACTACGCATGATCGCCAGGGCGCAGGGCATGCAGGCATCGCCAGGGCGCGAGGCATGTGGACGTTGCCAGGGCGCGAGAGGCATGCGGGCAACGCTGGGGCGCGAGGGGCATGCGGGCGTCGTCGGGGCGCGAGGCATGCAGGCATCGCCAGGGCGCGAGAGGCATGCGGGCATCGCCAGGGATAGACATCGGTCGTCTCCCAGAGAGAGACATCGGTCGTCTTCCACGGAGAGACATCGGTCATTTGCCAGTATGAGACCTCAGTGGATAGTCATCGTGCGAGCGGTCATCGGTGGAAGGTTATCGCGCGATGTCGAGTTTCACACAGTTAAGGTGGGACCCAGACTCCCAGCATGGCACGTCCTGCACGCGCGCCACGTGGACAAAAAGGGTGGTTCAGAATAGTGACATCAGAAGGTTGGCATGCGCAAGAGACACTCGCGGTCGTACTGTTCAGGGAAGTGGTTGGCATGCACAAGAAGACAACCATGGCCGTACTATTCAGTGAAACGTACACTCTGGCTTTCTTGCAGAGGGGGTGGTGGCAGCAACATGCGTGGACTAGTAGGCTTGGATTCAAAAACCCACTGCGAGGAGGCAAAGAACGTTACAGAGACTCAAGAGTGAAAGAGTGAGTGCATCTTCATTCCTCTCTTTTCTCTCCTTCGCGCTGCGATTCAGGCTTCCTCAAGCACCAGTACGACCCGCGACGACTGCCCTTCGAGCACTTGGGAGGTTCTCTGCAAGTTCTACAAACCAGACGCTGAAAACAGAGTGAAAGCATCTTAAAGCTTCGTTGGGTTTCGGAGCTCTTAGAGTTTTGCGCTAGTCCAGGTAAGGGAAGCTAGCCTTATTTCCAACGAAAATCCTTATATTCGATGATTGAGATGATGGGGGCGACGTGGTCGCCGGTTTTTCAACTGTTATTGTATAATCCTCTGTTTTTGAACGAGATCGCCGAATTTGGCGTTATTTTTCGAACCCTACTGTTTTTGGTGTTGTTTGAAACTGTTAGAGATTAAAATGTGAAACGTATGTGATATTCGAAAATCTGAACCTTTTAAATGACTGTTACTGTGATTTGAATCATTCATTTGAGTGGTATGATGTTTTGAATGTTGTGGATGTGGGATCAAGGCATAGTATTTTCAGGAAAGAAAATACCGTGTAAGATCGTATAGGATGTGCATTGATCGGTGATTTCTATAATGAGACATCCTGACTCTGCTGAAATAATGGAATCACATAGAGGAAGTTATTCAGTTGGTGAGAGTCGAAGGAGGTTCATATGAATGGGTGAGTCGTGTGAAAAAGAACGAGCTCGGCCTGTTATATGGATTAACCCTGTCATACTGTGAGAGTGATGAAATTGAGATCGAGATTGTGTTGATGCGCATAGCTGTGGAAACATTACAGCAGTTTAGTATGACAGGTGCAGATCTCTGAGTCTAGTCAATGCACGAGTCTTCCGGAAGTAGTGTCAAGTGTCTTGTGTGATGAGTCAGTGGAAGTCTGACGTGAGAAATGAGAAACATTGAATTGGTAGACACTTGATGTATTATGTGAAATAGAACAACTCTTGAGAATATTGTGAAATATGTGTTTAGTTGATGGTTTACGTGGGTATCTTGAATTTGTTTTACCTTGATTTTAAAGTTCATATCTAAACTCTCTTTCAAATATCTGGCTTACCCTGTGATTTTTGGTGTTGTGTTTGGCTTTTCTTAAACCTGTGATGATCATGTATAATTTACACGGGAGCAGATGATGTTGCAGGAAGTAGAGCTCCGCTGTGAGTGGTCGCGGGAAAGAGATTGCCTGTTCCTTTTCTGTTAGGCGATCACCCTTCTTCTGTTTTCTGATAGGAGATCGCCGTTCTCTGATAGGAGATCGCCGTTCTCTGATAGGAGATCGTCGTTCTCTGATAGGAGATTGCCTGTCTTTCTATTTTAATGTAATTTTGTTTACGTTTTTTTGGAAAATTGACCGAATTTGTATTAAACTCCCTGTGAGGAGAAACTTCATTACATATATATAATTTTATTCACTTCAATCTATTTGTTACCTTTATTTTCCTTTATATAAATATGAGTAGTATTTTGGCGGGATGTTACAATCAACCTCAACCTAGGAGAGTTAAAAGAGAAAGAAGAGAAAACCCAAAGGAGGCTAGGGTAGATTTGCCTCATTTCTGTGGAAAAGAAAATGTTGAAATATATTTAGATTAGGAAATGAAGGTAGAACAACTCTTTGCTTGCCATCGTGTGAGTGAAGAAAGAAAAGTACCCCTAGCCACCCTAATGTTTTCAAGGTAATGCAATGAATTAGTGGACTTCCCTAAAAAGAGAGAGACATCTCAACAAGGACCCTTCCATTACAGCTTGGAATGATCTTAGGAGAGCCTTGAGATGTCGCCATATTCCCTTCTACTACAATAGGAAGTTGATGGACAAGCTCCAAAGACTTCATCAAAAAAAATATGAGTGTAGAAGAATATTGGCAAAAGATGGTGTTATATATCATAAGGGCAGGGATTAAGGGAAAAAATAATACCACCATTTCAAGGTTTTTAAGTGGTCTCAAACTTGAGATAAGAAACAAAGTTGAACTTTTACCTTATAGAGATTTAAATGACTTGATTCAACTTTGCATTAAAGTTGAAATTTTTTTTTTTTGAAAAAAGAATCAAGTCAAAAACAAAGTTCATACTCTGTACCTTATGACAAGGATGAGTTCCAAAGGGGGGAAGAGCACATAAAAGGAACATCTCTAGAACCTTCCCAAAAGCTATCTAAAAATGAGCACATCTCACACATTCAAACTAGAGAAATTCAGTGTTTTAAATGTCTTGGTAAGGGTCATTTAGCATCTCAGTGTCCCAATGAAAGAACTATGATCTTAAGGGACAAAGATGAAAATAGTAGCCAAGAAGAAGAAAATACTGAGAGTGAAGAAACTGTAAAAAAAATAGAAATAAAAAATCAAGATAAAGTCCTTAAGGACCAAGCTGAGGATGGGAGAAGAGTGTTCCTTCCCACTAGGTCATTTAGAAAGAATAAATATTTGAAAATAAAATTGAAAAGATACTTCTATCTGAACAACCTTCAGGCCTCCTTATTTGTAAAGGAACACTTGCATGCACTGCCACACTTGCTGAAATTTGTGAGATACTTCCTCAAGTCAAAATACTTTTAAAAGAATTTGATGATGTATTATTCCCTAAGGAAAGCCCCATTGGACTTCCACCTTTTAGGGGTATAGAACATGAAATAGATTTAGTTCTGGGAGCTAGTCTACAAAATAGACAAGCTTATATAACTAATCCTGAAGAGACTTGATGTGAGTTGATTTTAGGTTCATTATATTTGTGACACTTTCTTAGAATTAGGATCAAGATTCTTAGCAATTTAGAGTGAGTCACCTAAGGAAAATCCCCACTGGACATTAACTTAACAAGTGTTAAGTAGATGTGAAGGTTCATTTCCAAAGGTCCAAGGTTAAAACACAAATAGAGATATGAATGGATGACAATTAAGGTGCAGAATCCAGATTTGAATGGTGCAAAACAAAGCTGGAAACAGAATTGAAATTAAGCACAAAAACAGAATTGAAACAACACACAAATTCAAGGAAGCTTAAGGAATCATCAATGGAGACAATGCCTTCCAAAATGATGAACCAAACTCAACTATGAGTGCTATATCCTTGTACACAACAATTGATATAGGAAGAACACAAAAACAGAACAGAATTGGAAAGGAAAACAGAATTACTGAATAGAAACACAAATTGAAACAAAAGAACCGATTGAAATTCAAGAATAAGACATAGAATCAAAACTACCGATTGAAATGACAATGGAAGATGAAAGAAGATGAAACTTATGTGGTTGTAGCCATGGATTGGGAATGGACACGCCACTTGGAGGTGATGATCCAAGATAAGTGCAGATTTGCCGCCACTTGAGTGCTCCCAAAGCTTCACAAGATGAGACAAGGAAGAGGAGAACAAGTCTCACAAAATTCACTCACAATTTGAGTATAGTAACTTTTCTTCTAATTTCAATATTCTTTTACATGAGCATAGCACCTCTATTTATAGTGTGAGAGGGCTGAAATTAAAGTGGGAAAATTCAAATGAGAAGCATTTGAATTTGGAGCCAAAACACATGTCACAAGGGAGGTGTGACTTGATTTCTACTTTGGCACCTCCTAAAACTACACCTACACCTACTCTTTATGTCACATGGAAGGTGTGACTTGTTTTTGTACATTAACACCCCTTATTTTAATTCCTACACCTTCCTTCAAAGTTCTACTAAAAACTATACATAAGTAATTACAAAAAGAGACATCCATTGATGCTCTTCTCCCAAAGCTTTAGCCTTGCTCCTAGTCATCCTTTGAGGCATGAAGGATGTTGAGCTAATTGGTTGGGCTTGGGCCCCAACTTGGGCTTGGGCTTCATGGGCTTGGGCCTCAGGCACCTCCTCTACTTGGTCTTCATCATGCTTCCCGGGTTGGAGAGAATTCGTCCACGAATTTGGAAGACCTTTTTAACTTCTTGAGTAGTCATGAGAAGGCTTCTCTTGGAACTTTTTTTATCATTTTCATGCTTTCTCTTTTGCTTCATTTTAATTTGGTCCTCATGGACTTCCTTTGGAGAAAGAGACTTAAGTATGACCTTGTGCCCATGGAAGGTAAAAGAAATTTTGTTGGTAAAGCCATCATGAAAAACTTTTCTATCATATTGCCATGGCCTACCTAAAAGAACATGTGTTGCTTCCATTGGGACAACATCACACAAGACCTCATCTTTGTATTTACCAATGGAAAAAGCAATGAGGACTTGTTTGTTAACTATGATTTCTCCAACCTCACTTAACCATTGTAGTTTATAGGGCTTTGTATGAGAGATAGTAGACAATCCAAGCTTATCTACCACTCTTGTACTAGCCACATTTGTGCAACTCCCCCCATCCACAATCAAAGAACACAACTTATCATTAATGAGACATCTTGTATGGAAAATATTTTCTCTTTGGCTCTCTTCAAAAGGTTTTAAAACTTGGCCAAGCATTCGTCTCACTACTAATAAGTCGCCTTCAAGTGGACTTTCACTCTCATGCTCACTTGGGGACCTAGGAGGTGTGGAAGGTCTAGAGGAATCCGAACTATGCTCACTCATAACCACCCCATCACGCATCATCATAGTCCTTTTGGAAGGACAATTAGCCGCTATATGACCATAGCCTAAACATTTGAAACACTTTTTACTTGAAGATTTAGTTGGTGATTTAGGAGTAGAAGTTGAAGGCTTAGAATCTCTAGGTTTGAAAGTAGAATCTTTTGAAGGAATTTTTGAAAAAGATTTTCCTTTGTTTTTCCAAGATGAATTGTAAAAGCCATCATTATGAGTATTTTTAAAAGAATTTTTCCTTGCAAGTTGAGTTTCTACCTTGATGGCAAGGTGAACCAAATTTTCTAAAGAAGAATACTCATTAAGTTCTACAACATCTTGGATATCCCTTCTAAGACCACTAACAAATCTAGCCATTTTAGCTTCATCATTCTCATGCATATTGGCTCTAGTTAAAAGCGTTTCAAGTTCTTTATAATAAGCATCCACACTTAGCGTGCCTTGGTGAAGCCGTTGGAGCTTCAACAATAGGTCTTTCCTAAAGTGTGGAGGCACAAATCTAGCGCGCATGCAAGCTTTTAAATCATCCCAAGAGACCACGGGCGGCCTCTTGTTTAGCCCAATGTCCATGAGAGTTTTGTGCCACCATTGCATGGCATAGTCCATAAATTCTAGGGAGGCTAGCTTAACCTTTTGGTCTTCTTGGACCTCATGTACAAAAAATATTTGCTCTACCTTAGCCTCCCATCCTAAATACACATTAGGATCTCCTTCACCACTAAAACTAGGTAATTTTACATAAGGCATAAAAGGCTTAGCCACATTTTGGCGCCTATCTTCATGATGGTGATGCATCCTCCAAGCATTTTCTTCATGATATCCATAAGAATTTTGTGAAGACCTTGAAGTATGCCTATGATGATGGTGTTGTCTTCTCTCACGGTGGTGATGCATCTCTTCACGGTCCAACTCCAATCTTTGGAGCCTTGCCTCCATTTGTCTTAATGCCTCATCTTTTTGTGCAATTGTTAGTTTAGCATCCTTTAATTCACCAATTAGGTATGCTTTTTGAGGTGAGTGAGGCTTAGATGATTCTCCACTAGAAAGATTAGCCATGATAAAATGAAACACAAAAACACAAAGAAGAAACTATTATAGAAAACAAAGTTAGAAAAACAAGGTGAAAAACAAATATAGCTTGCGGCAATGATGTAAAATCTCTCAAACCACTCCAAGAAAATATATCCTTCCTTTACCAAGCCTCTCTTGTGGATTGGATGAGCCTCAAGTGAAAGATGCCAAAGCAAACCACACTTAGTCAAAGAACAATTCACCAAAAAACTAGAGGAAACAAGAAAGACAAGCAAGAAAAGGTATAAGCAAGAAAAGCTAAACCAAAGTGGAAGTAAAGATATGACAAAACTTTGGAAAAGAATATTGAATAAAAATGACAAGCAAAGAAAATAAGGCACTCAATAAAAGGTAGTACACAAATAGAACCTAGAGAATGGTACTAGAATTGGATTAACAAAACCAAAACAGTACTACAGAATATTAAGGTGTCAAAATGCGTGACTTAAACAAATTATGCTGAGCTGGATAATTCAAATTTGAATTTGAAATTTAAACCACAGAAATTTCAAGATCTTAGCTCAAATTTGGCGCTGGAATCACACCAAAATGATGCACCAATAAATTGTGATAATTTTTTTCAAATCTGATGCCACTTCACCGTTTTTTTTGGCGCCAGAATTGCACACTGATTGTATTTGATTTATCATTTTTTTTCTATTTTGAATTTTTCCTCACTTTTTCTTGCACTTTTTTCTAACACATCAATCTGTTCAGATCCAGAATTTTAGAATTTTTCATAAACGGAATTAAATTCTGTAAACAAAAACAGCCAGCACAGTTTCAACAAAAACAGAGGAAGCCTAATTTGGAATTAAAACAATATTAAGAAACTTCAAAGACACAATAGAATTGATGTATGTGAACTTGTATGGATCTATCACACAAGCATGAACTCAAATCTAAAATTAAAAATGCACCAAAGGCTCAACAAAACAGATTAGAAACTGCACTCAAAATTAAAAGCAATCAACCAAAAATTATCAAGAAAAGTACTACATAGAAGTGATGACAATTTAGGAGAAACATGACTTGACAAAACTTGTATGGATTCAAAAAGCAAAATGACTCAAACACAATTAATTTGCACCAATTAAAACAGCAAGGAAAGACTCAAATTAAAGCAAAAACAGAATAGCTAACACAACAAGGAACCTAAAAAAATTCTGCACAAAAATAAAGTGCTGGAAAATGGAAATTGCTTGAATAGAAAGTGTCAATTCAACTCAACAAGAACAAAACATCACCATAGCTCATGATACCACATGATGTGAGTTGATTTTAGGTTCATTATATTTGTGACACTTTCTTAGAATTAGGATCAAGATTCTTAGCAATTTAGAGTGAGTCACCTAAGGAAAATCCCCACTGGACATTAACTTAACAAGTGTTAAGTAGATGTGAAGGTTCATTTCCAAAGGTCCAAGGTTAAAACACAATTAATGGTGATGAATGAATGAAGAACAAGGTGCTGAACTCAAAAAAAGAATAGGTGCAGAATTTAAACACAAAAAAACAGAATGGAAACACAAATTGAAACAAAAGAATCGATTGAAATTCAAGAACAAGACATAGAATCAAAACTACCGATTGAAATGACAAAGGAAGATGAAAGAAGATGAAACTTATGTGGTTGTAGCCATGGATTGGGAATGGACACGCCACTTGGAGGTGATGATCCAAGATAAGTGCAGATTTGCCGCCACTTGAGTGCTCCCAAAGCTTCACAAGATGAGACAAGGAAGAGGAGAACAAGTCTCACAAAATTCACTCACAATTTGAGTATAGTAACTTTTCTTCTAATTTCAATGTTATTTTACATGAGCATAGCACCTCTATTTATAGTGTGAGAGGGCTGAAATTAAAGTGGGAAAATTCAAATGAGAAGCATTTGAATTTGGAGCCAAAACACATGTCACAAGGGAGGTGTGACTTGATTTCTACTTTGGCACCTCCTAAAACTACACCTACACCTACTTTTTATGTCACATGGAAGGTGTGACTTGTTTTTGTACATTAGCACCCCTTATTTTAATATCTACACCTTCCTTTAATGTTCTACTAAAAACTACACAAAAGAAATTACAAAAGAGATACATCCATTCATGCTTATTTCCCAAAGCTTTAGCCTTGCTCCTATTGATGCTCATGGATTGGGCTTGGGCCCCACTTGACTTGGGCTTCTTGGCTTGGGCTTCTTGGGCTTGGGCTTGGGCCCTCTTTATTTATACTACTACTTGGATTCTTCAAGAGAACCCAATTATTTACAAAAATGTTCTACTCTTTAAGAAGACTAGTAAGAAGAACTTCAAGTGCTTTGGAATATGGCCCTTTCTTATTTTTGTGAAGTCTTCTTTTGATTGTTGAGATGACCCTTTAGATATAGCATTTTTGGTCATCCTTAAGTGGTCTTGACTTGCATCAAAACTCTACTCAATTTTTGAGTGAACATTGGAGAGCTTTTGAGCCTTCTTCTCTAGTCTTATCTTGAAGGATCCATGGTGTCCTCAAGTGGCGGCAACACACTCATCTAGGAGCATCCATCACTTCTAGTGGTGTGTTCATATCACCACACATCCATCTTCATAAGTTTTCTACTCTCCTTCCTTTATTCTCTTTAGTTGTTTTTGTTTGAGCTTGTGTTTTTGAGTTTTTAGTTCAGCTTTCATGTTTTCCAGCAGCTGTTCTTCCTTTTCTCTATTTTTGTTCGGTTTAAATTCTGTTTCCATCTATTTTAATCGATTCAATTGATAGTAAATAGAGCTTCCATGTGAGTTTGGTTTGTGGTGCAAGATTTGGTGAGTTCTTGAAATATAGAACATTGATCCTCTTCTATAAAAGTGTCTAACCTTTGCCAACTCAAGTTGATTCCATAGAATATCAAAGAATCATGCTATTGTGGCTAGTGGAATCATATCATGTGGTATCATGAGTCTTAGGTTCATTCTTGTTTAATTGTTGAGTTGTGTGCACTTTATTTCAAGAGCTCTTTTAATTTTCTTGCAATTTAAGTTTCTGTTTTAGGCTTAATTGAGTTTTCTTGCTGTTTTTTCTTTTGTTACACCAAGTGTTTGTGAAAAGGTTTATGGCACTCATTATTCATATGAGTATGGTTGCTCTTTTGGAATGGCATTCTCCTTCCTCGAGCTGACCTTAAGCTTCCTTTCACTTGTTGTTATATCTTGTGATATGTCTTTTAATTTTGTAATCATCTCAAGTTTTGTCTTAGTCATGTTATTCCATAATTGTCATTACTTCTAGTAGTACTTTTATTGCTTTGATTGTTTCTTGCTTTGGTTTACATTCTGTTTTTGAGTTTATTGTTTGATCCTTTGTGCATTTTCATTTTTAGATTTGAGTTCATGCTTGTATTCTAGACCTATACAAGTTCCTTTACACAATTTCCATTATGTCTTTGCTAGTTCCTCATACTGTTTTTCATCCCTAAATAGGATACTCTGTTTTCTTATAAACGTGCTACTGTTTTCAATTTACTGCAATTATTTGGCTCACTGGAAATTTGTGAAAATTTAGATTTACATTCTTCAAAGTGTTACAAAAGCATAGCAAAAACAAGTACTCAAAAATTCCAAGTACACAAAATATGATAAATAAAATACGAAAAGTGTACATTCCTGCCAAAAAAATACGGTAATCAGGCAGCAATTTTGAAAAATTTATTTCTCTCAATTGGCTTACTGTTTTTACCTCATTCCAGTGCCATTGTTGAGTTGAGACATTGAAGTTTCTGTGGTAAATGTTTCACATTCCATTTCGCTTCCAATCATTCCAGTTACCTCTGTAAACATAGCACAGTTTGCATACAACAATTTTCTTGTAGTTCTGTTTTTGGTTTTTTAAATCTACTCTAGTACTTTTCTCTAGGACTCTTTTGGAGTGCCTTCTTTCATCATTGAGTTCTTTATTTTCTTGCTTGTCTTTCATTCTTTACTCTTTGAGTTTGTCTTACATATAGTTTTCCTTTTGCAATTATCTTTCTTTGCTTATACCTTTTCTTGTTTGTCTTTATTGTTCATTGGTTTTGTGGTGGTTGACTTTGAGATTGGTGTGCTTGCTTTGACATCTTTCATTTGAGGACTCCAAGGCCTCAAGATCAGATTAGTGCAAGGACATTATTTCTTTGAGAGTGCCCCATTCTTTCTGCCTAAATTCAATTCGGCTTTATTTTTTACTTAACACACTCACTGTTTTGCTAATTTTTTTTGTTTCTTGCCTTGTTTACTGTTTTTGTGTGTTGCTGTTTTTTATTACCAATGGCTGGCTTTTCAAGTGATGCATCATACAAGCAGAATTCTCCTTCCAAAGCTTCAATCCTTGGTGAATTAAATGAAGCACAAAGAACCATTAGACGTTTGGAAGAGCAATTGCAAAAGCTAGAGGTGCAACAAGATAGACCATCTCCTTCAATCCATGATGAGCATTATTCACATAGACATTCCACAAGAGCCTCTTCAAATGATTTTGGCAGTGGAGATGCGCATAGGAGAAGGAGACCTCCACCCCAATTCTTTGACCGTAGACATCACAACCAAGGGGAGAGACCTCACTATGGCAATGGCTACTATCAAGATGCAAAGGCTAGGCTACCTTCGGTCAAACTTCCTACTTTCAATGGATCTAGTGATCCTAATGTGTTTTTAGATTGGGAGGCTAAGTGTGAACAAATTTTTGAGCTCCATGACATCAAAGATGAACAACACAAGTATAAGCTAGTCACCTTAGAATTTGTAGATTATGCCATGAAATGGTGGCATGGTGTTGTAAAGGACTTTATGTTTCACAAGGGTCTTCCCGTGGACTCTTGGAACTCTTTGAGATATCAAATGTGCGCTAGGTTTGTGCCCCCACATTTTAGGAAAGACCTCATGTTGAAACTCCAACGGTTTCAACAAGGCACGCTAAATGTGGATGAATATTACAAAGAGTTAGAAACGATTGTGCTTAAACTTGAATTAGAAGAAAGTGAGGAGGCTATGATTGCTAGGTTTGTAAGTGGTCTTAGGAAGGATATTCAAAACATTGTAGAGTTACAAGAGTATTCATCATTGGGATCTTTAGTTCATCTTGCAATGAAGGTGGAAGCCCAACTTGCTAAGAAAAACTCTTTCAAAAACGTTTCCAATGATGGATACTATTCCAAGTTTTGGAGAAACAAAAATTCTTTTTCTAAACCTCCTTCCAAAGATTCTTCTTTCAAACCCAAGGAAACTAAGCCATCTACTTCTAGGCCTAAATCTCCCACTAGAACATCTAATACTAAATGCTTTAAATGTTTGCGTTATGGTCATATTGCTGCAAATTGTCCTTCTAAACGAAGTATGTACATACATGAGGGCATTGTAGTTAGTGAGCATGATTCGGATTCTTCTAAGCATTCATTGCATTCTCATGCATCTAGTGAGGAAGAGAGTGAGTGTCTACTTGAAGGAGATTCGTTAGTTGTGAGAAGACTTCTTGGGCAAGTGTCACAACCTTTTGATGAAAGTCAAAGGGAAAATATTTTCCACACAAGATGTCTTATTCAAAACAACATTTGTTCTTTGATAGTGGATGGGGGTAGTTGTGCAAATGTGGCAAGTACAAGAGTGGTAGAAAAACTTGCTTTACCTACCATCTCTCATACAAAGCCCTATAAATTACAATGGCTTAGTGAAGTAGGAGAAATAGTTGTCAATAAACAAGTCCTCATCCATTTCTCCATTGGAAAATACAAAGATGAGGTATTATGTGATGTTGTGCCCATGGAAGCCACTCATGTTCTTTTGGGAAGGCCTTGACAATTTGATAGAAAAGTTTTACATGATGGCTTTACCAACAAACTATCTTTTGAATTCCATGGTCACAAGGGTACTTTAAAATCTCTCTCTCCAAGAGAAGTCCATGAGGACCAAGTTATTATGAAGAAAAAAAGGGAGAGTGAAAAAGATAAAAAAGATAAAAACGATAAGAGTTCTAAGCCTACACTCCTTGTGTCTAGGCATGAGATTCAAAGGGAAATAGTGGCTCATCATCCTCTTTTCTTAGCCATCCCTAGAACTCTTAAGTTAGAACCACTTGTTGATAGTTCTCATTGCTTTAAACATTTGGTAGAAGAGTTTCAAGATCCTCCAAAAGGACTTCCACCTTTGAGAGGGATTGAGCACCAAATTGATTTGATACCGGGCTCTTCTTTACCAAACTGTCCAGCATATAGAACCAATCCAAGTGAAACCCAAGAAATTCACCAACAAGTTGAGGCTTTGATTGAAAAAGGGTGGGTTCAAGATAGCATGAGTCCTTGTGCTATGCCTATCATCTTAGTGCCTAAAAAGGATGGCACATGGCGAATGTGTTTGGATTTTAGGGCCATAAATAACATTAGAATTAAGTATAGGCATCCCATACCTAGGCTTGATGATTTGTTGGATGAATTGCATGGTTCAAAAATCTTTTCAAAGATTGATCTTAAAAGCAGCTACAATCAAATCCGTATCAAACCGGGTGATGAATGGAAGACGGCTTTTAAGACCAACTTTGGTCTATATGAGTGGTTAGTTATGCCCTTTAGTTTAACTAATGCACCAAGTACCTTCATGCGCCTCATGCATCATGTTCTTAGACCATTCATTGGTAAGTTTGTTGTTGTTTACTTTGATGACATTCTCATTTATAACTTATCTTTGGATGAACATAGGTTGCATGTTAGGCAAGTTTTAGAAACCCTTAGGAAGGAACATTTGTATGCTAATATTGCTAAATGTATGTTTGCTCTTGATCATATAGAATTCCTAGGGTTTGTTGTGAGTTGCAAAGGGGTCCATGTGAACAAAACAAAGGTGATGGCCATTCAAAATTGGCCTACACCGAAATCTTTGAATGAGGTCCGAAGTTTTCATGGACTTGCTTCTTTCTATAGAAGATTTGTCCCAAACTTTGGTACCATTGCTGCACCACTCAATGACATAGTGAAAAAGGATGTGGTCTTTCAATGGGGAGAAGCACAACAAAAAGCCTTTGAAACTTTGGAAGAAAAATTGACTAATGCTCCCATCTTGGCCCTTCCTAATTTCACTAAGACATTTGAGATTGAGTGTGATGCTTCTAGCATAGGTATTGGGGCTGTTCTCCTTCAAGAGGGCCACCCCATAGCCTATTTTAGTGAGAAATTGAAAGGAAGTCATCTCAATTATTCCACTTATGATAAAGAATTATATGCACTTGTTAGGGCTTTGTTCACTTGGCAACACTATCTTTTTCCCAAAGAGTTTGTGATACATAGTGATCATGAATCTCTTAAATATTTGAAAAGCCAAAACAAGCTTAACAAGAGGCATGCTAAGTGGGTGGAATTCATTGAGCAATTTCCTTATGTGATCAAACAAAAGCAAGGCAAAGTAAACATTGTGGCGGATGCTCTTTCTAGAAGATATACTTTGCTAAATCTTTTAAGCTCTCAATATCTTGGTTTTGATCACATTAAGGAACTTTATCATGATGACCTTGATTTTTCTCTCATCTATCAAGAGTGTCTTAAGGGAGGATACAAAGATTTTTTTATACAAAATGGCTTTCTTTTTAAAGGAAAACGTCTTTGTGTTCCTCAATGCTCTATTAGATTATCTCTTGTTAGAGAAGCTCATGAGGGGGGTTTAATGGGACATTTTGGGGTTGCTAAAACTTTGGATGTGTTGCATGAACATTTCTTTTGGCCTCATATGCATAAACATGTTCATAGTTTGTGTGATAAGTGCATAGCTTGCCGCAAAGCTAAGTCTAAGATGCACCCCCATGGTCTATATACTCCTCTTCCTATCCCTTCAATGCCTTGGGTAGATATATCTATGGATTTCATCTTAGGCTTACCCAAGACATCAAAGGGAAAGGACTCCATTTTTGTGGTAGTGGATCATTTTTCAAAGATGGCTCACTTTATTCCTTGCCACAAAGTGGATGATGCATGCCACATTGCAAACCTCTTCTTCCAAGAAGTGGTTCGCTTGCATGGGATCCCTAGATCTATAGTATCTGATAGAGATCCCAAGTTCTTGAGTCACTTTTGGAAGACCTTGTGGGGCAAGCTTGGGACTAAGCTTTTATTTTCTACCACTTGCCACCCACAAATTGATGGTCAAACCGAGGTGGTGAATAGAACTTTGGGACAACTATTGAGATGTTTTATTTCGGGAAATCCTAGAGTGTGGGAGAATTTACTACCCCATGTTGAGTTTGCATATAATCGTGTAGTAAATTCTACCACCTCACATTCTCCTTTTGAGGTTGTCTATGGGTTTAATCCCCTAACACCTCTTGATCTTCTTCCTATTCCTCTTCTTGGAGATGTCTTGTGCAAAGATGGGGATGAAAAGGCTTCTTTTGTGAAAACTTTGCATAAAGACATCAAGCAGAGAATTGAGAAGAAGGTTGGCAAGTATGCTAAACTTGCCAATAAAAGGAGAAAAGCATTGTTGTTTGATGAGGGTGATTGGGTTTGGCTTCACTTGAGGAAGGATCGTTTTCCTACTCAAAGGAAGTCCAAACTAATGCCCCGAGGGGATGGACCTTTCCAAATTCTCAAGAAGATTAATAACAATTCTTATGAGTTAGATATGCCTGATACATTCTTAGGTAGTCATACTTTTAATGTCAGCGATCTAACTCCTTTTTCTGTACGTCTCCAGAATTCGTGGTCGAATTCTCTCCAACTCGGGGAGTATGATGGAGATCAAGCTCTAGTGGACATGGAGGCCAATCAACAAGATCAAGAAGAGGTAGAGGCGCAAATAGAGGATGCCCATGGAGGTCAAAGCCCACCTCAAAGGCTTACAAGAAGCATGTTCAAAGCTTTCGGAGCTAAGGAACAATTATTTTCTCTTTTTGTAATTTCTTTGGTTGAAGGTGCTTAGAGGGAAATCATTAGAAACCTCTATTGTTATAGCATCTTTTAGTCTTTAGTTAGGAGTCTTAGGGGGGGTGTATTAGTAGATAGGTGTAGAAGTAAATAAGGAGGTGCCAAAGTAAGAGAAGGATCACACCTTCCTCATGCTTTGTTTTTGACGCCAATTTAGAAGGCAGATTTTTGAATTTGTGCAGCTTGCATTTCAGCACCTTAGGCTATAAATAGAGGTGCTCTCTTTGTATTTTTCAGATTGGAATTTTATAGAAAAGAAACTCTACTCAAATTTTGAGAGAACATTGGAGAGCTTTGAGCCTTCTTCTCTAGTCTTATCTTGAAGGATCCATGGTGTCCTCAAGTGGCGGCAGCACACTCATCTAGGAGCATCCATCACTTCTAGTGGCGTGTTCATACCAATCTATATCCATTTTCATAAGTTTTCTATTCTCCTTCCTTTCTTCTCTTTAGTTGTTCATGTTTTGAGTTGGTTTTCTTGAGTTTTTTGGTTCTGTTTTCAGTTTTCCAACAACTATTCTTTCTTTTATTTGTTTTGATCGGTTCATTTCTGTTTTCCTTCAATTCTTTTCGGTTCAATTGATAGTAAATGGATCTTCCATGTGAGTTTGGTTTGTGGTGTAAGATTTGGTGAGTTCTTGAAATATAGAACATTGATCCTCTTCTATAGAAGTGCCTAATCTTTGCCAACTCAAGTTGATTCCATAGAATATCAAAGAATCATGTTACTGTGGCTAGTGGAATCACATCATGTCTCCTCTTGGATTTGTTTGGCCATGGACCTTGTGATAGGTCCTAGACGCTCCATGCAAGGTGCTAGACGGTCTTCCTCTTGGTCTAGAAGCTCTTGATCTATCCTTTCAAGCTCACATCTTGGCACTAGAGGGGGTGTGACTAGCCGTCCTCCATCATCCCCTCCCCCTTGAAAAGGATTTGTCCTCAAATTCAAGTCTTCATTGGGACCTACAAATGGAGATAAGTCAGTTACATTGAAAGTATCATGTACTCCATATTCTAGAGGTAGGTTCAACTTATATGCATTTTTGTTGACTCTCTTGAGGACTTGAAAGGGTCCATCTTGTAACATCCCGCCAAAATACCATACATGTTCATATAATAAAAGTAACAAATAGATTGAAATGAACAAAATCATATATATGTAAATAAAGTTTCTCCTCACAGGGAGATAAATACATAACCGGTATATTTTTCTAAAATTTAAACAAAATACAGCCAACTAAAATGAAAACCGGCGATCTCCCTACATAGACCGGCGATCTCCTATCAGGGGACCCAAAACAGCCGATCTGCTACCAGAACAGAAAAACAGGCGATCACCCGATAGAGGCAGAAACAGGCGATCACCCGATAGAGACGGAAACAGGCGATCTCCTTCCGGCGACCACTCTCTAAGGAGCTCTACTCCCTGGAAGATCATCTGCTCCCGTGTAAAATACACGATCATCACAGTTTAAGAGAAAATAACCACAGAACAATACAAAAGAAAAGGGGTAAGCTAGATGGTTTAAAAACTTTTAAATCAATAGTAAGCATAAAACTTCACACCATTCATGATCCATATCAATTTTCAACCATCAACATACTCATATTCCATAACTCGTCAAGTGTCTATTTCAAATTTCAGTATTCATGGTTCACACGTCAGACTTTCCACTGACTCACAATGCATAGACACATGACACTACTTCCGGATTGACTCGTGCGTTGACTCAGGCTCAGAGATCTGCACCTGTCATACCATACCACTGTGAAATCCACACAGGGTCGCTGTGAATCCACACAGCCATGCGCATATAATCTCAATGTCATCAACTCTCCCGGTATGACAGGGTGAATTCATATAACAGGCCAAGCTCGTTCCCTCTTGAACAACTCACCCATACGTATGAACCTCCTTCGACTCTCACCAACTGAATAACTTCCTCTATGTGGTTCCATTATCTCAGCAGAGTCAGGATATCTCCTTCTAGACAAGCCCCTAGTCAATACACCTATACAGATCTTACACGGTATTTCCTTTCCTGAAAATACTATGCCTCGATCCCACATTCACAGCATTCAAGACGTCATACCATGCAAAGGAATATTTCAAATCACAGCAACAATCATTTCAACGTTTCAAACTTTCGAATATCACATATATATTGTATTTAAATCCTAAACAGCTTCAAACAACGTCAAACACAGGGGAGTTCGAAACCCGTATTTAAAACCGGCGACCACGTCGCCCAACCACATAGAACAGAGCCTTTCGAAAAGAAACAGAGAACCGGCGACCATGTCGCCCTCACTTCAGAAACAGCAAAACTATGGCTTGTATTGAAAACGAAGGCTAGCTTCCCTTACCTGGACTTGCGCAAAACACCAGGAGCTCCGAAACCCAACGAAGCTTGAACAACGCCTTGGCTCTGTTTTTTGCGTCTGGTTGAAGGACTTGCAGAGAACCTCCCAGACGCTCTAATGGTGGTCGTCGTTCGTCGTACTCTTGTGTGAAGGTGCTAGAATCGCAGTGCGAAGGAGAGAATGGAGAAGAAGGGAGGTGAACTCACTCTTTCGCTCTTGAACAACTGCGACGTTTCTTTCTTTCTCTCTCAGAAATGGGTTTTTGTATCTTAAGCTGACTTCTCCACAAAAACCGCTGCCACCACCCACTCTGCAGGGAAGTTTGCGTGTACGCTTCACTGAACAGTACGACTAAGCGTGCCTCTGCGCAGGCTAACACTCTGAGGTCACTAGCCTGAACCACTCTTTTTGTCTACGTGTCGCGCATGCAGGACGTTTCATGCTGGGAGCCTGGGTCCCACGTTACTCTGTGTGAAACTCGACGTCGCGCGATAACTTTCCACTGCTGACTCATTCTGGCGAACGACCGATGTCTCCCTCGCCCTGGAAGACGACCGATGTCTCCCTCTGGGGGACGACCGATGCCTATCCCTGGCGACGCCCTCATGCCTCGCGCCCTGGCGAATGCCCGCATGCCTCTCGCGCCCTGGCAATGCCCGCATGCCTCGCGCCCTGGCGATGCCCGCATGCCTCTCGTGCCCTGGCAATGCCCGCATGCCTCGCGCCCTGGCGACGTCCACATGCCTCGCGCCCTGGCGACGTCCACATGCCTCGCGCCCGCGCGACGTCCACATGCCTCGCGCCAGCGCGACGTCCACATGTCTCGCGCCCGCGCGATGCCTACATGCCTCGCGCCCTGGCGCTCATGTGTAGCAGGTGGCCGACGATCATGTACTACTAGGCGATCTCATAGCCTTCCAAACTACACTTTCCTTCCTTTTCATTTTAAATAAAGACATACTTAGAATTCATTTAAAATATATCTCTTTTATTCCAATTAAATTTTACAGGTCCTTACATTCTCCCCATCAAGAAAAATTTTCGTCCCCGAAAATTGAATTACAAGGAAAAGAGGTATGGATAAGCCTCTCTCATAGGTTCTTCTACCTCCCAAGTTGAATCACCCGATCGCTCATCCCACACCACTTTCACCATGTTGATGGTCTTGCCTCTGAGCTGTTTACTTTGACGATCGTCAATCCTGACTGGTCTCGCTTCAAAGGACAAGTCATCCCTGATCTGCACGTTGTCCACCTCCAGCACATGACTAGGGTCTGCCATGTACTTCCTTAGCTGTGAAACGTGAAAGACATTGTGCAGATTCGCTAAATGGGGAGGCAGGGCGATCTCATAAGCCACTGGGCCAATCCTCCTTAAGATCTGATATGGTCCCACGAACTTAGGGGACAACTTCTTTGGTCTGATCGCCCGTCCTACACCCTTGGTTGGTGTCACTTTCATGAACACATGGTCCCCAGCAGCAAACTCCAAAGGCTTTCTCCTCTGGTCTGCATATGACTTCTGCCTACTTTGAGAAGCCTTCATTCTGCTTTGTATCTGTTGCACCTTCTCGGTCGTCTGCTGAATCAACTCTGGTCCAACCAAGACTGCTTCGCCCTCCTGGTACCAACATAAGGGAGTTCTGCATTTCCTCCCATACAGGGCTTCATATGGTGCCATCCCAATACTGGCGTGGTAGCTATTATTATAGGTAAACTCCACCAGTGGCAACACCTCATCCCAACTTCCCAATTGATCCAAGACGCACGTCCTCAGCAGATCTTCCAAGGATTGGATCGTTCTCTCTGACTGACCATCTGTTTGGGGATGATATGCAGAGCTCATCCTCAACTTAGTTCCCAAGCACTCTTGCAAGGTCTGCCAAAACCGTGAAGTGAACCTGGGATCTCTATCTGAAACGATGCTGGAAGGCACTCCATGCAACCTCACTATTTCTTGGATGTATAACTGTGCCAGCTTGGCCATAGGCATCTTCATATTCACTGGAAGGAAGTGGGCACTCTTCGTCAGCCTATCAATGATAACCCAGATTGCATCATGACCCTTTACCGATCTGGGTAAATGGGTGACAAAATCCATGGCGATGCTGTCCCATTTCCACTCAGGGATATCCAGTTGCTGCAACAGCCCGCCAGGTCTTTGATGCTCTACCTTCGCCTTCTGACACGTTAAGCAGGTTGCAACATACTGGGCGATGTCTCTCTTCATGCCCGACCACCAAAATGACTCCTTCAAGTCATGGTACATCTTGTTCATGCCTGGATGAAGGTTAAGGCGACTCTTATGACCTTCTTCTAGGATCATCTTCTTCAACTCTTCATTTGCAGGGATGCAAATTCTGCCATTAAATCTCAAGATCCCATCATCGCCCATCGCAAAGTCTCTCGCCTGACCTGTCCCTAGTGACTCCACAGTACGCTTTAGACTAGGGTCCTCCAACTGCTTATCCCTTAACATCCCAAGGAAGTCATTAGTTATAGCCAGCTTACTACAACTAATGTGATTCACGTGAAATTCTATTCCAAGGTTTAAGTCTCTGAACTGCTCGATCAGTTTCTGCTCTTCCATCATCATGGTGGCGACTTGTATTGATTTCCTACTCAAAGCATCAGCCACTACATTGGCCTTCCCTGGATGATACATGAGTTGGAAATCGTAGTCCTTTAGAAACTCCATCCACCTTCTTTGTCTCATGTTTAGTTCCTTCTGATCGAACAGGTATTTCAGGCTCTTATGGTCACTGAACACCTGGAACCGAGCTCCATATAAATAGTGCCTCCAGATCTTCAAGGCAAATACCACAGCCGCCAACTCAAAATCATGCGTGGGGTAGTTTCTCTCATGAATCTTGAGTTGCCTTGAAGCATATGCAACCACTCTCTTCTCTTGCATCAAAACACATCCCAAGCCCTGATGTGAAGCGTCACAGAAGACATCAAAAGGTCTTCCTACCTCGGGGATCACTAGCACTGGAGCACTAGTCAACCTCTCCTTTAATTCCATGAAGCTCTGCTCACATCGGTCGGTCCAAGCAAAAGGTTGATCCTTGCGGGTCAGCTGTGTTAAGGGAGCCACTACCTTGGAAAAGTTCTCAATAAACCTCCGATAGTAGCCCGCCAACCCCACAAAGCTCCTTATCTCGGTGACTGTCTTTGGACGTTCCCACTGCAGCACTGCCTCTACCTTGGCTGGATCCACCGAGATCCCCTGGGCAGATATCACGTGTCCCAAGAAGTTGACTTCCTTCAGCCAGAACTCGCACTTAGAGAACTTGGCATAGAGTTGCTTCTCCCTCAGTATCTCCAATACTGTCTTCAGGTGTTCCTCATGCTCTTCCTCGGTCCTTGAATAAATGAGGATGTCGTCTATGAAGACCACCACAAACTTATCCAAGAAAGGGCGAAAAATCCTATTCATGTAGTCCATGAACAGGGCTGGAGCATTGGTGACTCCAAACGGCATCACTACATACTCATAGTGCCCATACCGAGACCTAAAAGCTGTCTTTTGAACATCCTCAGCTTTTACCAAAATTTGGTGGTACCCCGATCTCATATCAATCTTGGAGAACACCGAGGCCCCATGAATTTGGTCCATCAAATCATGAATCCTAGGTAGGGGGTACTTGTTCTTGATGGTCAACTTGTTCAACTGCCTGTAATCTATACACAGCCGAGACCCTCCATCCTTCTTCTTGACTAGGAGCACTGGAGCTCCCCATGGAGATACACTGGGTCTGATGAATTGCTTCTCCAGCAACTCTTCCACTTGCTTCTTTAACTCCACTAACTCGGCTGGTGCCATCCTGTAAGGTGCCATTGACACTGGTCCAGCTCCAGGTACCAAGTCAATAGAGAATTCCACTTCTCTCTTAGGGGGTAGCCCAGGTACTTCTTCTGGAAATACATCCGTGAAATCTTTCACCACGGGTATTCCGCTTACGTCCCCTTTATTCTCCACCTCCGACCGAGCGAGTATCACGAAGCACCTCGCCCCTTCTTCCAATTCCGTCTGCCCTTGCTGAGCAGATATCACCTCTGATCCTTGGAGGTCTGGAAACGCAATCCTCTGACTACCGCAGTCAATGAGAATGTGATTGGCAGCTAACCAATCCATTCCCAGGATAACATCTAGGTCCTGAAGAGGTAGGCAGATCAAGTTCACCTTGAATCTGCGTCCCTCTACAATCACTGGACATTCGGGGCATACTGTAGAGGTCGACACCTGTCCTGACGCAGGTGTAGAGACCAACAGTTCGAAAGGTAACTCCTTCACTAGGAGGTCCAACTCGGCTACACACAGGCTTGACACAAAGGAGTGTGTCGCTCCAGAATCAAACAAAGCTTTTACACCTCTACCAGCAATAAAAGATACACCTTGTATGAGGTTACCTGACTGAGAGGCCTCTGCTCCAGACATGGCGAACACTCTCCCTGTCGCCTGAGGTCTGCTGCCTTCATTTCTCATCTGCTGGGAGCCACTGGGTTGGGTCGCCCCATTCCTGCTAGGGCATTCTCTAGCAACGTGCCCTGTCTTTTGGCAGGTAAAACACCTTCTCTCTGAAGCCTTCTTGGGGCACACGTTGGGCGTGTGTGGTCCACCACAATGGAAACACTTGGGTTTCCAAGGTTGCCGCTGCTGAAACTGGGATGACGTTGTTCCCACCCGATGTGGTGGAGGTCTCGCATAGGGCTTGCTTTGTGGGTGCTGTGCCTTAGCTTTCCCACTGGAAGAACCTCCGGGGTGTGACCTGACCACCCGAGAATCACCCTTTTCCAGGGTCTCCACCATCTTCGCCTTTTCCACTAAGGCGTGAAATTCCCTGATGCACATCGGGGCTATGGTCCTCTTCAGTCCATGCTTCAGCCCCTCTTCGAATTTCCTACACCTCCAGGCCTCGGAGGTCGCCTGGGTATAGAACCGGGCGAGGTACTCAAAACGAGCAGCATAGGCGTTCACTGACATATCCCCCTGCTCCAACTTCAGGAACTCTGCTTCCCTCGCAAACTTGGCGCTGTCTGGGAAGTATTTCTCCAAGAACCTCACCCTGAAGCTCTCCCAATCCAATACATCCCCTCGGGCCTCCATCATCTGCTGAGCTCCCATCCACCAGAACTCAGCTTCTCCTGATAGCAGATAAGTGGCGAACAACAATTTCTTCTCTTCAGGGCAGGAGGTCGCCCTAAAGATTTTCTCCAACTCCCTGACCCACTGATCTGCCTGGTCAGGGGTAGCATTCCCACTGAACTTGGGTGGGTTGTGCCTCATGAACTCGGTCAGTCCCATCTGTTCTTGAGGCTGACCGACGTGGGAGTTTGTCTCAGCAGATCGAGCAGTTTCCCAGTGTTGCATTGTAGCTTGATGGTTCTGAGCCATCGCTGCATTCTGCTGCTGAATGGCAGTTGCCATCATCTCGATGGCCTTGGCAATCTGGCTCATCTCTGAGGAAGGTTGGGGTGGGGTAGAAGGTCTACGCGCCATCTTCTTCGTTTTGGATTCTGAATCTATTGGTTTCTATATTCCCTACAACTACAAGAATGAGATCGATCAGAAATCAATTCATTCAGGATGTACCATCTAGACCTTACAAAGGTCAGCATCTCAAAGTCATTAAGAATTTGAGTTCATCAACAGGATTATAACACTTATAACTTCAAACAAAACACCAGAACAATTACTGGTGTGCAGACATCAATCCAAACGACCACTCTCAGTCAATTACAAGAACACCAAATAAGTCACACCAGAATTCAATGTAGGCTAAACATCAAACCTTTGGAATTAAGATTACGAATCATCCCGATCCAGTTATGAGTGTGCACCCTCATTACTTTATCAGGATCTTCTCATTCTTAATACCAAGATTTTCAATTAGAGCATACATTCACTAAGGCACACACAAAATCTCAATACAAAAACGTTTGAAAACCTTTCACTATAGTTGTTATTTAAAACTCAAATAGATTTTATGAGCAGAAGAAACACAATGGATCCACAGCCCTCAGGTCATCCTAAGGACGAACTGCTCTGATACCATTAATGTAACATCCCGCCAAAATACCATACATGTTCATATAATAAAAGTAACAAATAGATTGAAATGAACAAAATCATATATATGTAAATAAAGTTTCTCCTCACAGGGAGATAAATACATAACCGGTATATTTTTCTAAAATTTAAACAAAATACAGCCAACTAAAATGAAAACCGGCGATCTCCCTACATAGACCGGCGATCTCCTATCAGGGGACCCAAAACAGCCGATCTGCTACCAGAACAGAAAAACAGGTGATCACCCGATAGAGGCAGAAACAGGCGATCACCCGATAGAGACGGAAACAGGCGATCTCCTTCCGGCGACCACTCTCTAAGGAGCTCTACTCCCTGGAAGATCATCTGCTCCCGTGTAAAATACACGATCATCACAGTTTAAGAGAAAATAACCACAGAACAATACAAAAGAAAAGGGGTAAGCTAGATGGTTTAAAAACTTTTAAATCAATAGTAAGCATAAAACTTCACACCATTCATGATCCATATCAATTTTCAACCATCAACATACTCATATTCCATAACTCGTCAAGTGTCTATTTCAAATTTCAGTATTCATGGTTCACACGTCAGACTTTCCACTGACTCACAATGCATAGACACATGACACTACTTCCGGATTGACTCGTGCGTTGACTCAGGCTCAGAGATCTGCACCTGTCATACCATACCACTGTGAAATCCACACAGGGTCGCTGTGAATCCACACAGCCATGCGCATATAATCTCAATGTCATCAACTCTCCCGGTATGACAGGGTGAATTCATATAACAGGCCAAGCTCGTTCCCTCTTGAACAACTCACCCATACGTATGAACCTCCTTCGACTCTCACCAACTGAATAACTTCCTCTATGTGGTTCCATTATCTCAGCAGAGTCAGGATATCTCCTTCTAGACAAGCCCCTAGTCAATACACCTATACAGATCTTACACGGTATTTCCTTTCCTGAAAATACTATGCCTCGATCCCACATTCACAGCATTCAAGACGTCATACCATGCAAAGGAATATTTCAAATCACAGCAACAATCATTTCAACGTTTCAAACTTTCGAATATCACATATATATTGTATTTAAATCCTAAACAGCTTCAAACAACGTCAAACACAGGGGAGTTCGAAACCCGTATTTAAAACCGGCGACCACGTCGCCCAACCACATAGAACAGAGCCTTTCGAAAAGAAACAGAGAACCGGCGACCACGTCGCCCTCACTTCAGAAACAGCAAAACTATGGCTTGTATTGAAAACGAAGGCTAGCTTCCCTTACCTGGACTTGCGCAAAACACCAGGAGCTCCGAAACCCAACGAAGCTTGAACAACGCCTTGGCTCTGTTTTTTGCGTCTGGTTGAAGGACTTGCAGAGAACCTCCCAGGCGCTCTAATGGTGGTCGTCGTTCGTCGTACTCTTGTGTGAAGGTGCTAGAATCGCAGTGCGAAGGAGAGAATGGAGAAGAAGGGAGGTGAACTCACTCTTTCGCTCTTGAACAACTGCGACGTTTCTTTCTTTCTCTCTCAGAAATGGGTTTTTGTATCTTAAGCTGACTTCTCCACAAAAACCGCTGCCACCACCCACTCTGCAGGGAAGTTTGCGTGTACGCTTCACTGAACAGTACGACTAAGCGTGCCTCTGCGCAGGCTAACACTCTGAGGTCACTAGCCTGAACCACTCTTTTTGTCTACGTGTCGCGCATGCAGGACGTTTCATGCTGGGAGCCTGGGTCCCACCTTACTCTATGTGAAACTCGACGTCGCGCGATAACTTTCCACTGCTGACTCATTCTGGCGAACGACCGATGTCTCCCTCGCCCTGGAAGACGACCGATGTCTCCCTCTGGGGGACGACCGATGCCTATCCCTGGCGACGCCCTCATGCCTCGCGCCCTGGCGAATGCCCGCATGCCTCTCGCGCCCTGGCAATGCCCGCATGCCTCGCGCCCTGGCGATGCCCGCATGCCTCTCGTGCCCTGGCAATGCCCGCATGCCTCGCGCCCTGGCGACGTCCACATGCCTCGCGCCCTGGCGACGTCCACATGCCTCGCGCTCGCGCGATGTCCACATTCCTCGCGCCCGCGCGATGTCCACATGCCTCGCGCCCGCGCGACGTCCACATGCCTCGCGCCCGCGCGACGTCCACATGCCTCGCGCCAGCGCGACGCCTGCATGTCTCGCGCCCGCGCGATGCCTGCATGCCTCGCGCCCTGGCGCTCATGTGTAGTAGGTGGCCGACGATCATGTACTACTAGGCGATCTCATAGCCTTCCAAACTACACTTTCCTTCCTTTTCATTTTAAATAAAGACATACTTAGAATTCATTTAAAATATATCTCTTTTATTCCAATTAAATTTTACAGGTCCTTACACATCTCCTCGGGGACTTAGTTTGGACTTCCTTTGAGTGGGAAATCTATCTTTGCGAAGATGAAGCCAAACTAAGTCTCCTTCTTCAAAAACGATTTTTCTCCTCCCCTTATTGTGGTATTTTGCATACTTTTCATTTTGTTGTTGGATTTGGAGTTTAATCTTCGCATGCATTTTCTTAACAAAATCGGCTTTGATTACTCCTTCCTTATGCACAAATTCTTGTGGATTAGGTAAAGGTAAAAAATCAAAAGGTGTGAGAGGATTAAACCCATATACAACTTCAAAAGGAGAAGCATTAGTAGTCTTGTGGACTACTCTATTGTAAGAAAACTCAATATGGGGAAGATACTCATCCCAAGATTTGTGGTTTCCCTTCATGATAGCCCTAAGCATAGTTCCAAGAGATCTATTGACTACTTCAGTTTGACCATCTGTTTGAGGATGACAAGAAGTTGAAAATTGTAGTCTCGTACCAAGTTTGCCCCAAAGAGTTTTCCAAAAGTGGCCTACAAACTTGGGATCTCGATCGGACACTATACTTCTACGTATACCATGGAGTCTCACCACTTCTCTAAAGAAGAGTCTAGAAATATTTTGAGCATCATCTATCTTGTGGCATGGAATAAAATGGGACATTTTGCTAAAACGGTCCACCACCACAAAGATAGAATCATGGCCTCTTGCAGTCCTAGGGAGTCCTAAAATGAAATCCATGCTAATGTCTTCCCAAGGAGCATTTGCAATCGACAAACGGGTGTAGAGTCCATGAGGCATTGCTCTAGACTTTGCTTTCAAACATGATATGCATCTAGAACAATGTCTTTGGACATCCTTTCTCATGTGTGGCCAATAAAATTTTTCTTTTAAAAGATCTAAAGTTTTATCAACTCCAAAATGGCCCATGAGACCCCCTTCATGTGATTCTTTTACAAGGAGCTTCCTATGTGTGCCTTGGGGAATACAAAGTTTTCCTTCTTTAAAGAGATACCCTTCGGCCACATAGTAACCTCCTTGTGCTCTATGTTTGCACTTAGCATAGATGGATGAGAATTCTTGGTCTTCTTGGTAAAGTTCTTTTATGTGATCAAATCCAAGAATTTGGGCACCCAATTTTGAAAAGAGCATATGCCTCCTTGAGAGAGCATCAGCTACTATATTGGTGCTTCCTTTCTTGTATTTGATTACATAAGGAAATTGTTCAAGAAACTCCATCCATTTAGCATGTCTTTTGTTGAGCTTGTGTTGGCCTTTTAAGTACTTTAGGGACTCATGATCACTATGGATAACACACTCTTTTGAAATGAGATAATGTTCCCAAGTCTTTAAGGCCCTCACAAGTGCATATAGCTCTTTGTCATAAGTGGGGTAGTTAAGGGTGGCACCATGTAGCTTTTCACTAAAATATGCAATGGGGTGTCCACCTTGTAACAACACCGCACCTATGCCCACTCCCGATGCATCACATTCTATCTCAAAAGTTTTAGAAAAATTTGGGAGAGCTAGAATGGGAGCATGGGTGAGTTGAGCTTTTAGCCTTTGAAAGGCTTGTTCATGCTTTTCATTCCAAAAAAATGCAACATCCTTTTTAATAAGTTCATTGAGAGAGGAAGCTAAACTTGAAAAATTAGGCACAAACCTTCTATAGAAGCTAGCTAACCCATGAAAACTTCTTACTTGACTTACATTTTGTGGAGTGGGCCACTCTTTGATGGCTTGGATTTTCGCAGGACCAACATGCACCCCCTTTTGGTTAACTATGAAACCTAAGAAAACTACACTATCTACACAAAAGGTACACTTATCCTTATTGGCAAACAAACTATTTTTCCTAAGCACTAGAAGGACTTCCCTAAGGTGACTTAGAAGGTCTTCTGGGGTTTTGCTATACACTAGGATATCATCAAAGTAAACTACTACATATTTACCTATGCAATCCCTTAAGGCATGATTCATGAGCCTCATGAATGTACTAGGAGCATTAGTAAGGCCAGAAGGCATCACTAACCACTCATATAATCCAAATTTGGTCTTAAAAGCAGTTTTCCACTCATCACCTTCTTTGATTCTAATTTGGTGATAACCACTTTTATGGTCAATTTTGGAAAATATGGTGGATCCATGTAGTTCATCAAGCATGTCATCAAGCCTTGGGATTGGGTGCCTGTACTTGATGGTGATGTTGTTGATTGCTCGGCAATCACAACACATGCGCCATTTTCCATCTTTTTTTGGCACCAACAAGACAGGTACAGCACAAGGACTAAGGCTCTTTTGAACCCAACCCTTATCCAACAAGTCTTGAACTTGTGACTCTATCTCCTTGGTTTCCTCGGGGTTAGTTCTATAAGCTGGCCTATTTGGTAGGCTAGCCCCCGGGATAAAGTCAATTTGATGTTCTATACCTCTAATGGGAGGAAGACCATGGGGTCCCTCACTAGAGAATACATCATCAAATTCACTCAAAAGATTTTCCACTTAAGGAGGTAGACTCATAAGTTCACTACTTGTGGCAGTACATGCAAATGTTCCCTTACAAAAAACAAGGCTTGGTTGTTCAACAAGAAGCAAGTTTTCTAAAATGTTTTCAAAAGATCTTTCTTGTTGAGCAACCATGTGGGAATGAACACTCTTCTCCCACTCCTTTCTATCCTTAAGAACTTTCTCTTTTTCTATCTCTCTTTGTTTTTCTTTCTTCTTTCTCTTATTCTCTTCATCCCTCTTTTCTCTCATTTGTATTTGGTCTCTCACCACTTGAGAATGTGGTAAGGGACTAAGTACAAATCTCTTTTGCCTATGGGTGAAGGAAATCTCATTAGTTAGACCATCATGCAAGGTTTTTTTATCAAATTGCCATGGTCTACCTAACAAGATATGGCAAGCTTCCATTGGTACTACATCACATAAAACTTTATCTTTGTAGTTACCTATGGAGAACTTGATTTCCACTTGCTTATCTACACTTAGTTCCCCATTCTCATTGATCCATTGCAACTTGTATGGCTTAGGATGAGGAACTAATTGTAGATTGAGCTTCTCAACCATCCTAGAGCTACAACAATTGCAACTTGATCCATTATCCACAATAAGAGAACATATATTTTCTAAAACATTACACCTTGTGTGAAAGATGTTCTCTCTTTGTGTTTCCATGGATGTGCTAGGATGATTGTTGAGGGTTCTCCTAATCATGAGTAATTCTCCTTCTAAAGGACTAACCCTCTAATCCTCTCCCCCTTTTTCTTCTTCTACATTAGCCTCATCCTCACCACTAGTGTACTCATCCTTGCCTATTAAAAACATGGTCATTTGGTTTGGGCATTGGGCTTGCACATGTCGTCTTCCAAAACACTTAAAGCACTTGAAGTCTTTTGTAAGGATCTAGATAATTATTTGGAATAGAAGAAGTATAATTTTAATGAATTCTGAATATGTTATTACTTAAAATGAAAAGAGCTTGTAATGGAAATTTCATGGTGGTCAGACCTCGGATGTCGCCCAAGGCCTGAGGGCGGCGTGGTAGAGGTTTGTCGGTGGACCATAGTGGGTTCCAGAAATCACATGTAGGGAGGGGTGATTTGAACCTTAGGAGCGCCATGCATGCAGAATAACTACGGGACTTTACACTTGGACATAAGGGATTTACCTTAGTGTTGCATGCTTAGGCACGTAAGGATTGAGTACTGAGCTGCCCTCGGGCAGGAGAAGCTACCGACGTCACCGAGCCATGTGGGGGTGATAGCACAGGCGTGGAGTAGTGGTAGGACGAGCCCTCAACAGGGTGTGACGATGTGGCATCAGTCGACAGAAGCAAGGCAATGTGTCCTCGTCACATCAAGGACGATGAGAGATCGCCAGGGCGAGAGACACGCGGGGATCGCCAGGGCGAGAGACACGCGGGCATCGCCAGGGCGAGAGACAGACGGTCATCGCCAGGATGAGGGACGCATCGGTCGACTTCCAGGGGGAGACATCGGTCGTCTTCCAGGGAGAGGCATCGGTCGTCTTCCAGGGAGAGACATCGGTCATTTTCCAGGGAGAGACATCGGTCGTCTTCCAGGGAGAGACATCGGTCATTTTCCAGGGAGAGACATCGGTCGTCTTCCAGGGAGAGACATCGTTCGTCCGCCAGGATGAGACATCGGTGGATGGTCATCGCGCGAGGTCGTGTTCCACACAGATGAGGTGGGGCCCAGGCTCCCAGCATGAGCGTCTTGCATGCGCGACACGTAGTCAGTGAGAGTGCTTCAGAACAGTGGCTCCAGAGAGTTGGTATGGAAAGTGACCCAGAGTTGGTGTGCGCAGAGACCCACGTGGCCATACTGTTAGAGGAAACCCACACGCAAGGTTGCTCAGAGAGTGGGTAATGGCAGTGAAGGCTAAAGAGCCGTTCGACTTTAAGAGCTGAGGGAATCAGCTCATTTAGTTCCCCTTTCTCCTTTCTCCTCCACTCGAAGATGCAGCTATCCTCACGTACCAGTGCTACGATCGGCGACTGCCTTTGTCCTTCTGGGAAGTCTCTACAAGTTCTCCCGTCAGGACGCTAGAACAGAGTAAGTCGTTTTACTCTGTTTTTCGAGTCGAATCTGAGCTTGAGAGGGTTGCCTCTGCATAGGCGTTGCCAGCGACTCCCTTAGCTCCAGAAATTGTCTTTGTTAGCGTAGAAAATGAGTAGTATAGTCAGTTTTGTGATAAAGGCTCCATGGTACAGGTTAGGACATCTTTAAGCTTCGGTGGATTTTTGGAGCTCTTAGTGTTTTTTGCTCAAGTTCAGGTAAGGGAAGCTAGCTTTTTTTTCGTTTATAAAAACTTTAGGCGAGTAGGTTCTGAAGTGAGGGCGACGTGGTCGCCGGTTTCATATTCTATTTCACGATGCTCTGTTTTTATGTGTGGGCTGTCGTGATCGCCGGTTTTAATGCAAATTTCGAAATCCCCTGTTGAGTGTCGTTTTGAAATTGTTTGAGATTGAAGGGTGAAATGCATATGATATTCGAAAATCTGAACTTTGGTATGATTGTTTCTGTGATTGGGATTGTTTAAGAAAAGATTCAAAATATTATATGATTGAATTGTGCCTTACGTGTGGTATGATGTACTGGATGAATGTGAAATTGTGATCAAGACATAGTATTTTCAGGAAAGGAAATACCGTGTTGAGATTGGTATTAGAGTGTATTGATCAGTGAGTATCCTGTGAATGAGACGATCCTGACTCTGCTGATATAATGAAATCACATAGATGAAGTTATTCAGTTGTTGAGAGTCGATGGAGGTTCATATGTATGGGTAAGTTGTTTGAAAGATAACTAACTTGACCTGTTATATGAATTAACCCTGTCATACCGGGAGAGTGATGATATTGAGATTATGTTTATGCGCATGGCTATGTGGATTTCATAGCGACCCTGTGTGGATTTCACAGTGGTGTGGTATGACAGGTGCAGGTCTCTGGATGCTAAGTTCAACGCACGAGTCTTCCGGAAGTAGTGTCAAGTGTCTATGTGTGATGGGTCAGTGGAAGTCTGACGTGAGAAAGAGAAATATTGAAATGTAATAGACACTTGATGGATTTTTATGGAATGATTGATACTTGATGAAATTGTGAAGTGTGTGAATATTTGATGGTTCACGTTAATATCAAGTTTCATGTTTTAAAGTTTTAAAAATATCTAGCTTACCCTTTTGCTTTGTATCGTGGTTGTTTTTCTTAAACCTGTGATGATCGTGTATATTTGCACGGGAGCAGATGAGGTTGCAGGTAGTAGAGCTCCTCAGTGAGCATTTCTGGAGGAGGAGATCGCCGGTTTTTGAATGTTGTTGTTTTGTTTTATTTTGAAAACTCCTGGATGGTTATGTATTAAAATTCCCTAGAGAAGGGATATTATTTGGAAATACAATGTACTGATGGATGTATTTTATTATATATTCATATATTAATTTTGATATTATTGTTTCACCTTTATTTTATTATATAAAAATGAACAATATTTTGAGGGGCGTTACATCTTTGGTTATGGGCTTGGTAGTTTCCTTTGGTTTTTCTCTAGATGTACTACCCTCCCTTTTATATTCTCTCTTGGGATAGGAGTTAGAGTAGATTCCCACCCTTTGACTTGAAGTTTTGCGCAAATTTTGTTGTTCAACTTTAATGCAAAGTTGAACCAAATCATTCAAGTCTTGGTAGGGAAGAAGCTTTACTTTATCTCTTATCTTAAGGTTGAGTCCACTTAAAAACCGAGATATGGTGGTGACCTCTTCCTCTCTAATAGAGGCTCTCATCATGTATAGCTCCATCTTTTGCCTATAGTCTTCCACTCTCATGTTCTTTTGTTGGAGCCTTTGGAGCTTGTCCATTAGCTCCCTATGGTAGTAGGAAGGTATGTGGCGACGTCTTAGGGCTCCCCTAAGGTCATTCCAATACTCTATGGGAGGGTCCCTATGAAGACGTCTATCTCTCTCTAGAGAGGTCCACCAATACATGGCATTTCCTTGAAAACTAAGGGTGGCTAAGGGTACCTTTCTCTCTTCACTCACCCTATGACAAGCAAAGAGTTGTTCCACTTTCATTTCCCAATCTAGGTAAACTTCTACATTGTCCTTACCATAGAAATGTGGTAGGTCTACCCTTACTTCCCTTGGGCCTTCTTCCTCTCTTTGCCTAAGTCTTCTAGGTGTTGGTTGGTAATACTCATGGTTTCTAATGCTTACCTCTCCTAGAGACTCTTGGAGTTGAGAATGAGATGCATGTGAATGAGATTTTTTTGAATTTTGTGATTTCTCTTTCCTTGCTCTAGCCAATTCATTGATTTTAGATTCATTTTCCAATTGTCTATATGAAAGATGTTGTACATCCTTGGCAAGTTGTTTCAAAAGTGATTTAATGGACTTTTCATCACTATCACTAGACTTGGATGCATGAGAAGACATGGCTAAAAACGTTGTGTATATAAATGTTCTTCTTCAAGAAAGAATAGGGAAGTTAATGAAGGTAGCTTTCTAGGTAAGAGAGGTGAGTCACAAAGGACTTCTTAAGTACCAAGTCTTGCCTTAGCCAAAAACTATCCCTCAAAATCTTCACACAATCCTCTCTTTAGGTTAAACACTTAGAACACAATGAGAAAACAATTTTTTTTTTATTCAAATGAAAGCTTATGCAAAGCCCAAAAACAAAACGCGCAAATAGCAAGATTAAACAAGATTAAGCAAATCCCAAAGAAATTGAAATAGCAACAATTAATTCTAGGCGGCCCTAGGTGAGGCTTCTTGGACACTTGGAGCCCTTGAAGACATACTCACCGTCTAAAACGTGATTAACAAGTAATTAATAGAAAGTTAATCTTGCAAGAAAGTTAAAGAACACTCCCTTTGTTGCTTGACTATATGCACCCCCCCTTTTTGTTGTCTTTCTACTTGTTGGGCCTTCCAAAGTGTATGGGTATTTGTGGTATGTATTTGTTTCTGCACCTTTGGCCTTTGTTCCTCTTGAAATTAGGTCAATAAAATCCTCATTCCAGCACCTATTAAGCAAGCTGGACAGCCCATGTCAAAATCTCACTCAACAAGCACCAAATGAAAATTTCATCCACCACAAAAACTTAGAGGTCAAGGAAATAAAGCAAGAAACAAATTAATTGCAAAAAATAGAACCACACAAATGGAGTTATAATGTGACAAAACTAGGAAGAGTTGCAATAAAATGTGACAAGCAAATAAAAGGTACACAAATAAAGTGGGCACACAAAAGGAATCCTAGAATGGTACTAGAATTGATTTGAAAAACCAAAACAGCACTACTGAAAAAGTTTCCTGGCACAAAAAGCGTCACTTAAAACGTGTGTACTGAGCTGGATATTTTGACTTTGCTTTTGAAATTTGAGATACAATTAGGTCAAGATCTTAACAAACTTTTGGAGTTGGTTTCACTCCAAACGCATGCACCAATTAATTTTGATAAATGTTTTACTACCAGTGCTCATTTTCCGCCAGCTGGAACAACAGATTGCACACTTTTTTTGTATGATTTATCATTTTTTTTTTCTATTTGTCCTTTTCAACTGATTCTTTTTGTATTCTTTTGCTAAGATCTCAAATGACTCAAATCCAGAGGCTCATAAATTTCTTGTGACGTATTTAATTTTAACACATAAAAACAGTCAGGTCAGTTGCAGTGAAAACAGGGGATCCTAAAGCTGGAACCAAAAACAGCAAAGAAAATTTTCAAGAACACAATGGAGTGAAGATATAGGAATTTGCATGGATCTAACACCCAAATATGAACTCAAACTAAAAGAAAAATGCACCAAAAGATCATCCAAAACAGCAAAATAAAAAATGGACCCAAAATAAAGCAAGAAACCAAATCATCAAAAACAAGTACCACTAAGATTTTGATGACAAATTTGGAAACACATGACTTAGACAAAACATATGGATTCATAAAATAAAAAGACTCAAAGCATCATATGACCCAAAAGAAAATAAAAACAAGCAAAACTCAAATACCTAAAAATAAAAGACAGCCACACAAATATAGCATGAAACCTACAAAAAAAATAAAATTGACAAGAGATGCTCAAGCACAAATTGAACAATTCTACCAATTGAAATGCCAAGAATAGCATCCAATGCAAAAATAAAAAGCAAAAAAAATAGCAAGACAGCTTGGAGCCAAGATGAACAACTTGAATATAAGAAGAACTCAAAAAAAATAAAATGAAGAGACACTCATCTTTGAAGAACCATAGCTCATGATACCAAATGATGGCATTCTTGAGTTCTTCATGGTGCGTTTTGGGTGATGAATGCAGCGGAAGTTCAATGGATGAAATGGGTCAAGCCCTCCTAAGAGTGGTGGTGGCTTGTAGGTGCATGAAGTGTATGAAAATGAGAGAGGTTTGGCCAACTCTCTTTGATGGTGAAGGAGTGAAGATTAAAACCATAAATCAAGAGATTTAGGCAAGGGAGTAAGTATGGCACAAATTTGGCAGCATAACTTTACTCAAATTAATCTTAAGTTTCATGAAGGAGGCTACCCCTTTTATAAGCTAAGGAGTACCTTAAATGTTACCCTAGATGTTAACCAAATGTGTTTGAAATGAAATGTAAAAGTGGGCACAAACTTGCCAAGCAAGATAGGTCAAGTCTTGAAAGAAAAATGCTATTTACACCACATAAACTAATCTAATTTCATGATGGGCCTTCTTGCAACATGTATAGGTATCTTTCTCTCCCATCCTTAGCTTGGGCCGTCTCCTCTTGGATTTGTTTGGCCATGGACCTTGTGATAGGTCCTAGACGCTCCATGCAAGGTGCTAGACGGTCTTCCTCTTGGTTTAGAAGCTCTTGATCTATCCTTTCAAGCTCACGTCTTGGCACTAAAGGGGGTGTGACTAGCCGTCCTCCATCATAAAGTCCACTCAAGCTCAGGAGGATCTGGAGAGCATGGAGGTGGGCTCTCTCACGAAACAAGTGGCCAAGGACTTCAGGAAGGCTCTTGCTGGGTCCAACCTTCTCCTCACCAAAATACGGAGGGCCCAGGCAGAGACTGAACGAAGGGTTCTCGCAACTGTTGGGGCAGAGCGTCGCCTAATGGGGCTCACCTTGTAGGTGGCTGAGCTTCGCAAGGCTGACAAAGAGACCAAGGACCTCTTATTTTCAAAATCACAAGAGGCCCTTCGATTATATGCAAGAAATAACGAGCTCCGCCTCTCCATGGAGGACCTGGAGAAAGAGCTGGGTGGCAAGGATGAGGCCATGACCCAGGTTACTGAGGAGTTGGGGTAGAGGAACAAATACTTGGCCCAGCAGGATGTGGAGCTGGCCAAGCAGAGGGAGGAGATGGGCTAACTGAAGGGGGAAATGGCCCGTAGGGAGGAGCTTTACCAGAAGACGAACGACGATCTCACCAACGAGGCAGCTGAAGCCTATGGTGCCGGCTTTGGGGATGTCATCACCCAGGTTGCGTGCGTGCATTCTGGGGTGGATCTTTCCCCAACTGGGCTAACAAAGGTTATTGTCGATGGGCAGCTGGTGGAGGCTCATGCTAACTCCTGATCTTCTTCTTCTTTGTAACTTTTTGTAATCAATTATGTACATTGGAACCTGTACAACCTACCTTAATGAATTTATTTTTCAACATTTTAGTCTTCTCTTGATAACTTGATCTTTCTGCGCATGGCTGAATATGTTCTGCAACGCTTCCTCTTTCAACATTGTCTTTGTTTGCCTTCAACCATATCCATGTGTCTTTTTCCCTTTAACAAACTTGTATGGCCTCTATCTGATGAGCTTATGAACCTGCAATGTCTTGTCTATACTCTTCTTCTTCGTTTTTGTATCTGTTTCTGAGGCAACCTTGTCAACTCGAAAGTACCCCATGACCGCTTTTGGCCAAACATCACAATACTTGCTTAACCTGTTCCCTCAATCTCGCGTACTGGCCTCTGCCTTGGCGTGTCAGTTGTGGAAGGAAACTTCGCTGGTATCGACCTTCGCTGATGAATCCAGGAGGACCTTTTATCGACCTTGACCTTGTTGTGCAAAGACTAGGGTGAGGACTTGTACTGGCGTCAACCTTGGCTGATAAGTCAAGGAAGACCTCTTACTTGCCTCCACCTTGCTGTATAAAGACAAGGAAAAGGACTTTCACTAGTGTCAACCTCAACTGACAAGTCAAGGAAGACCTCTTAGTTGCCTCAACCTTGTTGTACAAAGACAAGGAAGAGGACTTTCACTGGTGTTGACCTCGATTGACAAGTCAGGGAAGACCTCTTACTTGCCTCAACCTTGTTGTACAAAGACAAGGAAGAGGACTTTCACTGGTGTCGACCTTGGCTGACAAGTCAAGGAAGACCTCTTACTTGCCTCTACCTTGTTGTACAAAGACAAGGAAGAGGACTTTCACTTGCCTTGACCTCACTGTACAAAGATGAGGAAGAGGACTTTCATTATGGAACCATACTATTCTCGTCCTTGGCGTATAAGTCAGGGGAGAGGTTCATTTACTGGTCAATTCTTTTTTCTTTTATTGGGTGAACTCATTAAAAAACCTCGTGGGGAAAAAGAGTATTACCTTAACTGAATACATCTGAAATACAATTTAACTAAATGCAACTAATTGAAATATGAATACAATGTAAAAGCTTAAATAGAATTTGAGGTTGGCACCGTTCCATGTGCGAGGAATTGCCCCACCTTCCAAGGTCTCCAGCCTGTACGCTCCGTTCCCAAGGGCCTCTGTCACATGAAATGGACTAGTCCACTTGGGAGACAACTTGTTCTCTAGCTGGTAGGGATGAGCCTTTCGCATTACCAAGTCGGCTACCTGGAACTGTTGAGGTTTCAACTTGGATTTGTGTTTGTACTCTATCTTTCTCTTTAGCTTCTGATTTAATGCGGGCCTCTTCCCTGACCTCATGTAGCAGATCTAAATTTACTCTCCTTTCCTCATTGGATTCCTCAGCTACAAAGTTTTGGAAACAAGGCGAGCTCTCCTGGATTTCTATGGGAATCATGGCATCTGACCCATACACCAAGCTAAAGGGTGTTTCTTTGGTAGTGGATTGTGGGGTGGTGTGATACGCCCACACAATCCTAGGAACCTCTTCTGCCCATGTTCCTTTAGCTTTCTCTAATTTTCTCTTTAAACACCTGAGCAGGACTTTGTTGGCCGATTCAACCTGTCCGTTAGTCTAGGGGTGCTCGACTAATGTGAATACCTGCTTGATGCCGAGCTCTATGCACAACTTTCTCAACTGCTGGCTTGCGAACTGGCTGCCATTGTCAGACACAAACACTTTAGGATCGTGAAACAGCAAACTATATTTTTCCACACAAAGTGTTGGACTTTGTGAGCTGTGATTTGCGCCACTGGCTCAGCTTCGATCCACTTGGTAAAATATTCTATGGCCACCAGAAGGTACTTCATCTGTCGAATTGGTAAGGGAAAAGGCCCCATGATATCGATCCCCCATGTATGGAAAGGCCATAGGCTGTGGATCAACCTCAATTCCTCTGGTGGCGCATTATGACAGTCGACATACTGTTGGCACTTCTTGCATCGATGTGCATATCTCATGCAATCTTCTCTCATAGGTTACCAGTAGTATCCAACACGAACGGCTTTGGATGACAGAGCTCAACCACCAATGTGACTTCCGCATATGCCTTCATGGAGCTCAGACATGATATGGGTACACTGCGCTCCGCTTACACAGGTCAAGATAGGATGGGTGTAGCCATGCCTAAACAAGTTACCATCGATCAAAGTGTAGCGAGCTGCATGTTTTTTTCACAATTCTGGCCTCTGCTGGGTCCATAGGGAGCACTCTGTCAGCCAGGTAGCGTCTGTAAGGGGTCATCCAGGTTTCCCCTTCCTCGACCAGGTGAACCTGTGATGATCTCTCATTTGGCGGACCATATGCGCTTATGCAGGGTTTTTTCAGCATCTCTTGGGTTAGCTGTAAGGACCTGAAAAATTAAATTGGAATAAAAGAGTTATATTTTAAATGAATTCTAAGTATGTTTTTATTTAAAATAAAAAGGGAGGAAAAGTTAAGTTTAGAAGGCTACGAGGTCGCCGGTCGCCTGCTACACTTGAGCGCCAGGTGGACGTCGCCAGGGCGCGAGAGGCATGCAGGCATCGCGCGGGCGTGAGAGGCATGCGGGCATCGCGCGGGCGCGAGAGGCATGCAGGCATCGCGCGGGCGCGAGAGGCATGCAGGCATCGCGCGGGCGCGAGAGGCATGCGGGCATCGCGCGGGCGCGAGGCATGCGGGCATTGCCAGGGCGCGAGGCATGTGGACGTGGCCAAGGCGCGAGAGTTATGAGGGCGTCGCCAGGACGAGACATCGGTCGTCTCCCAGGAAGAGACATCGGTCGTCTCCCAGGAAGAGACATCGGTCGTTCGCCAGGATGAGTCAGCAGTGGAAAGTTATCGCGCGACGTCGAGTTTCACACAGAGAAGGTAAGACCCAGACTCCCAGCATGAAGCGTAGTGCACGCACGCCACGTAGACAAAAAGGGTGGTTCAGAATAGTGACATCAGAATGTTGGCATGCGCGGGAGACACTCGCGGTCGTACTGTTCAGAGCAGTGGTTGACATGCACAAGCGACAACAGTGGCAGTACTGTTCAGAGCAGTGGTTGGCATGCACCAGAGACAACAGTGGTCGTACTGTTCAGGGCAGTGGTTCTCAGACTTCTCTGCAGAGTGGGTGGTGGCAGCTGCTTTTGGTGGATAAGTTGGTTTAAGATGCAGAAAACCCACTGCTGAGAGGAAGAAACGTTGCAGCCTTCAAAGAGAGAAAGAGTGAGTTACCTCCCTTCTCCTCCAGTTGCCTCCTTCGCGCTGCGATTCTAGCACCTTCACACGAGAGTACGACGAGCGACAGCCACCATTAGAGCACCTGGGCAGTTCTCTGCAAGTCCTTCGACCAGACGCAAAAACAGAGCCAAGGCGTTCTTCAAGCTTTGTTGGGTTTCGGAACTCTAGGTGTTTGCGCAAGTCCAGGTAAGGGAAGCTAGACTCCATTTTCAATACAAGCCATAGTTTAGCTATTTCTGAAGTAAGGGCGACGTGGTCGCCGGTTTCGTTTCATCTTTGTAAAATGCTCTGTTCTTATGTGTTTGGGCGACGTGGTCGCCGGTTTTATATACAGACTTCGAAATACCTTGTTTTTGAACCAGATCGCCGGTTTTGGCGCTGTTTTACGAACTCCCCTGTTTTTGGCGTTGTTTTGAAACTGTTTGAGATGTAAATGTGATATTCGAGAACATGAACCTTGGAGTGAGTTTTGCTGTGATTGGAATCATTCATTTAAGTGTGGCATGATGTGTTGAATGTTGTGAATGTGGATCGAGGCATAGTATTTTCAGGAAAGGAAATACCGTGTAAGATCGTGTAGGATGTGCATTGATCGGTGATTCCTCAGGGGATATCCTGACTCTGCTGAGATAATGGAATCACATAGAGGAAGTTACTCAGTTGGTGAGAGTCGAAGGAGGTTCATATGAATGGGCGTCTCGTGTGAAAAAGAACGAGCTCCGCCTGTTCTATGGATTAACCCTGTCATGCTTGGAGGGTGATGATATTGAGATTCATTCTACGCTTGTGAATGTGTGTGATTTCACGGCGACCCTGTGAATGTGTGTGATTTCACAGTGGGCAGTATGACAGGTGCAGATCTCTGAGTCTAATCAATGCATGAGTCTTCCGGAAGTAGTGTCAAGTGTCTTGTGTGATGAGTCAGTGGAAGTCTGACGTGAGAAATGAGAAACATTGAATTGATAGACACTTGATGCAGTTTTGTGAAATAGAATGACTCTTGAGAATATTGTGAAATGTGTGATTTTTGGGTGATCAGGTGAAGAGTATGAGAAACTTGATAACTTTACGTGAATATCTTGAAATTGTTTACCTTGATTTTATTTTAAGTATCCTCATTTAAACTCTTTTTAAATGTCTAGCTTACCCTGTGTTTTCGTTTGTGTTGTGGCCTTTTCTTAAACCTGTAATGATCGTGTATAATTTACACGGGAGCAGATGATGTTGCAGGAAGTAGAGCTCTTTAGAAAATTGTCGCTGGAAGGAGATCGCCTGTTTTCTTTTCTGTTGGGTGATCGCCCCTCTTGCTGCTTTATAATAGGAGATCGCCTTTATGAAAGGAGATCGCCCTTCTTATAGGAGATCGCCTATATGAAAGGAGATCGCCCTTCTTATAGGAGATCGCCCTTTTTGCCAGGAGATCGCCTATCTGTCTTTTGTATTGTATTTCGTTTACGTTTTAATGGAGAAGTGATCGTTTGTATTAAACTCCCTGTGAGGAGAAACTTATTTATTTTATATAAAGATTTTGCTCACTTCAATCTATTTGTCACCTTTATTTTCGTTTTATATTTATTTTCAAAGAAATTTGGCGGGATGTTACATTAATGGTATCAGAGCAGTTCGTCCTTAGGATGACCTGAGGGCTGTGGATCCATTGTGTTTCTTCTGCTCATGAAAGTTATTTGAGTTTAAAATAATAACTATAGTGAAAGGTTTTCAAACGTTTTTGTATTGAAATTTTGTGAGTGCTTTGGTGAATATATGTTCTAATTGAAAATCTTAGTATTAAGAATGAGAAGGTCTTGATAAAGTAGTGAGGGTGCACACTCATAACTGGATCGAGATGAGTCTCAATCTTAATTCCAAAGGTTTGATGTTTAGCATATATTGAATTCTGGTGTGAGCTATCTCATTCTCTTGAGTGTCTTTGTAATTGATTGAAAATGGTTGATTGGATTGGTGACTGCATACCAGTAGTTGTGCTGGTGTTATGCTTGATGTTATAAGCATTATGACTCTGTTGTTGAGCTCAAATTCTTAATGATTTTGAGATGCTGACCTTTGTAAGGTCTAGCTGTTACCCCCCTTGAATGAATTGATTTCTTATCGATCTCATTCTTGTAGTTGTAGGGAATATAGGAATCTTATAGTTTCAAAATCTGAACACGAAGGAGATGGCACGTAGACCTTCTACCCCTCCCCAATCTTCTTCGGAGATGAGCCAGATTGCTAAGGCTATCGAGATGATGGCAACTGCCATCCAGCAGCAGAATGCAGCGATGGCTCAGAACCATCAAGCTACAATGCACCACTGGGAAACTGCTCGGTCGGCTGAGACAAACTCCCACGGCGGTCAGCCTCAAGAACGGATGGGACTGACCGAGTTCATGAGGCACAACCCACCCAAGTTCAGTGGGAATGCTACCCCTGATCAGGCAGATCAGTGGGTCAAAGAGTTGGAGAAAATCTTTAGGGCGACCTCCTGCCCTGAAGAGAAGAAACTGTTGTTTGCCACCTATCTGCTATCTAGAGAAGCTGAGTTCTGGTGGATGGGAGCTCAGCAGATGATGGAGGCCCAAGAGGATGTATTGGATTGGGAGAGCTTCAGAGTGAGGTTCTTGGAGAAATACTTCCCAGACAGCGCCAAGTTTGCGAGGGAAGCTGAGTTCCTAAAATTGGAGCAGGGGGATATGTCAGTAAACGCCTATGCTGCTCGGTTTGAGTACCTCGCCCGATTCTACACCCAGGCGACCTCCGAGGCCTGGAGGTGTAGGAAGTTCGAAGAGGGGCTGAAGCATGGGCTGAAGAGGGCCATAGCCCCAATGTGCATCAGGGAATTTCACGCCTTAGTAGAGAAGGCGAAGATGGTGGAGACTCTGGACAAGGGTGATTCTCGGGTGATGAGGTCACACCCAGGGAGTTCTTCCAGTGGGGAGGCCAAGGTGCAGCACCCACAAAGCAAGCCTTATTCGAGACCCTCTCAGCATAGGGCAGAAGCAGCACCGCCCCAGTTTCAGCAGCAACAACCCTGGAAACTTAAATGTTTCCACTGTGGTGGACCACACACAGCCAATGTGTGCCCCAAGAGAGATTCAGAGAGAAGATGTTTTGCCTGTCAAAAGACGGGACACGTTGCTAGAGATTGTCCTACCCAGAATAGGATGACTCAACCCAGTGGATCCCAACAGTTGAGGAATGGAGGCAGTCGACCTCAGGCAGCAGGGAGAGTGTTTGCCATGACTGGAGCGGAGGCATCTCAGTCAGGTAACTTAGTACAGAATGTTGCTCTATAGCTGGTAGATGCGTTAGAATTTTGTTTGATTTTGGAGCGACACACTCCTTTGTGTCAAGCCTGTGTGTAGCCGAGTTGGGCCTTCTAGTGAAGGAGTTACCGTTTGAAACTGTTGGTCTATACACCTGCATCAGGACAGGTGTTGACCTCTACAGTTTGTCCCGAATGTCCAGTGATAGTAGAGGGACGCAGATTCAAGGTGAACTTGATCTGCCTACCTCTTCAGGATCTGGATGTTATCCTGGGAATGGATTGGCTAGCTGCCAATCACGTTCTCGTAGTCTGTGGTAGTCAGAAGATAGCGTTTCCAGACCTCCAAGGGGCAGACGTGATATCTACTCAGCGAGGGTGGTCGGTGTTGGAGGAAGGGGCGAGGTGCTTCGTGAATCCTAGCTCAGTTGGGAGTGAAGAATGAAGAGGACGTAAGTTGGATACCTGTGGTGAAAGATTTCATGGATGTAATTTCAGAAGAAATATCCGGATTACCTCCTAAGAGAGAAGTGGAGTTCTCTATTGATTTTGGTACCTGGGGCTGGACCAGTGTCAATGGCACCTTACAGGAGGGCTCCAGCCGAGTTGGGGGAGTTTACCTATCATAACGGTGATCATGCTGGCATTGGGATGGCAACGTATGAAGCTTTGTATGGAAGGAAATGCAGAACTCCTTTGTACTGGTACCAGGAAGCAGTATTGGTTGAACCAGAGTTGATTCAGCAGACGACCGAGAAGGTGCAGATCAGGGATGACTTGTCCTTTGAAGTGAAACCAGTCAGGATTGACGATAGGCAAAGTAAGCAGCTCAGAGGCAAGACCATCAACATGGTGAAAGTGGTGTGGGATGAGCGATCGGGTGATTCAACTTGGGAATTAGAAGAACCCATGAGAGAAGCCTATCCATACCTCTTTTCCTTGTAATTCAATTTTCGAGGACGAAAATTTTTCTTGTTGGGGAGAATGTAAGGACCTGAAAAATTAAATTGGAATAAAAGAGTTATATTTTAAATGAATTCTAAGTATGTTTTTATTTAAAATAAAAAGGGAGGAAAAGTTAAGTTTAGAAGGCTACGAGGTCGCCGGTCGCCTGCTACACTTGAGCGCCAGGTGGACGTCGCCAGGGCGCGAGAGGCATGCAGGCATCACGCGGGCGTGAGAGGCATGCGGGCATCGCGCGGGCGCGAGAGGCATGCAGGCATCGCGCGGGCGTGAGAGGCATGCAGGCATCGCGCGGGCGCGAGAGGCATGCAGGCATCGCGCGGGCGCGAGAGGCATGCGGGCATCGCGCGGGCGCGAGGCATGCGGGCATTGCCAGGGCGCGAGGCATGTGGACGTGGCCAAGGCGCGAGAGTTATGAGGGCGTCGCCAGGACGAGACATCGGTCGTCTCCCAGGAAGAGACATCGGTCGTCTCCCAGGAAGAGACATCGGTCGTTCGCCAGGATGAGTCAGCAGTGGAAAGTTATCGCGCGACGTCGAGTTTCACACAGAGAAGGTAAGACCCAGACTCCCAGCATGAAGCGTAGTGCACGCACGCCACGTAGACAAAAAGGGTGGTTCAGAATAGTGACATCAGAATGTTGGCATGCGCGGGAGACACTCGCGGTCGTACTGTTCAGAGCAGTGGTTGACATGCACAAGCGACAACAGTGGCAGTACTGTTCAGAGCAGTGGTTGGCATGCACCAGAGACAACAGTGGTCGTACTGTTCAGGGCAGTGGTTCTCAGACTTCTCTGCAGAGTGGGTGGTGGCAGCTGCTTTTGGTGGATAAGTTGGTTTAAGATGCAGAAAACCCACTGCTGAGAGGAAGAAACGTTGCAGCCTTCAAAGAGAGAAAGAGTGAGTTACCTCCCTTCTCCTCCAGTTGCCTCCTTCGCGCTGCGATTCTAGCACCTTCACACGAGAGTACGACGAGCGACAGCCACCATTAGAGCACCTGGGCAGTTCTCTGCAAGTCCTTCGACCAGACGCAAAAACAGAGCCAAGGCGTTCTTCAAGCTTTGTTGGGTTTCGGAACTCTAGGTGTTTGCGCAAGTCCAGGTAAGGGAAGCTAGACTCCATTTTCAATACAAGCCATAGTTTAGCTATTTCTGAAGTAAGGGCGACGTGGTCGCCGGTTTCGTTTCATCTTTGTAAAATGCTCTGTTCTTATGTGTTTGGGCGACGTGGTCGCCGGTTTTATATACAGACTTCGAAATACCTTGTTTTTGAACCAGATCGCCGGTTTTGGCGCTGTTTTACGAACTCCCCTGTTTTTGGCGTTGTTTTGAAACTGTTTGAGATGTAAATGTGATATTCGAGAACATGAACCTTGGAGTGAGTTTTGCTGTGATTGGAATCATTCATTTAAGTGTGGCATGATGTGTTGAATGTTGTGAATGTGGATCGAGGCATAGTATTTTCAGGAAAGGAAATACCGTGTAAGATCGTGTAGGATGTGCATTGATCGGTGATTCCTCAGGGGATATCCTGACTCTGCTGAGATAATGGAATCACATAGAGGAAGTTACTCAGTTGGTGAGAGTCGAAGGAGGTTCATATGAATGGGCGTCTCGTGTGAAAAAGAACGAGCTCCGCCTGTTCTATGGATTAACCCTGTCATGCTTGGAGGGTGATGATATTGAGATTCATTCTACGCTTGTGAATGTGTGTGATTTCACGGCGACCCTGTGAATGTGTGTGATTTCACAGTGGGCAGTATGACAGGTGCAGATCTCTGAGTCTAATCAATGCATGAGTCTTCCGGAAGTAGTGTCAAGTGTCTTGTGTGATGAGTCAGTGGAAGTCTGACGTGAGAAATGAGAAACATTGAATTGATAGACACTTGATGCAGTTTTGTGAAATAGAATGACTCTTGAGAATATTGTGAAATGTGTGATTTTTGGGTGATCAGGTGAAGAGTATGAGAAACTTGATAACTTTACGTGAATATCTTGAAATTGTTTACCTTGATTTTATTTTAAGTATCCTCATTTAAACTCTTTTTAAATGTCTAGCTTACCCTGTGTTTTCGTTTGTGTTGTGGCCTTTTCTTAAACCTGTAATGATCGTGTATAATTTACACGGGAGCAGATGATGTTGCAGGAAGTAGAGCTCTTTAGAAAATTGTCGCTGGAAGGAGATCGCCTGTTTTCTTTTCTGTTGGGTGATCGCCCCTCTTGCTGCTTTATAATAGGAGATCGCCTTTATGAAAGGAGATCGCCCTTCTTATAGGAGATCGCCTATATGAAAGGAGATCGCCCTTCTTATAGGAGATCGCCCTTTTTGCCAGGAGATCGCCTATCTGTCTTTTGTATTGTATTTCGTTTACGTTTTAATGGAGAAGTGATCGTTTGTATTAAACTCCCTGTGAGGAGAAACTTATTTATTTTATATAAAGATTTTGCTCACTTCAATCTATTTGTCACCTTTATTTTCGTTTTATATTTATTTTCAAAGAAATTTGGCGGGATGTTACATTAGCCACCTTTGAATTCTTTTTCCTTCTTCTGAAATGCCTATCATTTGAATGTCACCCATGTTGTCTGTGGCTATTTGAGGTGGTCTAAGAGTCTCCTGTATGACCGTCCTCTGCCTGCCCCCCTTGCCTGAGCTGGCGAGCTTTGCTAGCAAGTCAGCTTTGGCATTCTATTCTCGGGGGACATGTAGCAACTCGAACACTATGAAAGTTCTCTTTAGGAGCTCCACATACTTGAGGTAAGGGGCCATCTGAGGGTCCTTGGCCTGGTACTCACCCGTCACCTACCCTGTTATCAGCAGTGAATCACTCTTGGCCAACAGACATTCCACTTCCATCTCCTTAGCTAGCAGCATTCCTGCAATCAAAGCCTCATATTCTGCTTGGTTGTTATTGGCTTTGAAGGCAAAATGCAAGGCCTGTTCGATCAGGACCCCACCTGGCCCCTCCAAGATCACTCCAGCACCGTTGCCCTACTAGTTCGAGGACCCACCTATTAAGAGGACCCATCTGAAGTCTGCCTCTCCCTGCTATGTGGCTTCTGAGGACATCTCCACTACAAAATCGGCATAAACTTGGCCTTTGATTGGCCCTCTAGGCTCAAATTGCACCTCGAATTCAGATAACTCAACAGACCATTCTCCCTGCTACATCAGGTTTCTGCAGGACCTTGTGAATGGGGAGGTCCGTCATCACAATGATAGTAAAGCTGTGAAAATAATGTCAGAGCCTCCATGCTGAAAATACTACAGCTAGCGCTGCCTTCTCTGTGGCCTGGTAGCGCACCTCAGGTCCCTACAATACCTTACTGACAAAATAAATGAGTTTTTGCACCTGGTCCTGCTTCTGGACGAGGACTGAACTGGTCACCCGCTCTGTGATGGCGAAGTACAGGCGGAGTGGAGTACCTGGCAGCGGCTTGCACAACACTGGGGTGTTGAGTATGGGAGCTTTGATGTTTCAAATCCCTGATGAAGCTTGAAGCCTTGCTGCTTTTGGGTTTGGGTGTAGCTTAGAGTGTTTAGAATTTTTGTAAAAGATCAGTTCTTAAATCTTGCACAAAGCTTGGCAAATCTGTTTTGAAAAGTAAAGTGTTTTTCTAAAGCCAAGAAAAACAACCGGTTAAATTATCGGGATAACCGGTTGTTCTTCGCCTAGTTGGCACAAAGGTTTTGAAAAAGCTTTTTGAAAGTGTTAAGTCATAGCTTGACCCATTTAACCGATTATCTCGTGGTTTTAACTGGTTAAATGTAAGTCTGCATAACAGCTTTTTGAAAAATTGTTTTAACCATTTTCAAACTATTTCAGCTGATTCATGTGCCTCAAACGGCTATTTTTCAAGTGCTATAAATATAGCCCTTCTTTCATAAACAAACGAAAGAATTGACATAACAATTACAAAAGATCTACAAAAGAGTTTTTGAGATCAAAAGAGAGATTGAAATGTGTTTTTGAAAGAAGTTTTCAAGAGTTGCAAGATTACTTTTTAAGCTTTGCACGGATTCAAGATTTGATCATAGAAATCCCTAAGTTGTGCAATATCAGGTGTTTTCTTTTCCTATTTATGTTGTAGTTATTGTAATTTAATTAACCTGTGAGTGTATGTGAAAATCCTGTAAAGTCAGAAGGGTGTTTTGACTTGAGGTGTGTGGTGTTGCAAAACGGGTGAGTAGCTCTTATGGTTTTCAAGATCACCTCTTTGTGTGTTGTGTGTGTATGTAAACTGTTGTGTTTTACATAGTGGAATACCCAGTGGTTGTTCTGGGGATTGGATGTAGCTCAAGGGTTGAGTGAACCAGTATAAATTGATTGTGTATATCTCTCTCTCTCTCTCTCACTCTGTTATAATTGTTTGATATTGCTTTTGCTGGTATAAACAACCGATTAAAATGAAATTTCAATTGGTTGTTATTCTGATTTATGAAATGTGTGTTTCTGCTTATACTGGTAACATAAACAATCGGTTAAATCGTAACTTTACCAATTATATTTCTGGAAACAAGTTCTGCAACATTGGTTGAATGCTTTCCTCTTTTGTTTATCTGTGATTGTTTAATAAAGGATCATTCTTAAGTGTTAATTGTGAAAAGCTTTTGAAAACAATTCACCCCCCTCTTATTTTAAGCCATCAATTCTAACATGGGTGACTGGCCAGATACTCTTTCAGCTTGAGGAATGATTCCTCACACCCATCAGTCCATACGAACTGGTTGTTTCTCTTCAAACACTGGAAGTAAGGATAGCCCCTGTCCCCTCCTGCTGAAACAAACCGGGACAGGGTGGCCATCTGACCTGTCAACTGTTGTACTTCCTTCACTAAGAACGGGCTCCTCATGGCCATGATTTCCATGCACTTCTCGGGGTTTGCTTCTATTCCACGCTCTATCAGCAAGAACCCCAAGAACTTTCCCGCTTCTACCCCAAACACGCATTTTTTTGGGTTCAGTTTTAACTTGTACCTGACTATGGTGTTGAACAACTCTTCCAGGTCAGCGACGTGGTGGTCCTTCTCTTGGGAGGTGACAACCATGTCGTCCACGTTTGCCTGCACATTTCGCCCTATCATAGGGGTGAGTATCCTGTCCATCAGTCTCTGGTAGGTCGCTCCAGCGTTCTTTAATCCAAAGGGCATCACTTTGTAACAATAACTTGAGAGCTCTATCATGAATCCTATCTTGGATTCGTCTTTGGGGTGCATCCGGATCTGGTTGTATCTAGAGAATGCATCCAAAAAGCTGAGGAGTTTGCATCTTGACACACTGTCCACCAAGGCATCAATGTTGGGCAATGGGTAAGAGTCCTTGGGACAAGCCTTATTCAGATCCATGAAGTCGATGCACATCCTCCACTTGCCATTAGCTTTCTTTACTAACACCACATTGGCCAACCACTCAGGGTATTGGATCTTCCTAATGTGACCGGCCTCTAACAGCTTCTGGGTTTCCTGCCTGATGACCTACTACCTTTCCTTGTTGAACTTCATTCATCTCTGGCATACAGGTCAGACCTGTGGGTCCATGGTAAGATGGTGGCACAAGAAGTCTGGGTCAATACCTGGCATGTCTGAGGCAGTCCACGCGAAGGCGTCCAAATGTCGGGCCAAAAACCCCGGCGACCTGGTCCTGCGCTTCCTAACTCAGGGACTTACCAAGTTTGAACTGTTTGCCCCCGATCTCTCGTTCCATGACCTCCTCTGTTGTCTCGGTTCGTCTCTTAGGGGTGACCTCTACACGGACGATTCCTTCATTCATGGGTGCACGACTGGTGATAGAGCACACCCCTCCTTTTGTCTTGAGGTTGTTCTCATAACACTTGCTAGCCGTCTTCAGGTCAGACTTGATGGTGATCACCGTTCCATCAAGTAAGGGCAGCTTTATCTTCATGTGCCTCGTTGAGGGTACTGCTCCTAATCTGTTCAAAGTTGGCCTGCCCAAAAGAATGTTATAAGCAGAAGGAGCGTTTACCACAAGATACCTTACGTTGACAGTGCGGGACGCATTGCCATCTGTGAACGTTGTTCTCAACTCGACGTAACCTTTGACCTCCACTTGGTATCCCACAAAACCATGTAGGCAGCCATCGTAAGGCCTCAGCTGGTCAGAAGATAACTACAGTTTGTTGTAGGTCGGCCAGAACATCACGTCTGTCGAACTCCCCTGGTCAACGAGGACCTGGTGTACCTTCCTTCCTACTGTCACCACTGAAATCACCACCGGGTCGTTGTCGTGTGGGACCACATCCAACCGATCAACCTTCGTAAAAATGAGGTCAGGTTCTAGAAGCTAATCAGCTTCCCCCTCCTCGACAGTCATCACTCCTCTAGCGTACTTTCTTCGTTGGGAAGCGGTACAGCCCCTTCCTAAGAACCCTCCAGAGATGGTATTGATCTCTCCGTGGATGGGAATCTCATGTCCCTGGTCTCCTATTGGGGCCACCGTCGCTAGGGTCTCCTGTGGTTCCTGCAAGTAGTTTGTCAGAAAACCGTTTCTTACCAATTCATCAAGTTGGTGTCCCAATGCTAGGCAGTTGCCTAGGCTGTGACCAGTGCCTGGTGGAAGTCACACCACTTGTCTTTGTTGGGTCCCAGCCTCTTGTCAGTCTTCTGGGGAAAATTCAGTCTACTAGCCACCTCGGGAATGGCAATCATCTCCTTGAGGTTTACTCTGAAGTTATGCCTGGTGTGGCTTAGGCTTCTTCGACTCATATGGTGTCGACTTAGCCTTCTTTCTTGTTGTGGCCTTATGCACCCTCATAGGTTGAATGCGACCTACAGTACGAGGTTTGGACAGATCGACCCTTGTGCGCTTCTCTGTTACCTACTCTTCTGCGCTGATGTGGGCCACAACCCGACGATGGATCTTGTTGAAAGTCTTGGGTTGACACCTGATCAGGGAATCGCTGAAAGGTCCTGGCAGGATTCCCTTCCCGAAGGCGTGTACCATCATGGCCTCGTCTTTGGTATGTAACTTTACTACGAGCGCTCCAAAGCGATTCAGGAAGTCTTTCAGTGGTTCTCCCTGGTATTGCTTTACATCAAAAAGGTCAAAGGAAACAGGAGGGGTGTAAGGACCTGTAAAATTAAATTTGAATAAAAAGGGATATATTTTAAATGAATTCTAAGTATGTTTTTATTTAAAATAAAAAAAGAAGGAAAGTGTAGTTTAGAAGACTATGAGATCGCCTGATTAGTACATGATCGCCTGTCGCCTAGGTTGCACGTGATCGCCAGTCGCCTATGGTGCACATGATCGCCGAAAGTGCACTCAGTATGTGGTCAGGATACTGGATCAACCAGAGTGGGTTCCACAAAACCACACGTATCAAGGTGTGGGTTAAGCCTTAGATACGCTGTGCATGCAAAGCTCTATGCTTGAGCATAAGAAATCGTCCTTGGTGTTGCATGCATGGGCGCACGAGGAGTAGTGCTGACCTACTCTTGGAAATGTGAAGCTACCGACGTCACCAAGTCATGTGGAGATGATACCTTGGACGTAACATAGTGGGATGAAGAACCTACAGCAAGGCGTAGCGATGTGTCGTCGGGCATCGCCAGGCGCGAGGCATGCGGGCATTGCTAGGGCGCGAGGCATGCGGGCATCGCCGGGCGCGAGGCATGCGGGCATCACCGAGCGCGAGGCATGCGGGCATCACCGAGCGCGAGGCATGCGGGCATCGCCAGGGCGCGAGACTTGCGGGCATCGCCAGGGCACGAGGCATGCGGTCATCGCCAGGGCGAGACATCGGTCGTCTCCCAGGGAGAGACATCGGTCGTCCTCCAGGTTGAGGCATCGGTGGATAGTCATCGCGCGAGCGGTCATCGGTGGAAGGTTATCGCGCGATGTCGAGTTTCACACAGATAAGGTGGGACCCAGGCTCTCAGCATCAGACGTACTGCACGCGCGACACGTAGACAAAAAGGGTGGTTCAGAATAGTGACATCAGAGTGTTGGCCTGCGCAGAGGCACGCGCAGTCGTACTGTTCAGGGAAGCGTACACACAAACTTCCCTGCAGAGTGGGTGGGGGCAGCGGCTTTTGTGGACAAGTTGGTTTAAGATTCAAAAACCCACTTCTGAGAGGCAAAGGACGTTGCAGTGGTTGAAGAGTGAAAGAGTGAGTTTACCTTCATTCTTCTCCTTTTCTCTCCTTCGCGCTGCGAATTCAGGCATCCTCAAGCACCAGTGCGATGAGCAACGACTGCCCTTGGAGCACCTGGGAGGTTCTCTGCAAGTTCTACAAACCAGACGCTAAAACAGAGCTAAGGCATCCTTTAAGCTCGGTGGGTTTTGGAGCTCTTGGTGTTTTGCGCAAGTCCAGGTAAGGGAAGCTAGCACTTTCGTTTATAAAAACGTTAGGCGAGTAGGTTCTGCAGTGAGGGCGACGTGTTCGCCGATTTTCATATTCCTTTTCACAATGCTCTGTTTTTATGTGTGGGGCGACGTGATCGCCGGTTTTAATGTTGATTTCGAACTCCCCTGTTTTAGTGTCGTTTGAAACTGTTTGAGATTGAAATGTGATATTCGAAAATCTGAACCTTGGAATGAGTTTTGCTGTGATTGGAATCATTCATTTAAGTGTTATATGATGTGTTGAATGTTGTGAATGTGGGATCAAGGCATAGTATTTTCAGGAAAGAAAATACCGTGTAAGATCGTGTAGGATGTGCATTGATCGGTGATTTCTATAATGAGATATCCTGACTCTCCTGAGATAATGAATTCATATAGATGAAGTTATTCAGGCGTTGAGAGTCGATGGAGGTTCATACGTATGGGTAAGTGTTTGAAAGATAACTACTTGACCTGTTGTGTGGATTCACCCTGTCATACTGTGAGAGTGATGAAATTGAGATCGAGATTGTGTTGATGCGCATAGCTGTGGAAACATTACAGCAGTGTAGTATGACAGGTGCAGATCTCTGAGTCTAGTCAATGCACGAGTCTTCCGGAAGTAGTGTCAAGTGTCTTGTGTGATGAGTTAGTGGAAGTCTGACGTGAGAAATGAGAAACATTGAATTGATAGACACTTGATGGAATTATGTGAATTGAACGACTCTTGATGAAATTGTGAAGTGTGTGAAATGAATGGGAAAATTGATGGATTTTACGTGAGTGTGTTAAAATTGTTTTATCTTGATTTTAAAGTTTCATATCCAAATTCTCTTTAAAATATCTAGCTTACCCTGCGTGTTTGGTTCTGTGGCTGTTTTCTTAAAACTGTGATGATCGTGTATAATTTACACGGGAGCAGATGATGTTGCAGGAAGGAGAGCTCCTCAGTGAGTGGTCGCCGGAAGGAGATCGCCTGTTTCTGTTTCTGTTAGGCGATCACCCTTTTTCTGTTGTCTGATAGGAGATCGCCTTTTTTTGATAGGAGATCGCCTTTTCCTGTTAGGAGATCGCCTGTTTTTTTTTATTTTGCTGTATTTTGTTTAAGTTTTGGAAAACTGACCGATTATGTATTAAACTCCCTGTGAGGAGAAACTTCATTACGTATATATAATTATGTTCACTTCGATATATTTGTTTTACCTTTAATTCGTTTTATAATTATGAAAAGAATTTGGCGGGATGTTACATTAATGGTATCAGAGCAGTTCGTCCTTAGGATGACCTGAGGGCTGTGGATCCATTGTGTTTCTTCTGCTCATAAAGTTTATTTGAGTTTTAAATAACAACTATAGTGAAAGGTTTTCAAACATTTTTGTATTGAAATTTTGTGTGTGCTTTAGTGAATATATGCCCTAACTGAAAATCTTAGTATTAAGAATGAGAGGGTCTTGATAAAGTGGTGAGGGTGCACACTCATAACTGGATCGAGATGATTCTCAATCTTAATTCCAAAGGTTTGATGTTTAGCATGTTGAACCAAGTGGTGTTCAAGGTTTTGAAGAATCCAAATCCTTTGGAGGATGATGAAGCTTTTGCTGTGCTTGCTGTTGCTGTGCTGGTTTAGTTAGGATCTGGGTAGTTTGAGTTGTGTAACTCAACCTTTGATTGAATCTAAAGCTCAAGCATCTCAACTTTCAAACAAAGTAAAGTGTTTTTTTCAAACTGAGTTAAAACAACCGATTGTTTTATCGAAACAACCAATTGTTTAAGCTTAGGTGTTTTGAAAACTGTTTTGAAGTGTGAAAATTGGTTAAGTAACAAAACAACCGATTGATTCGAGGAAACAATTGATTGTTTGTTATGTTTTTATAATAGAAAACAGTTTTGACTTTGACTGAGCTTTAAATGGTTTTAATTCATACGCTCCAGTCATTAAATGCTTTGACCAATCTTTCTAAAGCAATTAAGAGTTTGTTAAGATTTGATTACAAACATCTTCTTTATATATATACAGAAAAAAAGATTTGAGTTTGAAGAATCTAAGTGAATTGAAAAAAGTTTTTCTAAGAGTTGGAGATTGCTTAGAGTTTTGGTTGATCAAAGTGCTGAGATAGGATTCTCTTGTACTGATTTCAGATTGCTTCTGTAACAAGTGTAATTCTTGTAATTCTGTGAACATTCGTTTGTGCTGTTGCTAAGAAGAGCTGTGTGTTCTTGAGGGGATCAAGATCAGCTTTCTTAGTGTGGTGTGCTGACCAAGGAAAGTGTGTTTCTTGAGGGTGTTCAAGGTCACTTTCTTGGTTGTGTGTAAGTAATCTAGTGTTGATTGCTTAGTGGATTTCCTCAGGGTTTCTGAGAAGACTGGATGTAGCTCTGGGTTGGAGTGAACCAGTATAAACATCTGTGTAGAATCTCTCTATCCCTAACTCTTTAATTTAAGTTTGTTTGTTGTTTGCTGGCATAAACAACCGATTGTTTCGAAGAAACAACCAATTGTTTTCCTGGCAGTGCTGTTTTGCTTGCTGTTTTGGCAAACTGAATTGCTTAATCATTTGATTTCTGGAAGATATTCATTCTAGCTTGGAAAAGTTTGCGAAAACCTCTTTAAACAATTCCCCCCCCCCCCCCCCCTCTAGTTTAAATCCATCTTTCCTAACATAGCATACATTGAATTCTGGTGTGATTTATTTCATTTTATTGAGTGTTTTTGTAATTGATTGAAAGTAGTTGTTTGGATTGATGGTTGTATACCAGTAGCTGTTCTGGTGTTTTGCTTGAGGTTATAAGTATTATGATTCTATTGATGAGCTCAAATTCTTAATGACTTTGAGATGCTGACCTTTGTAAGGTCTAGATGTTACCTCCTGAATGAATTGATTTCTTATCGATCTCATTCTTGTAGTTGTAGGGAATATAGAAACCCATAGTTTCAAAATCTGAAACAAAGAAGATCGCACGTAGACCTCCTACCCCTCCCCAACCTTCTTCGGAAATGAGCCAGATTGCCAAGGCTATTGAGATTATGGCAACTGCCATCCAACAACAGAATGCAGCGATGGCTCAGAACCATCAAGCTACAATGCACCACTGGGAAACTGCTCGGTCGGCTGAAACAAATTCCCACGTCGGTCAACCTCAGGAACAGATGGGACTGACCGAGTTCATGAGGCACAACCCACCCAAGTTCAGTGGGAATGCTACCCCTGATCAAGCAGATCAGTGGGTCAGGGAGTTGGAGAAAATCTTTAGGGCGACCTCCTGCCCTGAAGAGAAGAAATTGGTGTTCGCCACCTATCTGCTATCTGGAGAGGCCGAGTTCTGGTGGATGGGAGCTCAGCAGATGATGGAAGCCAGAGCTGAAGTATTAGACTGGGAGAGCTTTAGGGTGAAATTTCTGGAAAAATACTTCCCAGATAGTGCAAGATTTGCGAGGGAAGCAGAATTCCTCAGATTGGAGCAGGGGGAGATGTTAGTAAATGCTTATGCTGCTCGGTTTGAGTATCTCGCCCGATTCTACACCCAGGCGACCTCTGAGGCTTGGAGGTGTAGGAAGTTTGAAGAGGGACTGAAGCATGGGCTGAAGAGGACCATAGCCCCGATGTGCATTGTAAGGACCTGTAAAATTGAATTGGAATAAAAGTGGTATATTTAAATAATTTCAGAAGATGTTATTATTTAAAATACAAAGAGCTGGTAAATGAAGTTTCGTAGTAGTCGGGCCTCGGACGTCGCCCAAGATCTGGGGTCAGCTGGTAGAGGTCGGTCGGCTGACATGTAGATCAAGAAGAGTAAAGGAGGAAATGTGTAGCTAAGAAGTCTCCTACGAGATCGCCGTTAGTGAAGACGGAGGCGATCTCCGACTCCTCTGGCACATAATCGCCTGTCGCCTAGAGGAGACATGAGCGCCAATCGCCTAGAGTGTACGTGATCAGCGGGAATGCACGTAGTATGTGGTCAAGATACTGAATCAACCAGAGTGGGTTCCAACAACCACGCGTATCAAGGTGTGGGTTAAGCCTTAGATACGCTGTGCATGCGAAGCTCTACGCTTGAGCAAAAGAGATCACCCTTAGTGTTGCATGCAGGGCGCGAGAGGCATGCAGGCATCGCGCGGGCGCGAGAGGCATGCAGGCATCGCGCGGGCGTGAGAGGCATGCAGGCATCGCGCGGGCGCGAGAGGCATGCAGGCATCGCGCGGGCGCGAGGGGCATGCGGGCATCGCGCGGGCGCGAGGCACGCGGGCATTGCCAGGGCGCGATGCATGTGGACGTGGCCAAGGCGCGAGAGTTATGAGGGCGTCGCCAGGGAAGACATCGGTTGTCTCCCAGAGGAAGACATCGGTTGTTCGCCAGGAAGAGGTCATCGGTGGTTGTCTTCGCGCGGGGTCATCGGTGGTAGTCTTCGCGCGAGGTCATCGGTGGTAGTCTTCGCGCGAGGTCATCGGTGGTAGTCTTCGCGCGAGGTCATCGGTGGTAGTCTTCGCGCGAGGTCATCGGTGGATCGTCTTCGCGCGAGAGGTCATCAGTGGTTTCTCTTCGAGCTGGTAGTCATCGGCGAAAGGTCATCGCGCGACGTTGAGTTACACCCAGAGAACGTGGGCCCCAGACTCCCAGCAAGAGATGTTCTGCACGCGCGCCACGTAGACAAAAGAGTGGTTCAGAATAGTGACCTCAGAGCGTAGCCTGCGCAGAGGCACGCTTAGTAGTACTGTTCAGGGAAGCGTGCACGCAAACTTCCCTGCAGAGTAGGTGGTGGCAGCTGCTTTTGGAGGGATAAGTTGGTTTAAGTCACAGAAATCCACTGCTGAGAGAAAAGGAAGACATTGTTGTAGTCGAAGAGAGAAAGAGTGAGTTCCCTCCTCCGCGTTGCGATTTCAGCATCTCCACGCAAGAGTACGACGAGAAGCAACACCATTGGAGCACCTGGGAAAGTTCTCTGCAACTCCTTCAAAACCAGACTCAAGAACAGAGCCAAGGCATTCTTCAAGCTCTGTTGGATTTCGGAACTCTAGGTGTTTGCGCAAGTCCAGGTAAGGGAAGCTAGACCTCTTTTTCCATACAAGCCATAGTGTAGTTATCTCTGAAGTGAAGGCGACGTGGTCGCCGTTTTCGCTTTCGTCTTCGAGAAATGCTTTGTTTATGTGTTTGGGCGACGTGGTCGCCGGTTTTATAAACATAGTCTTCGAAATACCCTGTTTTTGAACTAGATCGCCGGTTTTGGCGTTGTTTACGAACTCCCTGTTTTTGATGTTGCTTTGAAACGGTATGGGATTTAAATGGGATATTCGAAAATAAGAACCTTGGATTGAGTTTTGCTGTGATTGAAATCATTCCTTTAAATGTTATGTGATGTGTTGGATGTGGTGAATGTGGATCGAGGCATAGTATTTTCAGGGAAGGAAATACCGTGTTGAGATTGGTTAGGAAGTGCATTGATCAGTGAGTAACCTGTTAATGAGACGATCCTGACTCTGCTGAGATAATGGAATCACGTAGATGAAGTTATTCAGTTGGTGAGAGTCGAAGGAGGTTCATACGTATGGGTGAGTTGTTCAAATGGGAACGAGCTCGACCTGTTATATGGATTAACCTTGTCATACCGAGAGAATGGTAACAATGAGATGGTATATGCGCATGCTGTGTGGATTCACAGTGGTATGGTATGACAGGTGCATGTCTCTGGATACTAAGTTCAATGCATGAGTCTTCCGGAAGTAGTGTCAAGTGTCTTGTATGGTGAGTCAGTGGAAGTCTGACGTGAGAAATGAGAAACATTGAAAATTGATAGACACTTGATAGAATTATGTGAACTGAACGACTCTTGAGGAAATTGGGAAATATGTGATTTCTTGATGGCTGTGTGATATGAATGAGAAATTGATAGTCTTACGTGGGTATCTGAAATTTGTTTTATCTTGATTTTAAAATTTCATATCTAAATTCTCTTTAAAAATATCTAGCTTACCCTGTGTTTTCGTTTGTGTTGTGGCTGTTTTCTCTTAAAAACTGTGATGATCGTGTATTTTACACGGGAGCAGATGATCTTCCAGGGAGTAGAGCTCCTCAGTGAGTGGTCGCCGGAAGGAGATCGCCTATTTCCGTCTCTATCGGGTGATCGCCGGTTTATGCCTCCATCGGGTGATCGCCTGTTTTTCTGTCCTGATAGCAGATCGGCTGTTTTGGGCCTTCTGTTACAGATCGCCGGTCTTGTTGTATTTGGTTGAATTTCGTTTTAAATTTTGAAAACATTTGACCTGGTCATGTATTTAACTCCCTAAGAGGAGCAACTTCATTTCTTATATATATAATATCATGTACTCTTCAATATTATTTGTTTACCTTTATTTTCATTATACATGTATGTATGGTTTTTATTTTGCGGGATGTTACATTAATGGTATCAGAGCAGTTCGTCCTTAGGATGACCTGAGGGCTGTGGATCCATTGTGTTTCTTCTGCTCATGAAAGTTATTTGAATTTAAAATAATAACTATAGTGAAAGGTTTTCAAACGTTTTTGTATTGAAATTTTGTGTGTGCTTTGGTGAATATATGTTCTAATTGAAAATCTTAGTATTAAGAATGAGAAGGCCTTGATAAAGTAGTGAGGGTGCACACTCATAACTGGATCGAGATGAGTCTCAATCTTAATTCCAAAGGTTTGATGTTTAGCATATATTGAATTCTGGTGTGAGCTATCTCATTCTCTTGAGTGTCTTTGTAATTGATTGAAAATGGTTGATTAGATTGGTGACTGCATACCAGTAGTTGTGCTGGTGTTATGCTTGATGTTATAAGCATTATGATTCTGTGGATGAGCTCAAATTCTTAATGATTTTGAGATGCTGACCTTTGTAAGGTCTAGCTGTTACCCCCTTGAATGAATTGATTTCTTATCGATCTCATTCTTTTAGTTGTAGGGAAATATAGGAATCTTATAGTTTCAAAATCTGAAAACGAAGGAGATGGCACGTAGACCTTCTACCCCTCCCCAACCTTCTTCAGAGATGGGTCAGATCGCCAGGGCCATGGAGGTGATGGCAACTGCCATCCAACAGCAGAATACGGTAATGGTCCAGATTCATCAGACTGTAATGAATCATTTAGAAACTGCTGGATCGGCTGCAACAGCTTTCCATGTCAATCAGCCTCGGGAGCAGATGGGGATGACCGAGTTCATGAGGCACAACCCAACCCAGTTCCGTGGGAACGTTTCTCCGAACCAACCAGATCAGGGGATCAGAGAGTTCCATGCCTTAGTGGAGAAGGCAAAGAGGGTGGAGACCCTGGAGAGGGGTGGTTCCAGGGTAATCAGATCACACCCAGGGGGTCCCTCCAGTGGGAAAGCCAAGGTACAGCAACCACGAAGCAAGCCTTATGCGAGACCTCCACCACATCGGGCAGGAGCAGTTCCGCCCCAGTTTCAGCAACAACAACCATGGAAACCAAGATGTTTCCGTTGTGGTGGATCACAGAACGTCAAAGTGTGCCCCAAGGGGAATTCAGGGAGAAGATGCTACATCTGCCGAAAGACGGGACACGTTGCTAGAGATTGTCCTACCCAGAAAAGGATGACTCAACCCGTGGGTTCCCAGCAGTTGAGGAACGAAGGCAGTCGACCTCCGGCAGCAGGGAGAGTGTTTACCATGACTGGAGCGGAGGCATCTCAGTCAGGTAACTTAGTACAGAATGTTGCTCTATAGCTGGTAGATGCGTTAGAATTTTGTTTGATTTTGGAGCGACACACTCCTTTGTGTCAAGCCTGTGTGTAGCCGAGTTGGGCCTTCTAGTGAAGGAGTTACCGTTTGAAACTGTTGGTCTATACACCTGCATCAGGACAGGTGTTGACCTCTATAGTTTGCCCCGAATGTCCAGTGATGGTAGAGGGACGCAGATTCAAGGTGAACTTGATCTGCCCACCTCTTCAGGATCTGGATGTTATCCTGGGAATGGATTGACTAGCTGCCAATCACGTTCTCGTAGTCTGTAGTAGTCAGAAGATAGCGTTTCCAGACCTCCAAGGGGCAGACGTGATATCTACTCAGCGAGGGTGGTCGGTGTTGGAGGAAGGGGCGAGGTGCTTCGTGAATCCTAGCTCAGTTGGGAGAGAAGAATGAAGAGGACGTAAGTTGGATACCTGTGGTGAAAGATTTCATGGATGTAATTTCAGAAGAAATATCCGGATTACCTCCTAAGAGAGAAGTGGAGTTCTCTATTGATTTTGGTACCTGGGGCTGGACCAGTGTCAATGGCACCTTACAGGAGGGCTCCAGCCGAGTTAGAAGAGTTTACCTATAATAACGGCGATCATGCTGGCATTGGGATGGCAACGTATGAAGCTTTGTATGGAAGGAAATGCAGAACTCCTTTGTACTGGTACCAGGAAGCAGTATTGGTTGAACCAGAGTTGATTCAGCAGACGACCGAGAAGGTGCAGATCAGGGATGACTTGTCCTTTGAAGTGAAACCAGTCAGGATTGACGATAGGCAAAGTAAGCAGCCCAGAGGCAAGACCATCAACATGGTGAAAGTGGTGTGGGATGAGCGATCGGGTGATTCAACTTGGGAATTAGAAGAACCCATGAGAGAAGCCTATCCATACCTCTTTTCCTTGTAATTCAATTTTCGAGGACGAAAATTTTTCTTGTTGGGGAGAATGTAAGGACCTGTAAAATTGAATTGGAATAAAAGTGGTATATTTAAATAATTTCAGAAGATGTTATTATTTAAAATACAAAGAGCTGGTAAATGAAGTTTCGTAGTAGTCGGGCCTCGGACGTCGCCCAAGATCTGGGGTCAGCTGGTAGAGGTCGGTCGGCTGACATGTAGATCAAGAAGAGTAAAGGAGGAAATGTGTAGCTAAGAAGTCTCCTACGAGATCGCCGTTAGTGAAGACGGAGGCGATCTCCGACTCCTCTGGCACATAATCGCCTGTCGCCTAGAGGAGACATGAGCGCCAATCGCCTAGAGTGTACGTGATCGGCGGGAATGCACGTAGTATGTGGTCAAGATACTGAATCAACCAGAGTGGGTTCCAACAACCACGCGTATCAAGGTGTGGGTTAAGCCTTAGATACGCTGTGCATGCGAAGCTCTACGCTTGAGCAAAAGAGATCACCCTTAGTGTTGCATGCAGGGCGCGAGAGGCATGCAGGCATCGCGCGGGCGCGAGAGGCATGCAGGCATCGCGCGGGCGTGAGAGGCATGCAGGCATCGCGCGGGCGCGAGAGGCATGCAGGCATCGCGCGGGCGCGAGGGGCATGCGGGCATCGCGCGGGCGCGAGGCACGCGGGCATTGCCAGGGCGCGATGCATGTGGACGTGGCCAAGGCGCGAGAGTTATGAGGGCGTCGCCAGGGAAGACATCGGTTGTCTCCCAGAGGAAGACATCGGTTGTTCGCCAGGAAGAGGTCATCGGTGGTTGTCTTCGCGCGGGGTCATCGGTGGTAGTCTTCGCGCGAGGTCATCGGTGGTAGTCTTCGCGCGAGGTCATCGGTGGTAGTCTTCGCGCGAGGTCATCGGTGGTAGTCTTCGCGCGAGGTCATCGGTGGATCGTCTTCGCGCGAGAGGTCATCAGTGGTTTCTCTTCGAGCTGGTAGTCATCGGCGAAAGGTCATCGCGCGACGTTGAGTTACACCCAGAGAACGTGGGCCCCAGACTCCCAGCAAGAGATGTTCTGCACGCGCGCCACGTAGACAAAAGAGTGGTTCAGAATAGTGACCTCAGAGCGTAGCCTGCGCAGAGGCACGCTTAGTAGTACTGTTCAGGGAAGCGTGCACGCAAACTTCCCTGCAGAGTAGGTGGTGGCAGCTGCTTTTGGAGGGATAAGTTGGTTTAAGTCACAGAAATCCACTGCTGAGAGAAAAGGAAGACATTGTTGTAGTCGAAGAGAGAAAGAGTGAGTTCCCTCCTCCGCGTTGCGATTTCAGCATCTCCACGCAAGAGTACGACGAGAAGCAACACCATTGGAGCACCTGGGAAAGTTCTCTGCAACTCCTTCAAAACCAGACTCAAGAACAGAGCCAAGGCATTCTTCAAGCTCTGTTGGATTTCGGAACTCTAGGTGTTTGCGCAAGTCCAGGTAAGGGAAGCTAGACCTCTTTTTCCATACAAGCCATAGTGTAGTTATCTCTGAAGTGAAGGCGACGTGGTCGCCGTTTTCGCTTTCGTCTTCGAGAAATGCTTTGTTTATGTGTTTGGGCGACGTGGTCGCCGGTTTTATAAACATAGTCTTCGAAATACCCTGTTTTTGAACTAGATCGCCGGTTTTGGCGTTGTTTACGAACTCCCTGTTTTTGATGTTGCTTTGAAACGGTATGGGATTTAAATGGGATATTCGAAAATAAGAACCTTGGATTGAGTTTTGCTGTGATTGAAATCATTCCTTTAAATGTTATGTGATGTGTTGGATGTGGTGAATGTGGATCGAGGCATAGTATTTTCAGGGAAGGAAATACCGTGTTGAGATTGGTTAGGAAGTGCATTGATCAGTGAGTAACCTGTTAATGAGACGATCCTGACTCTGCTGAGATAATGGAATCACGTAGATGAAGTTATTCAGTTGGTGAGAGTCGAAGGAGGTTCATACGTATGGGTGAGTTGTTCAAATGGGAACGAGCTCGACCTGTTATATGGATTAACCTTGTCATACCGAGAGAATGGTAACAATGAGATGGTATATGCGCATGCTGTGTGGATTCACAGTGGTATGGTATGACAGGTGCATGTCTCTGGATACTAAGTTCAATGCATGAGTCTTCCGGAAGTAGTGTCAAGTGTCTTGTATGGTGAGTCAGTGGAAGTCTGACGTGAGAAATGAGAAACATTGAAAATTGATAGACACTTGATAGAATTATGTGAACTGAACGACTCTTGAGGAAATTGGGAAATATGTGATTTCTTGATGGCTGTGTGATATGAATGAGAAATTGATAGTCTTACGTGGGTATCTGAAATTTGTTTTATCTTGATTTTAAAATTTCATATCTAAATTCTCTTTAAAAATATCTAGCTTACCCTGTGTTTTCGTTTGTGTTGTGGCTGTTTTCTCTTAAAAACTGTGATGATTGTGTATTTTACACGGGAGCAGATGATCTTCCAGGGAGTAGAGCTCCTCAGTGAGTGGTCGCCGGAAGGAGATCGCCTATTTCCGTCTCTATCGGGTGATCGCCGGTTTATGCCTCCATCGGGTGATCGCCTGTTTTTCTGTCCTGATAGCAGATCGGCTGTTTTGGGCCTTCTGTTACAGATCGCCGGTCTTGTTGTATTTGGTTGAATTTCGTTTTAAATTTTGAAAACATTTGACCTGGTCATGTATTTAACTCCCTAAGAGGAGCAACTTCATTTCTTATATATATAATATCATGTACTCTTCAATATTATTTGTTTACCTTTATTTTCATTATACATGTATGTATGGTTTTTATTTTGCGGGATGTTACATTAATGGTATCAGAGCAGTTCGTCCTTAGGATGACCTGAGGGCTGTGGATCCATTGTGTTTCTTCTGCTCATGAAAGTTATTTGAATTTAAAATAATAACTATAGTGAAAGGTTTTCAAACGTTTTTGTATTGAAATTTTGTGTGTGCTTTGGTGAATATATGTTCTAATTGAAAATCTTAGTATTAAGAATGAGAAGGCCTTGATAAAGTAGTGAGGGTGCACACTCATAACTGGATCGAGATGAGTCTCAATCTTAATTCCAAAGGTTTGATGTTTAGCATATATTGAATTCTGGTGTGAGCTATCTCATTCTCTTGAGTGTCTTTGTAATTGATTGAAAATGGTTGATTAGATTGGTGACTGCATACCAGTAGTTGTGCTGGTGTTATGCTTGATGTTATAAGCATTATGATTCTGTGGATGAGCTCAAATTCTTAATGATTTTGAGATGCTGACCTTTGTAAGGTCTAGCTGTTACCCCCTTGAATGAATTGATTTCTTATCGATCTCATTCTTTTAGTTGTAGGGAAATATAGGAATCTTATAGTTTCAAAATCTGAAAACGAAGGAGATGGCACGTAGACCTTCTACCCCTCCCCAACCTTCTTCAGAGATGGGTCAGATCGCCAGGGCCATGGAGGTGATGGCAACTGCCATCCAACAGCAGAATACGGTAATGGTCCAGATTCATCAGACTGTAATGAATCATTTAGAAACTGCTGGATCGGCTGCAACAGCTTTCCATGTCAATCAGCCTCGGGAGCAGATGGGGATGACCGAGTTCATGAGGCACAACCCAACCCAGTTCCGTGGGAACGTTTCTCCGAACCAACCAGATCAGGGGATCAGAGAGTTCCATGCCTTAGTGGAGAAGGCAAAGAGGGTGGAGACCCTGGAGAGGAGTGGTTCCAGGGTAATCAGATCACACCCAGGGGGTCCCTCCAGTGGGAAAGCCAAGGTACAGCAACCACGAAGCAAGCCTTATGCGAGACCTCCACCACATCGGGCAGGAGCAGTTCCGCCCCAGTTTCAGCAACAACAACCATGGAAACCAAGATGTTTCCGTTGTGATGGATCACAGAACGTCAAAGTGTGCCCCAAGGGGAATTCAGGGAGAAGATGCTACATCTGCCGAAAGACGGGACACGTTGCTAGAGATTGTCCTACCCAGAAAAGGATGACTCAACCCGTGGGTTCCCAGCAGTTGAGGAACGAAGGCAGTCGACCTCCGGCAGCAGGGAGAGTGTTTACCATGACTGGAGCGGAGGCATCTCAGTCAGGTAACTTAGTACAGAATGTTGCTCTATAGCTGGTAGATGCGTTAGAATTTTGTTTGATTTTGGAGCGACACACTCCTTTGTGTCAAGCCTGTGTGTAGCCGAGTTGGGCCTTCTAGTGAAGGAGTTACCGTTTGAAACTGTTGGTCTATACACCTGCATCAGGACAGGTGTTGACCTCTATAGTTTGCCCCGAATGTCCAGTGATGGTAGAGGGACGCAGATTCAAGGTGAACTTGATCTGCCCACCTCTTCAGGATCTGGATGTTATCTTGGGAATGGATTGACTAGCTGCCAATCACGTTCTCGTAGTCTGTAGTAGTCAGAAGATAGCGTTTCCAGACCTCCAAGGGGCAGACGTGATATCTACTCAGCGAGGGTGGTCGGTGTTGGAGGAAGGGGCGAGGTGCTTCGTGAATCCTAGCTCAGTTGGGAGAGAAGAATGAAGAGGACGTAAGTTGGATACCTGTGGTGAAAGATTTCATGGATGTAATTTCAGAAGAAATATCCGGATTACCTCCTAAGAGAGAAGTGGAGTTCTCTATTGATTTTGGTACCTGGGGCTGGACCAGTGTCAATGGCACCTTACAGGAGGGCTCCAGCCGAGTTAGAAGAGTTTACCTATAATAACGGCGATCATGCTGGCATTGGGATGGCAACGTATGAAGCTTTGTATGGAAGGAAATGCAGAACTCCTTTGTACTGGTACCAGGAAGCAGTATTGGTTGAACCAGAGTTGATTCAGCAGACGACCGAGAAGGTGCAGATCAGGGATGACTTGTCCTTTGAAGTGAAACCAGTCAGGATTGACGATAGGCAAAGTAAGCAGCCCAGAGGCAAGACCATCAACATGGTGAAAGTGGTGTGGGATGAGCGATCGGGTGATTCAACTTGGGAATTAGAAGAACCCATGAGAGAAGCCTATCCATACCTCTTTTCCTTGTAATTCAATTTTCGAGGACGAAAATTTTTCTTGTTGGGGAGAATGTAAGGACCTGTAAAATTGAATTGGAATAAAAGTGGTATATTTAAATAATTTCAGAAGATGTTATTATTTAAAATACAAAGAGCTGGTAAATGAAGTTTCGTAGTAGTCGGGCCTCGGACGTCGCCCAAGATCTGGGGTCAGCTGGTAGAGGTCGGTCGGCTGACATGTAGATCAAGAAGAGTAAAGGAGGAAATGTGTAGCTAAGAAGTCTCCTACGAGATCGCCGTTAGTGAAGACGGAGGCGATCTCCGACTCCTCTGGCACATAATCGCCTGTCGCCTAGAGGAGACATGAGCGCCAATCGCCTAGAGTGTACGTGATCGGCGGGAATGCACGTAGTATGTGGTCAAGATACTGAATCAACCAGAGTGGGTTCCAACAACCACGCGTATCAAGGTGTGGGTTAAGCCTTAGATACGCTGTGCATGCGAAGCTCTACGCTTGAGCAAAAGAGATCACCCTTAGTGTTGCATGCAGGGCGCGAGAGGCATGCAGGCATCGCGCGGGCGCGAGAGGCATGCAGGCATCGCGCGGGCGTGAGAGGCATGCAGGCATCGCGCGGGCGCGAGAGGCATGCAGGCATCGCGCGGGCGCGAGGGGCATGCGGGCATCGCGCGGGCGCGAGGCACGCGGGCATTGCCAGGGCGCGATGCATGTGGATGTGGCCAAGGCGCGAGAGTTATGAGGGCGTCGCCAGGGAAGACATCGGTTGTCTCCCAGAGGAAGACATCGGTTGTTCGCCAGGAAGAGGTCATCGGTGGTTGTCTTCGCGCGGGGTCATCGGTGGTAGTCTTCGCGCGAGGTCATCGGTGGTAGTCTTCGCGCGGGGTCATCGGTGGTAGTCTTCGCGCGAGGTCATCGGTGGTAGTCTTCGCGCGAGGTCATCGGTGGATCGTCTTCGCGCGAGAGGTCATCAGTGGTTTCTCTTCGAGCTGGTAGTCATCGGCGAAAGGTCATCGCGCGACGTTGAGTTACACCCAGAGAACGTGGGCCCCAGACTCCCAGCAAGAGATGTTCTGCACGCGCGCCACGTAGACAAAAGAGTGGTTCAGAATAGTGACCTCAGAGCGTAGCCTGCGCAGAGGCACGCTTAGTAGTACTGTTCAGGGAAGCGTGCACGCAAACTTCCCTGCAGAGTAGGTGGTGGCAGCTGCTTTTGGAGGGATAAGTTGGTTTAAGTCACAGAAATCCACTGCTGAGAGAAAAGGAAGACATTGTTGTAGTCGAAGAGAGAAAGAGTGAGTTCCCTCCTCCGCGTTGCGATTTCAGCATCTCCACGCAAGAGTACGACGAGAAGCAACACCATTGGAGCACCTGGGAAAGTTCTCTGCAACTCCTTCAAAACCAGACTCAAGAACAGAGCCAAGGCATTCTTCAAGCTCTGTTGGATTTCGGAACTCTAGGTGTTTGCGCAAGTCCAGGTAAGGGAAGCTAGACCTCTTTTTCCATACAAGCCATAGTGTAGTTATCTCTGAAGTGAAGGCGACGTGGTCGCCGTTTTCGCTTTCGTCTTCGAGAAATGCTTTGTTTATGTGTTTGGGCGACGTGGTCGCCGGTTTTATAAACATAGTCTTCGAAATACCCTGTTTTTGAACTAGATCGCCGGTTTTGGCGTTGTTTACGAACTCCCTGTTTTTGATGTTGCTTTGAAACGGTATGGGATTTAAATGGGATATTCGAAAATAAGAACCTTGGATTGAGTTTTGCTGTGATTGAAATCATTCCTTTAAATGTTATGTGATGTGTTGGATGTGGTGAATGTGGATCGAGGCATAGTATTTTCAGGGAAGGAAATACCGTGTTGAGATTGGTTAGGAAGTGCATTGATCAGTGAGTAACCTGTTAATGAGACGATCCTGACTCTGCTGAGATAATGGAATCACGTAGATGAAGTTATTCAGTTGGTGAGAGTCGAAGGAGGTTCATACGTATGGGTGAGTTGTTCAAATGGGAACGAGCTCGACCTGTTATATGGATTAACCTTGTCATACCGAGAGAATGGTAACAATGAGATGGTATATGCGCATGCTGTGTGGATTCACAGTGGTATGGTATGACAGGTGCATGTCTCTGGATACTAAGTTCAATGCATGAGTCTTCCGGAAGTAGTGTCAAGTGTCTTGTATGGTGAGTCAGTGGAAGTCTGACGTGAGAAATGAGAAACATTGAAAATTGATAGACACTTGATAGAATTATGTGAACTGAACGACTCTTGAGGAAATTGGGAAATATGTGATTTCTTGATGGCTGTGTGATATGAATGAGAAATTGATAGTCTTACGTGGGTATCTGAAATTTGTTTTATCTTGATTTTAAAATTTCATATCTAAATTCTCTTTAAAAATATCTAGCTTACCCTGTGTTTTCGTTTGTGTTGTGGCTGTTTTCTCTTAAAAACTGTGATGATCGTGTATTTTACACGGGAGCAGATGATCTTCCAGGGAGTAGAGCTCCTCAGTGAGTGGTCGCCGGAAGGAGATCGCCTATTTCCGTCTCTATCGGGTGATCGCCGGTTTATGCCTCCATCGGGTGATCGCCTGTTTTTCTGTCCTGATAGCAGATCGGCTGTTTTGGGCCTTCTGTTACAGATCGCCGGTCTTGTTGTATTTGGTTGAATTTCGTTTTAAATTTTGAAAACATTTGACCTGGTCATGTATTTAACTCCCTAAGAGGAGCAACTTCATTTCTTATATATAATATCATGTACTCTTCAATATTATTTGTTTACCTTTATTTTCATTATACATGTATGTATGGTTTTTATTTTGCGGGATGTTACATTAATGGTATCAGAGCAGTTCGTCCTTAGGATGACCTGAGGGCTGTGGATCCATTGTGTTTCTTCTGCTCATGAAAGTTATTTGAATTTAAAATAATAACTATAGTGAAAGGTTTTCAAACGTTTTTGTATTGAAATTTTGTGTGTGCTTTGGTGAATATATGTTCTAATTGAAAATCTTAGTATTAAGAATGAGAAGGCCTTGATAAAGTAGTGAGGGTGCACACTCATAACTGGATCGAGATGAGTCTCAATCTTAATTCCAAAGGTTTGATGTTTAGCATATATTGAATTCTGGTGTGAGCTATCTCATTCTCTTGAGTGTCTTTGTAATTGATTGAAAATGGTTGATTAGATTGGTGACTGCATACCAGTAGTTGTGCTGGTGTTATGCTTGATGTTATAAGCATTATGATTCTGTGGATGAGCTCAAATTCTTAATGATTTTGAGATGCTGACCTTTGTAAGGTCTAGCTGTTACCCCCTTGAATGAATTGATTTCTTATCGATCTCATTCTTTTAGTTGTAGGGAAATATAGGAATCTTATAGTTTCAAAATCTGAAAACGAAGGAGATGGCACGTAGACCTTCTACCCCTCCCCAACCTTCTTCAGAGATGGGTCAGATCGCCAGGGCCATGGAGGTGATGGCAACTGCCATCCAACAGCAGAATACGGTAATGGTCCAGATTCATCAGACTGTAATGAATCATTTAGAAACTGCTGGATCGGCTGCAACAGCTTTCCATGTCAATCAGCCTCGGGAGCAGATGGGGATGACCGAGTTCATGAGGCACAACCCAACCCAGTTCCGTGGGAACGTTTCTCCGAACCAACCAGATCAGGGGATCAGAGAGTTCCATGCCTTAGTGGAGAAGGCAAAGAGGGTGGAGACCCTGGAGAGGGGTGGTTCCAGGGTAATCAGATCACACCCAGGGGGTCCCTCCAGTGGGAAAGCCAAGGTACAGCAACCACGAAGCAAGCCTTATGCGAGACCTCCACCACATCGGGCAGGAGCAGTTCCGCCCCAGTTTCAGCAACAACAACCATGGAAACCAAGATGTTTCCGTTGTGGTGGATCACAGAACGTCAAAGTGTGCCCCAAGGGGAATTCAGGGAGAAGATGCTACATCTGCCGAAAGACGGGACACGTTGCTAGAGATTGTCCTACCCAGAAAAGGATGACTCAACCCGTGGGTTCCCAGCAGTTGAGGAACGAAGGCAGTCGACCTCCGGCAGCAGGGAGAGTGTTTACCATGACTGGAGCGGAGGCATCTCAGTCAGGTAACTTAGTACAGAATGTTGCTCTATAGCTGGTAGATGCGTTAGAATTTTGTTTGATTTTGGAGCGACACACTCCTTTGTGTCAAGCCTGTGTGTAGCCGAGTTGGGCCTTCTAGTGAAGGAGTTACCGTTTGAAACTGTTGGTCTATACACCTGCATCAGGACAGGTGTTGACCTCTATAGTTTGCCCCGAATGTCCAGTGATGGTAGAGGGACGCAGATTCAAGGTGAACTTGATCTGCCCACCTCTTCAGGATCTGGATGTTATCCTGGGAATGGATTGACTAGCTGCCAATCACGTTCTCGTAGTCTGTAGTAGTCAGAAGATAGCGTTTCCAGACCTCCAAGGGGCAGACGTGATATCTACTCAGCGAGGGTGGTCGGTGTTGGAGGAAGGGGCGAGGTGCTTCGTGAATCCTAGCTCAGTTGGGAGAGAAGAATGAAGAGGACGTAAGTTGGATACCTGTGGTGAAAGATTTCATGGATGTAATTTCAGAAGAAATATCCGGATTACCTCCTAAGAGAGAAGTGGAGTTCTCTATTGATTTTGGTACCTGGGGCTGGACCAGTGTCAATGGCACCTTACAGGAGGGCTCCAGCCGAGTTAGAAGAGTTTACCTATAATAACGGCGATCATGCTGGCATTGGGATGGCAACGTATGAAGCTTTGTATGGAAGGAAATGCAGAACTCCTTTGTACTGGTACCAGGAAGCAGTATTGGTTGAACCAGAGTTGATTCAGCAGACGACCGAGAAGGTGCAGATCAGGGATGACTTGTCCTTTGAAGTGAAACCAGTCAGGATTGACGATAGGCAAAGTAAGCAGCCCAGAGGCAAGACCATCAACATGGTGAAAGTGGTGTGGGATGAGCGATCGGGTGATTCAACTTGGGAATTAGAAGAACCCATGAGAGAAGCCTATCCATACCTCTTTTCCTTGTAATTCAATTTTCGAGGACGAAAATTTTTCTTGTTGGGGAGAATGTAAGGACCTGTAAAATTGAATTGGAATAAAAGTGGTATATTTAAATAATTTCAGAAGATGTTATTATTTAAAATACAAAGAGCTGGTAAATGAAGTTTCGTAGTAGTCGGGCCTCGGACGTCGCCCAAGATCTGGGGTCAGCTGGTAGAGGTCGGTCGGCTGACATGTAGATCAAGAAGAGTAAAGGAGGAAATGTGTAGCTAAGAAGTCTCCTACGAGATCGCCGTTAGTGAAGACGGAGGCGATCTCCGACTCCTCTGGCACATAATCGCCTGTCGCCTAGAGGAGACATGAGCGCCAATCGCCTAGAGTGTACGTGATCGGCGGGAATGCACGTAGTATGTGGTCAAGATACTGAATCAACCAGAGTGGGTTCCAACAACCACGCGTATCAAGGTGTGGGTTAAGCCTTAGATACGCTGTGCATGCGAAGCTCTACGCTTGAGCAAAAGAGATCACCCTTAGTGTTGCATGCAGGGCGCGAGAGGCATGCAGGCATCGCGCGGGCGCGAGAGGCATGCAGGCATCGCGCGGGCGTGAGAGGCATGCAGGCATCGCGCGGGCGCGAGAGGCATGCAGGCATCGCGCGGGCGCGAGGGGCATGCGGGCATCGCGCGGGCGCGAGGCACGCGGGCATTGCCAGGGCGCGATGCATGTGGACGTGGCCAAGGCGCGAGAGTTATGAGGGCGTCGCCAGGGAAGACATCGGTTGTCTCCCAGAGGAAGACATCGGTTGTTCGCCAGGAAGAGGTCATCGGTGGTTGTCTTCGCGCGGGGTCATCGGTGGTAGTCTTCGCGCGAGGTCATCGGTGGTAGTCTTCGCGCGAGGTCATCGGTGGTAGTCTTCGCGCGAGGTCATCGGTGGTAGTCTTCGCACGAGGTCATCGGTGGATCGTCTTCGCGCGAGAGGTCATCAGTGGTTTCTCTTCGAGCTGGTAGTCATCGGCGAAAGGTCATCGCGCGACGTTGAGTTACACCCAGAGAACGTGGGCCCCAGACTCCCAGCAAGAGATGTTCTGCACGCGCGCCACGTAGACAAAAGAGTGGTTCAGAATAGTGACCTCAGAGCGTAGCCTGCGCAGAGGCACGCTTAGTAGTACTGTTCAGGGAAGCGTGCACGCAAACTTCCCTGCAGAGTAGGTGGTGGCAGCTGCTTTTGGAGTAGAAAATCAATACAAGTAGCCACCATGATGATGGAAGAGTAGAAACTGATCGAGCAGTTCAGAGACTTAAACCTTGGGGTAGAATTTCACGTAAATCACAGTAGTTGTAGTAAGTTGGCTATAACTAATGACTTCCTTGGAATGATAAAGGATAAGCAGTTGGAGGACCCTAGTCTGAAGCGTACTGTGGAGTCACTAGGGACCGACCAGGCTAGAGACTTTGTGATGGGCGATGATGGGATCTTGAGATTTAATGGCAGAATTTGCATACCTGCAAATGAAGAGTTGAAGAAGATGATCCTAGAGGAAGGTCACAAGAGTCGCCTTAGCCTACATCCAGGCATGAACAAGATGTACCATGACTTGAAGGAGTCATTTTGGTGGTCGGGCATGAAGAAAGACATCGCCCAGTATGTTACTACCTGCTTGACGTGTCAGAAGGCAAAGGTAGAGCATCAAAGACCTGGCGGGATGTTACAGCAACTGGATATCCCTGAGTGGAACTGGGACAGCATCGCCATGGATTTTGTTACCCATTTACCCAGATCAGTAAAGGGTCATGATGCAATCTGGGTCATAGTAGATCGGCTGACGAAGAGTGCCCACTTTATTCCAGTGAATTTGAAAATGCCCATGGCCAAGTTGGCACAGTTGTACATCAAAGAAATAGTGAGGTTGCATGGAGTGCCTTCCAGCATTGTTTCAGATAGAGATCCCAGGTTCCCTTCACGGTTTTGGCAGACTTTACAAGATTTCTTGGGAACTAAGTTGAGAATGAGCTCGGCATATCATCCTCAAACAGATGGACAGTCAGAGAGAACGATCCAGTCCTTGGAAGATCTGCTGAGGACCTGTGTCTTGGATCAATTGGGAAGTTGGGATGAGGTGTTGCCGCTGGTGGAGTTTACCTATAATAACAGTTATCACGCTAGCATAGGGATAACGCCATACGAAGCCTTGTATGGAAGGAAATGCAGAACTCCATTGTGCTGGTACCAGGAGGGCGAAACAGTATTGGTTGGACCAGAGTTGATTCAGCAGACGACCGAGAAGGTTAAACAAATACAAGGCAGAATGAGAGCTTCTCAAAGTAGGCAGAAATCCTATGCAGATCAGAGGAGAAAGCCTTTGGAGTTTGCTGCTGGAGACCATGTGTTCATGAGAGTGACACCAACCAAGGGTGTAGGACGGGCGATCAGATCAAAGAAGTTGTCCCCTAAGTTCGTGGGACCATATCAGATCTTAAGGAGGATTGGTCCAGTGGCTTATGAAATCGCCCTACCTCCCCATTTAGCGAATCTGCACAATGTCTTTCACGTATCACAGCTGAGGAAGTACATGGCAGACCCTAGTCATGTGTTGGAAGTGGACAATGTGCAGATCAGGGATGACTTGTCCTTTGAAGCGAAACCAGTCAGGATTGACGATCGGCAAAGTAAACAGCTCAGAGGCAAGACCATCAACATGGTGAAAGTGGTGTGGGATGAGAGATCGGGTGATTCAACTTGGGAGTTAGAAGAACCTATGAGAGAAGCCTATCCATACCTCTTTTCCTTGTAATTCAATTTTCGAGGACGAAAATTTTTCTTGTTGGGGAGAATGTAAGGACCTGTAAAATTAAATTGGAATAAAAAGGGATATATTTTAAATGAATTCTAAGTATGTTTTTATTTAAAAATAAAAAAAAAGGAAAGTGTAGTTTAGAAGACTATGAGATCGCCTGATTAGTACATGATCGCCTGTTGCCTAGGTTGCACGTGATCGCCAGTCGCCTATGGTGCACATGATCGCCGAAAGTGCACTCAGTATGTGGTCAGGATACTGGATCAACCAGAGTGGGTTCCACAAAACCACACGTATCAAGGTGTGGGTTAAGCCTTAGATACGCTGTGCATGGAAAGCTCTATGCTTGAGCATAAGAAATCGTCCTTGGTGTTGCATGCATGGGCGCACGAGGAGTAGTGTTGACCTACTCTTGGAAATGTGAAGCTACTAACGTCACCAAGTCATGTGGAGATGATACCTTGGACGTAACATAGTGGGATGAAGAACCTACAGCAAGGCGTGGCGATGTGTCGTCGGGCATCGCCAGGCGCGAGGCATGCGGGCATCGCTAGGGCGCGAGGCATGCGGGCATCGCCAGGGCGCGAGGCATGCGGGCATCGCCGGGCGCGAGGCATGCGGGCATCGCCAGAGCGCGAGACTTGAGGGCATCGCCAGGGCGCGAGGCATGCGGTCATCGCCAGGGCGAGACATCGGTCGTCTCCCAGGGAGAGACATCGGTCGTCCTCCAAGTTGAGGCATCGGTGGATAGTCATCGCGCGAGCGGTCATCGGTGGAAGGTTATCGCGCGATGTCGAGTTTCACACAGATAAGGTGGGACCCAGGCTCTCAGCATCAGACGTACTGCACGCGCGACACGTAGACAAAAAGGGTGGTTCAGAATAGTGACATCAGAGTGTTGGCCTGCGCAGAGGCACGTGCAGTCGTACTGTTCAGGGAAGCGTACACGCAAACTTCCCTGCAGAGTGGGTGGGGGCAGCGGCTTTTGTGGACAAGTTGGTTTAAGATTCAAAAACCCACTTCTGAGAGGCAAAGGACGTTGCAGTGGTTGAAGAGTGAAAGAGTGAGTTTACCTTCATTCTTCTCCTTTTCTCTCCTTCGTGCTGCGAATTCAGGCATCCTCAAGCACCAGTGCGACGAGCGACGACTGTCCTTGGAGCACCTGGGAGGTTCTTTGCAAGTTCTACAAACCAGACGCTAAAACAGAGCTAAGGCATCCTTTAAGCTCGGTGGGTTTTGGAGCTCTTGGTGTTTTGCGCAAGTCCAGGTAAGGGAAGCTAGCACTTTCGTTTATAAAAACGTTAGGCGAGTAGGTTCTGCAGTGAGGGCAACGTGGTCGCCGGTTTTTATATTCCTTTTCACAATGCTCTGTTTTTATGTGTGGGGCGACGTGATCACCGGTTTTAATGTTGATTTCGAACTCCCCTGTTTTAGTGTCGTTTGAAACTGTTTGAGATTGAAATGTGATATTCGAAAATCTGAACCTTGGAATGAGTTTTGCTGTGATTGGAATCATTCATTTAAGTGTTATATGATGTGTTGAATGTTGTGAATGTGGGATCAAGGCATAGTATTTTCAGGAAAGAAAATACCGTGTAAGATCGTGTAGGATGTGCATTGATCGGTGATTTCTATAATGAGATATCCTGACTCTCCTGAGATAATGAATTCATATAGATGAAGTTATTCAGGCGTTGAGAGTCGATGGAGGTTCATACGTATGGGTAAGTGTTTGAAAGATAACTACTTGACCTGTTGTGTGGATTCACCCTGTCATACTGTGAGAGTGATGAAATTGAGATCGAGATTGTGTTGATGCGCATAGCTGTGGAAACATTACAGCAGTGTAGTATGACAGGTGCAGATCTCTGAGTCTAGTCAATGCACGAGTCTTCCGGAAGTAGTGTCAAGTGTCTTGTGTGATGAGTTAGTGGAAGTCTGACGTGAGAAATGAGAAACATTGAATTGATAGACACTTGATGGAATTATGTGAATTGAACGACTCTTGATGAAATTGTGAAGTGTGTGAAATGAATGGGAAAATTGATGGATTTTACGTGAGTGTGTTAAAATTGTTTTATCTTGATTTTAAAGTTTCATATCCAAATTCTCTTTAAAATATCTAGCTTACCCTGCGTGTTTGGTTCTGTGGCTGTTTTCTTAAAACTGTGATGATCGTGTATAATTTACACGGGAGCAGATGATGTTGCAGGAAGGAGAGCTCCTCAGTGAGTGGTCGCCGGAAGGAGATCGCCTGTTTCTGTTTCTGTTAGGCGATCACCCTTTTTCTGTTGTCTGATAGGAGATCGCCCTTTTCTGATAGGAGATCGCCTTTTCCTGTTAGGAGATCGCCTGTTTTTTTTTATTTTGCTGTATTTTGTTTAAGTTTTGGAAAACTGACCGATTATGTATTAAACTCCCTGTGAGGAGAAACTTCATTACGTATATATAATTATGTTCACTTCGATATATTTGTTTTACCTTTAATTCGTTTTATAATTATGAAAAGAATTTGGCGGGATGTTACAAGGGGGAGCCTGGTTGACAATGAATTGCTCCTTGAAAAATCATGAGAACTGGTCAAACAATGTGATGTGTACATCGGGGAGGCTAATCAACTAGTCCAACACCATTCCTGAAAAAGTTCCCATAAATAACTTACAGTGCATGGCATTAGTCCCTCCCGAAATCATCATCTATTTACGGAAGGTCGTGATATGGGCTTCGGGGTCTTCAACACCTATAAAGGTGATCTTTGGGATCATAAACGTTGCGGGGATTACTGCCTCCATGATCGCTTGGGAGAAAGGCATGGGGCATGTCCTAACTGGTGTGGGTATGCCTGTCTCTCCAATCGTGCGCTCTCCCATTCCCCTTCTCAACTCTTCGTTGGCCCTGTGCAGTTCTTCATTGGTTGCCAACGATGTGTCCAATTTGGCCTTGAACTGATCTTGTCTGAGGTTTTGTTCAGCACGAACCTCAGCCAGAACCCTCTCCTAGACGCCGCAAATGCCTGCTAAAGGTTGCAGATTGTCCCTATAAGTTCCTGCATGGTTACGTGATCGTCCTCCTCCCTTCCAGTAATGCCTTGCCTAGTATTCCTCATGTCGTCTAGTATCTCTGATCACAACTGTGGATGGGACCTAGTTTTATCGGGTCCCACGGTGGGCGCCAAATGTTCTTGCCGGTTGACTCAGCTGCCGTTGACTCTGAGGCAGATGGTGGCTCCTCCTATCTTTGCGGTGGTTCTGTACTTTCCAAAGGATGGTTTCGTTGAGACAGAGGGGGCCCTACCTGTAATTGCACTCCAACGCTCAAGTCAATACAGGGCAAGAAACATCAAACAAGCAAAAGTGCTTAAGCTTATAATATGTGTGTAAGAAATATGTCTTGCGTAGAAGACAACGTGTCTTTACCTTAGGGTTTAGCCTCCTTATATAATTGTTTCTAGGTTAACCTGCTGCTAACATTCTCTTGCCAAAGCCTTGCCTCTAGTGAATTTAGGGTTACCTTTTTGGGATACTGTCGCACAGTCTTAGAGCAACTCCCGTGGCAACATTCCTTTCTTAGAGTGCAACACTCGTGGCGACATTCTTTTTCTGGAGTGCGTATCTAACGGTATGGCCGCTAGGGTAAAACGTGTGTACCAATGCCGCGAGACCAACCCATTCTGGTAAGTGCCCTAATTTCTCACGTGCCTTGCATGCAACTTTCTCTAGAAACCCTAGTGCTCTTTGTAACATCCCGCCAAAAATACTATTCATATTTATATAATGAAAATAAAAGTAACAAATAGATTGAAGTGAACAAAATTATATATATATGTAAATAAAGTTTCTCCTCACAGGGAGTTTAATACAAATACGATCACTTTTCCATTAAAACGTAAACAAAATACAATACAATAGAAAGATAGGTGATCTCCTGACAGAAGGGCGATCTCCTATTAGAAGGGCGATCTCCTATCATAAAGGCGATCTCCTATCAGAAAGCAGCAAAAGGGGTGATCGCCCAACAGATATAGAAAACAGGCGATCTCCTTCCAGCGACAATTCACTAAGGAGCTCTACTTCCTGCAACATCATCTGCTCCCGTGTAAATTATACACGATCATTACAGGTTTAAGAAAAGGCCAAACACAACACAAAAGAAACACAGGGTAAGCTAGACATTTAAAAAGAGTTAGATATGAACTTTAAAATCAAGGTAAAACAAATTCAAGATACCCACATAAAACTATAAAGTTTCTCATTCCCTTCACCTGATCGCCAAGAAATCACACATTTCACAATATTTTCAAGAGTCGTTCTATTTCACATCATGCATCAAGTGTCTATCAAATTTCAAAGTTCCTCATTTCACACGTCAAACTACACTGACTCAGCACACAAGACACTTGACACTACTTCCGGAAGACTCGTGCATTGACTAGACTCAGAGATCTGCACCTGTCATACTAAACTGCTGTAATGTTTCCACAGCTATGCGCATCAACACATTCTCGATCTCAAGTTCACCATTCTCACAGTATGACAGGGTTAATCCATATAACAGGCCGAGCTCGTTCTTTTTCACACGACTCACCCATACATATGAACCTCCTTCGACTCTCAACGCCTGAATAACTTCATCTATATGAATCCATTATCTCAGGAGAGTCAGGATAATCTCATTATAGACATCACCGATCAATGCACATCCTACACGATCTTACACGGTATTTTCTTTCCTGAAAATACTATGCCTTGATCCCACATCCACAACATTCAACACATCATACAACACTTAAATGAATGATTTCAATCACAGCAAAACTCACTCCAAGGTTCTTATTTTCAAATATCTCATTTAAATCTCAAACCGTTTCAAAGCAACACCAAAAACAGGGAGTTCGCAAACAACGCCAAAACCGGCGATCTGGTCCAAAAACAAGGTATTTCGAAGTCTGTATATAAAACCGGCGACCACGTCGCCCAAACACATAGAACAGAGTATTCACGAAGATGAAAAAGAAACCGGCGACCACGTCGCCCTCACTTCAGAAACAGCTAATCTATGGCTTGTATTGAAAATGAAGGCTAGCTTCCCTTACCTGGACTTGCGCAAAACACCAGGAGCTCCGAAACCCAACGAAGCTTAAAGAATGCCTTGGCTCTGTTTTTTCGTTTGGTTTGAAGGACTTGCAGAGAACCTCCCAGGTGCTCTAATGGTGGCCGTCGCTCGTCGTACTCTTGTGTGAAGGTGCCAGAATCGCAGCGCGAAGGAGAGAATGGAGGAGAAGGGAGGTAAACTCACTCTTTCGCTCTTGAACAACTGCAACGTTCCCCTCTCTCAGAAGTGGGTTTTTGCATCTTAAACCAGGTTGTCCACAAAAGCAGCTGCCACCACCCACTCTGCAGAGAAGTCTGAGTGTACGTTTCTCTGAACAGTACGACTATGTTTGTCTCTTGCGCATGCCAACCACTGCCCTGAACAGTACGACCACTGTTGTCTCTTCTGCATGCCAACCACTTCCCTGAACAGTACGACCGCGAGTGTCTCTTGCGCATGCCAACATTCTGATGTCACTATTCTGAACCACCCTTTTTGTCTACGTGTCGCGCGTGCAGGACATTTCATGCTGGGAGTCTGGGTCCCACTTTCTCTGTGTGAAGCTCGACATCGCGCGATAACCTTCCACCGATGACCGCTGGCACGAAAACTATCCACCGATGTCCTCTCGCGCGAACGCTATCCACCGATGTCCTCTCGCGCGAAGGCTATCCACCGATGACCTCTCGCGCGAAGACTATCCACCGATGACATCTCGCGCGAAGACTATCCACCGATGACCTCTCGCGCGAAGGCTCTCCACCGATGACCTCTCGCGCGAAGACAATCCACCGATGATCTCTCGCGCGAAGACTAACCCCGCATGTCTCGCGCCCTGGTGATGCCCGCATGCCCCTCGCGCCCTGGCGATGCCTGCATGCCCCTCGCGCCCTGGCGATGCCCGCATGCCCCTCGCGCCCTGGCGATGCCCGCATGCCCCTCGCGCCCTGGCGATGCCCGCATGCCCCTCGCGCCCTGGCGATGCCTGCATGCCCCTCGCGCCCTGGCGATGCCCGACGACACATCGCCACGCCTTCCTGAAGGTTCTTCATTCCACTATGTTACGTCCAAGGTATCATCTCCACATGACTCGGTGACGTCGGTAGCTTCACATTTCCAAGAGTAGATCAGTACCACTCCTCGTGCTCCCATGCATGCAACACTAAGGGTGATCTCTTTTGCTCAAGCGTAGAGCTTCGCATGCACAGCGTATCTAAGGCTTAACTCACACCTTGATACGCGTGGTTGTTGGAACCCACTCTGGTTGATCCAGTATCTTGACCACATACTACGTGCATTCCCGCCGATCACGTACACTCTAGGCGATTGGCGCTCATGTCTCCTCTAGGCGACAGGCGATTATGTGCCAGAGTGTCGGAGATCGCCTCCGTCTTCACTAACGGCGATCTTGTAGAAGACTTCTTAGTTACACTTTTCCTCCTTTACTCTTCTTGGTCCACATGTCATCCGACCGACCTCTACTAGCTTACCCCAGATCATGGGCGACGTCCGATGTCTGCTACTACGAAACTTCATTTACCAATTCTTTGTATTTTAAATAATAACATTTTTCTGAAATTATTTAAATATAACACTTTTATTCCTATTAAAGTTTCTAGGTCCTTACACTCTTGGGTATTGGCGCCCCTAGGGGTAATCTACTTGTGCCAGACCCAAATGTCTTATACACGTTTTGCATGCAAGGTATATCTGTGAATCAGGCTTTCACTAATGTAATATTCTACTTGGCCGACTTCTGCCATGTCGACCTCTACTGTACACTGCCAACGTCCGAGGTCTGGCTACTACGACATGTAATCTCTGGGGACCCCTCTGTGGGTCCTACTGCGCCAACCTCTACTGTACATTGCCGACGTTCGAGGTCTGGCCACTACACTTTCGAACCTGGGGAGCATGATGCAAACTGATAGATGACTAAGGACACAACAAGCACTTCCCAAAAGGGTCAGTCATCTCAAGATACAAAGCTAGGCCCCACCAAGCCTCGAGAAAGAATCAACAAAAGAAGAAGAAGCTATAAATTAAAATACCAGAAGTTCTTCCTTTTGGTCTTCTTAAAAAATAGAATATGTTTGTAAATAATTTTGGCTCACTTTAGGGGTCCAAATAGCAAATATAGGCTAGAATAAGGTGCCTTTAGCATAATAGGGGGTGTAGTTATCATTTTAGCTTGTTCCTAGCCCTTTAGGAGGGCTTTTTGACCTAGTTTCTAGAAGGACAAATCTAGGATGCGGGATTGACTTAGTCAAACCCTAAGGCTGCCCATTTTTTCCCTTTTCCCATCCCACCCCTCTTGCTTGTTTTTCAAGGCTCTTTCACCTATAAATAGGTGGCCTACCCATTGTATTTTTCATGTTGAATATGAATAGAAGAGTTACTCTGCACAAATTGTGTGAGGTGTGTGTGAGGCTTGAGTCCTCTAGCATTTAAGGTCTTATCTTGAGTGAGTTGAGAGCTCTCAAGTGGCAGCCCTCTACACTTATCTTGGAGAATCCACCATCCAAGTGGCGTGCTTATCCTCTCATTTCCTTCATCTTGTTTCCATTTCCATTATGCCTTTTTCTTTTCCTAGAGTTTATGTTCTTATTTTCTTCTTTTCTTCCATTCGACCATCTTAATTGTTTCCTTTCATGTTCTTTAATTTCCACGCCTTCATCATTGTCACCCATATTCTTGTGTTTTTCTCTTTGCCCTTGTGAAGTGAACCTTCACACTTAACCACTTGGTTAAGTTCATGTTCAATGGGGATCTTCTTAGGGTTCTCACCATAATTGTGCCAAAATCACAATCTTAGGTCAAGTGTCACCTAACATGAAAACATCTAAAATCAACTCATATCACAAGGCAAACATTATCAAGTGTGCTCCATGTGACCTAATTAGGTCTAATGACCGGCCTAGGGTAAATGTGGGCTGCAATTAAGCCTTAATTATACCCTAGGGTAGGTTTTAGATGCCTAACTCTAACCCTAATTCATTTAAAGAAAATTTACATGTAAATTTCCTACTTTATTTTAAGTAGGAAAATAAATTCAACTCTAGAAAATTTACACTAGGTTATGCCATTTTTTAACATGTATAAAAGGGTGTCTCTGCCATCAATAGAAGAGTCTCAATCTTCTTGTATCCTCCTTGCCATAGCTCTAGTGATTGGTCCTGAGTTGGGGTCTAATGGCAGAGCCCCCAACCACACACAACCACATAATAAGGAGGATGAAGACCTAGAGGTTGTTTATGGATTTATTTGCAAATATGGGTCTATTTGGGTTTTTGTTTATTTTTGTAGGCCCAATCAAGAGGAAAAATCTAGGGTAAAGGAATGTACAAACATATCGAAGAAGACCTCCAACTCATCAAAACATAAACTAGAACTTTGGTCAGAAGAACACAAGAAGACTGAGTTTTGGTTGACTATTTTTGGGCTAACCTTTAACTTAAATAAATTGTATAAAAGTTGTTTAGGATTTCATGGGCCATGTATGGGGCCTAGTAACATAAAATAATTGGACCAAATATTTGGGCCAAGTAGCATAGGTTTTTGGCCTTGTATTTGGACAAATAGTAAAATAGGTCTAGTTATGGTTAAAAGTGACTAGTTAAGTAACAATTGAACATCTTTAAGCCCAATGTAACCCTAAAACCTCTAAGGTATATTAGAGGACGAAAATTACCTTGGCATGGAGCACATGGCAACTTAGGAGTGGAGAGGATTTAGTATGGAAGGTGTGAGCTAAACATGGAAAGCATGACTTCTTATATGACCCAATTAGCCAAGCAGATGACTAAGGACACAAGAGACACTTCACACTTTGATCAGTCATCTTAGCATACAAGACAAGGCCCCACCAAATATAGGAAGGACCTTAGCAGAAAAATAACTAGGCTTATACCTGAGCATCATATGTTCTTTCTTCTAGCCTTCTTATAAGAAAAATGTATATAAATTGGGCTTACTTTAGGGGTCCAAATAGAAGAATAAGTTAGAGTAGGGTTTACCTAGCATAAATTGGGGTGTACTTAACATAAATTGGGCTTGTGTCAAGCCCACCTTTCATGACAAGTGACCTAGGTTTAGGGGTTTTTGACCTACCTTCTAGAAGGTTTCTCACAAATGACACCCCTACCCTTCTCACTCTTCCTCCCCAATTCACTCCTTCCTATATAAAGAGTGTCTTCCCCCATGTATTCACACATTGAATTTTGAAATAGAAAGGAAACTCTGTAGGAGTGTTTAGTGAGCTTTATGTCCTAGAAATTGGGTCTTATCTTAGGTGTTTGTGCACTTCAAGTGGCGGCTCTTCACCACTTATCTTGGAGTCTCCTCCCCCTCCAAGTGGTGTGATTCATTATTCCATAAGCATCTCTTAATTTCTTCACCTTTGTGTTTTTCTTTGCTTTTCTTTATGCCATTCTTCCATACTTTTATTCATTTATTTTTGGCTTTCTTCATCATCTTATGCTTTTTTTCATATCTTTTATTTCCACACCTTCATCATCATAATCACCATGCTTGTGTTTTCTCTTTGCCCTCTAGAAGTGCACCTTCATACTTACTTAACTACTTGGTTAAGTTCATGTCCAGTGGGAATCTTCTTTGGATTTCTCACCATAATTTCTAATCTCAAAACTCATAAATAGAAGAGTAACCCATAAAATGTGCAATCTTAAAATTAGCTCACATCAACTCCACATGGGACCTTCTCATTCAAAAGTTTTATTTTGAATTTTCAAATTTTGACTCCAAAATGTTCAGCCCTTTCTCCTATAAATTGAAGTGCTTGGCTCATTAATTAATAAGATCAATTTTAAAAGTGTTATGCTGCTAATTTGTTAGCTCTTACACTCTCTTGTCTAAACCTTTCTAGGATAGACACCTTTTGTCTTCTTCTTCACCTCTCCGAGTGATATGGTCCAACTAATCACTCTCCCTACTCTTCATGCACCTTCAAGGAATCCATAGCTCCATTGGAGCCATCCTTGTTTCATTTCCTTCATCAAGCTTTCTCCAATCCTCTCAAAAATCCAAGGAAACAAATCAGAATGAAGGCACTGTCAGAATTGATTGCTAAAACAAGAAGGGGGTGAATTGGTTTTGAAAGCTTTTCTCAATTAACACTTAAGATGATCTGGCATCTTGACCAAAGCGTTAGAACTTCTCCTTCTTGAACCTCGTCCTTACCAGCTTCACGCCAAGTGCATCGATGACCTTCACCTAAAAATCCTCCAAGAAACCTGAAAGAACAGTATGGCGCCTCTGCGGCCGGTTGCGCTCCGACGCTCAAGTCAGTGATTGAATCAACAAAGAATTTCAAAGAAAACTCAGAACCGTGTACAAGTGAATCACCACCAAAAATGAATCCCCCTCAATTCCGTTAAGAATTCAATATATATACCTGAGTCTTTCTCTCTCCTGACGGTTATTCCTCTTGACACGTGGATAACATCTGGTCATACACGCGTCACCATCTGGAGTACCTGCAGCTGAAACGTTACTTTCACTTTGCTCCTGCGACTAAGTTATCCACACAGGGAGTAGCTTAGTGCACAGGCTACTCTGGGCACAACCTTAACATGGTGAGCTGGTTAACAATGGGTATCACGGCTCACACTACACATGGTGGCAGATATGCCACTTATCTTCTCTACTTTGGCGGCAGACATGCCACTTATCTTCTGCATTTAGACCACATAATAAGCGCTTACCAAATCTTCTCAAATACTCGGCGATGTGCTCCTTTCGGCGACTTGTTGACCACCTAATCTCCTAATCTTCACACACGGCGATCATGTGCAATCTAGGCGATTACCGATTACATACGAGAGAAATCGGAGACCGTCGCCTTCTTCAACAAACGACAATCTCATCGACTTCTAAGCTCGGCGATGTGCTCCTTTCGGTGACTTGTTGACCACCTGATCTCCTAATCTTCACACACGGTGATCATGTGCAGTCTAGGCGATTACCGATTACATACGAGAGAAATTGGAGACCGCCGCTGTAACATCCCGCCACAATAATACATACATCCATGTATAATTGAAATTAAGTGTAACCAAATAATATTGAAGAGTGCAAAATAATATGTATTTATATATATCAGAAATGAAGTTACTCCTCTTAGGGAGTTTAATACATAACCAAATCAAATGTTTGCAAGATTTTACGAAATTAAAAGAAATGCAGTAAGACAGGCGGTCTCAAAAGAAAACGGCGATCTCCAACTTTAAAACGGCGATCTCTAACAGAAGACCTCAAAACGGGCGATCTTCTATCAGGACACGAAAACCGGCGATCACCCAATGGAGGCATAAACCGGCGATCACCCGGTAGAGACGGAGATAGGCGATCTCCTTCCGGCGACCACTCACTGAGGAGCTCTACTCCCTGGAAGATCATCTGCTCCCGTGTAAAAGACACGATCATCACAGTTTTTAATAGAAAACAGCCACAGAGCAATACAAAATAAAGGGTAAGCTAGATATCTTTAAATAGAGTTTAAATCATGAACATGACAATCAAAGTAAACCAAGTTCCAAATATCCATGTAAAACGTAGAGCTACTCATAGCATTCAGCTGATCGCCCAAAATCACATTTCACAACATTCACCCATAGTCATTCCATTTCACAACACAGCATCAAGTGTCTATCAATATTCCAGTTTCTCATTTCACATGTCAGACTTTCCACTGACTCACAACACAAGACACTTGACACTACTTCCGGATTGACTCGTGCGTTGAACTTAGTATCCAGAGACATGCACTTGTCATACCATACCACTGTGAATCCACACAGCATGCGCATATACAATCTCAATGTTACCATTCTCCTGGTATGACAAGGTTAATCCATACAACAGCTCGAGCTCGTTCCCATTTGAACAACTCGCCCATACGTATGAACCTCCTTCGACTCTCACCAACTGAATAACTTCATCTACGTGATTCCATTATCTCAGCAGAGTCAGGATCGTCTCATTAACAGGTTACTCACTGATCAATGCACTTCCTAACCAATCTCAACACGGTATTTCCTTTCCTGAAAATACTATGCCTCGATCCCACATCCAAACACATCATACCATTCAAGTAAATGATTCAAATCACATCAACAAACATTTCAAAGCTTCAGATCTTCGAATATCTCATGTAAATCTCAAGTAGTTTCAAAACAACATCAAAAACAGAGATTTCGCAAAACAGCGCCAAACCCGGCGATCTAGTTCAAAAACAGAGTGTTTCGAAGATTTTGTTTAAAACCGGCGACCACATCGCCCAAGCACACAACATAGGGCATTTCACACAGATACAAACGAAAATGGCGACCACGTCGCCCTCACTTCAGAAAGACTACGCTATGGCTCGTATGGAAAAAGGGGTCTAGCTTCCCTTACCTGGATTTTGCGCAAATACCAGGGGCTCCGAAATCCAACGAAGCTTGCAGAACCTTGGCTCTGTTCTTGAGTCTGGTTTTGAAGAGCTTGCAGAGAACCACCCAAGTGCTCCAATGGTGGCTGTCGCTCGTCGTATTCCCGCGTGAAGGTGTACTAGAATCGCAGTGCGAAGGAGAGAATGGAGGAGAAGGGAGATAAACGCACCCTTTAGCTCTGGAACCACAGCAACGTTTCTTTCCTTCTCCCTCAGAAATGGGTTTTTGCATCTTAAGCTGACTTCTCCACAAAAACCGCTGCCACCACCCACTCTGCAGAGAGTTTGCGTGTACGCTTCACTGAACAGTACACCTAAGCGTGCCTCTGCACAGGCTAACACTCTGAGGTCACTATTCTGAACCACTCTTTTGTCTACGTGGCGCGCATGCAGAACGTCTCATGCTAGATGTCTGGGTCCCACGTTCTCTGTGTATAACTTAACGTAGCGCGATGACCTTTTCACCGATGACCACAGGCGCGAAGACTATCCACCGATGACCTCTCGCGCGAAGGCTAACAACCGATGACCTCTCGCGCGAAGGCTAACAACCGATGACCTCTCGCGCGAAGGCTAACAACCGATGACCTCTCGCGCGAAGGCTAACAACCGATGACCTCTCGCGCGAAGGCTAACAACCGATGACCTCTCGCGCGAAGGTTAACAACCGATGACCTCTCGCGCGAAGGTTAACAACCGATGACCTCTCCCCTTGATGATGCCCGCATGCCCCTCGCGCCCAGGCGATCCTGCATGCCTTGCGCCCTGGCGATGCTCGATGACACATCGCCACGCCTTCCTTGAGGTCCTTCATTCCACTATGTTACGTCTAAGGTATCTTCTCCACATGACTCGGTGACGTCGGTGGCTTCATATTTCCAAGAGTAGATCAGCACTTCTCTTCGTTCTTCCATGCATGCTACACTAAGGTGATCTCTTTCGCTCAAGCATAGAGTTCGCATGCACAGTGCATCTAAGGTTTAACCCACACCTTGATACGCGTGGCTGTTGAAACCCACTCTGGTTGATCCAGGATGGTGACCACCTACTACGTGCATTTTCGGTGATCATGTACAACCTACTCGACAGGCGATCATGTCCCAGGTCAAGGGCGACGTCCGATGTCTGCCACTACGAAACTTCATTTACCAACTTTGTATTTTAGATAATGACACCTTCCGAAATTATTTAAATATACCACTTTTATTCCAATTTAATTTTCCAGGTCCTTACATTCTCCCCATCAAGAAAAATTTTCGTCCTCGAAAATTGGGTTACAAGGAAGGAGGTAAGGATATGCTTCTCTCATGGTTTCTTCAAATTCCCATGGTGAATCACCCGATCTTCACGTTGTCCACTCCCAACACGTGAGTAGGGTCTGCAAGGGACTTCCTTAGCTATGATACGTGGAATACATTATGTAGACTTGCTAATTGGGGAGGTGGGGCGATCTCATAAGCCACTAGACTTATCCTCCTTAAGATCCGATATGGCCCAACAAACTTAGGGGACAGCTTCTTTGATCTGATCGCCTACCCTACACCCTTGGCTGGTGTCCCCCTTCATAAAGACATGACCCCAGCAGCAACCTCCAAAGGTCTCCTCCTCTGCTCTGCCTAGGACATTTGCTGACCTTAAGAAACTTTTATTCTGTCCCGTATCAAATTCACCCTCTCGGTGATCTATTGAACCAACTCTTCCTACCTCAATACTTCATCAAAATCCATTTTACATCCCTGTACATGGGATATGCTGTCCCATAGAGTGCCAACTCCAGCATTCACACTCTACTTCCAACCTTGAAGACTTTGTTGAACAAGTCTAGAACTAGGTCCTTAACGTAACCAGGACTAGCCCCTTTAGAGAAAGCGGGCAAGATCCCTTCATTGGGAGGAAAGGGGGCAGCTGTCCACAACTCATGCCACCCCCTAGCGAACTCAAACTAGGGTCCGAAGTGTCCTTCTAGGAATCAACTCCTGCATCTTGATCAAATCATTCACCGACTTCTCAACTGCTGATCAAATTCCCACGCTCCCAAAAGGGACACTTTTTATTCATTACTCCGCTGCATAATTCTGTACCTTACAAAGATAAGGTTTCTGTTGCTGTTACCTTCCAAATTATTATTATGACCCCTTTTGCCAACTCGACTTCCTGTTCCCATTACGACCTTCTTCTTCAATGTATACGTTGGATGCATTGACGTCGGTTTCAGGTGCCTATCCAGAAGGCATACGAGAACGAACGCACCTCTGCCTCCAGAATCTCTTGCCTAAGGATAACTCTATTCTCCTTCTGTCCCAGATACCACAGGCTATTTCCACTCACAATCCCTTCCACACCCATCATTCTGAAATTTACTACATCTCTAGAAAGACTCAACATCATCATAACACGGCCTACCCTCATTTTTATCCACAGCCATATCCTCCTTCCCTTCTACATTCACAGGTCGATCTACATCTTATTTGCCAAAAACTTCGGAGGCTTACATTTTCGGAAGCCTTTTATCTCAACCCCCCATTTCCATAATCCTCTTTCAAATCCCGGTCAGCCAAACAGCATCCATTCTGCGTGAAGCCTAAGCTAGAACCATCTCATGCTGTTTCATTGACATGAGCATCTTCTACGCTTCAAAAGAAAATTCCTTCCTTGGAATTTAACTCTGGTACTTCCCATGGTTACACATGCTTAAGCTTTAAACCCCCAGCCTCTTGCTTATTTACTCTCCATGACTTATACGTAACTGGGACTAAACCTTGGTACTGCCAAATCTAACTCACACTTGTTCCTTTCATTCCATCTACTATCACTGGGCATTCAGAGCAACCTAGGGAGGTCAAAACCTGTTTTTGAAGCAGGTGCAGAGGCCAATCGTTCAAACGACAGCTCCTCCACTATATGGCCCAAGCTCGGTTGCACACCGATTTGACACAAAAGAGTGTGTCTCTCCAGAATCAAACAAAACTATAACGTATCTATCAGCTATAAACAAGTATCTTGTACTAGATTACCTGATTGAGAGGCTTCCGCTCCAGACATGGCAAACACTCTCCCTGCTGCTTGAGGTCTTCTGCCCTCGTTTCTCAACTGCTGTGAATTAACGGGTTGAGTCATCCTTTTTCTGTTGGGACAATCTCTAGAAAGGTGCCCTATCTCTTGGCATGTGAAACACCTGGGTCTCCACGTTTGTTGTTGCTGAAATTGGGACGAAGCTGTTCCCACCCGATGTGGTGGAGATCTCACATATGGCTTGCTGTGTGGGTGCTGCACCTTCGCCTTCCCACTGGAAGAGCCTCCTTGGTGTGACCTGATCACTCGAGGATCACCCCTTTCCAGGGTCTCTACCATCTTTGCCTTCTCTACTAAGGCGTGAAATTCCCTGATGCACATCGGGGCTATGATCCTCTTCAGTCCATGCTTCAGCCCCTCTTCGAATTTTCTACACCTCCAGGCCTCGGAGGTCGCCTGGGTATAAAACCGGGCGAGGTACTCAAAACGAGCAGCATAGGCGTTCACTGACATCTCCCCCTGCTCCAACTTCAGGAACTCAGCTTCTCTTGCAAACTTGGCACTGTCAGGGAAGTATTTCTCCAAGAACTTCACCCTGAAGCTCTCCCAATCCAGAACATCCTCTCGGGCCTCCATCATCTGCTGAGCTCCCATCCACCAGAACTCAGCTTCTCCTGATAGCAGATAAGTGGCGAACAGCAGCTTCTTTTCTTCAGGGCATGAGGTCGCCCTAAAGATTTTCTCCACCTCCCTGACCCACTGATCTGCCTGATCAGGGTAGCATTCCCACTGAACTTAGGTGGGTTGTGCCTCATGAACTCGGCCAGTCCCATCTGTTCTTGGGGCTGACCGACGTGGGAGTTTGTTTCAGCCGACCGAGCAGTCTCCCAGTGCTGCATTGTGGCTTGATGGTTCTGAGCCATCGCCGCATTCTGCTGCTGAATGGCAGTCGCCATCATCTCTATGGCCTTGGCGATCTGACTCATCTCTGAGGAAGGTTGAGGTGGGGTAGCAGGTCTACGTGCCATCTTCTGAATCTATTGACTTCTATATTCCCTACAACTATAAGAATGAAATCGATAAGAATCAATTCATTCAAGGGGTAACAGCTAGACCTTACAAAGGTCAGCATCTCAAAGTCATCTAGAATTTGAGTTCATCAACAGAATCACAAGACTTATAATCCCAAACAAAACACCAGAACAGTTACTGGTGTGCAAACATCAATCCAACTACCACCTCAGTCAAATTCAAGAACACTCAAAAATCACACCAGAATTCAATGTAGGCTAAACATCAAACCTTTGGAATTAAGATTAAGAATCATCTTGATCCAGTTATGAGTGTGCACCCTCACCACTTTATCAAGACCTTCTTATTCTTAATACTAAGATTTTCAGTTAGGCATACATTCACCAAAGCACACGCAAGAGTTCAATACAAAAACGTTTGAAAACCTCCCACTATAGTGGTTATTTAAAACTCAAATAAATTTTATGAGCAGAAGAAACACAATGGATCCACAGCCCTCAGGTCATCCTAAGGCGAACTGCTCTGATACCATTAATGTAACATCCCGCCACAATAATACATACATCCATGTATAATTGAAATTAAGTGTAACCAAATAATATTGAAGAGTGCAAAATAATATGTATTTATATATATCAGAAATGAAGTTACTCCTCTTAGGGAGTTTAATACATAACCAAATCAAATGTTTGCAAGATTTTACGAAATTAAAAGAAATGCAGTAAGACAGGCGGTCTCAAAAGAAAACGGCGATCTCCAACTTTAAAACGGCGATCTCTAACAGAAGACCTCAAAACGGGCGATCTTCTATCAGGACACGAAAACCGGCGATCACCCAATGGAGGCATAAACCGGCGATCACCCGGTAGAGACGGAGATAGGCGATCTCCTTCCGGCGACCACTCACTGAGGAGCTCTACTCCCTGGAAGATCATCTGCTCCCGTGTAAAAGACACGATCATCACAGTTTTTAATAGAAAACAGCCACAGAGCAATACAAAATAAAGGGTAAGCTAGATATCTTTAAATAGAGTTTAAATCATGAACATGACAATCAAAGTAAACCAAGTTCCAAATATCCATGTAAAACGTAGAGCTACTCATAGCATTCAGCTGATCGCCCAAAATCACATTTCACAACATTCACCCATAGTCATTCCATTTCACAACACAGCATCAAGTGTCTATCAATATTCCAGTTTCTCATTTCACATGTCAGACTTTCCACTGACTCACAACACAAGACACTTGACACTACTTCCGGATTGACTCGTGCGTTGAACTTAGTATCCAGAGACATGCACTTGTCATACCATACCACTGTGAATCCACACAGCATGCGCATATACAATCTCAATGTTACCATTCTCCTGGTATGACAAGGTTAATCCATACAACAGCTCGAGCTCGTTCCCATTTGAACAACTCGCCCATACGTATGAACCTCCTTCGACTCTCACCAACTGAATAACTTCATCTACGTGATTCCATTATCTCAGCAGAGTCAGGATCGTCTCATTAACAGGTTACTCACTGATCAATGCACTTCCTAACCAATCTCAACACGGTATTTTCCTTTCCTGAAAATACTATGCCTCGATCCCACATCCAAACACATCATACCATTCAAGTAAATGATTCAAATCACATCAACAAACATTTCAAAGCTTCAGATCTTCGAATATCTCATGTAAATCTCAAGTAGTTTCAAAACAACATCAAAAACAGAGATTTCGCAAAACAGCGCCAAACCCGGCGATCTAGTTCAAAAACAGAGTGTTTCGAAGATTTTGTTTAAAACCGGCGACCACATCGCCCAAGCACACAACATAGGGCATTTCACACAGATACAAACGAAAATGGCGACCACGTCGCCCTCACTTCAGAAAGACTACGCTATGGCTCGTATGGAAAAAGGGGTCTAGCTTCCCTTACCTGGATTTTGCGCAAATACCAGGGGCTCCGAAATCCAACGAAGCTTGCAGAACCTTGGCTCTGTTCTTGAGTCTGGTTTTGAAGAGCTTGCAGAGAACCACCCAAGTGCTCCAATGGTGGCTGTCGCTCGTCGTATTCCCGCGTGAAGGTGTACTAGAATCGCAGTGCGAAGGAGAGAATGGAGGAGAAGGGAGATAAACGCACCCTTTAGCTCTGGAACCACAGCAACGTTTCTTTCCTTCTCCCTCAGAAATGGGTTTTTGCATCTTAAGCTGACTTCTCCACAAAAACCGCTGCCACCACCCACTCTGCAGAGAGTTTGCGTGTACGCTTCACTGAACAGTACACCTAAGCGTGCCTCTGCACAGGCTAACACTCTGAGGTCACTATTCTGAACCACTCTTTTGTCTACGTGGCGCGCATGCAGAACGTCTCATGCTGGATGTCTGGGTCCCACGTTCTCTGTGTATAACTTAACGTAGCGCGATGACCTTTTCACCGATGACCACAGGCGCGAAGACTATCCACCGATGACCTCTCGCGCGAAGGCTAACAACCGATGACCTCTCGCGCGAAGGCTAACAACCGATGACCTCTCGCGCGAAGGCTAACAACCGATGACCTCTCGCGCGAAGGCTAACAACCGATGACCTCTCGCGCGAAGGCTAACAACCGATGACCTCTCGCGCGAAGGTTAACAACCGATGACCTCTCGCGCGAAGGTTAACAACCGATGACCTCTCCCCCTGATGATGCCCGCATGCCCCTCGCGCCCAGGCGATCCTGCATGCCTTGCGCCCTGGCGATGCTCGATGACACATCGCCACGCCTTCCTTGAGGTCCTTCATTCCACTATGTTACGTCTAAGGTATCTTCTCCACATGACTCGGTGACGTCGGTGGCTTCATATTTCCAAGAGTAGATCAGCACTTCTCTTCGTTCTTCCATGCATGCTACACTAAGGTGATCTCTTTCGCTCAAGCATAGAGTTCGCATGCACAGTGCATCTAAGGTTTAACCCACACCTTGATACGCGTGGCTGTTGAAACCCACTCTGGTTGATCCAGGATGGTGACCACCTACTACGTGCATTTTCGGTGATCATGTACAACCTACTCGACAGGCGATCATGTCCCAGGTCAAGGGCGACGTCCGATGTCTGCCACTACGAAACTTCATTTACCAACTTTGTATTTTAGATAATGACACCTTCCGAAATTATTTAAATATACCACTTTTATTCCAATTTAATTTTCCAGGTCCTTACAGCCGCCTTCTTCAACAAACGACAATCTCATCGACTTCTAAGCTCGGCGATGTGCTCCTTTCGGCGACTTGTTGACCACCTGATCTCCTAATCTTCACACACGGCGATCATGTGCAATCGAGGCGATTACCGATTACATACGAGAGAAATCGGAGACCGCCGCCTTCTTCAACAAACGACAATCTCATCGACTTCTAAGCTACACTTTCCTTTCTCTTACTCTTCTTGATCCACGTGTCCTTCTCAAGAATGCCCACAGGATTACCTCACAATTACGTCATCACACCTGACTACTTGGTCAGTACACACCGATCACCCTTCTCCGAGGGAACACACCGATGACTGATCACCCTTCTTTGAGGTAAAACACTGATGACTGATCACCCCTCTCTAAGGAGGCACACCGATCACCCTTCTCTGAGGGAACACACTGATGACTGATCACCCCTCTCTGAGGGGACACTGATGACCGATCACCCGCTAATCCAAGCTGCCTGTGAGGTCCACTCCACGTGGCTTTGGCCCATGCTGTGGGACCCAGCTGACGTTGTAAGGACCTGAAATTTATTGGAATGAAAGAGTATGTTTTAAGTAAATTCTAAGTATGTTTTATCTAAGTTAAAAAGGAAGGAAAGTGTAGTCTAGAAAAAACTATAAGAGTTCCTTGTTTATACATCATCGCCGGTCGCCTAGACTACACGTCATCGCACGGGCGCGAGAGGCATGCAGGCATCGCGCGGGCGTGAGAGGCATGCAGGCATTGCGCGGGCGCGAGAGGCATGCAGGCATCGTGCGGGCGCGAGAGGCATGCAGGCATCGCGCGGGCGTGAGGGGCATGCAGGCATCGCGCGGGCGCGAGGGGCATGCGGGCATCGCGCGGGCGCGAGGCACGCAGGCATTGCCAGGGCGCGATGCATGTGGACGTGGCCAAGGCGCGAGAGTTATGAGGGCGTCGCCAGGGAAGACATCGGTTGTCTCCCAGAGGAAGACATCGGTCGTTCGCCAGGAAGAGGTCATCGGTGGTAGTCTTCGCGCGGGGTCATCGGTGGTAGTCTTCGCGCGAGGTCATCGGTGGTAGTCTTCGCGCGAGGTCATCGGTGGTAGTCTTCGCGCGGGGTCATCGGTGGTAGTCTTCGCGCGGGGTCATCGGTGGTAGTCTTCGCGCGAGGTCATCGGTGGTAGTCTTCGCGCGAGGTCATCGGTGGATCGTCTTCGCGCGAGAGGTCATCAGTGGTTTCTCTTCGAGCTGGTAGTCATCGGCGAAAGGTCATCGCGTGACGTTGAGTTACACCCAGAGAACGTGGGCCCCAGACTCCCAGCAAGAGACGTTCTGCACGCGCGCCACGTAGACGAAAAAGTGGTTCAGAATAGTGACCTCATAGCGTAGCCTGCGCAGAGGCATGCTTAGTAGTACTGTGCAGGGAAGCATACACGCAAACTTCCCTGCAGAGTGGGTGGTGGCAGCTGCTTTTGGAGGGATAAGTTGGTTTAAGTTACTGAAATCCACTACTGAAGAGGAAGAAAACGTTGTTGTAGTCGAAGAGAGAAAGAGTGAGTTCCCTCCTCCGCGTTGCGATTTCAGCCTCTCCACACAAGAGTACGACGAGAAGCAACACCATTGGAGCACTTGGGTAGTCCTCTGCAAGTTCTTCAGACCAGACGCGAAAAACAGAGCCAAGGTATTCTGCAAGCTTCGTTGGATTTCGAAGCTCCTGGTGGTTGCGCAAGTCCAGGTAAGGGAAGCTAGACCTCTTTTTCCATACAAGCCCTAGTTTGCTGTTTCTGAAGTGAGGGCGACGTGGTCGCCGGTTCTCTGTTTCTTTTCGAAATGCTCTGTTTTACGTGTTTGGGCGACGTGGTCGCCGGTTTTAAATACGAGTTTCGAACTAACCTGTGTTTGACATTGTTTGAAACTGTTTGGGATTTAAATACAATATATATGTGATATTCGAAAGTTTGAAACGTTGAAAATGGTTGTTGCTGTGATTTGAAATATTCCTTTGTATGGCATGATGTTTTGAATGCTGTGAATGTGGGATCGAGGCATAGTATTTTCAGGAAAGAAAATACCGTGTAAGATCTTGTGGTAGGTGCATTGATCGGTGATTCCTAAGGGGATATCCTGACTCTGCTGAGGTAATGGAATCACGTAGAGGAAGTTACTCAGTTGTTGAGAGTCGAAGGAGGTCTATATGATGGGCGTCTCGTGTGAAAAAGAACGAGCTCCGTCTGTCCTATGGATTAACCCTGTCATACCAGGAGAACTATGGTAACATTGAGATGATATATGCGCATGCTGTGTGGATTCACAGCGACCCTGTGTGGATTTCACAGTGGTGTGGTATGACAGGTGCAGATCTCTGAGTCTAATCAGCGCACGAGTCAATCCGGAAGTAGTGTCAAGTGTCTTGTGTGGTGAGTCAGTGGAAAGTCTGACATGTGAAATGAGAAACTTGAATATTGATAGACACTTGATGCTGTATTGTGAAATGGAATGACTATGGGTGAATGTTGTGAAATGTGATTTTGGGCGATCAGCTGAATGCTATGAGCAGCTCTACGTTTTACATGGATATTTTGGAACTTGGTTTACTTGGATTTTCATGTTCTTGATTTAAACTTCTTTTAAATTATCTAGCTTACCCTTTTATCTGTTATTGTGGTTGTTTTCTCAAAACTGTGATGATCGTGTAATTGTTACACGGGAGCAGATGATCTTCCAGGAAGAAGAGCCCTCTAGTGAGTGATCGCCGAGGAGGAGATCGCCGGTTTTTCTGTCTCTATCGGGTGATCGCCTGTGTCTGCCTCCATCGGGTGATCGCCTGTTTTTTTTTCTGTCCTGATAGGTGATCGGCTGTTTTGGCTCCTCCGATAGGAGATCGGTTTCTTCCGATAGGAGATCGCCTGCTTTGTTTTTTTTACTGTATTTTGTTTATGTTTCTGGAAAATTTGACCGAATTTGTATTAAACTCCCTAAGAGGAGCAACTTCATTTCATATATATATTATTTTGTTCATAGAATCTATTTGTTACCTTTATTTTCATTATATACATTTGTATAGTATTTTGGCGGGATGTTACATTAATGGTATCAGAGCAGTTCGCCTTAGGATGACCTGAGGGCTGTGGATCCATTGTGTTTCTTCTGCTCATAAAATTTATTTGAGTTTTAAATAACCACTATAGTGGAAGGTTTTCAAACGTTTTAGTTTTGAACTCTTGCGTGTGCTTGGGTGAACGTGTGCCTAACTGAAAATCTTAGTATTAAGAATAAGAAGGTCTTGATAAAGTGGTGAGGGTGCACACTCATAACTGGATCAAGATAATTCTTAATCTTAATTCCAAAGGTTTGATGTTTAGCCTACATTGAATTCTGGTGTGATTTTTGAGTGTTCTTGAATTTGACTGAGGTGGTAGTTTGGACTGATGTTTGCACACCAGTAACTGTTCTGGTGTTTTGTGTGAAGTTATAAGTGTTATGATTCTGTTGATGAACTCAAATTCTAGATGACTTTGAGATGCTGACCTTTGTAAGGTCTAGCTGTTACCCCTTGAATGAATTGATTCTTATCGATTTCATTCTTATAGTTGTAGGGAATATAGAAGTCAATAGATTCAGAAGATGGCACGTAGACCTGCTACCCCACCCCAACCTTCCTCAGAGATGAGTCAGATCGCCAAGGCCATCGAGATGATGGCGACTGCCATTCAGCAGCAGAATGCGGCGATGGCTCAGAACCATCAAGCCACAATGCAGCACTGGGAGACTGCTCGGTCGGCTGAAACAAACTCCCACGTCGGTCAGCCCCAAGAACAGATGGGACTGGCCGAGTTCATGAGGCACAACCCACCTAAGTTCAGTGGGAATGCTACCCCTGACCAGGCAGATCAGTGGGTCAGGGAGGTGGAGAAAATCTTTAGGGCGACCTCCTGCCCTGAAGAGAAGAAGCTGTTGTTTGCCACGTATCTGCTATCAGGAGAAGCTGAGTTCTGGTGGATGGGAGCTCAGCAGATGATGGAGGCCCGAGAGGATGTTCTGGATTGGGAGAGCTTCAGGGTGAAGTTCTTGGAGAAATACTTCCCAGACAGCGCCAAGTTTGCAAGGGAAGCTGAGTTCTTAAGTTGGAGCAGGGGGACATGTCAGTAAACGCCTATGCTGCCCGTTTTGAGTACCTCGCCCGGTTCTATACCCAGGCGACCTCCGAGGCCTGGAGGTGTAGGAAGTTCGAGGAAGGGCTGAAGCATGGGCTGAAGAAGACCATAGCCCCGATGTGCATCAGGGAGTTCCACGCCTTAGTGGAGAAGGCGAAGATGGTGGAGACCCTGGAAAAGGGTGAGTCTCGGGTGATCAGGTCACACCCAGGAGGTCCTTCCAGTGGGAGAGCTAAGGCACAGCACCCACAAAGCAAACCCTATGCGAGACCTCCATCACATCGGGCAGGAGCAGCACCTCCCCAGTTCCAACAGCAACAACCTTGGAAACCTAAGTGTCTTCACTGTGGTGGACCACACGCCTCCAATGCTTGTTTCAAGAAGACTTCAGAGAGGAAATGTTTCGTCTGCCAAAGGACAGGGCACGTTGCTAGAGAGTGCCCTAGCAGGAATGGGGTGACCCAACCCAGTGGCTCCCAACAGTTGAGAAACGAGGGCGGCAGACCCCAGGCAACAGGGAGGGTGTTCGCCATGTCTGGAGCAGAGGCAGCTCAGTCAGGTAACCTCATCCAAGGTGTTTGTTTTATTGCTGGTAGAGGTGTAAGGGCCTTGTTTGATTCTGGAGCGACACACTCCTTTGTGTCAAGCCTGTGTGTAGCCGAGTTGGGCCTCCTAGTGAAGGAGTTACCTTTCGAGCTGTTGGTCTCTACACCTGTGTCAGGACAGGTGTCGACCTCTACAGTGTGCCCTGAATGTCCAGTGATTGTAGAAGGACGCAGATTCAAGGTGAACTTGATCTGCCTACCTCTTCAGGACCTGGATGTCATCCTGGGAATGGATTGGTTAGCTGCCAATCACGTTCTCATAGACTGTGGTAGGCAGAAGGTAGCGTTTCCAGACCCCCAAGAACCGGATGTGTTGTCAGTTCAACAAGGGCGATCAGAGCTGGAAGGAGAGGCGAGGTGCTTCGTAGTGCTCGCCCGGTTGGAAGTGGAGAATAAAGGGGACGTAAACAGGATACAAGTGGTGAAAGATTTCACAGATGTATTCCCAGAAGAGGTGCCTGGGTTACCCCCTAAGAGAGAAGTGGAATTCTCTATTGACTTGGTACCGGGAGCTGGACCAGTGTCAATGGCACCTTACAGGATGGCACCAGCCGAGTTAGTGGAGTTAAAGAAGCAAGTGGAAGAGTTGCTGGAGAAGCAGTTCATCAGACCCAGCGTATCTCCATGGGGAGCTCCAGTGCTCCTAGTCAAGAAGAAGGATGGAGGGTCTCGGCTGTGTATAGACTACAGGCAATTGAACAAATTGACCATCAAGAACAAGTACCCCCTACCTCGGATTGATGATTTGATGGACCAGATTCATGGGGCCTCGGTGTTCTCCAAGATTGACCTGAGATCGGGGTATCACCAAATCTTGGTAAAAGCTGAAGATGTTCAGAAGACAGCTTTTAGGTCTCGATATGGGCACTACGAGTATGTAGTGATGCCATTTGGAGTCACCAATGCTCCAGCTCTATTCATGGACTACATGAATAGGATCTTTCGCCCTTTCTTGGATAAGTTTGTGGTGGTCTTCATAGATGACATCCTCATTTATTCAAGGACCGAGGAAGAGCATGAGGAACACCTGAGGACAGTATTGGAAATACTGAGGGAGAAGCAGCTCTATGCCAAGTTCTCTAAGTGTGAGTTCTGGCTAAGGGAAGTCAACTTCTTAGGACACGTGATATCTGCCCAGGGGATCTCGGTAGATCCAGCCAAGGTAGAGGCAGTGCTGCAATGGGAACGTCCTAAGACAGTGACTGAGATAAGGAGCTTTGTGGGGTTGGCGGGCTACTATCGGAGGTTTATTGAGGATTTTTCCAAAGTAGTGGCTCCTTTAACACAACTGACCCGCAAGGACCAACCCTTTGCTTGGACCGACCGATGTGAGCAGAGCTTCAGGGAACTAAAGGAGAGGTTGACCAGTGCTCCAGTGCTGGTGATTCCAGAAGTAGGAAGACCTTTTGATGTCTTCTGTGATGCCTCACATCAAGGCTTGGGATGCGTCTTGATGCAAGAGAAGAGAGTGGTTGCATATGCTTCAAGGCAACTCAAGGTGCATGAGAGAAACTACCCTACTCATGATTTGGAGTTGGCAGCGGTAGTGTTTGCCTTGAAGATCTGGAGGCATTATCTTTATGGAGCTCGGTTCCAGGTATTCAGTGACCACAAGAGCTTGAAGTACCTGTTCGATCAGAAGGAACTAAACATGAGACAAAGAAGGTGGATGGAATTCCTAAAGGACTACGACTTTCAACTCATGTATCACCCAGGGAAGGCCAATGTAGTGGCAGATGCCTTGAGTAGGAAGTCTATACAAGTCGCCACCATGATGATGGAAGAGCAGAAACTGATCGAGCAGTTCAGAGACTTAAACCTTGGAGTGGAATTTCACGTGAATCACATTAGTTGTAGTAAGCTGACTATAACTAATGACTTCCTTGGGATGTTGAAGGATAAACAATTGGAGGACCCTAGCCTGAAGCGCACTGTGGAGTCACTAGGGACAGATCAGGCGAGAGGCTTTGAGATGGGCGATGATGGGATCTTGAGGTTTGATGGCAGAATTTGCATACCTGCAAATGATGAGTTGAAGAAGATGATCCTAGAGGAAGGTCATAAGAGTCGCCTTAACCTTCATCCAGGCATGAACAAGATGTACCATGACTTGAAGGAGTCATTTTGGTGGTCAGGCATGAAGAGGGACGTCGCCCAGTACGTGACAACCTGCTTAACGTGTCAAAAGGCGAAGGTAGAGCATCAAAGACCTGGCGGGCTGTTGCAGCAACTGGATATCCCCGAGTGGAAGTGGGACAGCATTGCCATGGATTTTGTCACCCATTTACCCAGATCGGTAAAGGGTCATGATGCAATCTGGGTCATCATTGATAGGCTGACGAAGAGTGCCCACTTCCTCCCAGTAAATATGAAGATGCCCATGGCCAAGTTGGCACAGCTGTACATCAAGGAGATTGTGAGGTTGCATGGAGTGCCTTCCAGCATCATTTCAGATAGAGATCCCAGGTTCACTTCACGGTTTTGGCAGACCTTGCAAGAGTGTTTGGGAACCAAGTTGAGGATGAGCTCTGCATATCATCCCCAAACAGATGGTCAGTCAGAGAGGACGATCCAATCTTTGGAAGATCTGCTAAGGGCATGCGTTTTGGATCAATTGGGAGGTTGGGAGGAGGTGTTGCCACTAGTGGAGTTTACCTATAACAATAGCTACCACGCCAGCATTGGGATGGCACCATATGAAGCCCTGTATGGGAGGAAATGCAGAACTCCCTTATGTTGGTACCAGGAGGGCGAGGCAGTCTTGGTTGGGCCAGAGTTGATTCAGCAGACGACCGAGAAGGTGAAGCAGATACAAAGCAGAATGAAAGCCTCTCAGAGTAGGCAGAAGTCCTATGCAGATCAGAGGAGAAAGCCTTTGGAGTTTGCTGCTGGAGATCACGTGTTCATGAAAGTGACACCAACCAAGGGTGTAGGGCGGGCGATCAGGTCAAAGAAGTTGTCCCCTAAGTTCGTGGGACCATATCAGATCTTAAGAAGGATTGGCCCAGTGGCGTATGAGATCGCCCTACCTCCCCATCTGGCGAATCTGCACAATGTGTTTCACGTGTCACAGCTGAGGAAGTACATGGCAGACCCTAGTCATGTGCTGGATGTAGACGACGTGCAGATTAGGGATGACTTGTCCTTTGAAGCCAAACCAGTCAGGATTGACGATCGGCAATGTAAACAGCTCAGGGGCAAGACCATCGACATGGTGAAAGTGGTGTGGGATGAGAAATCGGGGGATTCTACTTGGGAGTTAGAAGAACCCATGAGGGAGGCTTATCCATACCTCTTTTCCTTGTAATCCAATTTTCGAGGACGAAAATTTTTGTTGTTGGGGAGAATGTAAGGACCTGAAATTTATTGGAATGAAAGAGTATGTTTTAAGTAAATTCTAAGTATGTTTTATCTAAGTTAAAAAGGAAGGAAAGTGTAGTCTAGAAAAAACTATAAGAGTTCCTTGTTTATACATCATCGCCGGTCGCCTAGACTACACGTCATCGCGCGGGCGCGAGAGGCATGCAGGCATCGCGCGGGCGTGAGAGGCATGCAGGCATCGCGCGGGCGCGAGAGGCATGCAGGCATCGTGCGGGCGCGAGAGGCATGCAGGCATCGCGCGGGCGTGAGGGGCATGCAGGCATCGCGCGGGCGCGAGGGCATGCGGGCATCGCGCGGGCGCGAGGCACGCGGGCATTGCCAGGGCGCGATGCATGTGGACGTGGCCAAGGCGCGAGAGTTATGAGGGCGTCGCCAGGGAAGACATCGGTTGTCTCCCAGAGGAAGACATCGGTCGTTCGCCAGGAAGAGGTCATCGGTGGTAGTCTTCGCGCGGGGTCATCGGTGGTAGTCTTCGCGCGAGGTCATCGGTGGTAGTCTTCGCGCGGGGTCATCGGTGGTAGTCTTCGCGCGGGGTCATCGGTGGTAGTCTTCGCGCGGGGTCATCGGTGGTAGTCTTCGCGCGAGGTCATCGGTGGATCGTCTTCGCGCGAGAGGTCATCAGTGGTTTCTCTTCGAGCTGGTAGTCATCGGCGAAAGGTCATCGCGTGACGTTGAGTTACACCCAGAGAACGTGGGCCCCAGACTCCCAGCAAGAGACGTTCTGCACGCGCGCCACGTAGACGAAAAAGTGGTTCAGAATAGTGACCTCATAGCGTAGCCTGCGCAGAGGCATGCTTAGTAGTACTGTGCAGGGAAGCGTACACGCAAACTTCCCTGCAGAGTGGGTGGTGGCAGCTGCTTTTGGAGGGATAAGTTGGTTTAAGTTACTGAAATCCACTACTGAAGAGGAAGAAAACGTTGTTGTAGTCGAAGAGAGAAAGAGTGAGTTCCCTCCTCCGCGTTGCGATTTCAGCCTCTCCACACAAGAGTACGACGAGAAGCAACACCATTGAAGCACTTGGGTAGTCCTCTGCAAGTTCTTCAGACCAGACGCGAAAAATAGAGCCAAGGTATTCTGCAAGCTTCGTTGGATTTCGAAGCTCCTGGTGGTTGCGCAAGTCCAGGTAAGGGAAGCTAGACCTCTTTTTCCATACAAGCCATAGTTTGCTGTTTCTGAAGTGAGGGCGACGTGGTCGCCGGTTCTCTGTTTCTTTTCGAAATGCTCTGTTTTACGTGTTTGGGCGACGTGGTCGCCGGTTTTAAATACGAGTTTCGAACTAACCTGTGTTTGACATTGTTTGAAACTGTTTGGGATTTAAATACAATATATATGTGATATTCGAAAGTTTGAAACGTTGAAAATGGTTGTTGCTGTGATTTGAAATATTCCTTTGTATGGCATGATGTTTTGAATGCTGTGAATGTGGGATCGAGGCATAGTATTTTCAGGAAAGAAAATACCGTGTAAGATCTTGTGGTAGGTGCATTGATCGGTGATTCCTAAGGGGATATCCTGACTCTGCTGAGGTAATGGAATCACGTAGAGGAAGTTACTCAGTTGTTGAGAGTCGAAGGAGGTCTATATGATGGGCGTCTCGTGTGAAAAAGAACGAGCTCCGTCTGTCCTATGGATTAACCCTGTCATACCAGGAGAACTATGGTAACATTGAGATGATATATGCGCATGCTGTGTGGATTCACAGCGACCCTGTGTGGTAACATTGAGCTATGTTGTTACCCATTCCTATCACAGTGGTGTGGTATGACAGGTGCAGATCTCTGAGTCTAATCAGCGCACGAGTCAATCCGGAAGTAGTGTCAAGTGTCTTGTGTGGTGAGTCAGTGGAAAGTCTGACATGTGAAATGAGAAACTTGAATATTGATAGACACTTGATGCTGTATTGTGAAATGGAATGACTATGGGTGAATGTTGTGAAATGTGATTTTGGGCGATCAGCTGAATGCTATGAGCAGCTCTACGTTTTACATGGATATTTTGGAACTTGGTTTACTTGGATTTTCATGTTCTTGATTTAAACTTCTTTTAAATTATCTAGCTTACCCTTTTATCTGTTATTGTGGTTGTTTTCTCAAAACTGTGATGATCGTGTAATTGTTACACGGGAGCAGATGATCTTCCAGGAAGAAGAGCCCTCTAGTGAGTGATCGCCGAGGAGGAGATCGCCGGTTTTTCTGTCTCTATCGGGTGATCGCCTGTGTCTGCCTCCATCGGGTGATCGCCTGTTTTTTTTTCTGTCCTGATAGGTGATCGGCTGTTTTGGCTCCTCCGATAGGAGATCGGTTTCTTCCGATAGGAGATCGCCTGCTTTGTTTTTTTTACTGTATTTTGTTTATGTTTCTGGAAAATTTGACCGAATTTGTATTAAACTCCCTAAGAGGAGCAACTTCATTTCATATATATATTATTTTGTTCATAGAATCTATTTGTTACCTTTATTTTCATTATATACATTTGTATAGTATTTTGGCGGGATGTTATAGACGTGGTTCACCCTTTACTATCTGTTCTCGACGACCGAGGTCTGGCCACTACAAGAATGATCCTTTATTGAACAATCACAGATAAGCACAAGAGGAAAGCATTCAACCAATGTTGCAGAACTTGTTTCCAGAAATATAATCGGTTAAAGTTGCAATTTAACCGGTTGTTTATGTTACCAGTATAAGTAAAAACACATAGTTCATAAACCAGAATAACAACCGATTGAAATTTTGTTTTAATCGATTGTTTATACCAGCAGAAGCAATATCAAATAGTTATAAAGAGAGAGAGAGAGAAAGAGAGAGATTTACACCATGAATTTTATACTGGTTTGCTCAAACCCAGAGCTACATCCAGTCTCAAAACAACCTCTGAGTTTCACTAGTAATCAACAACAGATTACACCAACACACCACACAAAGAGGTGATCTTGAAAACCACAAGACCCACTCACCCTCTTTGCAACACCACACACCTCAAGTCAAAACACCCTTCTGACTTTACAGGATTTTCACATACACTCACAGGTTTATGAAATTACAAGAACATGAATAGGAAAAGAAAACACCTAATATTGCACAACCCAGGGATTCCTATGATCAAATCTTGAATCAGTGCTGATCCGGTCGGTCATCAGTAGTTGATGACGTCAGCAGCAGTTGACCACGTGAACCATGCACAGGGTGGCACGTGGTAGAAAGAGCAAGTGAATCAGGGAGGAGATCACCTAGAACGGTGATCGGTAGTCAGATACCAAGTGGCCACCACTCCCAGTTCAGAGCATAGATAAGCGCCTGGAAGCACCGCACGGACGTCGGTGGATAGGCATGAGGCACCGCCCGGTCATCAGGGAAAGTTATGAGGCATCGGTCGGTCATCGGGGGAAAGTTATGAGGCACCGGTCGGGCGTTTCTGCATGAAGAGCGCGATCGGTCGTAAGTGCATGAAGAGGGTGATCGGTCGTAAGTGCATGCAGAGGGCAATCGGTTGTAAATGCATGCAGAGGGCGATCGGTCATCGGGGTTCTTGCCAACGCGTGTTAAGCTGGGACCAAGGTTCCCAGCGAGAACGTTACGCATGCACCTCGCATGATGCCTACTCAGAGGACGTGCGGCGAGGCCATGCAGGCAGGATGCGCCTGGCGAGTGAGTTTAAACCAGCCACCCCTGGCGCTCTCCTGGGAGCATGCGGCCCGCACAGAGAGAAGCGCAGAAGCCCTCCCGGTGTGATGCGTGTACGGTAGATGCCAGCTGCATGCCTCCACGTGTCACCATCTGGGAGAGAGGCGCGGCCCAGGTATAAAGCACTCCACGTCATATAAGGTGAGAGGAGTTTTTTATAGATTCTTACAGCTTACACACTTTACAGTTTACAGTTACACACAGTCTCTGAGTCACTGTGGGAGCGTTCTTACATGTTGCACAGTGATAACAGAAAACGGTTATAGAGAGAGAGAAAGTGGATCTGAGAGCACACACGAGTCTCACAGAGAGATTCAGTGAGAGTTTTTGGTGTTCCTGTTGCCTGACTTGAGCATTGGAGTGCACACGGCCGCTAGAGGCGCCGTCTGTGTGTTTTGCAGGCAGCGTTTGGAGTTCCAGTGGTGGTTCTTGGAGCGTTCTTGCAGAACAGAAGGCTAGACGAAGGAGTGACGAGGCAATCCTCCACGTTCGAGTCAAGCGGCAGGATCAAGTGCAAAGCTTAAAAAGCAATCTTGCAACTCTTGAAAACTTCTTTCAAAAACACATTTCAATCTCTCTTTTGATCTCAAAAACTCTTTCATAAATCTTCTGTAAAATGTTGTATTTTTTTCTCTTATTTATGAAAGAAGGGTATATTTATAGCACTTGAAAACTAGCCGTTTCAGGCACATGAATAAGCTAAAACAGTTTTTCAAAAAGCTGTTATGCAGACTTACATTTAACCGGTTAAAACCACGAGATAATCGGTTAAATGGGTCAAGCTTTTTCAAACCTTTGTGCCAGCTAGGCAGAGAACAACCGGTTATCCCAATAATTCAACCGGTTGTTTTTCTTGGCTTTAGAAAAACACATTTCTTTTCAAAACAGATTTTCCAAGCTTTGTGCAGGAATTAAGAACTGATCTTTTACATAAATTCTAAACACTCTAAGCTACACCCAAACCCAAAAGCAGCAAGGCTTCAAGTTTTATCAGGGATTTGAAACATCAAAGCTCCCATACTCAACAATCTCCCCCTATTTGATGGAGACAAATCCTTGGTTGCTTTGTGGAGATGTGTTTAGAATTGAATGATCACCTGCAGCCATAGATAGAAGTAGAAAACACATAATACTCTTCGCCAAAAGGTTAGAGCACCATAAAACAGTTTTCACTATCAAACCAAAGTGAAAAACAAACTATAGGTGCAAACAGCTGAAGAACAACCGATTAAACCGCAGGATTAACAGATTAAAACTATCAAAGCAATAAGAACTTCTATCTAAAGCAGTGATTAAAAGCAGTGCAGATATAAAAGATTACAAACCAAAGCACCAAAAAATTCTCCCCTTATTTGTCTTATCAAATAGACAACAAGAAGGATTAAAAGCGGAATTAAGAAACAACATTGAAAATCATTATGCATCAGAGCATATATCAGCACCATTGTAGTAACAAATTGTGATACCATATCAGGATTGCAGCAGAAATCTATGATGTATCAAAGTTGTGACAGCAGCAGAATTAGAGTACCATAGACCTCAGAAATTTCAACACGGAGACCACAATTTCTCCCCCTATCTTTTCTTCATCTAGCAGTCCTCCTTCAAGGAAGACATCAAAGTATTGTTTTATCAAAGACTCTTCAAATTTCAGAACCTGTACTCCCCACGATTTTCAGAACTTTCACTAAATTCAGTTGCATGCTTTCTTCTTTTCTTTCTATGTGGCTTTACAGGTTATCCATAGTATGAACTTTGTTTTCATGTAACTTAATGCTTGATCCTCAAGAACCAAAATTACCTTGAGATCCAACACCAACATTGAAAGCTCCATGATTCTGACTATAGTTCTGTATATACAGATTGACCCTGGCTCGAATGGGATTGATGTAGCATTTCCCCATGCTAAAATTCCACCAAGGAACAAATAATCTTGCAAAATCTTTGATATGCATCCAACTCAGACCTATTGCTTCATCAAAGAATTGGTTCCAGCAATGCCAACACAGCCATGAATAATTATTTTTTACATTTGTAGGATAGCAGTTGAAACCATCTTTCTTGGATATTTTCAATTCCATATTGCAAGCATATTAGTCCAAATCTCCCTTATGAGCATGACCCAAACACAGTACTAGACACTGGTTCCCATTAGGTGGTTTACATCAGCCAAATCAGATGAGCAAACCAGCAGGCATTCATAAGACCAATCAGTTATTTCGTAGAGATAACCGGTTGAAAAGTAGAAGCTTTAGAAAGAGGGACTGTCATCTCTTTGAAACTGTAGATCATTGATCTAGTTCTAATTCTTCTGAGAACCACCCTTCAATTGCCCTGGTTTTCATTCTTTTCGCAAATGGAGGAGTACTAGCCATTGCTCAAATCAGTGAAGGACTTGGCACACTGCAGAAAGCACTTTGAGCAGAGAAAAGGAAGAACAACAGGTTGTTTGTGAAAAACAGCAGGTTAAAATTTCTATTAATAGAACCAAAACCCTTGGTCAAGGATGACATAATGTGAGTTGTTTCCAACACAAAAAATCGAATCAAATCAGAGTCATAAAGCAGATTGTGTCAATCAAAAATAGAAAGTACAGAAGATCACATGTTGATTTTGACCAAACTATAAAAGTAGTTTTGATTTTCAAGATTTGAAGGAATCTAATTTGTACAAAGCAGTTATAGTAGAGGCAAACAATATTCAAGCATGCAATTAGTACAATTTTAACTACAGATATCAATGGGCTTGAATAGAATAACAAAGCAAATCACAAAAACTAAAATCAGATATTCCCAGTGCTGACAGAGAGCAAATAATCGGTTGTTTCGAGGAAATAACCGGTTAAATTTTCTGGGACATCAAGAAACAGCAAATCACCTTTCAAATTGATGGGAAATGCTTAAAGCATTCAGACCTTTATCTTACCTTAACATGTCCAGAGGCTCATGAGGCCAAAAGAATCCAAACCATAAGATGAACATGTACAACTTATTTTTCAAAGGACATGAGCTTGAGTAGGGTGAATGTTCTTGAACTATAGTCATTTCTTTTATTAGTTTTTCAACATTGCACCTGTTATTGAAAAGATACTACAAAACAGAAAGTGTGCATATACATGACAAGTATAGCAATAGGATAACAAGGTACACAAACAAACCAGTAAAGGCAATGTTGTAAACCAGTGCATAAATGAAATAATAGTGTGTGCACATGATTAAGACAACAACAAATTGAAACAGAAAAGAGCATTAGTTTTAATGCTATTAAGACAACCAAAACACACATAGAATTCTCCCTCTATATGGTCAAAAGCATGATTTAGAAGAAAACAGGTTTAATCATGTATAATCAAACTTGGCAGCACAACACAGGTATGCCAAAGAAAGAACAATCGGTTGTTTCGAGAAAATGTAAGGACCTGAAAAATTTATTGGAATAAAAGAGTTATATTTTAAATAAATTCTAAGTATGTTTTTATTTAGAATAGAAAGGGAGGAAAAAGTTAAGTTTAGAAGGCTACGAGGTCGCCGGTCGCCTGCTGCACATGAGCGCCAGGTGGACATCGCGCGGGCGCGAGAGGCATGCAGGCATCGCGCGGACGCGAGAGGCATGCAGGCATCGCGCGGGCGCGAGAGGCATGCAGGCATCTCGCGGGCGTGAGAGGCATGCAGGCATCGCGCGGGCGCGAGGGGCATGCGGGCATCGCGCGGACGCGAGGCACGCGGGCATTGCCAGGGCGCGATGCATGTGGACGTGGCCAAGGCGCGAGAGTTATGAGGGCGTCGCCAGGGAAGACATCGGTTGTCTCCCAGAGGAAGACATCGGTCGTTCGCCAGGAAGAGGTCATCGGTGGTAGTCTTCGCGCGAGGTCATCGGTGGTAGTCTTCGCGCGAGGTCATCGGTGGTAGTCTTCGCGCGAGGTCATCGGTGGTAGTCTTCGCGCGAGGTCATCTGTGGATCGTCTTCGCGCGAGAGGTCATCAGTGGTTTCTCTTCGAGCTGGTAGTCATCGGCGAAAGGTCATCGCGCGACGTTGAGTTACACCCAGAGAACGTGGGCCCCAGACTCCCAGCAAGAGACGTTCTGCACGCGCGCCACGTAGACGAAAAAGTGGTTCAGAATAGTGACATCAGAATGTTGGCATGCGCGGGAGACACTCACGGTCGTACTGTTCAGAGCAGTGGCTGGCATGCACAAGCGACAAACAGTGGCAGTACTGTTCAGAGCAGTGGTTGGCATGCACCAGAGACAACAGTGGTAGTACTGTTCAGGGCAGTGGTTCTCAGACTTCTCTGCAGAGTGGGTGGTGGCAGCTGCTTTTGGAGGGATAAGTTGGTTTAAGTTACAGAAATCCACTGCTGAGAGAAAAGGAAGACATTGTTGTAGTCGAAGAGAGAAAGAGTGAGTTCCCTCCTCTCCATTTCTCTCCTTCACACTGCGATTCTAGTACACCTTCACGCGGGAATACGACGAGCGACAGCCACCATTGGAGCACTTGGGTGGTTCTCTGCAAGCTCTTCAAAACCAGACACAAGAACAGAGTCAAAGCGTTCTTCAAGCTTCGTTGGATTTCGGAACTCCTGGTGTTTGCGCAAGTCCAGGTAAGGGAAGCTAGACCTCTTTTCCATACGAGCCATAGTTTAGCTATCTTCTGAAGTGAGGGCGACGTGGTCGCCATTTTCGTTTTCATCTGCGTAAAATGCTCTGTATGTGTGCTTGGGCGACGAGGTCGCCGGTTTTATATACAATCTTCGACACACTCTGTTTTTGAACTAGATCGCCGGTTTTGGCGCTGTTTTACGAACTCCTCTGTTTTTGATACTGTTTTGAAATTACTTGAGATTTACATGAGGTATTCGAAGATCTGAAGCTTTGAAATGGTTGTTGATGTGATTTGAATGATTTATTTAAATGGTATGATGTGTTGGATGTGGTGAGTGTGAGGTCGAGGCATAGTATTTTCAGGAAAGAAAATACCGTGTAAGATCTTGTAGTAGGTGCATTGATCGGTGATTAAGAACGAGATATCCTGACTCTGCTGAGGTAATGGACTCACGTAGAGGAAGTTAATCAGTTGTTGAGAGTCGAAGGAGGTTCACCTGTATGGGTGGGTTGTTTGAAAGAGAACAAACCGACCTGTTTTGCGTGGATTAACCCTGTCATGCTGTATGGTGATGTGTGAGATTCATTATACGCTGATGAATGTGAGAGATTTCACGGCGACCTTGTGGATGTGTGAGATTCCACAGTGGGCAATATGACAGGTGCAGATCTCTGAGTCTAATCAATGCACGAGTATTCCGGAATTAGTGTCTTGTGTCTATGTATTGTGAGTCAGTGGAAAACCTGACGTGAGAAATGAGGAACACTGTATGTGGATAGACACTTGCTGCACTGTGTGATATGAACTACTCTTGAGGAATTGTGAAATGTGGGTTTGTACTTGATGGTATGTGGGAAGAATGAGAAAGCTGATGTTTTTACGTGGGTGCCTTAAATTAATTTATCTTGATTTTAAAGTTCATATCTAAATTCTCTTTTAAAACTGTCTAGCTTACCCTGCGTTTTCGTTTGTGGATGTTCTTCTTAAAACTTGTGATGATCGTGTATGATTTACACGGGAGCAGATGACGTTGCAGGAAAGTGAGATCGCCGGTCTGATAGGAGATCGCCGGTATGATAGGAGATCGCCTGATTGACTAGGAGATCGCCCTTTTTTTTTAGCATATCGCCCGATTTGTCTTTTGTTGTATTTTTGGTTAAGTTTTTTTTTGGAAAGATTCACAGTTTGTGTATTAAACTCCCGATGAGGAGAAACTCCATTATATATATATATGATTATGTTTATTTCAAAATACTTGTTTATCTTCATTTATATTATATAAATATGAAATGTATTTGGTGGGATGTTACATTAATGGTATCAGAGCAGTTCGTCCTTAGGATAACCTGAGGGCTGTGGATCCATTGTGTTTCTTCTGCTCATAAAAGTTATTTGAGTTTTTAAATAACAACTATAGTGAAAGGTTTTCAAACGTTTTGTATTGAAAAGTTTGTGTGTGCTTCTGTGCTTTAGTGAACGTATACTCTAGCTGAAAATCTTAGTATTAAGGGTGAGAAGATCTTGATGAAGTAATGAGGGTGCACACTCATAACTGGATCGAGATGATTCTCAATCTTAATTCCAAAGATTTGATGTTTAGTATACATTGAATGCTGGTGTGATCTAGTTTAGCTTATTGAGTGTTTCTGCAATTGACTGAAAATGGTTGTTTGAACTGATGGTGATGATATCAGTAGCTGTTCTAATACCTTGCTTGAGATTCTAAGTATTACGAGTATGTTGTTAAGCTCAAATTCTTGATGACTTTGAGATGCTGACCTTTGTAAGGTCTGGTTATTACCTCCTGAATGAATTGATTTCTTATCAATCTCATTCCTGTAGTTGTAGGGAATATAGAAAACTCATAGCTTCAAGATCCGAAACAAGAGAGATGGCACGTAGACCCTCTACCCCTCCCCAACCTTCTTCTGAAATGGGTCAGATCGCCAAGGCCATCGAGATGATGGCAAGTGCCATCCAGCAGCAGAATGCGGCGATGTCTCAAAATCACCAAGCTACAATGCAACAGTGGGAGACCGCCAGATCGGCCGCAACAAACCCCGACGTCGGTCAGCCTCAGGAGCATATGGGACTGACTGAGTTCCTCAGGCACAACCCACCTAAGTTCAGTGGGAACGTTACCCCTGATCAAGCAGATCAGTGGGTCAGGGGGTTAGAGAAGATATTCAGGGCGACTTCCTGCCCTGAAGACAAGAAGCTGGTGTTTGCCACATACCTCCTGTCTGGGGAAGCTGAGTTCTGGTGGATGGGAACTCAGCAGATGATGGAGGCCCGAGAGGAAGTGATGGATTGGGAAAGCTTCAGAGTGAGGTTCCTGGAGAAGTACTTCCCAGACAGCGCAAGATTTGCGAAGGAAGCTGAGTTCCTGAGGTTGGAGCAGGGGGATATGTCTGTGAATGCCTATGCTGCTCGGTTCGAGTACCTCGCCAGGTTTTATACCCAAGCCACCTCTGAGGCTTGGAGGTGTAGGAAATTCGAAGAAGGACTGAAGCATGGGCTGAAGAGGACCATAGCCCCGATGTGCATTAGAGAATTTCATGCCTTAGTGGAGAAGGCGAAAATGGTGGAGACTCTAGAGAAGGGTGAGTCTCGGGTGAGCAGGTCCCACCCAGGCGGTTCCTCCAATGGGAAGGCAAGGGTACAGCAACAGCAGTTTAAGCCCTACGCGAGGCCTCCACAGCATAGGGCGAGAGCAGCACCACCCCAGTCTCATCAGCAACAAACCAGGAAATTTCAATGTTTCCATTGCGGTGGGCCACACACAGCCAATGTGTGCCCCAAGAAAGACTCAGAGAGGAGATGCTTTACCTGCCAGAAGACGGGGCACGTTGCCAAGTATTGTCCTACTCAGCACAGAATGACTCAACCCAGTGGTTCCCAGCAGATGAGGAACGAAGGCAACAGACCTCAGGCAACCGGGAGGGTGTTTGCCATGTCAGGAGCTGAGGCGTCCCAATCAGGTAACCTTGTGCAGAATGTTTGCTTTATAGCTGGTAGAGGTGTAAAAACTTTGTTTGATTCTGGAGCGACACACTCCTTTGTGTCAAGCATGTGTGTAGCCGAGTTGGGCCTTATGGTGAGAGAGTTACCCTTCGAACTGTTGGTCTCTACACCTGCGTCAGGACAGGTGTTGACCTCCACAGTTTGCCCTGAATGTCCAGTGATAGTAGAGGGACGTAGATTCAAAGTGAACTTGATCTGCCTACCTCTTCAGGACCTGGATGTTATCCTGGGAATGGATTGGCTAGCTGCCAATCATGTTCTCATAGACTGTGGTAGGCAGGAGGTAGCATTTCCAGACCCCCAAGAATCAGAGGTGTGGCCAGTTCAAAGAGGGCGATCAGAGTTGGAGGAAGGGGCGAGGTGCTTCGTGATGCTAGCTCGGTTGGAAGTGAGGAATGAAGGGGACGTAAGCAGAATACACGTGGTGAGGGATTTCACGGATGTATTTCCAGAAGAGGTGCCTGGGTTACCCCCTAAGAGAGAATTGGAATTCTCTATTGACTTGGTACCTGGAGCTGGACCAATATCAATGGCACCTTACAGGATGGCACCAGCCGAGTTAGTAGAGTTAAAGAAGCAGTTGGAAGAGCTGCTGGAGAAACAATTCATCAGACCCAGTGTATCTCCGTGGGGAGCTCCAGTGCTCCTAGTCAAGAAGAAGGATGGAGGGTCTCGGTTGTGTATAGACTACAGGCAATTGAACAAATTGACCATCAAGAACAAGTACCCCCTACCTCGGATTGACGATTTGATGGACCAGATTCATGGGGCCTCGGTGTTCTCCAAGATCGACCTGAGATCGGGGTATCACCAAATCTTGGTAAAAGCTGAAGACGTTCAGAAGACAGCTTTTAGGTCTCGGTATGGGCACTACGAGTATGTAGTGATGCCATTTGGAGTCACCAATGCTCCAGCTCTATTCATGGACTACATGAATAGGATTTTTCGCCCTTTCTTGGACAAGTTTGTGGTGGTCTTCATAGATGACATCCTCATTTACTCAAGGACCGAGGAGGAGCATGAGGAACACCTGAGGACAGTATTGGAGATACTGAGGGAGAAGCAGCTCTATGCCAAATTCTCTAAGTGTGAGTTCTGGCTAAAGGAAGTCAACTTCTTAGGGCACGTGATATCTGCCCAGGGGATCTCGGTAGATCCAGCCAAGGTAGAGGCAGTGCTACAGTGGGAACGCCCTAAGACAGTCACAGAGATAAGGAGCTTTGTGGGGTTGGCGGGCTACTATCGGAGGTTCATTGAGGATTTTTCCAAAGTTGTGGCTCCTTTAACACAACTGACCCGCAAGGACCAACCCTTTGCTTGGACCGACCGATGTGAGCAGAGCTTCAGGGAACTAAAGGAGAGGTTGACCAGTGCTCCAGTGCTGGTGATTCCAGAAGTAGGAAGACCTTTTGATGTCTTCTGTGATGCCTCACATCAAGGCTTGGGATGCGTCTTGATGCAAGAGAAGAGGGTGGTTGCATATGCTTCAAGGCAACTCAAGGTGCATGAGAAAAACTACCCTACTCATGATTTGGAGTTGGCAGCGGTAGTGTTTGCCTTGAAGATCTGGAGGCATTATCTGTATGGAGCTCGGTTCCAGGTGTTCAGTGACCACAAGAGCTTGAAGTACCTGTTCGATCAGAAGGAGCTAAACATGAGACAAAGAAGGTGGATGGAATTCCTAAAGGACTACGACTTTCAACTCATGTATCACCCAGGGAAGGCCAATGTAGTGGCAGATGCCTTGAGTAGGAAGTCTATACAAGTCGCCACCATGATGATGGAAGAGCAGAAACTGATCGAGCAGTTCAGGGACTTAAACCTGGGAGTAGAGTTTCACGTGAATCACATTAGTTGTAGTAAGCTGACTATAACTAATGACTTCCTGGGAATGTTGAAGGATAAGCAATTGGAGGACCCTAGCCTGAAGCGCACTATGGAGTCGCTAGGAACAGATCAGGCGAGAGGCTTTGAGATGGGCGATGATGGGATCTTGAGGTTTGATGGCAGGATTTGCATACCCGCAAATGATGAGTTGAAGAAGATGATCCTAGAGGAAGGTCATAAGAGTCGCCTTAACCTCCACCCAGGCATGAACAAGATGTACCATGACCTGAAGGAGTCATTTTGGTGGTCAGGCATGAAGAGGGACGTCGCCCAGTACGTGGCAACCTGCTTAACGTGTCAAAAGGCGAAGGTGGAGCATCAAAAACCTGGCGGGCTGTTGCAGCAACTGGATATCCCCGAGTGGAAGTGGGACAGCATTGCCATGGATTTTGTCACCCATTTACCCAGATCGGTAAAGGGTCATGATGCAATCTGGGTCATCATTGATAGGCTGACGAAGAGTGCCCACTTCCTCCCAGTAAATATGAAGATGCCCATGGCCAAGTTGGCACAGCTGTACATCAAGGAGATTGTGAGGTTGCATGGAGTGCCTTCCAGCATCATTTCAGATAGGGATCCCAGGTTCACTTCACGGTTTTGGCAGACCTTGCAAGAGTGTTTGGGAACCAAGTTGAGGATGAGCTCTGCATATCATCCCCAAACAGATGGTCAGTCAGAGAGGACGATCCAATCTTTGGAAGATCTGCTGAGGGCATGCGTTTTGGATCAATTGGGAGGTTGGGAGGAGGTGTTGCCACTAGTGGAGTTTACCTATAACAATAGCTACCACGCCAGCATTGGGATGGCACCATATGAAGCCCTGTATGGGAGGAAATGCAGAACTCCCTTATGTTGGTACCAGGAGGGCGAGGCAGTCTTGGTTGGGCCAGAGTTGATTCAGCAGACGACCGAGAAGGTGAAGCAGATACAAAGCAGAATGAAAGCCTCTCAGAGTAGGCAGAAGTCCTATGCAGATCAGAGGAGAAAGCCTTTGGAGTTTGCTGCTGGAGATCACGTGTTCATGAAAGTGACACCAACCAAGGGTGTAGGGCGGGCGATCAGGTCAAAGAAGTTGTCCCCTAAGTTCGTGGGACCATATCAGATCTTAAGAAGGATTGGCCCAGTGGCGTATGAGATCGCCCTACCTCCCCATCTGGCGAATCTGCACAATGTGTTTCACGTGTCACAGCTGAGGAAGTACATGGCAGACCCTAGTCATGTGCTGGATGTAGACGACGTGCAGATTAGGGATGACTTGTCCTTTGAAGCAAAACCAGTCAGGATTGACGATCGGCAATGTAAACAGCTCAGAGGCAAGACCATCGACATGGTGAAAGTGGTGTGGGATGAGAAATCGGGGGATTCTACTTGGGAGTTAGAAGAACCCATGAGGGAGGCTTATCCATACCTCTTTTCCTTGTAATCCAATTTTCGAGGACGAAAATTTTTCTTGTTGGGGAGAATGTAAGGACCTGAAAAATTTATTGGAATAAAAGAGTTATATTTTAAATAAATTCTAAGTATGTTTTTATTTAGAATAGAAAGGGAGGAAAAAGTTAAGTTTAGAAGGCTACGAGGTCGCCGGTCGCCTGCTGCACATGAGCGCCAGGTGGACATCGCGCGGGCGCGAGAGGCATGCAGGCATCGCGCGGACGCGAGAGGCATGCAGGCATCGCGCGGGCGCGAGAGGCATGCAGGCATCTCGCGGGCGTGAGAGGCATGCAGGCATCGCGCGGGCGCGAGGGGCATGCGGGCATCGCGCGGACGCGAGGCACGCGGGCATTGCCAGGGCGCGATGCATGTGGACGTGGCCAAGGCGCGAGAGTTATGAGGGCGTCTCCAGGGAAGACATCGGTTGTCTCCCAGAGGAAGACATCGGTCGTTCGCCAGGAAGAGGTCATCGGTGGTAGTCTTCGCGCGAGGTCATCGGTGGTAGTCTTCGCGCGAGGTCATCGGTGGTAGTCTTCGCGCGAGGTCATCGGTGGTAGTCTTCGCGCGAGGTCATCTGTGGATCGTCTTCGCGCGAGAGGTCATCAGTGGTTTCTCTTCGAGCTGGTAGTCATCGGCGAAAGGTCATCGCGCGACGTTGAGTTACACCCAGAGAACGTGGGCCCCAGACTCCCAGCAAGAGACGTTCTGCACGCGCGCCACGTAGACGAAAAAGTGGTTCAGAATAGTGACATCAGAATGTTGGCATGCGCGGGAGACACTCACGGTCGTACTGTTCAGAGCAGTGGCTGGCATGCACAAGCGACAAACAGTGGCAGTACTGTTCAGAGCAGTGGTTGGCATGCACCAGAGACAACAGTGGTAGTACTGTTCAGGGCAGTGGTTCTCAGACTTCTCTGCAGAGTGGGTGGTGGCAGCTGCTTTTGGAGGGATAAGTTGGTTTAAGTTACAGAAATCCACTGCTGAGAGAAAAGGAAGACATTGTTGTAGTCGAAGAGAGAAAGAGTGAGTTCCCTCCTCTCCATTTCTCTCCTTCACACTGCGATTCTAGTACACCTTCACGCGGGAATACGACGAGCGACAGCCACCATTGGAGCACTTGGGTGGTTCTCTGCAAGCTCTTCAAAACCAGACACAAGAACAGAGTCAAAGCGTTCTTCAAGCTTCGTTGGATTTCGGAACTCCTGGTGTTTGCGCAAGTCCAGGTAAGGGAAGCTAGACCTCTTTTCCATACGAGCCATAGTTTAGCTATCTTCTGAAGTGAGGGCGACGTGGTCGCCATTTTCGTTTTCATCTGCGTAAAATGCTCTGTATGTGTGCTTGGGCGACGAGGTCGCCGGTTTTATATACAATCTTCGACACACTCTGTTTTTGAACTAGATCGCCGGTTTTGGCGCTGTTTTACGAACTCCTCTGTTTTTGATACTGTTTTGAAATTACTTGAGATTTACATGAGGTATTCGAAGATCTGAAGCTTTGAAATGGTTGTTGATGTGATTTGAATGAT